>JAUIMM010000137.1:6307500-6907500 GCA_031769625.1 Taudactylus pleione | reverse complement strand
TCTTTCCCTTCCAGGCCTCGAAATTGAGTGCCCAGCTATGGAATGTACTCACCTTATTCACTCGCCCAACATACTATATTAGCTGTTCATCTATTGTGTATGTCATGTTACACATGCTTAGAGTCTAGTGCAGCTGGCTGGCATAACATAAAGATGAAGGGATGTGGAAAGTGCCCAATAGTATACAGTAAAGATGTCCCATAATGAGTACAATATAATGTCTATAGTATAGCGGTTTAATCTTGACACAAAGTGATCATTTCAAGCAGCGCTCCTGGAGGCCACCAAAATTGTAAGGACCATGGCACAAATCGCAGTGTACAACACTTTCATGTTGTAGGCAGCTTCCCCGCCGACACCCCCCTGTGAAGTTTGTGATGAATGACTCATGCTGGCTTAGGTTTTGGGGGAAGGGTTCCATCCAGCGCAATGTGTACAATATTGTATAGCAGTTTATAATCTATTGCAGTTTGGTTGCATAAAGAGGAATGGAGGGGGAAAGTGCTGAGCAATGCATAAAGTGTAGCAGAGTACTGTAAAAGTACTGAACCTGAAATTATCTCTCTTTATTAAAAACTGTCTCTGCGTCTTGAAGCCAGGCGTCGTTACACCATGTAGTAACATTACACAGTACGAATGGCCTGTAATGAGTACAATACAATGTCTATAGTGGTTTAGAGTAAAATGCAGCTGGGTGGCATAACATAGAAATCAAAGGTAGTAGCAAGTTGGGAACAATGTACCTTAACAATATTTAACTTAAGTTCCTCTGTTTTTATGAAGTGATGCGCGTGCGTCTTCACACAAATGTAGATATCTATTCTTATAAAACACAGGACTCGTGCATCAAATGATTTAATAATTTATTTAAACCTGTATAGTAGATTTAAATAAATAAATAAATAAAACATACTGAATTACAAAACTATACTGTTCCTTTCCGGACCTCAAAACGGAGGCACAAGCTTTGGAAAGTGCTCACTTTACCCACTGACCCATGCAAGCCAGCCATATCAGCTGTTACACCTATTGTGTATGTCATGTCTAGAGTGCGTCTTTACACCAACGTGTACAATACAATGGCAATATCGGTTTATAGTCTAATAAAGCTGGGTGTCATAACATGGAGATGAAGTGATGTGGAAAGTGCATATCAATGCATAAAGTTGAGCAGAGTACACCTGAAATGATCTCTTTATGAAAAACTGCCCATGGAGTTGTCTATAAACCATGTAGCGAGAGTATTCAGTAAGGATGGCCCGTAATGAGTATAAAGTCTATAGCATTTTAGGGGTCTATTTACTAAGGGGAGAAAAGGGGGAAAAACACTAAAGGCAGAGAAAATCCCTGTACATACCACTTCTCGGTATGTACTAAAGGCATTTTCTCTGCCTGCAGCCTGCCAGCACTAAGTGCAGGCTATAACATCGCACTGCACCTGGGGCAATTAGCGCTGCCATAAACACCTATGGCAGCGCTAAGTGTCCCAGGTATTACTAAGAGGAGATGTCACTTACCGTCTGATGACTTCTCCAGTGCTGACATCGCCTCCTGTAGCTGCCGGTATCTGCTTCTCCTCACTGGAGAAGCAGGACTTGAGCTGTGTCAGGTTGGCCATTTTTAAACCAAGTTTGTTGAAAAAAACAGAACAAAACCTCCTTTCTGCTTCCTGCTGCTCGGGACTCTGAAGACTTGGTGATGGTGAGTACACTGTCTGTTTACTGTGCTGCTTACACTGAAAAGGGGGTGACTTAACAATCACCCTTCTTGGTGGGTCTATTTTTAGTAATACTTGCGGTAGCCAGCTTCTGCTTCGCAATGCTAGCAGGTGAAGCAGGAGTGGCTATAACTCCATGTTAAGTGGACTTTTAATAAATAGACCCCTTAGTCTTGACACAAAGTGATAATTTCAAGGACCTGGAGGAATGACTGTTTATACTGCATGAATGTGATTGGCCAGCCTCTCATGGATCACCGTCGACTGCCACAATATTGTATTCTGTACTGTAGTTTTCATCTATGGAGCATTCACCACCCAGCGGTCAAACTGTGTACTGCATGGCATATAGTCATGGCATGCCATGGCAAGGAAGCCAGAATGCCACACTATGAGCAAAGATGCGGCAGGGCACATCTGTATATATATATATATATATATATATATATATATATATATATTGTCAAAAACACTGGTAATTGTCCAGGTAATAAGTAGCATTGATTGCCATGCCACCTGTAAGAAGAGGCTGATAAAGAGATGTGTCATTTTCTCTGGGTAGTCTCTCACTACCTGGGGAGCAGACTGACAAACTTATTGAGAGACACTGCTATGGCTTTAAGTAAGTGCTGTATTTAAATGCTGTCTGTGTGAGTTAGGCATTAGGTCCTCCCAACCTTAAGGTGCATTCACACTAGACGATGTGCTCATGATGCGATATCATGAGCAATTTCACATGAGCAAAAGCTGCATGATGTGTCACAATATCTATCGCGAATGATCTAAAGATTGTTGATCATGCAGGATAGCAGACAGATGCTTGCATGGATCAGGGAGATCCGTGATGTATGCATCTGTCTGTAAAAAAATAAACACATGCATGGACGGATCAGTGAGATTTAAAAAAAATGGCACATCCCCCCCTCCCCCAAAAGAGCAACTAGCCCTGGGCTTTAATGGTCCAGTGCTGGTTGTGCAAAATACGGGGGACAAACGACATAGGGGTCCCCCGTATTTAAGCACAACCAGCACCGGGCTAGTCAGAACCAGCCCTGGTTGAAAAAATACAGGGGACAAACGACATAAGGGTCGTATTTTGTGCAACCAGCATTTGGCTCTGATCCAGTCCTGATTCTGGAAATACAGGGGAAAAAAATGATTAGGGTCCCCCTGTATTTACCAGAACCAGCATCAGACTTTTTCTAGCAGTGGGCTAATGTCTCTAAGGACGGTACTTTCCGAATGAGAGCTCAGCAGTGGGATATCACTATGGAAATCAGTTGAAGTAAATGGTGGGAACTGCTCATTGGCTGAGAGGTGGAAGGCTCACCTATTTCAGCCAATGAACGCTCAGCACTGGGTTTACCATAGTGAAATCCCACTGCTGAGCTCTCATTTGAGAAGAACCAACTTTAGAGGACAGTACTATTGTCTGGTGGCTCGAGAATTTTTTTTTTTTTTATTACAACCAGCACTGGGCAACTAAAGCCTGGGACTGGTTGCTCTTTTTTAAGGGGGGGACGCCATTATTGTTTTCTCTTTTAAACAGGTTATTCATCATACACAGATGCATGGATGGAGATCCATCTGTGCATCTGTGTCTTCATGCTTGCAGCACGCATCTCCATGATCCATGCCTGCAAGCATCATATGCGGATCCGAATGATATATCGATAAGGCATAAACACTGAACGATATGCCGCTGGATTGTGTACGAGATTGGCAGATCTTGCCTGCAGTAGGCAAGATCTGATGATGCGATGTACAGTATGACCCACGAGGATGCGCATCGGCATCATGATTGTGAGTGGGCAGTCACAATTTGTACATATTATGAACAATCTGTCGTTCTGATGCGTCGGAATCGGCCAGATCGTGCATAATATCATCTAGTGCGTACTCACCTTTAGAGCAGTAGACTTCTGTTAGTTAGAGCTTGACAGACTAGGATTTATGTCTATGATTTTTTTAATTTTGTTATACAAATAAAACTAGATCCGGAAAACAAAGTGTACTACCGTTGTACAATTAAACATTATTTGTTAATTGTGTATGGATTTAGTCAATTGAAAAAATGACAAATGTATAAAACCACACATGTGCTTTCCATGTATTGACAACTGAGTATGCACAATGGGTAAAATAAAGTAGACATCGAGAAATAAAACAGTGACTAAAGATGCTGACATCTTAATGAGACTTAAAAACAGTCGATATAATTGTGGAATTTTCACAATATTTGCAACACTAAACCCTTGATCTGAGTTCCTTTCATTTAACTTTTAATCATTAGTTTGTACACCAGACCATTAACAAGCAAAGCTGTAATGTCAAGTATGAAAGACTTTTAATGGCAGAAAGCATGGACCACAGTCTTTCCAGTCAACGGGTTAACCAGTAACATGGTTGTAATGAGATGATATGACTGAAGACTCCTAAAACAGTTGAAATTTCAGGTAGCCTTGAGAATTCTGCCAACCAACGGGAACATGCTTTCAAAAGCACATTTATAGGATCTCATTAAATGCAGCAATTCTTGGGAGCATATCTATTTATCACAGTAGCTAATATTGCAGTTTCTGGGCTACTCAGGACAAACCTGTTTGGTTCTTTCATTGGCTGTATGAATCTTGTCATTGTGAGTTTGGCTGCAAATGAAATATACTTTATGTTCTGTGGCTATGCCTGTTGTTCATTCCATCAAGTTCTTTAGGCAGTCCTACAATAATACAGTATATTGCAGGCTGCAGAAAATGTTCCTCACTGAACGAACACGTAATAGGATTTTTCCACGTTGTACATGATGACACAACTACTGTTAAGTTATTTTAGTAAATATATTGCACCACATTTAAATGGCGCATACATTACTGTCATATTTTGTGGACTAATGTGCAATAGTTCTTTTCCTTTCATCAAAGAAGATCCAATTTATGAAGTAAAAATAAAAAAATATAAAACAAACTGTAAACATGTTGAGTTTACTTAAATTATAAACATTGATATTTTGCAGATATCAGTAACTTCTTGCTTAATGCTCACTGCATTGCCCCAAGGAAATATAATTACCCAGATCAATATTTTTGTTTTAGCTATGAAAAAGGTAAACTTTTCTAAGAAGTTTCTGATTTAATCTGATACTCTACATTAAATACAACAATAAATAAGACATGGCAACAAACATATTATATTTTTATTATATTTTTAATTATATGGTGCTTGCATATCATGCATTGTTCTACACTTAGGGGATTTCAACATGACACTAACACAGTACATAGAATAAAATGCAGGGGATAACTGGCCAGTTTTATCCCTGGTGCAAGCACACAGCACTGGCCCACAAACAGTGTAAATATGTACATGCATAAAGTTAGTTAGCTGGTTTGCACATGCGCAGTGTGACTGAAAGCCCTGAATTGTGCTTTAAGTTTTGATAATTAAATAAATAAAGTTACAAAAATATAGAAGTACTGAATATTTTAAAAACCTTTTAAGATTAAAAAATACCATCCATAAAAGATTACATCTTGCCATGAATATATGTAGCACCAAGAAAGTAACATAGGGACAGCAGCAGCAGATGTGATGCCCCAGGACTTGCAGTCCTGATTACTGCACCATTTGTTTGTAAGTGCATCAAACCTGTATAGATCAAAGTTTGTTGATGATTCACAATATATAGTGCAAAATGTACTAAACAAAACCATTAATGATCAATATTTGGATCCTACTATTAATAATTCCCTATCCCAATTCAAGTAAGGGACGTGTAAAGCTTTTAGTCTAACTGAAAATTGTGTGGGCAGTAATCAATATTCAAATGAAAAAACGTAACACCCTATATTAGTGCACTCACATATACAGAGACAGTCAATGCATCAGTTGCAGGGGTTTGTTTTTTGTTTAAGAACCATCAAATACAACGGATACATTTGTCTCTATATAACTGATATACAGTGTGTCGCAGGAAATTAGACACATTGCAGAGAGCTCGTTCTGTTTGAAGAACAAGTATTAAGTCTCTGCTGAGATTTACAGATACAGTGTACAATCCTGGCTTAAATTTTCATCTGTCAGTCTTTAAGGAGTCTGTGCATAATGTCCCTGGGTAAAATCTAATGGGATGTGAACTTTAAACAAGCTCTTGTCATACCTGTCTGATACAATTAGGATCAAACAGTGATCATAACTGTGGACTGACTCCCTTCCCTTCAAGCCATCTAGGTCTAGAAACATGATGACTGAACCCTCTGGTTCAATTCATCTGTATGTGTGTTGAACGCCTCAACCAGGTGGAATCTGTTCTTTGGACAAGCCCTGTGAGCTTTTATAATATGTGTTATTAAAGGGAAATTATCTGCGGAATCTCCATCTCATTTTTTCACTTTATCACGTTGGGCTCTATTTACTACAATCCGCATATTGAATGCAGATTGTAGTGTGATATTATCGACTGAATTCGCATTGCAAATTCAGGCAATATCACAGGGATTTACTACAAATCCCTTGCAGGGATCGAGCTTGCGATAAAGCTCTGTCCCTGCGAATCCCATCCGCACAAGTCACGGTATTTTCGGAAAAAATACCGTGACAAAGTGCTCGCGCATGCACTGACCAGCCGCTGCTGCTACCCCCCCAGCGCTAAGCCTCCCCCTCTGGCAATAAGCCCCACCCCCCGTGACAAAGATAATACACTTCATATTTTTTGATAACTTGGAGGTAATTTATTAAGAGTAAAATGGCCAAGGCACAGTGCTAATTTACTTATTCATTTAGCTACACTTTGCATATAAACAGCCCAGTGTGCTTCTTTATAGCATTTTGCAGTGCACATCGAGTGTACAGATTAATTGCACTGCCCTTACTTACATCTTCTCTCATTCATTCCTGTCTTCTAATTCATATGAATCTTACTTAGATATTGCATTAATCCACACAGCACAAATACTGTATGCAATTAAAAACACATGGAGGGACGGGCTCCAATAGAAGCATGTTCCTGAGATCACTCTCATTCATTCCTGTCTTCTAATTCATATGAATCTTACTTAGATATCGCATTAATCCACACAGCACAAATACTGTATGCAATTAAAAACACATGCAGGGACAGGGGCTCCAATAGAAGCATGTTCCTGCGATCACTTCACTTCTATTTTGGAAACCCACCACGCTACTGTGCTTGTGCAGTCTGGTGACTATGCATGTATGAGTGCCAATAGTCAAGGAGGGATCCTAAAGTTCCCTCTCCTGGTAACTACTACAGAGTGTAGCAAATTAGCAGAATGCTTCACTTAACAAAGCTTGGTAGACTGCAGCAGACATCTCCAATATCTTCTGCAGTACCCATACATACAGCTGGTGGTACTTAATTTTTGCAGGTACCCCAAGAAAACAGTTGTTTTGGGGGGATACCCCACAAATATTTGTTGATAAATAGGCCCCTATATGTCTTCTTGTGAAGTCCCAAAATGACTTTAATGCCCAATGTTGCTTGCCCATTCAAAAGGTAAATGTTCTAGGAAGATGACTGCTCTCAGATTGGGCATTGCCCCAATGATGCTACAACAGGTCTAGTCAATTTCCTGAACAGCCAATCCAATTGTCCAATAGGACCATACATGTTAGTGATTCTGTTGCTCAGACCTCAATACGATTCAACAGCAGGATAACAATGTGTGGACAGTTAAAAGGGATTACAAATCTCTAGTACCAATAAATATTGCAATTTGCTCCTCAATAGTAAGCGGGGGCAATCCAGGAGAACCTCATCTGTCAGATAAACTGAATATGGTTTTTATATTGTCTAAGGAGAACAATAAGTATCTATGTACGTCTTTGTAATGTTTTATTGTTTTATGTATGGTGCTCATCAAATCTCTTTTATTTAGATGCTGTCTAATCTGAGAATATCTAGCACATACTAACACCAAAAACAGGATGAAGGGAATCATGTCACAGATGCCCATACAGAGAGATTAATGGCCAATTTGTGAACATGTCAGCACTCAGTACACGTGTGACTTTTACAGATGTGTTAATTAGCACAGTCAGGCATGCAGCATGGAATTTGCTGAGACATATGTTGCATCTGAATTTTCAGCAATCTGCAGTATTCGATGTTTTATCTTTACTTGGGATGAAGTCCCAGAATTCTGTCAGGCACAATTTAGTGGAATCTTGGCTAAAAACTGCAAATCATTCTAAAAAATATTCTTAATGCTAATAAACAGGGTCCCTAAGTCACCCTACATTATACTAAAAAAGTTACATAACTCACATACACAAGTAAAGTAAAAACCAAAACAAAAGACACAGACACACCTGCCAATGCACAACAGTTATACTCCTGAGGGGATGCGGTCGGAATGTCGACTGCTGGGATTGATGACTGGTCACATTTGCTGCTGCTGAGAATACAGCAGGAGTGCACCTGCACACCAGGCGCAGTAGAAGAAATTGGATCAGCTGACAATGCTGAAACATATGCAGCCAACGACTTGAGGTTAGTATGTGTTTGTGTGAAAGTGTAGAGCACCGTAAGTTTTAATCTAAATATAAAATTACATTTATTGTTAATTAAATAAAAATGATTTAGATCTTATACAACGTCAATAAGCAGCATGTTCTTAGAAACAAAATACAGTATTTGTAGCAGGTAGAGAGTGGTCACTAATGTAGTGTAGTTTATAGAGGAGGCAGTAATGTAGTGCAGTGTAAATAGAGTTCAGTAGTGCATGGTAAAGTGTGGTCAGAAATGTTGTGGCTGGTATAGAGGGGTCAGGACTGTAGTGACAGCCATAGAGTTGTCAGTAATGTAGTGTAGGGTATAGAGGCAGGGCGGGCTCTAGGGGTGTTCGACCTAAGCGGTCGAACAGGGGCGCCACATATAGAGGGTGCACCCATCCCCAGCATCCCGATTTCAGCGGGACAGTACTATCCTGCTGTTCTACCCATAAGCCAAAGTGTCCCGCGGGTGGTCAAATTGGGGGGTTGGGGACCCCCACCACCACAGCTGTACGGTGGTGCCGGGACCACGGAGTCTGAATGGATGCTGCGCACATGCGCACGGCATCCATTCAGTGCCATGAGAGGGCTGGGTGAAGCTAGTGAGTCTCCCCCCAGCCTGACGTTATTTGGAGGCAAGCCATGTGGGCACGTCCCTCAGGGAACATCACGTATGGCAGTGTGGCCAATGGTAATTAGGCCACGCCCCAAATTTTGGTTGCGCGTGGCTACGCCACGCGCGCAATAAGAAGAGCAAAGCACTCAACCAGCACAGGTTGATTTTAGCCCTGGAGCCGGCCCTGTATAGAGGGGTCAGTGATGTAGTGTAGGGTATAGAGGGGTCAGGAATGTAGTGTATAGAGAGGTCAGTAAAGTAGTGTAGGGTATAGAGGGGTCAGTAATGTAGTGTAGGGTATAGAGGGGTCAGTAATGTAGTGTAGCGTACAGAGGGGTCAGTAATGTAGTGTATAGAGGGGTCAGTGATGTAGTGTAAGGTATAGAGTGGTCAGTGATGTAGTGTAGGGTATAGAGGGGTCAGTAATATAGTGTAGGGTATAGAGGGGTCAGTGATGTAGTGTAGGGTATAGAGGAGTCAGTGATGTAGAGTAGGGTATAGAGGGGTCAGTAATATAGTGTATGGTATAGAGGGGTCAGTGACGTAGTGTAGGGTATAGAGGGGTCAGTGATCTAGTGCAGGGTATAGAGGGGTCAGTAATGTAGTGTAGGGTATAGAGGGGTCAGTGAGGTAGTGCAGGGTATAGAGGGGTCAGTGATGTAGTGTAGTGTATATAGGGGTCGGTAATGTAGTGTAGGTTATAGAGCGGTCAGTAATGTAGTGTAGGGTATAGAGGGATCAGTGATGTAGTGTAGGGTATATAGGGGTCGGCAATGTAGTGTAGGGTATAGAGGGGTCAGTGATGTAGTGTAGGGTATAGAGGAGACAGTGATGTAATTTAGGGTATAGAGGGGTCAGTAATGTAGGGTATAGAGTGGTCAGTGATGTAGTGTAGGGTATAGAGGGGTCAGTAATATAGTGTAGGGTATAGAGGGGTCAGTGATGTAGTGTAGGGTATAGTGGGGTCAGTACAATAGTGTAGGGTATAGAGGGGTCAGTGATGTAGTGCAGGGTATAGAGCGGTCAGTGATGTAGTGTAGGGTATACAGAGGTCGGCAATGTAGTGTAGGGTATAGAGGGGTCAGTAATGTAGTGTAGGGTATATAGGGGTCGGTAATGTAGTGTAGGGTATAGAGAGGTCAGTAATGTAGTGTAGGGTATAGAGGGGTCTGTGATGTACTGTAGGGTATAGAGGAGTCAGTGATGTAGTGTAGGGTATAGAGGGGTCAGTAATGTAGGGTATAGAGTGGTCAGTGATGTAGTGTAGGGTATAGAGGGGTCAGTAATATAATGTAGGGTATAGAGGGGTCAGTGATGTAGTGTAGGGTATAGAGGGGTCAGTAATATAGTGTATGGTATAGAGGGGTCAGTGATGTAGTGTAGGGTATAGAGGGGTCAGTAATATAGTGTAGGGTATAGAGGGGTCAGTGATGTAGTGTAGGTTATAGAGGGGTCAGTGATGTAGTGTAGGGTATAGAGGGATCAGTGATGTAGTGTAGGTTATAGAGGGGTCAGTAATGTAGTGTTGGGTATAGAGGGGTCAGTGATGTAGTGTAGGGTATATAGGGTTCGGTAATGTAGTGTACGGTATAGAGGGGTCAGTGATGTAGTGTAGGGTACAGAGGAGTCAGTGATGTAATGTAGGGTATGGAGGGGTCAGTAATGTAGGGTAGAGAGTGGTCAGTGATGTAGTTTAGGGTATAGAGGGGTCAGTGATGTGGTGTAGGGTATAGAGGGGTCAGTGATGTGGTGTAGGCTATAGAGGGGTCAGTAATATAGTGTAGGGTATAGAGGGGTCAGTGATATAGTTTAGGGTATAGAGGGGTCAGTGATGTAGTGTAGGGTATAGAGGCATCAGTGATGTAGTGTAGGGTATAGAGGGGTCAGTGATGTAGTGTAGGGTATAGAGGGGTCAGTGATGTAGTGTAGGGTATAGAGCGGTCAGTGATGTAGTGTAGGGTATAGAGGGGTCAGTGAGGTAGTGCAGGGTATAGAGGGGTCAGTGATGTAGTGTAGTGTATATAGGGGTCGGTAATGTAGTGTAGGTTATAGAGCGGTCAGTAATGTAGTGTAGGGTATAGAGGGATCAGTGATGTAGTGTAGGGTATATAGGGGTCGGCAATGTAGTGTAGGGTATAGAGGGGTCAGTGATGTAGTGTAGGGTATAGAGGAGACAGTGATGTAATTTAGGGTATAGAGGGGTCAGTAATGTAGGGTATAGAGTGGTCAGTGATGTAGTGTAGGGTATAGAGGGGTCAGTAATATAGTGTAGGGTATAGAGGGGTCAGTGATGTAGTGTAGGGTATAGTGGGGTCAGTACAATAGTGTAGGGTATAGAGGGGTCAGTGATGTAGTGCAGGGTATAGAGCGGTCAGTGATGTAGTGTAGGGTATACAGAGGTCGGCAATGTAGTGTAGGGTATAGAGGGGTCAGTAATGTAGTGTAGGGTATATAGGGGTCGGTAATGTAGTGTAGGGTATAGAGAGGTCAGTAATGTAGTGTAGGGTATAGAGGGGTCTGTGATGTACTGTAGGGTATAGAGGAGTCAGTGATGTAGTGTAGGGTATAGAGGGGTCAGTAATGTAGGGTATAGAGTGGTCAGTGATGTAGTGTAGGGTATAGAGGGGTCAGTAATATAATGTAGGGTATAGAGGGGTCAGTGATGTAGTGTAGGGTATAGAGGGGTCAGTAATATAGTGTAGGGTATAGAGGGGTCAGTGATGTAGTGTAGGGTATAGAGGGGTCAGTAATATAGTGTAGGGTATAGAGGGGTCAGTGATGTAGTGTAGGTTATAGAGGGGTCAGTGATGTAGTGTAGGGTATAGAGGGATCAGTGATGTAGTGTAGGTTATAGAGGGGTCAGTAATGTAGTGTTGGGTATAGAGGGGTCAGTGATGTAGTGTAGGGTATATAGGGTTCGGTAATGTAGTGTACGGTATAGAGGGGTCAGTGATATAGTGTAGGGTACAGAGGAGTCAGTGATGTAATGTAGGGTATGGAGGGGTCAGTAATGTAGGGTAGAGAGTGGTCAGTGATGTAGTTTAGGGTATAGAGGGGTCAGTGATGTGGTGTAGGGTATAGAGGGGTCAGTGATGTGGTGTAGGCTATAGAGGGGTCAGTAATATAGTGTAGGGTATAGAGGGGTCAGTGATATAGTTTAGGGTATAGAGGGGTCAGTGATGTAGTGTAGGGTATAGAGGGGTCAGTAATATAGTGTAGGGTATAGAGGGGTCAGTGATGTAGTGTAGGGTATAGTGGGGTCAGTACAATAGTGTAGGGTATAGAGGGGTCAGTGATGTAGTGCAGGGTATAGAGCGGTCAGTGATGTAGTGTAGGGTATACAGAGGTCGGCAATGTAGTGTAGGGTATAGAGGGGTCAGTAATGTAGTGTAGGGTATATAGGGGTCGGTAATGTAGTGTAGGGTATAGAGAGGTCAGTAATGTAGTGTAGGGTATAGAGGGGTCTGTGATGTACTGTAGGGTATAGAGGAGTCAGTGATGTAGTGTAGGGTATAGAGGGGTCAGTAATGTAGGGTATAGAGTGGTCAGTGATGTAGTGTAGGGTATAGAGGGGTCAGTAATATAATGTAGGGTATAGAGGGGTCAGTGATGTAGTGTAGGGTATAGAGGGGTCAGTAATATAGTGTATGGTATAGAGGGGTCAGTGATGTAGTGTAGGGTATAGAGGGGTCAGTAATATAGTGTAGGGTATAGAGGGGTCAGTGATGTAGTGTAGGTTATAGAGGGGTCAGTGATGTAGTGTAGGGTATAGAGGGATCAGTGATGTAGTGTAGGTTATAGAGGGGTCAGTAATGTAGTGTTGGGTATAGAGGGGTCAGTGATGTAGTGTAGGGTATATAGGGTTCGGTAATGTAGTGTACGGTATAGAGGGGTCAGTGATGTAGTGTAGGGTACAGAGGAGTCAGTGATGTAATGTAGGGTATGGAGGGGTCAGTAATGTAGGGTAGAGAGTGGTCAGTGATGTAGTTTAGGGTATAGAGGGGTCAGTGATGTGGTGTAGGGTATAGAGGGGTCAGTGATGTGGTGTAGGCTATAGAGGGGTCAGTAATATAGTGTAGGGTATAGAGGGGTCAGTGATATAGTTTAGGGTATAGAGGGGTCAGTGATGTAGTGTAGGGTATAGAGGCATCAGTGATGTAGTGTAGGGTATAGAGGGGTCAGTGATGTAGTGTAGGGTATAGAGGGGTCAGTGATGTAGTGTAGGGTATAGAGCGGTCAGTGATGTAGTGTAGGGTATAGAGGGGTCAGTGAGGTAGTGCAGGGTATAGAGGGGTCAGTGATGTAGTGTAGTGTATATAGGGGTCGGTAATGTAGTGTAGGTTATAGAGCGGTCAGTAATGTAGTGTAGGGTATAGAGGGATCAGTGATGTAGTGTAGGGTATATAGGGGTCGGCAATGTAGTGTAGGGTATAGAGGGGTCAGTGATGTAGTGTAGGGTATAGAGGAGACAGTGATGTAATTTAGGGTATAGAGGGGTCAGTAATGTAGGGTATAGAGTGGTCAGTGATGTAGTGTAGGGTATAGAGGGGTCAGTAATATAGTGTAGGGTATAGAGGGGTCAGTGATGTAGTGTAGGGTATAGTGGGGTCAGTACAATAGTGTAGGGTATAGAGGGGTCAGTGATGTAGTGCAGGGTATAGAGCGGTCAGTGATGTAGTGTAGGGTATACAGAGGTCGGCAATGTAGTGTAGGGTATAGAGGGGTCAGTAATGTAGTGTAGGGTATATAGGGGTCGGTAATGTAGTGTAGGGTATAGAGAGGTCAGTAATGTAGTGTAGGGTATAGAGGGGTCTGTGATGTACTGTAGGGTATAGAGGAGTCAGTGATGTAGTGTAGGGTATAGAGGGGTCAGTAATGTAGGGTATAGAGTGGTCAGTGATGTAGTGTAGGGTATAGAGGGGTCAGTAATATAATGTAGGGTATAGAGGGGTCAGTGATGTAGTGTAGGGTATAGAGGGGTCAGTAATATAGTGTAGGGTATAGAGGGGTCAGTGATGTAGTGTAGGGTATAGAGGGGTCAGTAATATAGTGTAGGGTATAGAGGGGTCAGTGATGTAGTGTAGGTTATAGAGGGGTCAGTGATGTAGTGTAGGGTATAGAGGGATCAGTGATGTAGTGTAGGTTATAGAGGGGTCAGTAATGTAGTGTTGGGTATAGAGGGGTCAGTGATGTAGTGTAGGGTATATAGGGTTCGGTAATGTAGTGTACGGTATAGAGGGGTCAGTGATATAGTGTAGGGTACAGAGGAGTCAGTGATGTAATGTAGGGTATGGAGGGGTCAGTAATGTAGGGTAGAGAGTGGTCAGTGATGTAGTTTAGGGTATAGAGGGGTCAGTGATGTGGTGTAGGGTATAGAGGGGTCAGTGATGTGGTGTAGGCTATAGAGGGGTCAGTAATATAGTGTAGGGTATAGAGGGGTCAGTGATATAGTTTAGGGTATAGAGGGGTCAGTGATGTAGTGTAGGGTATAGAGGGGTCAGTAATATAGTGTAGGGTATAGAGGGGTCAGTGATGTAGTGTAGGGTATAGTGGGGTCAGTACAATAGTGTAGGGTATAGAGGGGTCAGTGATGTAGTGCAGGGTATAGAGCGGTCAGTGATGTAGTGTAGGGTATACAGAGGTCGGCAATGTAGTGTAGGGTATAGAGGGGTCAGTAATGTAGTGTAGGGTATATAGGGGTCGGTAATGTAGTGTAGGGTATAGAGAGGTCAGTAATGTAGTGTAGGGTATAGAGGGGTCTGTGATGTACTGTAGGGTATAGAGGAGTCAGTGATGTAGTGTAGGGTATAGAGGGGTCAGTAATGTAGGGTATAGAGTGGTCAGTGATGTAGTGTAGGGTATAGAGGGGTCAGTAATATAATGTAGGGTATAGAGGGGTCAGTGATGTAGTGTAGGGTATAGAGGGGTCAGTAATATAGTGTATGGTATAGAGGGGTCAGTGATGTAGTGTAGGGTATAGAGGGGTCAGTAATATAGTGTAGGGTATAGAGGGGTCAGTGATGTAGTGTAGGTTATAGAGGGGTCAGTGATGTAGTGTAGGGTATAGAGGGATCAGTGATGTAGTGTAGGTTATAGAGGGGTCAGTAATGTAGTGTTGGGTATAGAGGGGTCAGTGATGTAGTGTAGGGTATATAGGGTTCGGTAATGTAGTGTACGGTATAGAGGGGTCAGTGATGTAGTGTAGGGTACAGAGGAGTCAGTGATGTAATGTAGGGTATGGAGGGGTCAGTAATGTAGGGTAGAGAGTGGTCAGTGATGTAGTTTAGGGTATAGAGGGGTCAGTGATGTGGTGTAGGGTATAGAGGGGTCAGTGATGTGGTGTAGGCTATAGAGGGGTCAGTAATATAGTGTAGGGTATAGAGGGGTCAGTGATATAGTTTAGGGTATAGAGGGGTCAGTGATGTAGTGTAGGGTATAGAGGCATCAGTGATGTAGTGTAGGGTATAGAGGGGTCAGTGATGTAGTGTAGGGTATAGAGGGGTCAGTGATGTAGTGTAGGGTATAGAGCGGTCAGTGATGTAGTGTAGGGTATAGAGGGGTCAGTGAGGTAGTGCAGGGTATAGAGGGGTCAGTGATGTAGTGTAGTGTATATAGGGGTCGGTTATGTAGTGTAGGTTATAGAGCGGTCAGTAATGTAGTGTAGGGTATAGAGGGATCAGTGATGTAGTGTAGGGTATATAGGGGTCGGCAATGTAGTGTAGGGTATAGAGGGGTCAGTGATGTAGTGTAGGGTATAGAGGAGACAGTGATGTAATTTAGGGTATAGAGGGGTCAGTAATGTAGGGTATAGAGTGGTCAGTGATGTAGTGTAGGGTATAGAGGGGTCAGTAATATAGTGTAGGGTATAGAGGGGTCAGTGATGTAGTGTAGGGTATAGTGGGGTCAGTACAATAGTGTAGGGTATAGAGGGGTCAGTGATGTAGTGCAGGGTATAGAGCGGTCAGTGATGTAGTGTAGGGTATACAGAGGTCGGCAATGTAGTGTAGGGTATAGAGGGGTCAGTAATGTAGTGTAGGGTATATAGGGGTCGGTAATGTAGTGTAGGGTATAGAGAGGTCAGTAATGTAGTGTAGGGTATAGAGGGGTCTGTGATGTACTGTAGGGTATAGAGGAGTCAGTGATGTAGTGTAGGGTATAGAGGGGTCAGTAATGTAGGGTATAGAGTGGTCAGTGATGTAGTGTAGGGTATAGAGGGGTCAGTAATATAATGTAGGGTATAGAGGGGTCAGTGATGTAGTGTAGGGTATAGAGGGGTCAGTAATATAGTGTAGGGTATAGAGGGGTCAGTGATGTAGTGTAGGGTATAGAGGGGTCAGTAATATAGTGTAGGGTATAGAGGGGTCAGTGATGTAGTGTAGGTTATAGAGGGGTCAGTGATGTAGTGTAGGGTATAGAGGGATCAGTGATGTAGTGTAGGTTATAGAGGGGTCAGTAATGTAGTGTTGGGTATAGAGGGGTCAGTGATGTAGTGTAGGGTATATAGGGTTCGGTAATGTAGTGTACGGTATAGAGGGGTCAGTGATATAGTGTAGGGTACAGAGGAGTCAGTGATGTAATGTAGGGTATGGAGGGGTCAGTAATGTAGGGTAGAGAGTGGTCAGTGATGTAGTTTAGGGTATAGAGGGGTCAGTGATGTGGTGTAGGGTATAGAGGGGTCAGTGATGTGGTGTAGGCTATAGAGGGGTCAGTAATATAGTGTAGGGTATAGAGGGGTCAGTGATATAGTTTAGGGTATAGAGGGGTCAGTGATGTAGTGTAGGGTATAGAGGCATCAGTGATGTAGTGTAGGGTATAGAGGGGTCAGTGATGTAGTGTAGGGTATAGAGGGGTCAGTGATGTAGTGTAGGGTATAGAGCGGTCAGTGATGTAGTGTAGGGTATAGAGGGGTCAGTAATATAGTGTAGGGTATAGAGGGGTCAGTGATGTAGTGTAGGGTATAGAGGGGTCAGTGATGTAGTGTAGGGTATAGAGCGGTCCATAATATAGTGTAGGGTATAGAGTGGTCAGTGATGTATTGTAGGGTATAGAGGGGTCAGTGATGTAGTGTACGGTATAGAGGGGTCAGTAATATAGTATAGGGTATAGAGGGGTCAGTGATGTAGTGTAGGGTACAGAGGCGTCAGTTATGTAGTGTAGGGTATAGAGGGGTCAGTGATGTAGTGTAGGGTATAGAGCGGTCCATAATATAGTGTAGGGTATAGAGTGGTCAGTGATGTAGTGTAGGGTATAGAGGGGTCAGTGATGTAGTGTAGGGTATAGAGCGGTCAGTAATATAGTGTAGGGTATAGAGTGGTCAGTGATGTAGTGTAGGGTATAGAGGGGTCAGTGATGTAGTGTAGGGTATAGAGCGGTCAGTAATGTAGTGTAGGGTATAGAGGGGTCAGTGATGTAGTGTAGCGTATAGAGCGGTCAGTGATGTAGTGTAGGGTATAGAGGCGTCAGTGATGTGGTATAGGTTATAGAGTAGTCCGAAAAAATACTGTTCAGTAATAGTGTACTCAGTGGGTGATTCAGTAGTGGATGGAATTGCAAAGCTGCACGCAAGCAGCTTTGCAATTCTGTTCTTGCAATTATGGTAATGCAGCAGAAGGCATCATGCCTCCTGCATGCATTACTCATCCAAGCTGTGTCCAGAGATGCAGCATCAAATAACCTGCAATCACTTTGGCCGGCTGAGTGACCCATGGGATCACGCAAGCAGGCCGCTACAGATACAACAAAGAGGCATGGAAATCAGCTGACGGAGATCCTGGTCTCTTCCCTTCCCCCGCAATGGCAGTGACATGCCTCTGTTTCAGGAAATGGAAGCAGTCGCTACCCCCAAACAGCAGCAGACTGTCAAACACTGACAGTCTGCTGCCGGACTGTGAGCGAACACGCAGGACCTGTACTGCACATGGCTGTATGGGTCCGGCGCCTGTGTAGATGGATAGGAATCTGCGTTCAGCAATACACTAGTGTGCACTGCTGAGTAAAAAAAAAATAAGGTCAGAGGTCTGATATGAGTGATCCACGCTATGACTTGCACCATGTATCATAATGCTTAAACTGAGATATGTTCATTTTTGGTATGGGGGAGGGGGGTTGAAGGCATCAAAGGAAATGTTCATCCTGGGCTCCACTTTGTCTAGAACTAGCCCTGATTGTGAAAATACAGCTTTCAAAAATATGAGCTGTAAGCAGCTCAAAAGTGAGTGCCCAAGCCATGTTCAATTCAATATTTCAGAAAGTGTGTAAAAAGAATCTAGCTGCATTTTGGACAGGAAATGTATACGCATGAGAATCCCAAAAGAAAAGGCAAAAAAAGAAAATCAAACACACTTTTTTCTCCGTCACACATATCATTCAGCTTTGTGATCATACCTGCTCTCTTTCTGTGGGAAATCATTAGTGTTACTGGTGCATGTATTGCCTGTCATTTTCCTCTACTCAGAGACAATTTGCTGCTGAATTACCTTCTGAATTGTTACACCTCACTTCAGGCATCTTCATTAGCTATGACTAAATTCTAATTTACATCTGACCTGCGTTTGTGACATTTTCTCACTAAAATATCTTAACAGAGTCTTACATTGCCAGTTTTTATTGCTTTTCTGCTTTTCATTAACATCTATAGACAACATTGCACTTTACTGTGTTAATGGTGACTTATCTACATACTTATGAGCACTGATACATCAGTTTTGCCTGTGTGTTACCTTCTGCTATTCAATGTTTTTCTTCCTCTTCTATTTTAGAGAATGTGTTACTTTACCATTTCTAGACACCTTTAGACATATATTTATCGCTAAAAGGTCAGAGTCAGCACATCCAGGAAAGGTTTGTCACATTTTACCTACTATATGCCTTATGAAAAAGTGAATTCTTCAAGTTGTTCATCAGTTAGCAGCATGACAGATTCTAAAACACCCCTGGTCACAGCTGAGATAACATCCCTGAATGATCTGCCAATCTTGACTCAGTTTTCCAGCTGTAGTACATCTCCAAATTCATCGCTGCTGGAGCATAAGAGACATGCCTTTGAAAATGAAATCCTTAACCAAATGCATAGTACAATATATAACTGGATCAATTGCATACAGTAATGGTGCGTACACACTGGGCGATTAAAGTGGACGACTGAACGATAACGATATCGTTATCGTTCAGTCGTCCACTTTATCGTCCATTTTTAACACAAAAAAGATGAACGATGACGACGACGCGCGTTCCCGCGGGTCGTTCGTCATCCTCGTTCATCGGGCTGACATGCAGGCCAACCTGACGACCTCGTCAGGTTGCTGCATGTCAGGGAATGGGTGAGAGAGCCCGGCGCTGAACGATATCTCTAATGATATCGTTCAGCGGCTGTGCTCAATATCATGAACGACATTGAGCACAGCCTGCCGGGGACACACTAGACGATATCGCTCAGGGAGCATATCGTCTAGTGTGTATGCACCATAAGTGTGCATGTGTATGTGCTTATTTGATTTTTTTTGTATTCCCCACAAAGAAGATATAACAGACATTAAACACTCTTATTTCTACATTACAATGTAATAATGTAATTTGCAATTTCTCCAACTTATAACACTAAATATTTTGATCCTAATTAATTTCATATTATTCTACTGCAACGTGCCAACCATAAGGAATATTATTAGGGACTTATTCCCAAAGATAAATAAAGTGCCAAGCATAAGGAATATTATTAGGGACTTATTCCCAAAGATAAATAGCAAAACAATAACTGTATATACATTAGTTTAATTTCAGACTGTGGGCGAATGGTTCACGTATCCAGATAAATCTATATGCACCAGAGCATTGTGTTGCGGCTGGATGCTCTTGACTTACTGCTGCACTGCCCCTTACAAGCTAATTCAAAGCGTCCATTCGGCTTAATTTCATGTTTGGGCAAGAAGATGATGTCTGAGGAAGTACCATCTGTGAGAAATATTGTACACTCAGAGGAGGTGTCATGCTTGATAAAGCTGGTAATGTTGATGATGACTGTCGGAGAAGCTCAGTAATATTTTAAAGCCAGAGAAAGGAGTGGAGGGAAAAGGAAGGAAATACTCCCTTGAGAAGAGAAAATAGCGGGTTTGAGAAAGTGCTGTGGGATGATTGCTAATGAAAATGAGCGACAAGGATTATATCATAATGATTACATCTCAAGCTGCGTTATTTTAGACCAGTGTTAAAAGAGGGGCACCCTGGCTGTGAGCTAAAGATACACTTCCTCATCGATTTAAACTTCAAAGAAATACTAGTGACAGAATCCCTCTAGGTGCCACCTAAATTCTCTCAAGAATCAGTAATAACGATGTTAACTGTTTTACTGTCGGACTGCGAGCAACAGTAAAGGTAATTTACAAAGAAATAACCAAATAACATAATCACAGCACACATGTACTTTTGTGATATCACATGCTGACTTTGGTGCATGCCAGCTTAGGGTTTAATATTCAGTTGAATCACATGGAACTGTGGCCAAGATTGTGGCATTTGCTATAGTTGGCTGAGGCGTGTCCTTGACAGGAAAGGATTAGGAGCACTTGCAAAGTCCTGTTTTCAACAAGGTGAAAAAAAGAGATTTAATACAGTGGTTGGTGCAGAATTATATTTATGATATAAAAGTAGCATTTTCAGTGACAACTTCTGCATGAAACCAATTTTCTAGGTGCACTTCAAACTATGTAACAACAATTTTCAAAAAACATGTAAAAAACCACAATGTAACTTGTTTAACCAATAAATGAGTCTAAAAAAAGCAGCATGTGTGTCCCTCAATGTGTGTCCTGGTTCCCAAAAAAACACTCCTTTGTGCTAAAAATTATTATACAACTTGTTTGTCTGTATCCAGTGCTTAAAGTTGAGTGTACAACTTGTACATAAGCTTATTTATAATTGGTGTATGTTGTGCAGTTCACATGGGACCTTGAGTCCAGATAGATTCCACACCACCCATCCTTCACTCAGAGCATGCCTACCTGGCGCCGGCACGCAGTTTCACCCTCCTACATGTGACATCTTTGAATAGTTGGTGCCATGCAGTGAAAGCAAATATTCTGGCACTGTGGCCTTTGCTATCTTGTGTGCATGTGCATTGACCCAAGGAGGGCCAGTTCTAGACTTTGCAGAGCTCATGGCAAGCGTGTCATTCAGTGCCCTGAGCTCAGGTGGCGTGGCCTGATTTGGGCATGGCCATAGTAGCCCAAAAAAAGACAAAGAAAATAGCAATTGTAGGGCTGCAGTGATAGCCCAGGGCAATAGCCCTGCTTGCCCCCCCCTAGAGCTGCCACTGGTCCCGAGTATCACTGGGAAGATGGCTCCACATAGGAGGGTAGGCCCGTTTGCCAGAGATGTAAGATGTGGAGGGCTCAGGGGGTCATTGCTCAGTGGAGTGGGCCCACAGCTCACAGGCCCCCTTGGACATTTATTCGCCCTTGAGCTTGTATACATTCTGCACTGTGCTTCCATTAAAAAGTAGAGATTGGACTAGTTCAGAAACAGAAGAACAGACCATTCATGTGCTGAGTATCTCCTGTAAGTCACCTTTCAATCTGATCCACAGAAGAAAGAGGGTGTGTCTGTCTGACCTGTGAGCCTATTTTATAGCAGTGTCTATGTTTTATCAGTGAGTCTGTCTTCTAGTAGAGTGTCAGTATGTCTGTCCTATGAACATATATTCCAGCACTGTCATTGTGTCTGTCCTCACTGTCTTTGTGTCTCTGTCCATTCAGTGAGTCTGCCTCAATGAATGGACAGTGTAGCTGTCCCTCAGTCTTGCTTGTGTTTCTGTCTGTCAGTGTGTCCTGCTTTTCTGTGAGTAGCCACTGCACAAGCTAAGTTGATTTTATGATATAGAATGGCAGTCAACCACAAAGCATGGGTATGTGATTGCAATTTTGTACTTACTGGGTAACCATGAACATTTAAAACAATAGAATTTTAGTTGCAATATAGTTAGCAGCATCGACCACATGGCAGACGGAACATTTATATGGTAGAATTATCTTGCAGCATACTTACAGCAATGCTAAACGTATAGTACCTGAAACATATACTGCAAATATGCAAATGTTGCAGATGCCTGAATTTCTAATGAGACACCCATCAGCGGCTTCACAAATCCAAATGACTGTGGAAATTCCCAGCTTTCCTGAAGCTGCTGGGCTTGCCCTCAGTTCCTCTCTCTACTGAATAGATGCCACATGCATGCACACAGCATCTATTCACTGCTTGCTCTGCTAAGCAGAACAGTGGTTAATAGAGGGCCCACAGGTATGATGGAGGGACAGTGCCCGAAAACCAGGACTGTTCAGGCAAAAACAGGATGGTTGGAGGTACTGTAGAGTATGCTTTAACATAACTTTAAATGGATCCCTATAACAGCTTTGGTAACAGAAGGGCATCCCTGTAATCAGGGACTAACTAACTGTGAAAGGCATGGCCATGTCCCCTTAGGATAAAAAAGATTTAAAAAAATTATTTTTCCAGCATGCTGGGAAGGGGGGCACTGTGAGCCCCTAAACCTGGGCCAAAGCCAGGGAGGGGGTGCGATCAATGTGATTGCTCCCCCCACCAGCATAGTAGACTGCTGTGGATGCTTAGCAGCCGCAAGCAGTCTCCCACTGTAGCTCAGCACACAGCAGAATGTGCTGGGCTCCTGTGAGGTAAGGGGGAGGGGGTGCAGTGACCGACCCGGACCCCGTCCGGGCCCCTCCAGCAAGCCCAGACCCAAGTAATTAGTACCCACTCCCCCCTATCGGCAACCCTTCCTGTAATGCCTTTCTCTATCTCAGAAGTTTCCACTGGCAAGTCAGTCCAATTATTCTGCTCAAGATTACTAGTATTATGCGGAACCTCTCACAAAATGCAACTCCATCATCTCACAATGTTGTCTCTGTAGCAGTAATACTTTCACTGCCCATCCGGATCTCTTTGACTCTTGTCTCCTCCACCTTCCAGTTTCATGACTCTCTCTAGCATCGCTCTGTACCTAGCATGCAGCCATATGCCCCTAGACCAGGGATGGGCAATAAGAGGCTGTCCAGCTGTTGTTGAACTACAAATCCCAGCATGCTTTTACGACTCCGTGGTAGCCAAAAGGAACAGTCTTGCACAGACTTGAGGGCTGGAATGCCTTGGCAGGATGCCAAGGTGGTTGCCTTGATGGCTGAGGGAGCTAGCTCCAAATGTGGCTTAGAGCCAATTGGTTGTGGTGCGGCCTCTGGGCTGGTAGCAGCCTGTGGGAATTACTTCTGGGGGCACTACCAGGTGGAATTACTTCTGGGGGCACTACCAGGGGGAAGTACTACTGGGGGCACTACCAGCTGCTGCATTTCCCACCCTAGGCTTATACTCGAGTCAATAAGTTTTCCCAGTTTTTTGTGGTAAAATTAGGTACCTCGGCTTATATTCGGGTCGACTTATACTCGAGTATATACAGTATATGATATATATTTATATATATATATAAATATATATATACACACACATTATATATATAAATATATATATATATATATATATATATATGTAGTTTGTATAAATATTTATATATCCATGTGTCAGATCGCACACACCTGCATATGATATTTAAAAAGTGGGAGGCACATATAGAAAAAGTTGTAATTCCTACACCGTTCACCTGATTTGGATGTAATTACCCTCAAATTAAATCTGAAAGTCTGCAGTTAAAGCACATCTTGTTTGTTTCATTTCAAGCCATTGTGGTGGTGAATAGAGGCCAAAATATGAAAATTCTGTCAATGTCCCAATATTTATGCACCTGACTGTATATATTAGTGTATGTGTGTGTATATATGTATATATACACTTTATATATTATATATATATGTATATGCATATACTTTGTATATATTATATACATATACTTTATATATTATATGATATAAGATTACCACAGGAAGAATACCCCTGGGAAAACCCTTGAAGTGTTGCCATTTGGAACATCACTTGGACAGCAGATAAGCTTATTTATATATTAATTTGGTATGCACAAGTTAAAAACTTTTTTCTAATATACTAAACTATTAGGCGCAAATTTTCATTACTATTTTTCAGCACATTACTCTCCGATTGCCGCACAAAATTTTGGAAAATCGCAGCCACTTGTCTCTCAAACCGTACTTTTATCACAACATCTTATTTTCTACTAGAACATAAGGAATTCATAATATTTGTGAGCTAGTAATCACTTTGTATATATATATATATATATATATATATGTGTATATATATATATATATATATATGCATATACTTTATATATTATAAATATCTATACATACACACATATAGCTCTCTCATTTAAAAGGCGGCCAATGGTGACTTACTCACTCCCTCTCTCTGCTCCTAGGCTCCCGCTGTCAGCTCTATCCCACTGGCCAGGTCACCAACAGGTTGCTCCCTCATGCTGGCTGGGGCTCTGCATGGTCAGAACACCTGCTTATGTCTCCGTCACGCTGGCCAGGGCACACTTGATTAGCGCTCTCCCACTGGTCGGGTCACCCACTGTTCCCTTACTCTGGCTGGTATACCCGCTGATGTCTCCCTTCTGCTTGCCGGGGGTCACGCTCCCACACCGCTACCTCCCACACTGTCTGGTCCCCCCGGGTGTCAAACTCACCTGTCAGAACACCAGAAGAAGATTCCACAATGACGCTGGCTGCAGCTCCCACGAGGACTCCAGGTTTGCTTTGCATAATCCAGCCCATCCTGTTAACACGCTGAACAGCCAATCAATTGGGTGGTCGGCGGGTCGGCCATACACACAGCATGATGCCCAATATATCAGCAGATATATTCGGCATTGGCTGTGCAGCACAACCAAAGCGATATGTCTGTGAACGACGTTGTTCACAGACATATCGCTGGTACACACTGGCAGACGATCACACAATATATTGGCTGATCAATTGATCGGCCAATATATCTGCCAGTGTGTACCCAGCATAAGAGCCCATCTGCAGGTCCATTCAATTATGGTAACATTGTCACCAGGACATGCAAATTGCTCAGCCCATTGTGTTTGCAGCTATAGGAAGCAAGCACCATAGCGGGTAAAACAAAGTGTAACCAGGCTGACATTCAGGTGTGATGAGATATAGCAGATCAAAGATCAGTCATGTTTGGAATGGTTTATGAGATAAAATTGATGCATCAGTGATAGCTGGAAGATGGGAAAATCATAAACACATAACTGAAATCAACATCCAAGTTGGGTGTGATTCATAGATCACTGAGATATACAGTTTTAAAGATATGAGATATCTCAAAAATGCACCATCACAAACACATCATAGCTACACTCATATAATAGACAAAATAAGGACCAGTAAGCTGAACACCCCATATTTTAGGTAATCCATCCGCAGGGGAAATTATTAGGATTATTCTGTTTAAAGTTTAAAGGGATTTATAAACTAGCTGGGAGGTTCCTGTCCCCAATTATCTAATCCACCAATCAGAGACAACATCATTTTAGGTGTCATGCTCTTCTGATAAAAAGGATTGAAGTCCTGGGTTCAAACTGAGGGTTTAATTGTACACTGAGGTTTAACCTGCAGTCCTTGCATTTCTTACTGGCCCGTCCAGGCAAATTAGCTGAGTGTTAATTTGTAATTATTTATTTTATTTTATATTTCTATACATATATGTACCTTTGTAGCAATTATTTTCTTTGTAACATTATTTTTAAGCATTGTAATCCTTTTTGTAAATAAAGTATTCTTTATTAGTTTATTTCATATATGCTCCGAAACCTAGTCTTTGAAGAGATTATTTGTCTGCTAGGGCGACGCTACATCTACTGTTATGTACGGAAAGCAGAGGGTTGGTCTCAGCGAACTGTGTGGTCGTCTGAGATGCCGAATCTGCGCAATTGGGGCGAGGTTATGCAATAATTGTGCTAATTGCTAGAAGCAGGAGGCAACAGATTAACTGCATGGGAATCTTGGTGCCGAGTCTGTGCAATTTTGGATAAATAGAGGACCGGTGGCCTGTTTAAATAGTTTCCATCGGTGGTGGCAGTTTGGTAAGTTAGGTATTTGTATTACGGCGCTCTGTCTCTAGCAGAGGTGCACCCTTCTGGGTACGCGTCCCTCACGCATTGGAACATTTTTTGCATGGTCAGTTAGCAAAACTGTGGCAGGGCATGCTGGGATGTGTAGTTTCACAACATCTGGGGTGCTGCTTATTGCCCACCCCTACCCTAGATGCTCCCTAAGGATTGTGGGAGCTGTAGCCCAGTGCAGTCATGATTACTGTGTCCTACTCTCCTATACTGTAGCTGCAGTGGTAATTCTTAAAGTGATACCTTTCAGTGGTGCACAATGCAGGGCATCACACCCCTGTTATATAAAGCCCTAGTCTCACTAAAGGTGCATACACACATAACAATTTTGTAACCAATGATTTTCTGTCAGATTATCTGTCAGATTTTCCCTTGAAAAAGTGAATGATTTTGTTAAGTGTAATGAACGATTTTTACAACAATGAATGAAAACTGTTCCTTCCCTTAATGAAAATCGTTACATTGGACAGTCTGAAATGGACGAGGAACTACAAACTACAAACGGGAGCGCGCTTGGACGATTATCGTTCATCGTTATAACTCAGAAACTTAATGATTTTTTTAACAACTGAAGCATAATGACGTCATTAACGACAAAGTGTTCAAAAAATCGCTACATGTGTATGCACCTTAACACGTTACTAATCTCCTGACATATTCTGTGTAGCTGAGGACCACATACCTTCCACCTTATAACTCTCAGTCTGTGATTTCTTGCTGCCTTTATTCCTTTAATAACATCATCTCACTGCCCCTGTCACATGCAGCTCCATCCTCTCTAACGCATAACTCACTTCCTGATACATTATTTGCTGCTGAGGACCCTGCTCCATTTCACTATATAAGTCTCAGGCTGTGGCCTCTTGCTGACTTTGGCCCTCATTCAGAGCCACTCGCTAGCGGCAGTACGCTCGTTCCGAGCGATGTTCGCACATCTGCGCATGCGTACGGTTTTTAGTACGCATGCGCGAACCAGTCAGTGCGGCCTAAAATCATTTGTACGCAATATAGCGAGTGCCTGCAATTTTGAGTGACAGAATGAGGCGTATGTGGGTGGTAACAGGGGAAGGTGCTTGAAAACGGGGAGTGGAGATCCGATCGCGGGCGTGCTTAAAGGTCAAAATGGGCGTTTTATGGGTGTGCATAATTAATACAGCAGCGTCAATGACCACGTCACTTGGTTTTTTTTAACTCAGAACTGCTCGCAAAATAGCGGTTGAAAAAACCAACCACAAGAATAGCGAGCAGTTCATATCCTGTTCGATGTACTCGATTAATCTAATAAATAGCGGACATGACGTATGGTGCGAGCGGCCAGGGGGCATTTTATTAAATAAACGAGCGTATGTTTTGCTCGCTCGTTCAGACTTAGAGGTGTGAACAGACTGCAATGTGCGAACGGATCATTTGCATAGCCACCCCTTGTTTTTGAACGAGCGAACGCAAATAGCGAACGGCT
This sequence comes from Taudactylus pleione, assembly GCA_031769625.1. Lineage (NCBI taxonomy): Eukaryota > Metazoa > Chordata > Amphibia > Anura > Myobatrachidae > Taudactylus > Taudactylus pleione. Next base: position 6,880,091 of record JAUIMM010000137.1, on the reverse strand, counting down.
CTGAATGAGGGCCTTTGTTCCCCTTCTAACATCATGTCACTCTCTTAGAGTAGAAGCAGCCAACAATAGTGTAGGTTTTTAGTATTCTGGAGCTTGGCCATAGCAGCTAACACCATCTCCATTGTTAGCTGCTGTATCGTATTGACTACACTCTGGAGAAATGACTGGGAGAGGGTATTGTTGTCAGCATACCTCACAGGCACAGTAGTGCAGCAGGGTCCCAATTGCATTAATTATCTTTTCACTTCTCTAACACATTGCATTGATTGACTCCTTCCAGAGCCTCTGTGCATGCATGTGTTTTTAAATACATTTGGGTTGCACATAATTTCTTTTTGCAGCAAAAAGCAATGATAAGAAATTATAATTATCAGATCTAAAACTCAAAAATTGATAAATAGGTCTCCATAAGTGAGCTGTATGATAATCATAAAGCAATGCTTTATTCTGTCTCCATTAGCCTCCTCACATCATTACACTATCCTGTCAGATGCAGCTCTGTTCTTTATAATATATCACTCATCTTCTTATACTCTGTGCTACTGGGGGATCCTGCTCCTTTCACTATATAATTATCAGTATGTAGCTTTCTGCTGCCTCCATTCCCTTCCTTGCATCATGATTTTGCTCCTGTCTCATGCAGCCTTATACTCACAAATCACTCATCTCCTTATACTCTCTGGGTGTCATTCAGACCCGGTTGTTAGCGCCGATGCGCTCAGACCAGGTCGATGGCCCCCCACAGAGCATGCGCACGACGGCGCTGGCGCCGTCGTGCGCATGCGTGAGACCCGCTACGACCGACAGCGCTGGTCGTAGCGGGTCTCGATCCAAAGGGGGCGAGCTGTCGATGTTGATTGACAGCTCGCCCCATTTGGAAGGCGGGCCGGGGGGGTGGCAGCCCAAATGGGGGCGTTCCCATGGGAACGCCTACCATTTGGGGGTGGCCCCACTGACATCACTAGTGATGTCAGTGGAGAGCTTCCGTCTCAGACAGAGCCGAAAGCTCTCCGGGGCTTACGACAAGAGAGACCCTACCCTAGGGTCTCGTTGTAAGCCCCGATGGTCGCGATGGTCTTGACCATCGTGACCATAACCTTAGGCGGTCGTAAGGCTGTGGGTGTTAACCCACAGCCTTACCACTGCAAAGGAGGACATCTTGAAAATTCAAGAGGTCCTCCCCTCATTCAGACCGACCGCACGCTCTGTGCGACCGGCTCTGAATGAGGTCCTCTGTGCTGCTGGGGACCCTTCTTCTTCCACTATATAACTCTCTGTCTGGGGCTTTATGTTGCCTCCATTTCCATCATACCATCAATATACTGCCCATGCCATATGCAAGCCAATCCTCATAATCAGAAAAACAGATACAGAAGTTGCAAGGCATGTTCAGGGAACAGGGGAGGATAGTACACATCAATCCAATATGGGAGTAGACAGATGAGTAGTCAAAGTGAAAGCGTGAAGTTAGAAGCTTGGTGTCTTACTGTATTTAAATATCCAGGGGATGTGCACAAGAGCAGGTTGACAAAACACACACCTAGCATTCACTGCTAGGTGAGCTTTCACTATGGTGGAGATGTATCAAACCTTTAAAAAAAGCGATGAAGTTGCTCATGTTGATTAATCAGCATCTAGATATCATATGTCAAGTGCACTCTATAAAATAATAGGTAGAAGTCGATTGGTTGCTTTGAGAAATGTCACCTGTACTCGTTGGATAGCTTAATATGTCCCCCCCTATAAATGGGGCATGGCTCCAGCCAGGGGTGTAACTAGGTATTTGAAGGATCATGTTTGTAAGGTCCCTTATGTAACCTTGACAAGGAAGATGGGCCTCCAAAACTCTGGGTCCTATAGCAGCTCCACCCCTTGCACCTATGGTAGTTATGCCCATGGCTCCAGTCACCAACAGGTTAGTTAGCAATGCATGTGCAGGTAATTTTACACTACCCTCATTGCTGGAGACCCATCATAGCCTACAGGCAAATCTTGGGAATATCTGAAAGTCTTATTGTTCAGCTAATGTGTCAAAGTACAATAGATATCGAAGGTTGTGTCAATTGTGCTAGTTTCTGGTACTGGGAACTTGGTGATTACATACACTGTGCCAGTTCTTGGAACTGGGCAGTTGGTGATTATAGACAATATGTTAGATTATGGCTTCAGGCATTTGGTGGTTACAGGCACTGGACTAGTCCTTGGCTCAAAGCAGTTGATGACTACAAGCACTGTACTAGTCCTTGGCTCAAAGCAGTTGATGACTACAGGCACTATGCTAGTCCTTGGATCCAGGCAGTTGATGACTACAGACATTGCACCCATTTACAGGCCTGGCCAACCTGGACTCGCTAGCTGTTGTAAAAAAAGTCCCAGCATGCTTTACCACTTAATCGGTGGGAAGGTATGCTGAGATTTGTAGTTTCACAACAGCTAGAGAACCACAAGCTGGCCAGGCCTGAATGTCTAGTCCTTGCTTACAGGCAGTTGAGGACTACAAGCACTGTGCTAGTCATTGGCTCCAGGAAGTTGATGACTACAGACACTGTGATTGTCCTTAACTACAGGCAGTTGGTTGCTCCAGGCATTATACTAGTCCATTGTTTCAGGCATGGGTTGACTATAAGCACTGTCCTAGTCCTTGACTCAAGATATTTGGTGACTACAGGCACTGCACTAGTTTCGGGCACCAGGCATTCGGTGATTACAAGCACTGTGTTTGATCCTGGGTCCAGGCATTTGGCAATCTTTGCCAATCTTTGGCACTGTGCTAGTGCATGGCTCTTGGTAGTTGGTAATTAATAACCAGTATTGAAATGAAAATTGAATGGGGAATATGCTCTAACGCTCTTACCTTATTTCAAGCATACCTTAAGTATTTTCAAATACAGATTTATGTGCATATATAGTGAAAATAGAGTGAAAACATATCAGAGATTTCATGGTACAATGAATTTCATTTGGTAAAGCAGGTGACTCATTAATGGGACCAGGGACCATCCAGCTGTGACAGTGGCTAATGGACCTGATATTAAGAAAATATATTTGTATTTACTTTGTTTTAAATCTCTACAATAAATACAGGTTGAGTCTCCCATATCCAAATATTCCGGAATACGGAATATTCCGAAATACGGAATATTTTCTGCATGACTGAGATAGTGAAAACTTTGATTTTTGATGGTTCAATGCACACAAACTTTGTTTAAGGCACAGAATTATTAAAAATAAAGTATAAAATGACCTATAGGCTGTGTGTATAAGGTGTATATGACACATAAATGAATTTCATGTATTTACACAAACTTTGTTTGAGCCACAAAATTATTGAAAATATTGTATAAAATTACCTTCAGGCTGTGTGTATAATGTGGATATAAATCATAAATGCATTCTGTGTTTAGATTTGGGCCGTATACCTAAGACATTTCAATATAGTATGCAATTATTCCAAAATACGGAATATTCCGATATCCAAAATACCTCTGGTCCCAAGCATTTTGGATATGGGAGACTCAACCTGTACATAAATAAATGAAAGTGTAAATACTTAAATAATATGTTTAATTTGGGTATTTGTTCAACTTAAGAATTATTTTAAATTTATTATTTGTAATGATGTACATATATGCTACCATTATGCAGAATAACACTGATCTGCTTCAGGCTATTTGTATTATTTCAGTGGAGCTACAGTAGCATGAATTTTATTTATTTTGAAATGAGGGTATTATTATTACTATTCATTTGTATAGAGCTGACATCTCCATCAGCATTTAAAAGAAACTTCAAAATGTGATTTGCAATATAACATTTACTTTAAAACCAAAATGGTGCACAATAACTATTTTGGCACAAAACAATTATACTTTGTTAAATTGAAAAAACCTACTTAGGAATAATATTTATTACCCCCTTAAATTAAAATATTGATGATTATTATCTTTCCTTCCTGGGACTATCCGTCACAAGCCAATTACAAGTTTTGTTCCCACAATGGCAACTTGTGATTGGCTGGCCTTTGAAGGGGAGTCTCAGGGTTAGGTAAATACCTTCAGAATTCTAGCGGTCGGGATGCTGGCACCGCTATTCTGACAAGTGTCGGGGTTCCGGCGTCTGCATTCTGACCACATCCCATTATATATAACTCCTTATAGTTCAGATCTCAAAACAAGGCAAAATTTAATTTTCACTGAAATTTCAGATCTAACATGTTTTGGATTTTAGAAGAGTCTAAAAAAATCTCCAATCTTATTTTATAACTCAATATAAATTGTACTGTATTTCAAGAATGTGTGATTTTTGAGAGGCACCATATATTACTTTACTTACTTTGGGTGTGGTGGTATCCTAGTCAGCTACACCTCAAATTAATAATTCCAAAAAAGTAATTATTTTCTGGTGTCTGAAAAATATCCAGCTTCCTTTTATATTTCAATTTATTTTGTATTTCAAGAGTGTGTTAATTTGAGAGGCAGCGTATATATATATTTCTGTACATACTCTGGGTGTAGTGGTGTCCTGGTCAGCTTCCTCACAAAATAACATTTGCAAAAGAGTAATTTTTTTATGGTGTCTGAAAAAATATCCAGTTTCATTTTAAATTTCAATTTACTTTATATTTCAAAAGTGTGTTAATTTGAGAGGCAGCATATATATATATTTCTGTACTTATTCTGGGTATATTGGTGTCTTGGTCAGCTTCCTCACAAAATAACATTTGCAAAAAAGTAATTATTTATGGGGTATAAAAAATTTACAGTCTTTGTTTACATATAATTGAATATATTTTGCAAGAATGTGTTATTTTGATAGGCAGTCTATATTACTGTATCTAGTTTAGATGAGGTGGTGTCTCCGGCAGCTGCACCTCAAAATATTAAGTGCAAAAGAGCCTTTTTTTCAGGTGTCTAAAAAAAATCTAATTTTTTTTAATACAGTAACACTGCATGGTATTGGAGCATCACAATGCTGCACAGCTTTACAGTAGTTACCCAAAGAGAAATTGATAACTTATCATATTGACTGCTGTTTATCTTCTGTATCCTGTTTTCCTCAAAAAAACCAACTCTGGTTTGGAATTAACATGTAGATTAATTTCCTTGTTCACATCTGCTATGCACCTACCAACTTGTAGGCATCTGCCAACAGGACAACCCAGTGCTGGCCATTTTATATTACTTCTTCAACATCTACTTTTAATTAAAGTATAAGAAAGGACACGCCAAATGTAAACAATGTTTGACAATCTTAAAGAAAACATCATCTTTATTTATGAAGGGAAGAGCTAGTTATGAAAAATGTAAAATTGCCAACATTGCCACCACACACAGTGGCAATGAAAGACCATGGCCTTTCTTTGTGAGTTGTGTTCCTGCTATTTCTCTTTCATGAAAAAATATCTATATTGCGAAAGCGAAGGCTAAATAAGCCAGATATCTTCTGTAACCATGCATGCACCACCTTCTCGCTGAGTCTAGATGTGTTAGCTCTAAAGAAGGCAATTCAGTGCACAAAAAGAACACTAGGCTGAAGTATAAACTATGTATTTACAAATTTCACAGTTTTGTCTGGAGAGTCTATTTACTAAAGTGAGAGTTTTTAGAAATGGAGATGTTGCCCATAGCAACCAGATTATACCTAACATTTAACTAGCACCATCTAGAAGATAATAGCTAGCATTTGACTTGTAAAAACTCTCACTTTAGTAAATATACCCCAAATGGTGTCCACAAATGTCATGTGAATCTCACATTTCTGGCACTGTAATCCCAGAGAACCCTGCTTCCACCATTTCTAAACCCTCTGCAATTGTGATGATGAGTAATAGTAAAAGTAATAGCATTGTGCGCGAACCCCAGTGTTTTGGTTTTCGCAAAACCACCTTAAATGTATTGGTTCAGATACATATTTGGTTTTGGATATCTTTAAAATTGATAAAAACAGCTAAAATTAATTGGACATGTTTGTTTTTTTAAATCTGAGTTCCGTACTTACAGCAGACCTGAACTGGGACTCAGTTTTACTAAGAACCCCAAAAGTGATCCAGGCTGGGACTTGATTCGACCTGGAACCCCTACGTTTGGGTGTGTTCATTTTTCAGGAAAACCAAACTGCATGTCTCTATAAAGTAATGATGATGATGGTTTAGACAGGAGGATGCTACTTTGGAAATGCAACAGAATGATGGGGATAATTATGTATCTGACACTAATAAGAATGTGGACGATGAATGTTTTGAACATGAACAAGCTGATAAAATTCAAGAGGATGATATTGTTTATGTCAAAGTAAGTCAGTGTCATGATCCTGACCAATTTCTCTCATATTCTATTAGTTTGCCTTTTGACTTACCTCTGCCACATGTCCTGTGGATCAGGATATTCTGATTTGCCTGGGTAGTCTGGTTAGCATGCAGGCTGCAACACCTCCAGTGTGAGTATGAGAATGTGTGATTCCATCCAGACTGTTTATTCACCTAAGAGTTCTTCTGTCTGTGAAGTCTGCAGATTCCTGATTAGAACAGTGGGCCTGATTCAGACCTGTTTGCTAGCAAGCAATCGCTCGGAGTGAGTGATGTTTTGCAATGTGCTAGGCCGAGCAATCGGGAAACATTCGTTCGCCCAGCAAAAGACAGCCCAGCTGAATGAGTGACAGGTCAAGTCATTTGTGGGTGCTAACAGGGGCAGGCCACTGGAAACGGGGGAGTGGAGGTGCAAACGCAGGCGTGCCTGAGCATCTTAACGCCGTTTCAGAGGTGTGCATTATTAACAGCCAGCGTCATAGTACACGTCACCTGGTTGAATTATACACTAAAGTGCTCGCAGTGCTAATGGTAAGGTATAGTACACCTAAAGCGCTGCGATGGAACCCGATGTACCGATAGTTGCATACACTTCCTGGAGATGACGTGCGCTAGTGAACGTCTAAAGACAGGCTGGTGGGCGTCTGCATACACCACGCCATAGCACGCCAAGACATAGTGGGCATGCTTATGCCTTGCCGTGCGATCGCCTGCCATGCCATCACTTATCCGAATTTGCATACGCTGGGAGCGAGCGTACGCATCTAGCAAATGGGTCTGAATCAGGCCCAGTGTTTGCAGTCCTAATAGTAGTGCTTGTCTTGAACTGGAGAGATTGAAGATGCATTTGTGCTCTCAGTGCCTGCTATTCCCTCTACACTTCCACAGTATGCTAGTATTCAGGCTGCACATCAGAGTTCCCTTCAAAACTCAGGGAGAAGCCATGGTGGACTCAGTCACCTGAATCTCCTCCATCACTCAGAGCACTGCTCAAACACCAGTTTATCACACAATCCAATCCCTGAATGCTCAGCCCTATAAGTACCACTTCCTGACTGGCCAAATTGGCAGTACAATGTCGCTTCTGCTGAAGTTACAGCTCTGTCCTGAGCTTCCAGGTACTCTGTATCTGTATGGTCCTTGTCCGTTCAAATCCAATTCCAGTCTGGTGAATGCAAGTCTCCATCTAATTCAGTGTTCCAATCTGGTCTAACTAAAGACTTGCTTCTAGTAATACCATCAGTTCCAGCCGATACCTGTTACCATTAGTTCCAGATGATATCTGCTACCATTGGTTTCAGCTGATATCTGTTACAATTGGTTCCAGCTAATACCTTTTGCCATCGGTTCCAGCTGATACCTGTTACCATCAGTTCCAGCAAATACCTTGTACCATCAGTTCCAGCCGATACCTGTTAGCATCAGCTCCAGCCTATATCTGTTCCCAACGGTTCCAGCCGATGCCTATTACATTATCGGTCCCAAACTGATTCTACATCATTGGTCCAAATTCGATTCTACCCCATCAGTTAAAATCCGATTCTCCAAAATCGGTCCCAATCTGTTATCGACAACATCTGTCCCAATCCAATTCTATATCAACAGTTCTACATCACCATTCCTAATCCGATGTCTACAACATTGGTTCCAATCTAATAGCAACAACTTTAGTTTCAATTCAATATCTATTTCCAGTTAAAAAAGTTGTTTTATATCTGTTCTCGCCTTAGGGCTAACCACTACCAGCAGTTTCACTGCCTGATCTCTTCCCTCAACTCAGGAGGAAGAGCAGGATCACGCCGCCCAGCTTCATACATGCTTCTTCAGCCTCCCGTGCATGCCCAAGCCAATCCCAACCCTCAGGTGGGACAGTCAGCCACCAGTGGCAGAAGTACTTGCCAGTGATAAGAAGTACAATGACATTGTTATGCCTGGGCATCAAGCCGAAAAAGCCACCTCTTCTGTGTGGAACATATTTATCCATATTGTGACATTTGCAAAGGTATCTGCAGCATTTGTGAAGCCAAAGTAAGTAAGGACATTGACAATTTAGGAACTTCCTCCCTGTTACATAATTTGCAGCAAGTTCATGCAAATTATTTATCAAAAGCAGTCCATCAACAAATACTGTAGCAGCAGCATGGATAAATCCCAGCACATTAATGGGGATGTAGTTATAAGACCGGTGGCCGCGATGCCGCTGGTCTCAATACGGACATACAAATCCCGACAAGGGATTTAAGATAGGCATCAAAATACTGATGCCTATTTTAATCCTGATGCTGGAACACTGAAGGATGCCAGACCAAACAAGGTAAGTCCAGGGCGCCCTTAGCATTTGCCATGGGGGGAGGGTTAGGTTTAGGGAGTGTAGTGGGGTTAGCATTATGTTTTGGGGGGGAGATTAGGGTTAAGCACACCCAATGTGGAGGGTTAGAGTTAGGCACCCCTGGGGGGAGGTTAATGTTAGGTACCCCCCAGGAGGTTTAGGTTTAGGGTGCAGTAAGTGGGAGGTATGGTTATTCACCCCCAGGGGGGAGGTTATGGTTAGGCACTAGGGGGGGAGGTTAGGGTTAGGCACCACTAAGGAGGGTTAGGGGGGAGAGGGGTAAGGATAGGGTACTTACCTGCCCTGTCGGGATCTTCTTCCTTTTGGGCTGCCAGCATCGGGATATAAACTGGCGGTTATGCTGCCGCCGGACTTCATAACCATTCCCATTAATTATATATTTCTACCAGCGCTGAAAGGGTAAATAGAAAGTACAATAGATGCAGGTTAGAACAGAAATATCATTCCAATTAGGTTGAAACAAACGGTATGTAATTTATTTATAAAACACAATAAATTGTCATAAAAACTGTATTAGTAAAAAAACATTATTTTAGTTTAACTGAAACAGTCCTGGTACAAATACAGTATGTGCTTTTAGCCCTCTTCTGTTTATGACTAGTAAGGCGCCTAAATGTATTGAAGACTCCTAATTGGCCAGTATCGGCAGATGTTACAGGATATTACAGCAGTAGATAATCTTGGTTTTGAAGGGGCCCTCCTAATTTTTTCTTAGTTGTAGCAGACAATATTCAGTGCTTACCCTGCAAAGACTCTCCCCAGGATTTTTCATTTCCGATAATCACTTATTATTGTATGAGCATTACAACTGGATCAATTTCAAAACATACCAAGTTTTGCGCACACAAACTGTGTGGTTCAGAATTTTCTTAAAAAATTACAGCTCCATGAATGACATGCTGACTATAACCTGTAAAATTTCTGGACATTTTGAGCATTCAGCAACTGCATATAGAAGATTGCAGGAGCTGCAATAATAGTATAATTTGCAATGCCACCAAATGAAGCAAGAGGTAGTATCCAGGTGGAATTCTACCCTTTATATGCTTCAGAGACTGGAGGGTCAGCAACAAGTCATCCAAATCAGCAACAAGTCATCAAGCCATGCCATACAGAAAGGGGGGGGGGGGTCATGTTAGCTGGAGATTACTCTCGGTTTTATGCAAGCTACTGAAGACATTTGAAATTGTAACCAATAAAGTGAGTTCAGACACTGCCAGTCGAGTCAGGTCATACCGTTAAATAAACTACTGGAAAAGCAGCTAGAGAAGCTGAATGTGGAGATGAATCAAGTATGTTGTACTTGTAGATCAAGTCCTTTATACACTTTCCCAAGGGTTTGCAATTTCTTGCAATTGAATCACTACATTTTGGCAACCATGCTTGATCCAGGTTTAAGTTGTACGTTATGTCTTTCTTTTCACTGACACATGTCTCCTGCTTAAGTTTTTCCTGCAAATTCTACTGCCAGGAAAAAACTGACCTTTTATATTAGAAACACTAGTGATGATGAGGAGTCAACTCAGTGCACCAGATTTAAACATTATGACATCTGGTCAGGCTTACAGGAATTGCCCACAATTATTGACACCTCTACCGTGACTTAATCTGATACAGTTAGCATCAACAGATTTGTGGAGGATTACTTTAATGATAATGTATAAACTAGCATATTCCACAGTAACTTTGAAAACTGGGAGGAAAAGGAGATAATTTAGAGCAACAAAGTGAATCTCCACTTCAGAGAATAGGCACAGAAGACAGAAAGCAATGATCAGGTTAAATACCATCTGCCCCATCACCTTAGACACCAGTCTGCTGACTCCTGTCAATAGAGAGGAGCCTATGCAAGTTAATTGGTTTCAGCTGTGTACAGAGGAGTGTCACAGAGATGGTATGGGAAAATCTCTGCCTACATTGTGCTGGTCCTGGGCACATGCAGGAAGCTTAAGTGTTTGGGAAAAGTCAACATTTAACTGGTACTGGAGAGACTGGGTTAGATGTAATTTTCAACACTTAATCTAGAATTGACTGCACATACTTTGTTATGGTGGAACATCCCCACAATTCAATTTATGTCCCTACTTTGATTCCAGAGCAGCAAAGAATTTTATCACTGCATATTTGGTCAAAGAGTTGGCTATTGCTTTGAATCGGCTACTAACGTTGTTTCTATTGGTAACCTGCTCTTTATGAATCTCTCACTCCTCATCCAATGCCCAATGGTATAATGAGGTGCAGCAGAATTTATTAGTAGCAGACCTTTTTACCTTGACTACTTCTATACTAACTTCCATCTCAACCACACATAAAAAATCTGATGATCATTGGCAATGTGCATATATGTGTAGACCTGGTGTATTTTACATTATGTTCTATACTGTATGTGTTGTATATTATATGTATTTGTTTGTTAAAATTTTGCCTATTTATAGGGATCAAAAGGGTTATTTTATACCATATCCCTTCACCACACCTCTAAGCACTAGCACTTAACTCTTTATTTCTCTATATTTTTGCTGTCTGATGTAAGTCTGTTTTATTTATATATACCTGTATTAATTAAAGTAATGTCTTGGATTTTCCCATAAAGAGTGGTCACAAGACAGAGATCCCCATTTTCATTCCGTTGAATCCCCTGACAGTTCATATCTACAGTACCTCATTGCCATTGATGGGTGATACATACCTGGAAGCATCATAACCTACCAAACTCTACCATTTAAGCTACAGTGGGAGTTTTGCATTCAGAAACCATCTCATTCTAAGGGGTAAATTTATCAAAGGTTGGTTTGTAGGTTGATTTGAGGAGTGATTTAGCTTGAGGAGTGTATTGTACTTATACTGTGTAAGGTGTGTGTGTTTCTTTCAACATTTCTTTACAGGTAATCTACAGGTCCCAGTGGGCCCTTAATGCCCCGCATGCTGGTACTTGTGGTTCTCCAAGTACCAGCATGTGGGGAGGCTTGCTGGGACCTGCAGTTCTACTGTAAAGACAATGTTTATATTCTTCTATTTTTATACTAAACTAACACGATCAACCCACCACCCACCATCCAGGGGATGCAAATTTTTCCCTGTAATTCCAGAACCAGCCATGCTTCCCATAGCCCAGTGCTGGTTGTACTGAGTACAGGGAGACCCTACGTAATTTTTTCCCTGTACTTAGTCAACCAGACCTGGGTTTGAACAGTCCGGGGCTGGTTCTGTTTTGGGTGGGGACCTCACGTCAATTTTTTTTTTACTTTTTACTGTTTAATTACTTTTTACAGTCAGATACATGCAGGCATCTCACTGATGTCTGCATGTATCTGTGTCAATCCGACCTGCTCATACTCAAATCGAAAGCATGAAGCAGATCTATTCATTTGGTGATTTGAAGTTTGTTTTGAAGTCCGATTTTGAGGTCGATTTCAAATCGAATGATAGTAAATAAGGGTTTTGTGTGTTGGGCTATGTAAAAGTACCAATGTTTTTCCGATGGTCGATTTGAGGCCGATTTGACTAAAAATTTGATTTGAAATTCGATTTTACATTCGATTTGGCCTTTAGTAAATACCCAAAAGCAAAATTGAATACAAATCGAATGAAAATCGCACCTCAAATCACTCAAAATGCAAAATTGGCCTTTAGTTAATTTACCCCTATGTCATCCTTAAAACCTCAAATGCTTTGCTTCTCAGCTTCCCTGGCTTCAGAGACATAATCCATATATTAACTGGTCTCTATCCCAAGTTTTGTCCTGGGGATCAAATTACTAAAACACTTGCCACCAGCAAGCATTACTGCATTGGACTCTTCTGAAGCTAATTCTTTTCCATCCTCTTGTCTTTAACAAACAGGCTGTGGAGTCTCTGCCACCCCCATTGTGATTGGTACTGCCCCATTGCTCTAATCCCTGGTATAGTTCAGCTTAGAGGCTGTATCTCCTCTTTCTCTTCCAGAGACCCAGGTGATGTCCAACTACAACAAAGAAAACCTCAAAAGAGATTTAATCATCATTCATCTACTGTATTTCTCTTGCAGGTTATTGTTATTTTTTGTCAAAAAGGAGGCTGGAGGTCTGCAACCCTGCAATGACTACAGAGGACTCAATGAGATTACTTTTGTACAATTTTATGCTAATAGGTAAAAGTAATAGTTGCGCAGTAAACAGTATATATGCTGCTCTTATTCTCACTATAATAAGTGTTAATCCAATTACTCATGAGTATATAGAATTCACTAAATTAGTGAGTATATACTAGCGCTCTGTCCTAGAAAGATGTACAGTATAGCATGACTCAATATACAATATAGTCCTTTACCCTTTAGGTCCGAATTCAATTAGGTGCAAAATCATCCAAATAGTGGGCGTGATTCAGAGCTGGACGCTCGCTCTGAATCAAGGCGTTTTTTTTTTGTTTGTTTCGGCCTCCTGGCCGCTCGCATATATGTGGGTGACCACCCACAGCTTTTGCGAGCGGCCAGGTGATGGTCGTGATGGTCGCGACCATCGTGACCATCGGGGCTTGCGACGAGACCCTTGTGGTAGGATCTCATCCATCGCAAGCCCCAGAGAGCTTCCTGCTCTAACAGAGCAGGAACTCTGCACTGACATCACTGGTGATGTCAGTGGTGCCTACCACAAACGGCAGGCGTTCCTTCGGGAACCCCCCCTCACCGCCTTCCAAAATGGGGTGAGCTGTCGATCAACATCGATAGAAACCCTTTTGTAGTGAGTCTCGGAGCAATTTCTCTCTCGCTCTGGGGCTTGCACATGCACGTGGAGCGCGCTGCACGTGCGCAGTACCCTACCATCGATCTGCTTGCGGGTCTGAATCAGGCCCAGTATTCCTATTATGGGGCACTCATGGACTGGACATAAATGAAATCTACAGTAAATCTGTTGATATGTGATTCTTAATGACCCAAATTAGTATTGAAAAGACAATTAATTAAAATGTAACCTTTATTTCATCCTTTAAAATTAGGTTAGCAAAATATAATTTATTCCTATAATTATTCATATCATTTATATCTACTTATAATAAATGAAAAGGTGAAAGTGACTTAAAAATTGTTACCACCAGCGATGTCTCTTGTGTTCATTAGTAGTTCATTCCTTAATTTGCACCGCTAGACCATTAATCTAATAATAATATTTAAAATTAGTGTCTGCAAATTAATGGTCACATTCCTATGATTAAGCAAAACAGCAAAATGCACATCAGGACACATGCGGTGCACACTGCATAGCATTTACTGTGTAATTTTAATATTGTTTCAAACAGCCTAATAATGTTGTATTTATTAACCACCTACAAATGTCTGCTAGACATCTGGACTGTATGAGTAGGTGCATGCAGAGGCATAACTAGTGTATTTGGAGCCCAAGGCAAATTTTAAAAAGCCCCCCTATGTGCGTGCGCCTAAGGTGCACGCTGGAAAATGGGTGTGGCCGAATGTCACAAGGGGCGTGGCCACTGAAAAATGGGCCGTGTCAACATGACACACATCCCTTTCTCATCATTCTGAGGACATTTCTTCCATTCAATATGCACCTTAATGCAGTGTCCCTCATACAGTCCCCCCTATCCAGTACCCCCAGTAGTGGTCCCCCTTATGCAGGTCCCCAGTAGTTCCCCTAATTAGTACCCCCAGTATGCAATGACCCCATTAGTGCCCCTTATACAGTACTCCAGTAGTGGCCCCCCTTATACAGGCCTCCAGTAGTGCCCTTTATACAGTACCCCCAGTATGCAGTGCCCCCAGTAGTGGTCCCCCTTATGCAGGCCCCAGAAGTCCACCTTATACAGTGCCCCCAGTAGTGATCCCCCTTATGCAGGCCTACAGTACGCAGGCCTTATGCAGTACCCCCAATATGCAGTGCCCCCAGTAGTGGTCCCCCTTATTCAGGCCCCCATTAGTGCCCCTTATACAGTACCCCAGTAGTGGTCCCCCTTATGCAGGCCCAAGAAGTGCCCATTATACAGTACCCCCAGTATTCAATGCCCCTAGTAGTGGTCCCCCTTATGCAGGCACCAGAAGTGCCCCTTATACAGTGCCCTCAGTAGTGATACCCTTATGCAGGCCTCCAGTATGCAGGACTTATGCAGTACCCCCAGTATGCAGTGCCCCCAGTAGTGGTCCCCCTTATTCAGGCCCCCATTAGTGCCCCATATACAGTACCCCAGTAGTGATCTACCTTTTGCAGGCCACAGAAGTGCCCCTTATACAGTGCCCCCCCAGTAGTGATCCCCTTTATGCAGCCAGGCCATTAGTGCCCCTAACACAGTGCCCTCCCCAGTAGTGGTCCCCCTTATGCAGCCAAGCCTCCATTAGTGCCCCTTACACAGCCCCCCCAGCAGTGATCCACCTTATGCAGCCAGGCCCCCATTAGTGCCCCCCCAGTAGTGGTCCCCCTTATGCATGCCCCCAGCAGTAAAACATAAAAAACAGGCTTACCTGAATCCCCGCTCCTGCCGCTGCTCTATCCGCCCGCTCGGTCCTGCTCTGCATTATGGGAGACACCTCATGATGTCTCTCCCATTACCCACTGCAGGAGCCGGAAGGCGGAGATAATGAGTGAGCTCCAGCCCAGCTCTGGCAGTGGGCGCGGCAGCCAATGAGAGTCTGTCTAACTCTCATTGGCTGCTTATACACACACATCGCCGCCGGGTAGTACTGGCGGCGATGTGTGTGTAAATGTGTAGTGCGACTGCACTTACTGTAGTCTGCACTGCACTGGCTGACTAGGTTGGGCCTGTACCATCGCCGGCAGCACCACCCGCACGCCATCCGGTCCCAAGGTGCCCAGGCCTCGAGCCCCAACAGCCCTGCCCTAGTTATGCCACTGGATATATGTGACCTGGAACATTTATGTTAAACAGCAAATGATGTACATTATGCTGTATGGTAATGGGATATACAACACGACCACATTTTCCACATATATGAACAATAAAGGATATTATAACTCCAATAAGATATACAATGCTGTGTCACAATTACCACCTGCATGTAAAAGAAGAGTTTAACTCCAATTTACAGGACCGGATTAAGCCTTGGGGGGCCCGGGGCACTTAAAACAAGGGGGCCCTCTGCCTCTTGTCAGCACTATCCCCAGGCTGTGCCCAGTATGTGCTTTCTCCCCCCATACAGATGTGCCCAGCTAGTTTGTTGCTCCATACGCTATGTAGCGCACCTCGCATGGCACGCCACACACCACGCCATGAGTCCCGCCACACAGAAAGTTTCGGAATGTACCGTAGCGTAGCTCTGGAAAATAGTCATAACGTGTAATACAACTTTTTGTCCACCAAGTGTCACTTTTCCTAAACTACAGTACACAGCGCATGCATCTGATTTCCAATGCATGTTCTGTATCATCGCCCGATGATTAGCTTACAGAAACTGTGATTCGGTACCACTATACAGTAGTACAGCGTTTTCCACATGGAATCAGGAATTTATAATAAAGCTGTAGAAGAATGTCTAATAAAGTTTGAAATCATTAACCTCTGTATTACACACTGACTGTGCGGTTAAAATTGCACACTTGCACCAATGTAAGTTCTGTCGGCACTGACCCAGACTTAGACATTGTAGTGATTTCACTACTTTAGGAACTACTGCAGAAATGGGATGAGGCGTGTGGCCTAGGGGGCTAATGCCTAGTCTCACTGCTTCTCCCATCTTCTTTTCCCGTGGGTACGAGACCTTGAAAATATAGACATTTTTTTTTCAAATCTTCACTTATTCAGTATTCAATACATTATCCACAACTTCCCACCACCTGGCATTTCTATGCTACATTATACCACTGTATGCTCAAGAAAGTGCATACTTTAAAGCGCAAACTTGCATCAATGTTGGCGCTGTCCCAGATTTGGACACTATAGTGATTTCTCATGACTAGTAACTGGCAGTGAGCGCTGTTTGAGAGAGAGGTCTCTGTATTACAGACTGACTGTGTGTTTAAAGCGCAAACTTGCGTCAATGTCTGCACGGTTGGCATTTTGGTGGCTGTGAGCCAGCTTTGAGGGGTTACAAATTGGATCTCTGGTGCATGTTCAGTGGAGGGGTTGCAATGGGATTTCTGGTGCATGCCCATTGGAGCCAAGCCATATTCCATGTAGTGCTTAGCCATGGCATATGTTAGATCACAGCACTGCACATGCCCAGAGGGTCAGGAGTCAAAAGCGGTGAAAGTGGGAAGTCTGTATTACAGTGCATACTTTAAAGCGCAAACTTGCATCAATGTTGGTGCTGCCCCAGACTTGGACACTATAGTGATTTCTCATGACCAGTAATTGGTAGTGGGCTCTGTTTGAGAGAGAGGTCTCTGTATTACAAACTGAATGTGCATTTAAAGTGCAAACTTGCATCAATGTTGGCGCTGTCCCAGACTTGGACACTATAGTGATTTCTCATGACCAGTAATTGGTAGTGGGCTCTGTTTGAGAGAGAGGTCTCTGTATTACAAACTGAATGTGCATTTAAAGTGCAAACTTGCATCAATGTCTGCATGGTTGGCACTGTGGTGGCTGTCAGCCAGCTCCGAGGGGTTAAAAATTGGATCTCAGGTGCATGCCGAGTGGAGGGGTTGCAATGGGATTTCTTGTGCATGCCCAGTGGAGTCACTCCATAGCTGTGGCATAAGGAGGCTCATACAGTAGTAATGCGCATGCCCAGTAGGACAGGCTTGTGGGTCCACGGTTAGGTGAACGGCCTTGCTTACACTTCCTGTCTGCCCGTGTTTGAGACCTTGATCATTTTTTTTTATTTTTATAAATCTTCACTACAGTAGTTCAGTATTGTTATCCAATCCTTACTAAACTCAATACATTATACATGTAGTTTGTTGCTCCATACACCATGTAGCACATTGCTAGTCACACACTATGTTGTGGCGTATTGAGTCTCATAGCACTGCGCATGCCCAGTTGTCTGTATTACTGTACATACTGTACTGACTGTGCGGTTGAAGTTGCACACTTGCAGTAATATAAGTACAGTACTGTCAGCACTGTCCCAGACTTAGACATTGTAGTGATTCCATGACTTTAGGAACTACTGTAGTATAGGGTTGAGGCATGTGAGCTAGGGGGATAATGCCTAGCCTCACTGCTTCTACCGTCTTCTTGTCCCGCAGTTTCGAGACCTTTAAAATATATATATATTTTTTTTCTTTTAAATCTTCACTAATTCATTATTCAATACTTTATCCACAAATTCTGGCATTTCTATGCTACTTTATGCCACTGTGTGCTCAAGAAAGGGGTGTATGGCGCTCCAATACAGAACCACGTAGCACAAAGCTAGTCGCGCTACAGTATTGCATTTAGAGTCTATTTCTACTGCTCTTACTCAGTGTGTCGGGAATCACATGCAATGGAGCCACTCCATACATCAGTTGAGCTACAGTACAGTACAAGGAGGCTCACAGCACATGTAATTTGCAGACATCACATACTTGACAGGTGCAGTTCTTTCTAGGACTGGCTTGTGGGCAAAGGGTTAGGTTATCCACCTTTATACACTTCCTGTCCCGCCTGTTCGATACCTTGATATTTTTTTTTTTATCTTCACTAGTTCAGTATTGTTTTCCAACCCTTATGCTGTGACGTATTGATTTTCAATGCGCATGCCTACTGGAGCTGATCTGGATTGACAGTGCAATCAGCGCGACACTGATGCACTGCTAGCTGTATACAACAGGTGTGACTGTGGGTTAGAGGTTTAGTGATCGGTTTGCAAGAGTGGCCGTCACGGGTTTGAGACCTGGTAAGGGACCCTTTTTTATAATAAATCTTCACTACAGGACTTAGTGGTGTGTGAGTTGTGTCATTTATACCATTTATACAGGTACTGTACAGTATCTGAGTTGACCCAGTACCGCATATATACACTGTAGACCGAGCAATTGAAGTTCAGTATTTTTATCAAAGCCAACTGAACTCTACTGTCTAC
This sequence comes from Taudactylus pleione, assembly GCA_031769625.1. NCBI lineage: Eukaryota > Metazoa > Chordata > Amphibia > Anura > Myobatrachidae > Taudactylus > Taudactylus pleione. The sequence goes on along the minus strand of JAUIMM010000137.1, from coordinate 6,861,483 downwards.
TGTACAACTTCATACCACCTGGCATTTCTATGCTACTGCACTTTATGCCACTGTACAGCTGATGCACTGTGGGCTCAAGAAAGTGCTGTATGGTGCTCCATACAGAGACCACGTAGCGCCCTGTGAGTTACGCTATGGCGTTTACAATCTCATAGTATTGTGCATGCCCAGTAGAGTCCGAAATAAATTAACACACACTGAGGCAGATGTTCTGTGCATTATGAAGCTTTGGAAAGTGATAAAGAGCAGAGTGATAAACGACCAACCAATCAGCTCCCAACTGTCATGTTATAGGCTGTGTTTGAAAAATAACAATTGGGATCTGATTGGTTGGTCCTTTATCACTATGCACTTTTATCACTTTCTTGAGCTTCATACAGTACATCTGCCTCACTGATTCATTGCCCCCACATCCAAGATGAATAAAAACAAACATTAATTCCCTCCAGTCACCTACAAAAGAATGAGTAACCTCACCTGTTGGGCTGTCACAGATAGCTGCAGAGCTAATTGCAGGAGACCAGTCTCCAGACACTTTAGAAAGTCCAGACCAGTGAGTGTCTCCCTCCAGAATAGGCCAGTGGGTTAGAACTTGGTCCCACTCCCTTCCTCAGCCCCCATCGCCTTCCTTAGTCCACAGCCCCATCACCTTCCTCAGCCAGGCCCCCCCATCATCTTCCTCAGCCATGTCCCCCCATCACCTTCCTCAGTCAGGCCCCCCCATCACCTTCCTCAGCCTGGCACATCTCCATCACCTTCCTTAGCCAGGCCCCCCATCACCTTCCTCAACCAGGCCCCCATCACCTTCCTCAGCCATCCCCCATTACAGATGGATCCCATCTTCCCTGGCCCAAGTCCTCATGCTGCTGAACACTCCTTCTGCCTTATTAGTCCTCACCCCAGCAGGTCTTAGATGACAGAGTCAGCAGTGCAGCATGTGCCCTGACCGCTCCCTGCCCCTGCTGTGAAGGGTATCTAGATGCTGCCAAAAGGTGTGTGTCCTCTCTATCAAAGGACACATGGTGTGTGATGTCACCCAGTGCTGCCAAATCCAGACTGAGGGCCTCATTTACTAACGAGTTTTATCACCAAAATGAGTGATACATTTCACTGTGTACTGTATGCTAAATGGTGCTCCAACCAATCAGCTCCCAACTGTCAACTGTTAGAAAAATGACAGTTGGGAGCACATTGGCTAGAGCACCATTTATCATACACAGTGAAATATATCACTCATTTTGGTGATAAAACACCTTAGTAAATGGGGGCCTGAGTCTGTCACTCTGTAGTGATTGTGACAGACTATGGGCCTGATTCAGAGCCGGACGCTCTGACCAGAGTGCTCGCTCTGAATCAGGGCCCTCCTACCTAAAAATGGAGCGGCCTCAAGGCCGCTCGCATAGCTGTGGGTTACCACCCACAGCTTATGCGAGCGGCCAAAAAGATGGTCGCGATGGTCAAGACCTGGAGTGCTTTTGGCTCTATCAGAGCCAAAAAGCACTCCCACTGACATCACTAGTGATGTCACTAGTCACTAGTGATGTCAGTGGGGCCGGACCCAGACGGAAGGCATTCCCATACGAATGCCTCTGTCTGGGCAGCAATGCCCCCGGCACGCCCACCAAAGGGGGCATGCTGTCACTCACCATCGACAGCACGCCCCCTTTGGTGCGAGACCCATAGCGACAGCTTGGCTGTCGCTATGCGGGTCTTGCGCATGCGCACGACGGAGCTCCCTCCGTCGTGCGCATGCGCATTAGGGCACCATCGACCCGCTTGCGAGCGCTCATCGTTCGCGAGCGGGTCTGAATTAGACCCTCAGTGTGTACAGTATGTGTATGCTACTGCAAGTGCCGAGCAGCCGGGAAATCACTGGGATGGGCAACAGGGATATAACTGATTGCGGGCAGCAACCCCCATCAGCCCATGCCCCTGGTGAGGGCAATCCTGGCCGATAGGAAAATATGCCCATGCATCTGTGTCTTATTGACTTTTTTGTTATCATACTGTAGCCGCTTGAAACACGAAATTCACTGATCCGTGCATGCATCTGTAATCTATTATTTTCACCAATACTTGGAGCATGGTTCTCCCTGATCCATGCTGCAAGCATCTTCTGCTATTGCATATGGTCTAATATAAAAATAGTTAAACCGTGCACGATAGTTCTTACTGTATGTCACGTACTGATTTACAGTAAGATTATTTCCTGTTCAGAACTGTTGGAGTACTGTGTCGAACTCACTACATTATTCACAACAACCCCAACTGTATTGTACAGTACCTTGCAATGACAGATGCAGGTGTTGGGTCTCAGACGCACTTAAAAACTGAATTACACACAAACACCAATTTTATAAATTAATGACAATTTTTACTTAACCTAACATACTGTAATCCTGTACTGTATGCAGTTAATCACACCTTTTTAATACATGCTTTTAGAGAAGATGAAAACAAAATTGATTTGCCAATGGTCACTGCATGATGCCAACTAGAAAAAGTAAACAAAAATTATTGTAAGTACGGTACGGTCAAACACAGTAGTGTACAGTAAATTAAAAATATATTCTGTTACACAGTAGTTTAACAGTATACAGTATGAATCTGCTACAGTACTGTACTATATATACTGTACATTACTGCAGTTTTCTTCCATTTATGCTGCCCATCCACTAGACGAGCATGATTACGACATTGCAATCGTGCAGTCGTTTGTCAGTCTGTGATGAGCCTGCACTGAACAAGCAGTCATTCAGTGCAGGCTCATCAATCATCTGCAAACATTGCTCAACCTGACGTTATCGTCAGGTTGACCAGCTTGTTTGCACGGTGATAGATGTCTAAATGACCAGTGGGCACGCACATCGTTGGTCGTTTCAGACATATTTGCAAACAATTTGCAAACAATTTATGAACGATTGAACGATATCGTTCAATCGCTCACATAAGTCGTCTAGTGGATGGGCACCTTTAAGTCTTTACTCAACAACTGTATTACACTTGACATTAGCATGCATTTCTAAGAAGGGTGCGGTGCGGTGCCTGCTGGTGTGCAGGTGTAATTCTGTAGCTTGCGTCGCACTGTCTCAACTTCAGCCCGTATGTTGAAAGAAAACGATGTAGTGTACTGAACTTACTCTGCCTGGCAAGGCCACTGGGCCCGTCTGCAGGGTACTGGGCAGTGGTGGAGGCCTGAGGCCCTTCAGTTTGTGGAACTGTGGGGGGGGGGACAAAATGTAATTTTGCCTCAAAACAATGTGGAAAAAGGTCAATAAATTCAACCAGACAGTATTACTATTATTACAGTACACTTTATTGTTACAGTAAAGCAAGTACTTTTATTGTCTCCACATTACAACATAGGTGAGAAATGGGAATGGCATTTAAATGCCGGCGGCTGTTCAGCCACCGGTTCAAATCCCGACAACGTCAGCTCGAAGGGAAAGATCCTGACATCGGAAGGTAAGTAAACTATACCTTACCCTCTCCCCCCTAACTTATTATGAGTGCCTAACCCTAACCTCCACCCTAGTGCCTAACCTACACCTGTTAGTGCCTAAACCTAACCCCCATCCCCGCACCCTAAACTGAACCCTCCCAGGGGTGCCTAACCCTAACCAAAATATGCAAGGTTAAGGTTTACTAGAATCGCTGTTTACCTCACTGTCCAGCTCCACAATAACAATATGGAGGTGTTCTGTGTAAAGAAGAGAATAACACAGTAATGTACTCAGTGGGAAAGTAGAGGGTAAAAATACTGTACAGTATAGTAGTAAAACAAAATGTCCTATATTAATCTATACAGTACAGTACTTACTTGGCTGGGGAGTGGAGTCCGGCTCTACCTCTGCCTCCTCAGGTTCTTGGCCTGTGAAAATAAAGAAATATATAACTGTACTGGAAAATAAAAGAAAACACAAGGATAGAAAGAATTAGTGTGTAAGGAGAAGAGGTTGGAGATGTGTCTTTAGTGTACAAGAGTACAGGAGAGAGAGAGTGAGCGAGAGACAGAGAGAGAGAGAGTGAGAGAGAGTGAGAGAGAGAGACTCTACAGTACTTACTTGCTGTACTTACTGTACTACAGTACTTACTTGGCTGGGGAGGGGAGTCCAGGTCATCATCCTCAGGTTCTTGGCCTGTGAAAATAAATATATATACTATATAACTGTACTGGAAAATAAAAGAAAAAAACAAGGACAGAAAGAATTAGTGAGTAAAGAGGTTGGAGATGCGTCTATAGTGTGAGAGAGAGACAGAGAGAGAGAGAGAGACTGACAAGGAAAAAAAGGAGAGAGATATAGAGAACAATGTAGTGTACAGTACTGTACTTATGCGGCCTGGCAAGGCGACTTGGGTGACGGGGCCTGGGTTGGGAGGGCTGAGGCCCTTCAAATTGTGGTACTGTGGGGAATTTTTTTTTTAATTTTGCCTCAAAGCAATGTGGAAAAATGTCAATAAATTCATTTTATTACACTTTACTGACAGTATCCACTTACTGTACAGTATGACCCATGGGCACTAGACCAGGTGTGTATGAGGTGATATTGTGCGCCACGGTGCAGGCGTCATCAAGTGTACTCTATGCACACTTGCTGATGCCAGCAGTGAGGAAAGATGAGAGGGTGGGAGGGTTAACAATATCCCTAGGTTGGGCTACATATCGGTGATGCCTCAGGGGAGCACGCACAAGTATACTTGGTGATTTATTGCATACACACTAGAAGACTATATGAACAATACAGTATATCATTGAACCATATTGTTATCGTTCATGCAAATCGTCTTGTGCGTATGCCCCTTAAGACAGGTCAGCGAAACATACTGTACAGTACTAGAAAATAAAAAAAAACACAAGGACAGAAAGAAGGTAGTTTCTGCTTTAGTGGCCATTGTTGAGGAACAGGAGGAAGACAAACCTTTAACTGATGAGAATAATCAGGCGAACATTATTAAGATTAACACCAAGTTAAAAATGTACTTCCCTGTAGTTGTTGATAGTCATAATATTTTATCCATAAAGCAAAAAGATAATGAAAATACTTTAGAATATTTCCATAGAGCTTTGTTGGAAATGGCCAAGTACTGTACACTATCTGACATAAAAGACAATGTGAATCACAGGGAAGTGGCTGTTTCAGTTCTTATGGATGATCTTAAGTAGAATTTGAAAACAAGAGTTCAGACCTCTATTCCAAATTAGAGAGGGATTACGGTAGATGCCCTTAGGGAATCAGCTAGGGACCATGATAAAAATCTAACCAAGAGTAAGGAAATGCAAACTGAGAAATTAATGACTTTGAGTACACAGGCCCTACAAGTACAGCATCCACAGCAGCAAAGGTACAGTGGATGGTATGGTAAGGAAAGACAGCCACAGTCAGGTACAGTAAGTGTTAGACATGTGGACAAATACAGCAGGACATACAGTACTGTACAGTATGGCCAGGAAATATAGATTGGGACAGTACAAAAAGGAAAATAGAGACTCAGGTTATTCTCAGGAATATGGGAGAAATGACCCTATATATTTCTTTGTGCAAATAAATCCTTTGGACTTTGGAAGTCCAAGTGAGCTGAGCAGACTTCACAATTATTTATTTTTAATACTGTAACAGAAAGAGTTAGTGTGTAAGGAGAAGAGGTTGGAGATGTGAGATACAGTAGAAGACAATGTACTGTAGTGTACACTACTGTACTTACACGGCCTGACAAGGTCACTGGGATCGGGCTGGGAGAGCTGACGTCCTTAAAAAAAAAACATGTTTTGCCTTGTAAACAATTTGACTACTGTATACTGTACCAAAAATCCTACTGTACAACAAGTCTCTACCGGAATAACAACACAAACCAAAACAGTATACTGTAGTGCAAAAACTACTATAGTCTGTGAAGCTGGCATTGGGCCCAACATGGTATAGTATTGTAAAAAAATATACAGTACAGTATATACAGTACTACATGTCTACAGAAGGTACTGTACTGTATGCCCAAGTGTTGCCACCTCAAACAAAGGTTCTGTGGGTGGCACTGGCACCACCCCACGAGCTGTAATTTTGCCTTTCAGGGTGCCGGGATCGGCACCCTGCTGCCAGAATTGCTACCCATTGCATACTTTGGACGCTATAGGCACACCCTGGCGTTTAACATTTTATAGGGGGTCTATTTACTAAGCAGCATTAGGAGACAGAGTGAAAAGTGATAAGAAAGTGATCAGGTTCCAGCCAATCAGCTCCCAAGTCATTTTTCAAACAGCCTGTGAGCTGGCAGTTGGGAGCTGATTGGCTGGCACCTTATCACTTTCTTATCACTTTTCACTCTGTCTCCAAACACTGCTTAGTAAATAGACCCCTGAATCTGTCCATGATGTAAAAATGTTAGACTTAGAGGGGGCAGGGCCAACACAGATAAACAGTGCATAGGTCGACATAGATTTGGTCGACAGGCATTAGGTCGACCAGGAAAAATGGTTGACTGTGACTCATGATCACACACAGTATCTGCCAACATGGTAATAGATAACAATGGATGAAATGTTGCCAAAATATTTTTGATGACCAAATATAGTATGGTGGATCAACTTGCCTTTTGTCACTGTAGGTTTACTGTACAAACAAGCCATGTCGACCAATAGTGTGTCATCCTTTAGTCCATGTAGATCTAATGACCCTGTCAATCAAATCTCTGCCAGTCATGTGAGTGTGTGGTAACAACTGTCAGTCATTTCCAGATATCCAATACCCTACAGTGCAGTGTACTGTATGTCACAGTACAGGTTGAGTCTCCCATATCCAAAATGCTTGGGACCAAGGGTATTTTGGATATCGGAATATGCCGTATTTTGGAATAATTGCATACCATATTGAAATGTCTTAGGAATAGGGCCCAAATCTAAACACAGAAAGCATTTATGAATCATATACACCTTATACACACAGCCTGAATGTAATTTTATACAATATTTTCAATAATTTTGTGGCTCAAACAAAGTTTGTGTATATACATGAAATTCATTTATGTTTCATATACACCTCATATACACAGCCTATAGGTAATTTTATACTTTATTTTTAATAATTGTGTGCCTTAATAAAGTTTGTGTACATTTAACCATCAAAAATCAAAAGTTTCACTATGCTAAAAATATTCCGTATTTCGGAATATTCCGTATTTCGGAATATTTGGATATGGGAGACTAAACCTGTAGTGCATTGTATTTGTTATTGTACTGTATACTGTAATTCATGTAATTGTACAGCAATACTGTACTTAGGACCTGATTCAGACCCGCACACTAAGGGCGATCACTCGCTCTGAGCGATTTTTGCCCATCTGCGCATGCGTATAATTCGCAGTGTGCGTGCGCAAGCCATTCATTGCGATCTGATTTTGGTAGCTCATAAGCCACTATCAGGTTGCTGCTTTGAGAGACAGATAGTGCCGTTTGTGGGTGGTAACAGGGGAACGTGCTTGTGAATGGGGGAGTGGTGCTGCGAACGCAGGCATGTCTGACCATCAAAACGGAGTTTTAAGTGCGTGAATAATTTAAAGGCCACATCATTGTACATGTCAGTTTGCATCCACTACAATGGAACTACACGCAGTGCTTGTGGTATCCCAGGGTCTACCACAAGCACTGCGTGTGCAGACGATGGTTTCTTCCTCTGCCGATGTATGCAGTCAATTAAAAGAGTAACAGGTGTTACTCATTGCATTGTATAATAGCAAAGTGGATGCGTAAATTTGCATATTTTTTTTTTGTTTGTTTTATCTATTTTTGTTTGTTAATTGGATATTAAGTAAGATACCAAACCCAAAAAACTTTTAATTTACAAACAATAGTCCATATATTTATAAAGTTCACAAATACATGTTTTTTTATTTTTGTTGTTTTTAAAGTGAAAGTGCTTTTTTGGTTGTGGAACTGCACATCCCAGCATGCCATTCCAGAGTAAATACATGCCTTTTTTGCAACACTGTTGCAGGCCAGGGCCGGATTTGTTGAACCAAAGTAGTTTTTTTTTATTTTATGTTGGAAGAAGGTACAAAAAAAATTCTGTCATTGAAAATGAAATGTTTTCTTTTTTTTCTTTTTTTGGATTTTTTAGAATTCAAAATCCATAATATTTAGAATTCAAATTTTTTTAAAATGCATCATTGAAAATACTGTATATACTCGAGTATAAGCCGAGTTTTTCAGCACAAAAAATGTGCTGAAAAAGTACCCCCTCGGCTTATACCCGAGTCAAGTGTAGTGCTGACCGGACGGAGTTCGGTCAGCGATACACACTGCCAAACACACAGCCGCCGGAGGCGGCAGCTGCGTGTTTGGTGTAATCAGCAGCCGCTGAGAGTCTGTCACACTCTCAGCGGCTGCTGCTGCTCCCACTGCGGGAGCCATCTTCCGGCTCCCGCAGTGGGTGATGGGAGACACGTTGTCATGACGACGTCTCTCTCATGCAAAGCGGCCGGAGGAGCGGACAGCGGCGGGACCAGGAGCGGGAGTTTCAGGTAAGTGATTTTTTTTTTTATTCTTGTCACGTCTCTCTCTACTGGGGGGGGACTACAGGGGGCACTACCAGGGGGCGATTACTACAGGGGACACTACCAGGGGGCGATTACTACAGGGGGCATTATCAGGGGGCGATTACTACAGGTGGCACTAAAAGGGGGATTACCACTGGGGGAACTACCAGGGGGGGATTACTACAGGGGGCACTACCAGGGGGGGATTACTACAGGGGTGGATTACTACAGGAGGCACTAAAAGGGGGATTACCGCTGGGGGAATTACCGGGGGGGGATTACTACAGGGGGGGATTACCACTGGGGGAACTACCAGGGGAGGATTACTACAGGGGGCACTACCAGTGGGGGATTACTACAGGGGGCACTAAAAGGGGGGATTACCACTGGGGGAACTACCAGGAGGGATTACTACTGGGGGCACAACCAGGGGGAAATACTACTGGGGGCACTGCCAGCTGCTGCCATTTCCCACACTAGGCTTATACTCGAGTCAATAAGTTTTCCCAGTTTTTTGTGGTAAAAGTAGGTACCTCGGTTTATATTCAGGCCGGCTTATACTCGAGTATATACGGTATATTTTTTAAACATAAAAAAGCAAACAATTTAATTCATTAAAAATACATGAATTTCTGGACAAATTTGGTTTTGGATTACCATCAGAAAATGAAGATGTGGACATACTTGCAGATGTGAGTGAGGAAAGTGTGCCTGTGCCGCTACCAGATGTGCCTCCTCCACCTCCTACAAACACATCACCTCAAAATGTGGCAGGCCCATCACATGGAACGATACAAAATCAAGATATTCCTTGTGGGCCTTCCAGGGGCACTAACCAGATTACATTTTTGGACATACATTTGGAAAGTTCTGGGTGAAATAAATTAAAGATCATCAATCGGATTTCTTCTTCTTTGCAGCCGACTCCGGTAAGTTGAATTTACTGATCCGGGTGGACTGTCGTGGACCCAGCTGGGTGCTCGGTCCAGCCACAGCAGGGCACTGGTCCACCTCACCTTCTATTGGGCCAGTCAGATGTTCTTTGATCTCCCTGACATCTTGGCTTATGGACCTTAGAAAGGAGTTTTGCTCCAACATGCTGGCCTGGACAGCCTCCATAGCTGTTGATTGCCTTAACACTGCCACCCTAAGCCCATCCAGCACTTGGTTAAGGGTGGCAGTGGAGGATGTGGGAGGCACAATTGATGGAGGTTGTGCCATCAACCCATCCATCTGAAGCCATATCACTTCCTAACAAAATGGTTGTAAAAAATATTATATTTGAAAAAAGACAGATACCGAGACAGGTGTATGCAAATAATTACCAGACTCAGCATGTGGGTCATCTTTTGGAGGCTCCTGATGATCTAGTTTTGCCTCCACCACTATCCTCCAATCTCAGGCCCCCAAAAGTAGACGTTGCCTTTTGGTCAAAGACAAGTTGTCAGGGAGGGGACCCCCTGGCCCATTAAAGTGTTTTCTTTGCAAATTCAGCTTTGTCTGGAGTCAACTGCAAAGGTCACTCCTTTTGATACATTTTGCTTCAATTAGCTTTATGCAAAAACATTTTGTTATGAGTGATATAGATATATAGACCATTTGGCTAACATTTTTAAGTTTAACTAATTATTGGTTTTGTAAACTAGAGTAAAATAAAAAATTTTGTCGACAGTATCCCAAAAAAATAAATTTTTTGATAAAACTTACTTTTTACGAAGAAAAGATGCATCAAAATGAGTGGAGTGCTTCCGATTGATGATCTTTGAAAATTTCACCCAGATTTTTTTCCTTACATTAAAAGGAATCTTATGTCCAAAAGTGAATCTGGTTAGTGCCACCTGGATGAGGGTATCTGTAACCCGACAAGGTTTAACTTGACCTTGTATCATTCCATCTGATGAGCCAGCCACATTTGGAGGTGATGTGTTTGTAGTAGGGGTGTGCACTGGCCACTTTTCGTGTTTTGTGTTTTGGTTTTGGATCTGGATCTTTCTTCATGTTTTGGATCTGGATTGGTTTTGCCAAAACCACTCTTCCGTGTTTTGGGTTCTGGGTTTTTTGTGTTTTGGATCTGTATTTTTTTGAAAAAAAGCATAAAAACAGCTAAAATCACAGAATTTGTGGGTTTCTCTGCTCCTATGCTATTATTAACCTCAATAACATTACTTTCCACTAATTTCCAGTCTATTCTGAACACCCCACACCTCACAATATTGTTTTTAGTCCAAAATGTTGCACCGAGGTAGCTGGATGACTATGCTATGCGACACGAGTGGGCGGCACAAACACATGGCCCATCTAGGAGTGACACTGCAGTGGCAGAAAGGATGGCAGTTTAAAAAACTAGGCCCCAAACTGTACAAAATGCAAAGAAAAAAAAGAGGTGCAAGATGGAATTGCCCTTGTGCCCTTCCACCCACGCTTACAGGACATGCACACTTTAACAAACCAATCATTTCAGCACCAGGGTCTGCCACATGACTGGGGCTGAAATGATTGATTCATTTGGGCCCCCACAAAACAAGCTGGCAATTAATCTGTCCCTGCACAAACTGGCTCTACGGAGGCAAGATGTCGTCCTCATCCTCCTCATCCACCGATTCCTCACCCTCTTCATTGTGTACATCCTCATCCTCACAGAGTATTAATTCGTCCCCGCTGGAATCCACAACCACAGGTCCCTCTGTACGTTCTGGAGGCTGGTCTCCCTGGAAGAGTTGATAATTCATTTTATGAACATCATCTTCTCCACATTTTGTGGAAGCAACCTCCTACGCCTTTCACTGACAAGGTTCCCGGCTGCACTAAACACTCTTTCGGAGTACATACTGGAGGGGGGGCAACTCAGGTAAAATAGAGCCAGTTTGTACAGAGACCTCCAAATTGCTTCTTTTTCCAGCCAGTACAGGTACGGACTGTCTGACATGCCTACTTGGATGCTGTCACCAATGTAATCCTTTAACAGACAGACGCACGCTTGTCGCTGCTGCTTTGAGGATGCAAGTGCAGCTACAGCCCACACAATTCACAAAGACAGAAAAAAAAAGAAGAATATTTTTAGTGTTTGTGTAGCACGCTTTGAGGGTGTCACCACCCTTTAACAGACAGACGCACCCTTGTCGCTGCTGCTTTGAAGATGCAAGTGTGGCTACATCGCACACAAGTCACAAACACATAAAAAAATAGTTTTTTATTTTTTGGAGCACTTTGAGAGTTACACCACCCTTTAACAGACAGACGCACGCTTGTCGCTGCTGCTTTGAGGATGCAAGTGCGGCTACAGCCCACACAATTCACAAAGACAGAAAAAAAAGAACAATATTTTTATTGTTTGTGTAGCACACTTTGAGGGTGTCACCACCCTTTAACAGACAGACGCACGCTTGTCGCTGCTGCTTTGAGGATGCAAGTGCGGCTACAGTCCACACATTTCACAAAGACAGAAAAAAAAAGAACAATATTTTTATTGTTTGTGTAGCACACTTTGAGGGTGTCACCACCCTTTAACAGACAGACGCACGCTTGTCGCTGCTGCTTTAAGGATGCAGGTGCGGCTACAGCCCACACATTTCACAAAGACAGAAAAAAAAAGAACAATATTTTTATTGTTTGTGTAGCACACTTTGAGGCTGTCATCACCCTTTAACAGACAGATGCACGCTTGTCGCTGCTGCTTTAAGGATGCTGGTGCGGCTACAGACAACACACATTTCACAAAGACCGAAAAAAAAGAACAATATTTTTATTGTTTGTGTAGCACACTTTGAGGGTGTCACCACCCTTTAACAGACAGACGCACGCTTGTCGCTGCTGCTTTGAGGATGCAGGTGGAATCTAGACAGGATTTGGAACCGGGGACACACTACCTCCATCAATTGTCTAAATCCCACTGCACTAATGGCGGATACCAGACGCACGTCTAACACCAACATAGCAGTCAAGGCCTCAGTTATACATTTTGCTTCAGGATGACTGCTGTCGTACTTCATCCTCATCGCTAGGGACTGTTGGAGGGTCAATTGTTTAGTAAAAGTAGTGATGTTCCTACTTCCTCTCTGGGATGATGAACAACTCCCAGCAGCAGCAACAGCACTAGGAGGAAGTGGTTCTTGATCTTTCCCTATTTTATTTTTATCGGAGAAAGTTTGGTCCTCCATTTATGTTATATTGATATATACGTGCCGCTAAAGCGCACACAAACACAGAAAATATTTTTTTATTTTTGCTGGAGAGTAGTGCACTTTGTGGGTTACACCACCCTTTAAGAAATGAGCCAGCCAGCTCTTTACTTATGGGACACAGGTGCATGCTTGGCGCTGCTCCTTTGTTGATGCACGTGCAGCCACAGTGCACACAATTCACAAACACAGAAAATATATATTTTTTTGGTTTGGAGTGTACTTTGGGGGTTACAGCACCCTTTATCGGTCAAGCCAGCCGGCCCTTTACTTATGACACAGGCGCACGCTTGGCACTACTTTGTTGATGCACGTGCGGCTACTGCGCACACAATTCAAAAACACAGAAAATATATATTTTTTTGGTTTGGAGTGTACTTTGGGGGTTACAGCACCCTTTAACGGTCAAGCCAGCTGGCCCTTTACTTATGACACAGGCACACGCTTGGCACTACTTTGTTGATGCACGTGCGGCTACTGCGCACACAATTCACAAACACAGAAAATATTTTTTTTTTTGGTTTGGACTGGAGTGTACTTTGGGGGTTACAGCACCCATTAACGGTCAAGCCAGCCGGTCCTTTACTTATGACACAGGCGCACGCTTGGCACTACTTTGTTGATGCACGTGCGGCTACTGCGCACACAATTCACAAACACAGAAAATTATATTTTTTTTGGTTTGGACTGGAGTGTACTTTGGGGGTTACAGCACCCTTTAACGGTCAAGCCATCCGGCCCTTTACTTATGACACAGGCGTACGCTTGGCACTACTTTGTTGATGCACGTGCGGCTACTGTGCACACAATTCACAAACACAGAAAATAATATTTTTTTTGGGTTGGACTGGAGTGTACTTTGGGGGTTACAGCACCCTTTAACGGTCAAGCCAGCCGGCCCTTTACTTATGACACAGGCGCACGCTTGGCACTACTTTGTTGATGCAGGTGCGGCTACTGCGCACACAATTCACAAACACAGAAAATATTTTTTTTTTGGTTTGGACTGGAGTGTACTTTGGGGGTTACAGCACCCTTTAACGGTCAAGCCAGCCGGCCCTTTACTTATGACACAGGCGCACGCTTGGCACTACTTTGTTGATGCACGTGCGGCTACTGCGCACACAATTCACAAACACAGAAAATATATATTTTTTTTTGGTTTGGACTGGAGTGTACTTTGGGGGTTACAGCACCCTTTAACGGTCAAGCCAGCCGGCCCTTTACTTATGACACAGGCGCACGCTTGGCACTACTTTGTTGATGCACGTGCTTCTACTGCGCACACAATTCACAAACACAGAAAATATATATTTTTTTGGTTTGGAGTGTACTTTGGGGGTTACAGCACCCTTTAACGGTCAAGCCAGCCGGCCCTTTACTTATGACACAGGCGCACGCTTGGCACTACTTTGTTGATGCACGTGCGGCTACTGCGCACACAATTCACAAACACAGAAATTTTTTTTTTTTTGGTTTGGACTGGAGTGTACTTTGGGGGTTACAGCACCCTTTAACGGTCAAGCCAGCCGGCCCTTTACTTAAGACACAGGCGCACGCTTGGCACTACTTTGTTGATGCACGTGCGGCTACTGTGCACACAATTCACAAACACAGAAAATAATTTTTTTTTTGGTTTGGACTGGAGTGTACTTTGGGGGTTACAGCACCCTTTAATGGTGAAGCCAGCCGGCCCTTTACTTATGACACAGGCGCACGCTTGGCACTACTTTGTTGATGCACGTGCGGCTACTGCGCACACAATTCACAAACACAGAAAATAATTTTTTTTTTGGTTTTGACTGGAGTGTACTTTGGGGGTAACAGCACCCTTTAACGGTAAAGCCAGCCGGCCCTTTACTTATGACACAGGCGCACGCTTGGCACTACTTTGTTGAAGCACGTGCAGCTACTGCGCACACAATTCACAAACACAGAACATTTTTTTTTTTTTGGTTTTGACTGGAGTGTACATTGGGGGTTACAGCACCCTTTAATGGTCAAGCCAGCCGGCCCTTTACTTATGACACAGGCACACGCTTGGCACTACTTTGTTGATGCACGTGCGGCTACTGCGCACACAATTCACAAACACAGAAAATATTTTTTTTTTGGTTTGGACTGGAGTGTACTTTGGGGGTTACAGCACCCTTTAACGGTCAAGCCAGCCGGCCCTTTACTTATGACACAGGCGCACGCTTGGCACTACTTTGTTGATGCACGTGCGGCTACTGCGCACACAATTCACAAACACAGAAAATATATATATTTTTTTGGTTTGGACTGGAGTGTACTTTGGGGGTTACAGCACCCTTTAACGGTCAAGCCAGCCGGCCCTTTACTTATGACACAGGCGCACGCTTGGCACTACTTTGTTGATGCACGTGCGGCTACTGCGCACACAATTCACAAACACAGAAAATATATATTTTTTTGGTTTGGAGTGTACTTTGGGGGTTACAGCACCCTTTAACGGTCAAGCCAGCCGGCCCTTTACTTATGACACAGGCGCACGCTTGGCACTACTTTGTTGATGCACGTGCGGCTACTGCGCACACAATTCACAAACACAGAAAATATTTTTTTTTTGGTTTGGACTGGAGTGTACTTTGGGGGTTACAGCACCCTTTAACGGTCAAGCCAGCCGGCCCTTTACTTAAGACACAGGGGCACGCTTGGCACTACTTTGTTGATGCACGTGCGGCTACTGCGCACACAATTCACAAACACAGAAAATATTTTTTTTTTCGATTTGGACTGGAGTGTACATCCGGGGTTACAGCACCCTTTAACGGTCAAGCCAGCCGGCCCTTTACTTATGACACAGGCGCACGCTTGGCACTACTTTGTTGATGCACGTGCGGCTACTGTGCACACAATTCACAAACACAGAAAATATTTTTTTTTTGGGTTTGGACTGGAGTGTACTTTGGGGGTTACAGCACCCTTTAATGGTGAAGCCAGCCGGCCCTTTACTTATGACACAGGCGCACGCTTGGCACTGCTTTGTTGATGCACGTGCGGCTACTGCGCACACAATTCACAAACACAGAAAATAATTTTTTTTTTGGTTTTGACTGGAGTGTACTTTGGGGGTAACAGCACCCTTTAACGGTCAAGCCAGCCGGCCCTTTACTTATGACACAGGCGCACGCTTGGCACTACTTTGTTGATGCACGTGCAGCTACTGCGCACACAATTCACAAACACAGAAAATATTTTTTTTTTCGATTTGGACTGGAGTGTACATCCGGGGTTACAGCACCCTTTAACGGTCAAGCCAGCCGGCCCTTTACTTATGACACAGGCGCACGCTTGGCACTACTTTGTTGATGCACGTGCGGCTACTGTGCACACAATTCACAAACACAGAAAATAATTTTTTTTTTGGTTTGGACTGGAGTGTACTTTGGGGGTTACAGCACCCTTTAATGGTGAAGCCAGCCGGCCCTTTACTTATGACACAGGCGCACGCTTGGCACTACTTTGTTGATGCACGTGCGGCTACTGCGCACACAATTCACAAACACAGAAAATAATTTTTTTTTTGGTTTTGACTGGAGTGTACTTTGGGGGTAACAGCTCCCTTTAACGGTCAAGCCAGCCGGCCCTTTACTTATGACACAGGCGCACGCTTGGCACTACTTTGTTGAAGCACGTGCAGCTACTGCGCACACAATTCACAAACACAGAACATTTTTTTTTTTTTGGTTTTGACTGGAGTGTACATTGGGGGTTACAGCACCCTTTAATGGTCAAGCCAGCCGGCCCTTTACTTATGATACAGGCACACGCTTGGCACTACTTTGTTGATGCACGTGCGGCTACTGCGCACACAATTCACAAACAGAAAATATATATTTTTTTGGTTTGGAGTGTACTTTGGGGGTTACAGCACCCTTTAACGGTCAAGCCAGCAGACCCTTTACTTATGACACAGGCGCACGCTTGGCACTACTTTGTTGATGCACGTGCGGCTACTGCGCACACAATTCACAAACACAGAAAATATATATTTTTTTGGTTTGGAGTGTACTTTGGGGGTTACAGCACCCTTTAACGGTCAAGCCAGCCGGCCCTTTACTTATGACACAGGCGCACGCTTGGCACTACTTTGTTGATGCACGTGCGGCTACTGCGCACACAATTCACAAACACAGAAAATAAATATTTTTTTGGTTTGGACTGGAGTGTACTTTGGGGGTTACAGCACCCTTTAACAGTCAAGCCAGCCGGCCCTTTACTTATGACACAGGCGCACGCTTGGCACTACTTTGTTGATGCACATGCGGCTACTGTGCACACAATTCACAAACACAGAAAATAATTTTTTTTTTGGTTTGGACTGGAGTGTACTTTGGGGGTTACAGCACCCTTTAACAGTCAAGCCAGCCGGCCCTTTACTTATGACACAGGCGCACGCTTGGCACTACTTTGTTGATGCACGTGCGGCTACTGCGCACACAATTCACAAACACAGAAAATATTTTTTTTTTTGGTTTGGACTGGAGTGTACTTTGGGGGTAACAGCACCCTTTAACGGTCAAGCCAGCTGGCCCTTTACTTATGACACAGGCGCACGCTTGGCACTACTTTGTTGATGCACGTTCGGCTACTGCGCACACAATTCACAAACACAGAAAATATTTCTTTTTTTGGTTTGGACTGGAGTGTACTTTGGGGGTTACAGCACCCATTAACGGTCAAGCCAGCCGGCCCTTTACTTATGACACAGGCACACGCTTGGCACTACTTTGTTGATGTACGTGCGGTTACTGCGCACACAATTCACAAACACAGAAAATATTTTTTTTTTTGGTTTGGAGTGTACTTTGGGGGTTACAGCACCCTTTAACGGTCAAGCCAGCCGGCCCTTTACTTATGACACAGGCGCACGCTTGGCACTACTTTGTTGATGCACGTGCAGCTACTGCGCACACAATTCACAAACACAGAAAATATATATTTTTTTGGTTTGGGGTGTACTTTTGGGGTTACAGCACCCTTTAACGGTCAAGCCAGCCGGCCCTTTACTTATGATACAGGTGCACGCTTGGCACTACTTTGTTGATGCACGTGCGGCTACTGCGCACACAATTCACAAACACAGAAAATATTTTTTTTTTTGGTTTGGACTGGAGTGTACTTTGGGGGTTACAGCAATCTTTAACGGTCAAGCCAGCCGGCCCTTTACATATGACACAGGCGCACGCTTGGCACTACTTTTTTGATGCACGTGCGGCTACTTCGCACACAATTCACAAACACAGAAAATATTTTTTTTTTTGGTTTGGACTGGAGTATACTTTGGGGGTTACAGCACCCTTTAACGGTCAAGCCAGCTGGCCCTTTACTTATGACACAGGCGCACGCTTGGCACTACTTTGTTGATGCACGTGCGGCTACTGCGCACACAATTCACAAACACAGAAAATATTTTTTTTTTGGTTTGGACTGGAGTGTACTTTGGGGGTTACAGCATCCTTTAACGGTCAAGCCAGCCGGCCCTTTACTTATGACACAGGCGCACGCTTGGCACTACTTTTTTGATGCACGTGCGGCTACTGCGCACACAATTCACAAACACAGAAAATATATATTTTTTTGGTTTGGACTGGAGTGTACTTTGGGGGTTACAGCACCCTTTAATGGTCAAGCCAGCCGGCCCTTTACTTATGACACAGGCGCACGCTTGGCACTACTTTGTTGATGCACGTGCGGCTACTGCGCACACAATTCACAAACACACAAAAAAATATAATTTTTTAGCACTTGGGGGGAGCACCCCTGATGGACAGAGCACCCCCTGGACAACACTACAGCACCCCTTTAGGACTGGGACACTGCACAGGACTCTGGAGTGGACACAGCCCCTATGGAGAACTGACTGCACAACACAGTCCAGCCAGCCCCTATGGACTTTGAAGTAGTGGACACAGCCCCTATTAACAACAGCAGCACAGCACAACACAGCCATCCCGTATGGACTTTGAAGTAGTGGACAACAGCAGCACAGCACAACACTACTCTGCACTACACTACACAGCCCAGCCAACCCTAACTCCCACCCTCCCTCTTCACTGTCCACATTCGAGTGAGAAAATGGCGCCGACGCGGGTACCTTATATAGGTTGCAATACCCGAGAGACTCGGAAGGCGGGATGATGACGTTTTGCCTCGATTTCAGATCCGAGTCAGGCGGGAAAAGTCGAGCCTGACTCGGATCTGCCTCGGATCGGGAGGGCTCGGGGGGGTTAGGATTTCAGAAATCCGAACCCGCTCACCCCTAATATATATGCATATGTATGTGTGTGTGTATATATATATATATATATATATATATATGCATATATACCATATATATATATATGCATATATACCGTATATATATATATATAAATATATATATGCATATGCATATATACCGTATATATATATATATATATATATATATATGTATATATAATATATACACATATTTTATTACTAATATTATATTTTGCCCGATCACTGTGGCCAGCAGTGATCGGGACACATGGGGACTTGGGGAGGTGGAGCTGAGGCCGGACAGGAGTGGGAGGGGCTGCCGTGGTACATAGCAGCAGCGGCGGCTATCAGAGCTGCCGCTGCTGCTTCTCTCACACAGTGATCACACTGATCACTGTGATCCGGAGCCGCAGCGGGAGGGTCTCCCGCTAGCGGCCCGGCTACATAGCGGCAGCGGCGTATACCAGAGCCGCCACTGCTGCTTCTCTCACACAGTGATCACACTGATCACTGTGATCCGGAACCGCAGCGGGAGGGTCTCCCGCTAGCGGCCCGGCTACATAGCGGCAGCGGCGGCTACCAGAGCCGCTGCTACTGCCTATTACTGAAATGGCTGCCCGATCACTGCTGGCCACAGTGATCGGGTCACAGCAGCAGCAGCAGCAGCAGCGGCTACATGAGCCGTGGCTGCTGCTTCTAGGGGGGTGCCGCCGGGGCCCGATCACTGTGGCCAGCAGTGATCGGGGCACAAAGGAGGAGGAGGCACAGGTGTAGAGGGACCAGCAGGTCTCTCTGAGGTGGGCGGCTGCAGGCAGTTAACTTCCAGCATGCCGCCCACTGTGTTTCTCTGACTGGTCGTATCAGATACGACCATGTCAGGGAAAGCCCAGTCTGGCATGGTCGTATCTGATATGACTGTGCCAGGCAAGTGGTTAACAGACTTATGGGACACAGGTGCCCACTTGGCGTTGCTCAGTGGTGTAACTTCATCCCAGGTGCCCGGAGGCATGATAAATGTTGGTGCCCAACCCAAACTAAAATGTACCACCCCCAGCACCTATGCCAGCCCCAGCTGCTGCCGCCCCCCTTATGCAGTTCCTTTTATATAATGCCCCCAGTAATGGTGCCCCTATGCAGTACCGCCAGTAGTGAGCCCCCGGTAGTTGTCCCCAGTAGTGAGCCCCCTGTAGTGAGCCCCCTGTAGTTGCCCCCAGTAGTGAGGCCCCTGTAGTTGCCCCAGTAGTGAGCCCCTGTAGTTGCCCCCAGTAGTGAGCCCCCAGTAGTTGCCACCAGTAGTGAGACCCCTGTAGTTGCCCCCAGTAGTGAGCCCCTTGTAGTTGCCCCCAGTAGTGAGCCCTCTGTAGTTGCCCCCAGTAGTGAGACCCCTGTAGTTGCCCCCACTAGTGAGGCCCCTGTAGTTGCCCCCAGTAGTGAGGCCCCTGTAGTTGCCCCCTGTAGTGAGCCCCCTGTAGTTGCCCCCAGTAGTGAGGCCCCTGTAGTTGCCCCCAGTAGTGAGCCCCTGTAGTTGCCCCCAGTAGTGAGCCCCCAGTAGTTGCCCCCAGTAGTGAGACCCCTGTAGTTGCCCCCAGTAGTGAGCCTCTTGTAGTTGCCCCCAGTAGTGAGCCCTCTGTAGTTGCCCCCAGTAGTGAGACCCCTGTATTTGCCCCCACTAGTGAGGCCCCTGTAGTTGCCCCCAGTAGTGAGGCCCCTGTAGTTGCCCCCTGTAGTGAGCCCCCAGTAGTTGCCACCAGTAGTGAGACCCCTGTAGTTGCCCCCAGTAGTGAGCCCCTTGTAGTTGCCCCCAGTAGTGAGCACCCTGTAGTTGCCCCCAGTAGTGAGACCCCTGTAGTTGCCCCCACTAGTGAAGCCCATGTAGTTGCCCCCAGTAGTGAGGCCCCTGTAGTTGCCCCCTGTAGTGAGCCCTCAGTAGTTGCCCCCTGTAGTGAGCCCCTGTAGTTTCCCCCAGTAGTGAGGCCCCTGTAGTTGCCCCCAGTAGTGAGCAGCCTGTAGTTGCTCCCAGTAGTGAGGCCCCTGTAGTTGCCCCAAGTAGTGAGTACCCTGTAGTTGCCCCCAGTAGTGGTGGCCCCCACCGTGCGCGCACACACACAAAACAAACAAACAAACACTTACCTTTATCCCCGCTCCAGTGCTGCTGCCGTCCATCCCCGGCGTCCGCTCCTCGGAACTATGGGAGTGACATCATTACGTCACTCCCATAGAGCACTGCGGGACCCGGAAGACGGAGCTCACTCCTGAGCTCCGTCCCCGGCGTCCGCTCCTCGGCACTGTGGGAGTGACGTTATGACGTCACTCCCATAGTACACTGCGGGACCCGGAAGAGGGAGCTCCGTCCTCCGGCTGCCGCCGGGGGTTTCAATAGGAGCCGGGCGCCCGCTGGTAACACACTCAGCGGGTGCCCGGAAAATGGAGGGTGCAGGGGGAGCTGCATAGTGTTGGGAGTGTCCTACTGGCTGCACAGGCATGTCCTAGCTGTGGAATGAGGTGAGTCACATGATGTATGATAGGTGTTGTGTTGTTATAGATGTATTAAATCAATAAATGTCCTGTGTTTATCCTCCTGCACACTGTAATGTTTGTCATTTCCATCATGAGATCCTCCAGTTTTAGTAGATGGGATCTGCGCGTCCTCACAGACATTATGGAGCGGCACCTGGGGCCAATGCGGGCATACACGGAGGTGAGGAGGAGGCTTCGGCACCGTACTGTTGTGCAGCTGGAGAGGACATGGTCGGATCTCCAGAGGCAGACGCCGGCCCTCCTGTATCATTTGCGGGCGGATAACCGCCAAAGTAAGTAATGCGTTGTATATGCATTGCATGGTGTATGCTTTGTGTTGTGTATGCCATTCTGCGTGTGTGTGTCTGTGTGTTTATGGTATATTTTCTTTTTTTGATGGCCTGTTTGTTAGCTTCATTTTAAGGTCTGCAGACAAATGGCTGCCAACAAGTTTGAATTCCTAATTTAAATACTGTGTTTGAAAAATTAGCACAACTGTTGTAGTCATCAGGTGTGTGTTAGTTTGTGTGTGTGTGTGTGTGTGTCGGATTATTTGTAAATCAACATGATTTCTGACATATGTTTTTAAATGTAGAAGATGGCTGACAATTTGAGTGTCAAGCTACAGTTTACCCAGTGTCTCTGGATTATTGTCACATGGGTGACACAGGTGTCTGTATGTAATACTCTGTTTTTTGGGGGGGGCGTAAAAATAAATCCTGGCTCATGCCTTTGCTCTGCTAAACCAGGGAGATCTGGATATGATGTTTTTTTGACATTGCAAAATGTATTAAATTTTTTTCCAATTTTTAAACTCCCAGGATTACGTCAAAGAAGAGAAAGGGCTTGCCAAGCCCAAACACCACCCACCCCTGAAGAAGCCTCCCCCAACCATCACCCCTACCCACCCATATGTAATTTATTGTAACACAATAATCATTTAAAAATACATAATATAAAAACATATAGAAATGGGTGGTCAATAATGCTGTCCCACCTTGTATTCTCCCAAAAGGGAGAATTACATATTTGTATAACACTAATAGCGGCTTTTGGCTTTCTTGGGTGATTCTTTCTTGGTGCGAGGGTTTTTGTTCTAGATCAAACATAAGGAAGATTCCACTATCCTAAAGAGAAGAGCCAACTTCATACTTTTTCATCAATACCACAAACATTCGATTTTGATCAACATCGTTAGAAGATCATTCTCACGTCTGACTATAGGAGGATACTTTGTTTGAAAGACCTTTTGGAATTTGGTCTAGAGTGAAAATTTGGAATTTTACCATTTTCACTTATGCTAATTAAATTCACTTAAAATTAATTATTAATTGGGTCTGTGTTTTAGGTTTAGTGATGTTATAAGGACTATATGTATAAAATTGTTTATTATCTTTGAAGCGCACCCTATTATATTTTTTTGTGTTGGATTTGATTTGTAGACCCTTCTAACAGGGGGTCAAGGAAAAAGGGGTTGCAGCTATTTACTTATCATTTTATTGAAGTTTATTTCAGACTTATATTTTTAAATTTAGCGCAGTTTAAAGGCTTTCTTTTTGTGGATATTTATATATATGTATATATATATATATATGTATATATATATATACATGAATATTTTGCAAACAAAATATATATATATATATATAAATATATGTGCAGATATTATATAGTTCGACATCTAACTATATAAGTATATACATATATGTATATATCTAAATTTATATATATATTTGTCAGGATCTCTCTCTCTCTCTCTCTCTATCTCTGTATATATATATATATATATATATATATATATATATATACAAACATAAAACATATGACAGGCGCTGAACTCTCTGAGTGACCACAGAGGTGAGTGTAATGACAGCTCACAATCAGTAAAACATATATATATATATATATATATAAGCACTAGAGTCCATATGAGAACCACTGCTCCCCTTCTGTAATGAGATAGTCACGAATCCCTCAGGATGAATGATCTAAAAGAAAAAGCACAGAAGAGGGCGTTCCATATTGCATAAAACAATTTATTTAAAACACACAATAATGGTCATCAATGGAATAACAGCGGTATGCTCGTACCATAAGGGATGACTCAGTAGGCTGATTACCACATAGTATAGAGATAAAACATCATCCAGGCAAAACTCCCACCATCCTGCATACACCACCGGGAACCTTTACCACACGCCGTGAGACTCAAGAGGCAGCAGCGTGCCGGGAACACTGTGACCCAGAGAACTGGGGGAGATGCTGGATGGATCAGATGGAATGTCAGTAGGCCATGCCCTAATGCATTTCATCACCAGACATCATCAGATGGCTGGCCTACAAGACACATGGACAGGTATTTACATCACTGGCAGCCAATCAGAATGCAGGGGGCGTCCAGTTACAAACAACAACACTACACGCCTCCTGTGAACCTGATTTCCTTCGGGCTATAACTTCAATGCCGGTTAGCACAAAATATGCTAGACGCTAAAGCTATAGACATAACAATTTTAGAAATCATATAGATAAAATAATATTACATAGACTTAATACATATATACAATAAAGTGCGGGTACAGTAATCAAGAGAGATAATACATAGATTACAAAACCAGATCAAGATAAAAATAGAGATATGTAAAAAACAGCTCATTTTTGCGCTGAATGTTCCAGAAACAAAGACAATCCAGAATAAAAGATTATAAGTGGATTACTAGCACAAAAACTGAGGATACAGTGGACATTTATTCAATAAATGGTGTAATTTCATAACCCTCGTTCAGCCCTTGGAGCACCCTCTTCTGTGCTTTTTCTTCTAGATCATTCATCCTAAGGGATTCGGGATTATCTCATTACAGAAGGGGAGCAGCGGTTCTCATAGGGACTCTAGTGGTTTTATATATATGTTTTACTGATTGTGAGCTGTCATTACACTCACCTCTGTGGTCACTCAGAGAGTTCAGCGCCTGTTATATGTTTATGTTTGTGTCCATTGTCTTTTGAATCCCATTGATCAGTGCTGCTAATACTCTGTGTCACCTATTGCTGTTTATGTGCATTTTTCATTTGTTTTATATATGCACTGATTGTGCTATCTTTCTGTATATTATTGTATGTGCTAGTTGCTAATTATTGGCACATTATTTATATATTTTTTTGTGTTGTTTTAGTGTGGGTACTTCCAGATCATTATGTTTAGAAATAGTGCACCTGAAAAGGTCACAGGAATGTTCTAGAATTTTTAATGAAGATCTTGTTTGTCCACAGTCCCCTTTGGTTTCCAGTATTAATGAGGATAAACTCCATAATTTAGAGAAATTATTGATAAAGGAAACCAATACTTGGTGGAACATTAAGGGTCTTGATAATTATCTTAGTTCAGGCAGAATTCCAAGGGGCCTTAGATTGAATAAATCCCCAAAGATGAGGTATGATAATGATAAATTTCTGAAGAAGTGGTATCGCATCCTTGATGAATGCTCATTTGAACTTATATGATTGCAATTTTTTGAGAAAAAGAAAATCCTGAAAGATGTTGAAAAGGAATTGGAAACATTAGGGCCTGATATTCATCAGCTTAAAAATGCTAACAGTTTTGACTGCCCGCTCAATGTCATAGAGGATAAAGTAGCTAAAATTGAGTCTAAGGATGATTACCTTAAACAACAGGTGAGGACTTGGCATATTAAATGACGACCTATTCGTTCTGACCATCCAGTTAGGATTTGGAAGGGAACGTCTGCCCTCGAGACCCCAAAATGTAAGAACTCAGACTTATAAGGGGAGTTCCTAAAGTAGTCTAAGGTCAGCAGCCAATGCTCCATCTAATGAATGGAATACACAAAAGAAACCAGCTAGGTTTCGTCCATTCAGACAAGTCTCACAGGATTTTACACATTTTAATAGGTTTAATGTACTAAGGTCTTCTACTAATGATAATCGACATCATGAGGGTTATTTAGACAAAAGAAAGAACATATCTTCTCCCAATCAGCAACAAATACAGACTCCCATCAGTGTAAAAAGAAGGTGGATAGAAAAAGAAAAAGAGGAAGGAGGGCTAACAAGAAGAGCTCCAAAAAAGAGACTAGTACAGTAGAGGAGGAATATAGAGGTGTCTTTAATATCTCGACCATCAATCTTGAGTCCCTAGAAAAACAAGTTTTAAAGAAAGGTTTATCCTGTGCACCCTCCTACTCGGCTAATAAATTCAACTTGTATATTGATTTGAATTTTTTTGTTAGGAAGCTTACTCTTAAATGCCATTTTCTAAAAAGGAATGATGCTCCAATTAGAAATTGGGATAGTCAGACTGAAAGGTCTTATTCAGGTCTGAAATCTAAATCCATGTATTTCCCACTTGAATTGCGAGGTTCATATGTTGATATGTTCTCCAAATTAGTGAAAAAGGTCCTTGATTCACTTAAAACTAATATAAAGAATAAAAACCTCACCAAAAAAGAATTTGAAGTAATGCAGGGTCTGGCCTCAAACCCAAATTTAGTTATAAAAAATGCAGATAAGGGTGGTGGTATAGTGGTTATGGATCATGAGGCCTATATTGTGGAAGAATATCGGTTACTCTCAGATGCAGAATCATACGGTAGACTGAGCATGGATCCAACCACTGAATATGTTGAGGACTTAAGATCCCTTTTATGAAAAACATGTGATATGAAAGTTTTGAGCAATGAGGAATATAAATATCTACTAAATACGAAACCTACTGTGGCAACATTTTATCACCTGCCAAAAATCCATAAGGATTTAGAACACCCTCCCGGCTGCCCCATAGTGGCGGGCATAGACTCTTTAACATCTAAACTTTTGCAATATGTAGATGTTTTTATTAAAAAATCTGTACCATTGTTACCCTCATATGTTAAAGACTCTTCTCATATACTTCAGATGATTCATGATATTGAGTGAGATATAGAGTATAAATGTGGGACTATTGATGTACAGACCCTTTATACAGCTATGCCACATGATCTGGGCATCAATGCAGTTAAATCTACCCTATTACTTGATAACGAAATTCCTGTAAAATTAACTGAGTTTATATGTGACTCTCTGCAGTTTGTGCTTAAATATAATTACTTCGAGTTTTTAGGGGAGTAATCTTCCTCGTTGGAAGCAAAATATTCCTTATACGCAGTTTCTCAGACTTAGGAGAAACTGTACGAATATTGAAAAATATGACGCACAATCACAGGTCTTTATTGATCGGTTTAGAGAAAGAGGTTATCCAGTGAAAATTATTGAAACTGCCATGAAACGAGTTAAGAATATTGATCGTAAAACTCTTTTCAAACCTAAGGAAGTGAAAACTTTGAATGCTTCCTCTTATAAAGAATATATGTCTGTTACTTAATATTCTTGTTCAGATAATCAATTATTTAAAATTATAGAAAAAAATTGGCATATACTTAAGCTAGATCCCATTTTGTCTGAGCATCTGCCCTGTCATCCAAAGATCATATATAGGAAAGCAAAAAATCTGAGGTCTATTTTATCAAGAAGTCTGCTTAAACCTATATGAACAGCTAATGGTACGTCTAAAACTTTCCTGGATCTTAAAGGTTTCTTTCCTTGTGGGAAATGTAAGGTGTGCCCTTACGCTGATAAAGGGTCGAAAATTTCAGATAGTCTGGATAACCATCAGGTGAAAACATTTATAAATTGTAACTCCATGTATATTGTTTATATGCTGATATGTCCTTGCGGACTAAGGTATATCGGCAAAACTAAAATAAATTTAAAAACACGTATTCTTGAACATTCGCGCAAAATAAAAATGGTGTTACTAACCATAGTGTTCCCAAACATTTTAAATTATTCCATAATAGTGACCCCTCAGGGTTAAAGTTCAAAGGTATTGAATTTGTACCCCCAAATAGTAGAGGTGATGATCGTGAACAATTATTGTTAAAGAGAGAAATGTTCTGGATTATAACCCTCCGTTCTGTTGCTCCTGAAGGGCTGAGCAAGGGTTATGAAATTACACCACTTATTGAATAAATGTCCACTGTATCCTCAGTTTTTGTGCTAGTAATCCACTTATAATCTTTTGTTCTGGGTTGTCTCTGTTTCTGGAACATTCAGCGCAAAAAAGAGCTGTTTTTTACATATCTCTATTTTTATCTTGACCTGGTTTTGTAATCTATGTATTATTTCTCTTGATTGCTGTACCCACACTTTATTGTATATATGTATTAAGTCTATGTAATATTATTTTATCTATATGATTTCTAAAATTGCTATGTTTATGGCTTTAGCATCTAGCATATTTTGTGCTAACTGGCATTGAAGTTATAGCCCGACAGAGATTGGCTTCAGAGGAGGCGTGTAGTGTTGTTGTTTGTAACTGGATGCCCCCTGCTTGCTGATTGGCTGCCAGTGATGTAAATACCCATCCATGCGTCTTGTAGGCCAGCCCTTTGACAAAGTCCGATGACGAAACGCATTAGTGTGTGGCCTACTGACGTTCCATCTGTTCCATCCAGTGTCTCCCCCAGCTCTCTGGCTCACGGTATTTCCGACACGCTGCTGCCTCTTGGAGTCTCACGGCTTGTGGTGCAGGTTCCCTGTGGTGTATGTAGGATGGTGGGAGTTTTGCCTGGATGATATTTTATCTCTATACCATGTGGTAATCAGCCCACAGAGTCATCCCTTTTGGTACGAGCATACCATTGTTATTCCACTGATGACCATTATTGTGTGTTTTAAATAAATTGTTTTATGCACTATGGAGCGCCCTCTTCTGTGCTTTTTCTTATATATATATATATATATATATATATATAAAAAAGGAGGTGAGAAAAGGCGCTCTCTGGTGTAGTATTTTAGAAATATTTGAATTTTCAAGATAAGTATTTCAAGTACCTTCATCAATTAAAAAACAGGCACATCAGGGGTCTTAGTGTGGTGTCAGCGTGTACTCGTTCTCAAAAAGAATCCCAGAATCGAGTGTGTGCCCTCGGAAATCTGAAACAATCACTTTGGTTCCGCTCCTCCCCGTACATTCAATGGTGGAACCTCCTCACACCTCCTCTCGCCCTGCCGCTGCTGCATCCAATATATATATATATATATATAACTCCATAGCAGGTGTGGCACTCGTGGCTCAGATTTTCAATGCAGCAATCAAGACATTAATGTTTCAGTGTATTTTATTTCACACTGTCATCAGAATAATGTACAACGAGCACTTACCCGGTATAAATAGACATCACCTGGTATATAGCAATATGTTCCTGGAGATATTGGGATCAGAAAAGAAAAACTGATGTTCCTGTTCAAACATAAAAACATTTGCGTACGATGGGGCCACATTGGACTCAATCGCACATCCAGTACATTGTAAAAAGAAATTGGTTATTATGTAGCAAAAAGTTTTTTGTTAAAGTCAATTACAACAGCTCCAGGAACAAAGCTATATCTGGGTCACAAAAATCATTGCTCTACAAAAACCTCTGCATAGAGTTTAACCCCATATCATGGGGGATGATAGTATATAGATTTTTTACATCAAGGGTAAACAGGATGATATTGCTTCAACGAAGCCTTATTGAATTTAGTAACAGATTCATCGAGCAAGCATTTGAAGGTCCTTATAGAGGCATTAGATGAAGGAGGATCAAAAGAAGAATGCGGATGCATTCTAAAAAACTCATCAAAGACATCAGGTTGTGCTGTAAGTTTGTGCTTGAAGAATTCTTTAATTCTTAGGGAACAACCAAATCTGTGTAAATCCACTTTCCAAGGTAATTCTTGGAAACCATGACATAATATAACTACACAAATCTTAGCAGCACTCACCTATTATAACATGTGTGTAAGGTAGACAACATACTGTATAAACTACATGGGAAAAGAACATCTGCAAAAAATATATACATATATTCTAATTTAATGTACCCACACATTTACAATGATAATTATCTAATATACCTCCAATCACAACCAAAGTCATAGCACCCTGCTGTCACATAGGAAGGGAAACCATGTTAATGGAAATCTATCTATGTCATGGTTTATCAAGATAAGGTCTGAGCCACATTATTGCCAAAAAATGATGTTGGAATCATTAATTATTATATATTAATATTCCCCTTTTTTAAGTGTTTCTTTTCTTTTTATTATTTACAATGCACTAGCACTTTGCACATATATGTATGTATATCCATGAGTCAGCCTCTTGGTCTTTTAATATTTTTTTGTATGCACTAGCACTTTACATAGGCATATGTATACTTTTCCATGAGCTAGACTCATGGTCCTACATGTTTTTTGAATTAGCTTTAAATTATACTGTTTTCTCTCTCCATTGCAGTGCTGCCGACCAGAGAGGTTTGTGGCATCTGCAGTTGCTAGGCAACCTACAGCATCATCTCTTTCCGTCACTTCTGGTTGTGAGTGACGGAAGTCCTGCCTCCCACTCCGGGGACAGTGCGGCAGGGAGGAGATCGCAGCATGGTTGGGGTTTATAAGGTAAGCCTTTTTCATTGTTAAAGTTGTTTGCTTCACTGCACTTTCTGTGACTAATCCTGATGAAAAGGCCCACGGGCTTTGAAACGTCGATGCTACAGATGTCACTTTATTGAAATACAGTTTTCTGATTTTCACCTATGATTGGGAGTGGCGACCAGTTTTTTTATTGGGAACCTTGGATTATATTATATATATATATATATATATATATATATAATTATATAAATAATTATATATTATATATATATATATATATATATATATATATATATATATAATTTGACAAACAAAGTTGGGGGAAGTCCAATTTGCTAACCCCAGCCTATATAGAATTGAAGAAAAAAAAATACAACTGGTGCGAATTTACACTTATTGCAATCGCATCAGAAGCAAGTAAAGGGTCCATTGAAAGCGCAGATGAGATAACAAGACTCGGCCAAGTAATCGCGATGGCTGCGTAGGGTGATGACTGCATCTGTCAGACTAGTACAAGTGTAGTCGTCAATTGTTCTTTTAAGTGGTCCGGTAGGTGTGGTTCCATTGTGATGGGTGTTTACCCGCTTGCGCTGTGCGGTGTGAGCGATCGCTCACTTTGCATTATCTCACTCGCTGCAGCAGCGTGCGATCGCGCTGCAGCTTTGGAGGCGCCTCCTGATGCGCCAGAGCTGAGGCGCATCCTTGTGCAGCAAGTCAGACCACCGCCTTTGGAGTGACCTGATGGTCTGGTGGTGCCTATATTCTCTAAATATCGCACTGATTGCTCTCCTATAAGCAAACTCTTTCTCTTGGTTGGTGGAGAATGCTTGGTCTCTCCACTTCACCAAGAGAAAGAGCTCGCCTGGAGAAAACCTCCTCACTCTTGTTGCCATCTTAACACACATGTACAGTACAATGCACGATGCTCATTCATTACACACAGGTGCGTCACTCGTTATGGCAGGCATCTGTGGTGTAGTGGTTAGAACACAAAGCAGTGTGGGTATCCCAGGATTGAAGCCTGGAAGGCTACAATTTTTCATTTTTTATTATTTTTGTTTTTGTTTAAATCTTCACAACAGAATTACACATAAATCACTTGGTGGTGTGTGAATTCTGTCATTTATACCAACACATACAGGTATCGATGCACACACAGCATTGCATAAATATCGAGCAATTGAAGTTCAATATTATTAAGTAAGTTTACTCCAGTACAGTAGACTCTCCTGAACTTCCCACCACCTGCCATTTCTACTCTATGCTACTCTATGCCACCCAGCTGTATTATACATGAAACCACAATGCACTAGACATTGTATTGTTTGTATTGTACAAAATACAGAGACGAACAGGTAAGGGCAGACCTTGAGCCGACTGCTTACAGTAAATTGATTAACAGAGCATCCTTTATTATGGTTATGAGAGGCTCTTGCTTGCTTTGGGGGAAGGGACCTGATGCACTGTGTGTGACTCCTGACCCACTGGGCATGCTCATTACTCTTGTATGAGCCTCCTTACACCACAGCTGCAGAATGTAGTGGCTCCATTGGGCATGTGCCAGAAATCCCATTGCAACCCTTCAGAGCTGACAGCCACCACAGTGCCATCATTGATGCAAGTTTGCGTTTTAAACGCACAATCAGTTTGTAATACAGAGACCTCTCTCTCAAACAGAGCCCACTACCAGTTTCTGAAGTCATGAGAAATCAACATAGTGTCCAAGTCTGGGACAGCACCAATATTAATGCAAGTTTGCGCTTTAAATGCACAGTCAGTTTGTAATACAGAGAGCTCTCTCAAACAGAGCCCACAACCAGTTACTGAAGTCCTGAGAAATCACAATAGTGTCCTAGTCTGGGACAGCGCTGACATTGACGCAAGTTTGCACTTTAAATGCACAATCAGTTTGTAATACAGAGACCTTTCTCTCAAACAGAGCCCACTCACTACCAGTTTCTGAATGCATGAAATTACTATAGTGTCCAAGTCTGGGACAGCGCTAACATTGGTGCAAGTGTGCAACTTCAACTGCACAGTCAGTTTTTAATATACAATACAGACACATTCATTGTGGCACATTAGTTGTCCTAGCAGATGGGGGATGGTGTCTTTGTCAATGGTCACCATTCATAGCCTTTTCAGGACACAAGGGCAGAGCTGACAGCTTACAGTAAATGGCTAACAGAGTGTCCTTCATTATGGTACTGAAAGTCTCTTGTTTGCTTTTAAGGAAGGGACCTGATGCACTGTGTGTGACACCCGACCCACTGGGCATGCACATTACTACTGTATGATCCACCTTATGCCACAGCTATGGAGCGGCTCCACTGGGCATGCGCCAGAAATCCCATTGCAACCCCTCCACCGGGCATGTGCCAGAGATACCATTTGTAACCCCTCAGAGCTCACAGCAACCACAGCGCCAACTGTGCAGACATTAACGGAAGTTTGCACTTTAGACGCACAGTCAGTATGTAATACAGAGACTTCTCTCTCCAACAGAGCCCACTACCAGTTACTGAAGTCATGAGAAATCACTATAATGTCCAAGTCTGGGACAGCACCGACAATGACGCAAGTTTGCACTTCAAAGTATGTACTGTAATACAGACATCCCACTTTCGCTGTGTTTGACTCCCGACCCACTGGGCATATGCAGTGCTGTGATCTTCCATACGCCATGGCATACTGTAGCGCTACTTGGCATACTGTATAGCTTGGCTCCATTGGGCATGCACCAGAAATCCCATCCTCCACTGGGCATGTGCTAGAGATCCCATTTGTAACCCCTCGGAGCTGGCTGACAGCAACCACAGCGCCAACCATGCAGACATTCATGCAAGTTTGTGATTTAAATGCACAGTCAGTTTGTAATGCAGAGATCTCTCTCTCAAACAGAGCCCACTACCAGTTTCTGAAGTCATGAGAAATCACTATAGTGTCACTGACATTGATGCAAGTTTGCACTTTAAAGTATGTACTGTAATACAGATATCCCTCTTTTGCTGTGTTTGACTCCCGACCCACTGGGCATGTGCAGTGCTGTGATCTTCCATACGCCATGACATAGTGCTACATGGTGGATGGCTTGGCTCCACTGGGCATGCGCCAGAAATCCCATTGCAACCCCTCCACTGGGCATGCACCAGAGATCCCATTTGTAACACCTCAGACCTGGCTGACAGCCA
Organism: Taudactylus pleione; assembly: GCA_031769625.1. NCBI lineage: Eukaryota > Metazoa > Chordata > Amphibia > Anura > Myobatrachidae > Taudactylus > Taudactylus pleione. The sequence continues at coordinate 6,828,332 of JAUIMM010000137.1, read as the reverse complement.
CCACAGCGCCAACCTTGGAGATATTGATGCAAGTTTGCACTTTAAAAGCACAGTCAGTTTGTAATACAGAGACCTCTCTCTCAAACAGGGGGCTTGATTCAGAGCCGCTCATAAGCGGCCGCTCGTTCGCTCCAAGCGATGTTCGCACAACTGCGCATGCGTATTGGTCGTAATGCGCATGTGCCAACCAGTCAGTGCGATCGGAAATCGAGCGCTCGCAAAATAGCGAGTGCCTGCTAATTTGAGTGACAGGATGAGGCGTTTGTGGGTGGTAACAGGGGAAGGTGCTTGAAAACGGGGAGTGGAGATCCGAACGCAGGTGTGCCAAACGGTCAAAACGGGCATTTTAAGGGTGTGCATAATTAACAAAGCAGCGTCAACGACCACGTCACTTGGTTGTTTCTTAGCCTGAACTGTTCGCATGATTGCGGTAGGATAAACCTACCACAAGCACTGCGAGCAGTTCAGATGCCTTTTCGATGTACTCGATTAATCTAATAAATAGCGGAGATGACGTAGGATGCGAGCGGCCAGGGGGCGTCTTCACAAAATAGCGAGCGCATGTTTCGTTCGCTCGCTCAGACATAGAGGTGTCAACAGACCGCAAAGAGCGAGCGCTCAATTTAAGTAGCCGGCCCCTTTTTCTGACCGAGCGAGCGCAAATAGCGTGCGGCTCTGAATCAGGCCCAGAGCCCACTACCAGTTACGGAAGTCATGAGAAATCTCCATAGTGTAAAAGTCCGAGACAGTGCCGCAATTTTGCGTTTGTAGTGCCTTACTTTTAAACAGACCACTACTACAGTAGTTTCACTATAGTGTCCAGAGCCAACAGTGCCAAAAAAAAATTATTCTTTTCAAGGGCTCGAACCCAGGACCAGCATTGTTGCAAAGCGATCACCTAACCACTAGCCGACAAGCCAGCTATAATAATAACAACACATAGCAGGCACATCCTTGTGCACTCCACCCACTCGCTGCTATTTTTAATAATAAAAAAATTGTCTTCCTTTCCAAATTTTATACAGTACTAGTACATACTGTACTGTATATACACAGTACCCCACCATTAGAGATTAATTCATCCCATCTCATTGAAAGCTGTGCGTGCATCTCATTAATCTACAGTATCAGTTATACCATGATAACAACTTGGCAACTTCACTACTGTACAGTTATGTACAGTATGTGTACTGATTTGCGTCCCGTTCTAAGAGCTTACTGTACAGTATGTACTGTATGTGATATTAAAAATATTGGTTGTGCGAACGTGCAAGTACTATACAGTGCGTGAATGTGATATCCATCCAATTTAACAGTATGGTATTCAGTACAAATTACAACAGTGGTGTACTAGCCACCCAGCGGTTAAGCGCTGTATTACATACCGTAGCGTATCCTTTGTTGAAGAATACCACAGTATGCCACAAGTCCAGTCATCATGTAACGTTCCATGGCATGGCACAGAGCCCTGAATGGCGTGCCATGAGCAACAAACTAGCTATGAGGTATTAGAAGAAGCACAAATCCTACCAGCACTCCTGCTGCAGGGGCAGACTCTGGAGCCTCACGGGAACCGATTCTGCTCATCTCCTGCCTATGCTGTCAGGAGCAGCTCTCCCAGCAGCAGTGCGGCAACTGTGGCCACAATGCTGCTATCAAAGTTGCGTTAAAAAGGTTAAAACAAAAAGAGAAGAAAAAAAAAAAAAGATCACCCTGGTAATTGTATTGTGAGTTGACTGCAATTACTCAATGTAAATTGTCACCTACTGTGATGCCAATATGTGGAGGTGGGTGCCTGCTTCTATTATACCTTGAGATTCTAAGTTGACCTAAGTAGGAATAATTGCCCTAAGTATCCAAAGTAAGAGTAATATATTATCTAGTTGTTGTAATATGACACAGTCATATGTTTTTTATTCTTGCTGCTTCCACTGTCAGGGAGAGAGTTAATTAATATCTGCAGATAATAATAAGTTTTGCGGAGGCAATTGCAGAGTCCTTTCGGAACTAACCACAAGAACGCCTCTAAACCCACCTTTACATTTTTTAACTTAATTTCAAGAATATGAATGACATAAAAAACTAAGCAGACAAAAATGCCTTATAATTTCATCCTATAAAAATAGACTTTCTAGTTAGTAACCTAAAAGTGAGAAAAAAGCCTTTCCTTTTCTGCGTGTGTGACCATAATGTTGGTATGACAGTTATCCCAGTGTCTTGTTATTATTTCAATGTAGATTATGTTAAAGTTTCATCCATAAGGATGCACTTCAGGTCTGCAGAGCATTGCATTCCCAGGCTCCAATGCTAGCCATACACGCTACAATTATCCGGTCGATCCACCCGATATCCACGGATCACCCCGATAAATGTAGCATGTGTGCGGGCGACGGATTGTCCAGCATGCCCGTCTGATGCGATATTTATGAGTTAAAATGTTGGCTGCTTCTGGCAGTGTATGCCCAGCCGCAGCCGACAGGCAGACATTTCCTGTGTTGGAAAATGTCTCCTCCCCCGGAGGCGGAGCGCAGATGTCAGGCTAATACACTGTGAGATGTCTCATAGTGTATGCCGCGGACATCTACGGGCTGGCAGGCTGCCAGATAAAATGTCTGTCGGTCTGAATGGATGTGTATGCCCAGCTTTAGGCATTAATAGTTAAAAGAACATGGCTGCTGATGCTCTGCACAATACCCCAGTGCAGAATGCAATCACCACATTAGGTGCAAAGTTACTTGGATGACTATATGAACCCTGTTATAAAATTCAATTGATTCACACTTAGTTAAAAATAAATATTAAAAATGTAAATAAAATTGCACAATTATTTACCTCTGCGAGTGCAACAGTGTCTGACCAGGCAACCAAGTGGGGCAGATGTGAGATGTAACTAGGGATACTAGACTTAGAGGAGCTGGCTACTTTCCCATAGGGTCTCCACTCTCCAGCCTGGGCCACACAGGTAGCTGTAGCTCTGCACAGCCATACTCCACAGTCAGTGAAGGAGCAGCAGTAGCAGCACAGATGGAGCTGCAAACAGGCCAAACTTGCAGAAGATTAAAGTTTGTTTGCAGATCTTAATTTCCTCATGGCAGTCTCTGTGCCTGTCCCCAGCAGCATGCCCCTGTCTCTCTCTCTCCTGCGTGTGGGTGCACACTACTGCACAACTGACTAACCTGACTTCCTGACCCAGCTGTGACCTTCTTCTCCACTGACTCACCCTCACTGAAATGACTGATAGACTCCTGGGCCAATAGGCATGAGTCTACGCCCATTTTTAATATGAAAAAAAAAATCAGTGTCCACTTTTCGGCCGGGGGGCCCCCCTGAGAGAAGGGGTCCCGGGGGTACTCGCCCCCGGTGCCCTCCCCTTAATCCGGCTCTGCCAATTTGTAAAATGGAATACTCGGGTTGTCAATGATATAATTATTATATTTTGGATGCAGTAGCAACTGTGCATGTAATGGAAGGTATATAGCTTTTACCCATTATGATTTCATATGAATATAGGATTTGCTGTGATTCCTGACTGATCAACAGTTGTGTGCTTACTGACCGCAATGATTTTAAACTTTTTTTTCCCTATTCAATTTGATACACTAGGGGAAAGAGCAACATTGTTTGCTAATAATGAACCAATAGCTCCAGATGTAGTAACAATGGTGTATATTTCATAAGGAACATAGGGCCTGATTCAGACCCGCTCATTATGATGTGAACGCACGCAGCCGCTGAGAACTCAAATTTGCTAATCTAACGAATTCACGCAATGCCAAAGAAAAAGCCATACACGCCCAGGCAAAGTCAAAGCCACCCACCTCTCACTACGAACGCACAGATAGTCTCTCTGCGTGAGATCAATTCAGTCCATCTGCCAGCGCACACATCTATCATCCCATCGCCACTTGCTAAAAGTATGATTTACTCATCAAAGCAATCAATGTGCATTTGCTGATTGCTTGTTATGCGTTTGTAATTGTTTTTCTAATTGCACGCACGCACACACACACACACACACACACACACACACACACACACACACAACAATATACCTATATCTATATATCTTAGAGAGAGAGAGAGAGAAGGAGAGAGATTTTTAAAACCAGTTCTAAACTGACACTATGCAGGGTGTGTTGTGAAATTGTCAGTTAGGACCCAAAAGATTTGAAGGTTTCTTACATGCATGTTTTTTTGTTTTGTGTATAATTTTTGGTTACAGTCTATGTGGCCCATTTATCATTTAATATTTCCATTTATCATTTAAGTACAAAAAGGTACTAAAAGGTATTTCTCTCTCATCCCAATCTCTCCGGGTAACAGGAGTTTGTTGGGACAGCAGAAACCGGCTTCTCCTCTCTCTCTCCTGTTTGTACTCTGCACCCAGGGGTCTCTTTCTCCCTCTGATCTTTTCAATACTGCAAGGTAAACAGGGACAGGGGTGAAAGGTCTTCCTCCATTAGGGCAGAGCATTTTTAATATCATATATCTAGACTGGTTTTCTGTTATACATATGACTACAGCCTATAAATGTACAGATTACTCCATTGAGGGAATCATGTCGTTCACATGCAAAAAATTATTTTCTGATGTGATACAGTACGGTTTAAATCATTCATATGATGGAGATCAGTCACATATGTGTTATATAATTGGAAACATCTACTGTCATGTATTAATATATGATTATTTATTGAAGTATGTTTAAATTGTACTCAACAGCCCTGGTATAACCGTATATTCTTATTAGAACAACGGATTCAGTTACAATATTGGAGACTATACCAGATAATATGTAGATTAATTGTACTATTGGAGAATCCTTTCAGCTAAGCAAGGGAAAAATTGGGATGGGGTTATTTGCAGCATATAACCGCTCCTGTATACAGATTGTGACCTCGAGACTATGAATGTACAATATGTAAGAATGAGCAACCTATCAATGTCATATGAGCAAGAAACATATGTTATAATCAGTACAGGAAAAGAAAAGATTGGTTTATCAGTAGAGATGTGCGCCGACCCCCGAGTTTTGGTTTTGGTTTTGGATCTGGATCTACCCTGGTTTAGGATATCTGGATTGTTTTTGCCAAAACCTCACCTCCATGTTTTGTTTTCATGTTTTGGTTTTGGATCTGGATTTTTTCTTAAAAAATTATAAAAACAGCTAAAATCACATAAAATGGGCCTGTTTTTGTTCCTACGGTATAATTAACCTCAATAACATTATTTCCATTCATTTCCAATCAATTTTGACCACCTCACAATATTATTTGCTTAATCTAGTTAAGGCCAAAAGGTTGCATGCAGCTAGCTGGCTGACTAAGCTAAGTGACACAGTGGGCGGCACTAACATGTGGCAGTTCAGTTTCTAATTTCCAACACGGATACAGTGTGTTATACAGTGTGGGTTGGATACATCAATAGTGCACTTACTGTGACAGCAGTGACGGCAGAGAGGGGTTGCTGACGGTGTCCTCAGTACATGGAATGGCAGTGCTGCGGTACTGGCAGTGTCCTCAGTGAAGGGTACAGGTGATGTCGGCAGTGCGGTGGTGCCAGCGGTGTCTTTAGAGCAGGGTTGTTGGCTGTGTCAGCAGTGCGGGGGTGCAGCGGTGTGTTAGTGAGGTTTGCTGGCAGTGTCAGCAGAGTGGGGGTGCCAGCGGTGTCCTCATTGCAGGTTTGCTGACTGTGTCAGCAGTGCAGGGGTGTTCTTAATGCAGGGTGTCGGCAGAGTGGGGGTCCCAGCGGTGTCCTCACTGCAGGTTTGCGGACTGTGTTGGCAGTGCAGGAGTGCTGGTGGTGTCCTCATTGTGGGAGTGTCGGCAGTGTGGGGGTTGCTGACGGTGTCCTCAGTACGTTGGGCAGCAGTACAGGAGTGTTGGCAGCAGTGGTGTCGGCAGTGAGGGATGCTGCCAGTGGGGGTGACGGCGCTGTCGGCTGCGGGAGGTGTCGGTGGTGTAAGGCGGTGGGGGATGGCGGGCGCCATATTTTTTTCCTCCTTTGTAGTGTTTTCAATGGGCTTAACGCTGATTGGCTGAGAGCCGTGACAGACGACTCTCTCAGCCAATCAGTATTAAGCTCGCTGAAAATAAAACCTTGCGACTTAACAGAGGGGTCGCGAGGTTTTGCCTTGGGTCAGGGATCCAGGGCAGGCAGGGAGATCCAAGCTGCGCTCGGATCGCCCCGGATTCCCGAAATTCAGGTGGGTCCAGTTCTCAGGGAACCGGACCCGCTCATCTCTAATTATTAGCAATAATTTAATATATTTCACTTATTGTTCTATAAATGTCCTGTGTATTAAGTAACGCAACAAAAAATTAGTGAAAGCTATCAGGCTTCTACATCAAGACGATTGCATGTTGCTTATTAAACAGGCCTAATATACAAATTGAGCCAAACGACAATTTCTCCATAAAAGGAGAACAATACTGCAGCAATTCATTTGCTTAAATTGTCTGCAGGAATGTGTATACTAATCTATAAGATATATTTTTTATACAAAGATATAATTAAAAGTTAAGTTTTAGACAATTTTTGTCATACAAAAGAGTCCACCCACAAGGGAAATTCTCTGTCTCTTGCTGAATCGTTCTCTTATGATTCAACACCCAATACTTACCTGCCCCATGAAGAATTGTAGCCAAAAGCGCAGAATCAAAGCCAATTTTGCAGCAGTAACGAAAGAATGCACGCCAAATTCGAGGTACAAACATGCTCTTAAATAGCGAGTCACAAAATGCAAAGCGTATGCAGTTGGTTCTGTCGCCCTTTCAGTGATGCGTTTGCATCTATAAAAATTACAACAGACACTTCTACCGATGATGTTACAGTGTAATTTCATCTAAAATGGAGGCAACAGAACAGCTCTCAGAGACTCAAGGAGAATTGAGTAAGTGATACCATACTAATGGTTGTTATTTTTTAATACTGTAATTGATAACAATGTAATCATTGTCATGTAAGTTATTTTTTTTTATTATTTTTAACAATGTTTGTTTACAGACACTCAGGAAAATTCTCAAGATGAAGGCGCAGGGAACCGTCATTCTCTAGGAAGGAGATGGAGGTTTTAGTTGGTATGGCCATGGACCGCATAGTACATGTGCCGAGAAATATGGGGGCAGCACAAAAAGATCACATCTGGGCAGAGATTGCCAATGCTGTCAACTTGGAGGGGCCCATCGTCCGGAGTACCAGAGAAGTCAAGAGACGGTAAGTTTGGCCAAGTCAGTAAATTGTTACAAAGGTAAAGAACAAATATTGTATTTTTTATTTTAAAAAAATTATTTATCAAACATTCATAGATGGGCCGACTTCAATTACAGGCTGAAGGGAAAGATGGTGGATAGGGAGACCCATGCCAGGGAAACAGGTGGTGGGCCCACCCCAGAGTCCCTCCAATACACTGCATTAGAGGAAATGGCTCTTGGGTGTATTCAGGAAGAAGAGGTGTTAGGCATGTCCAACATGGACACTGACATGCATAACATTACAGCCCCACATGGTGTTGAGGGTATTTGTTTTTTCATTCATTGTTTACTTTTCACATTGTAACGTGTCTTATGTCCAACATTGATATAGTTAATATTGCTAATGGTTTTTTTTTCTTACAGAACCAGATGATGCTGAGCCTGCTCCAAAGTCTATTTCTGGGCCCAGCCTGTCAGGAGTGTTATCAGGGGATGAAGAAACACTTACACCTGCTGACCCTGCAAACCCCACTCCTGACACCCCTCTCCTGAGGCCCAAGGAGCTGACAGTTGAGGCCCAGGAACGGACAGCTGGGGCCCTGGAACGTCTGTTGGACGAGTATGCAGACTATCATCAGTGATTGCATTCTCACCACTTAGCAAACATCGGTAACATCATGTCAGGTCTGAGCTACTCGTAGAGTTGTAGTTGACCATACCCTATCTTGAGATCGGCATACCTATCGCTCGTTCTGTGCATCGGCTGCTATGAATGTAGTTGCAAGCCTGTAATGTGTGCATGCCTCTTAAACGTTGCTTGGTTACTTAGGCATGCCTGCGTTTGCACCTCCACTCCTCCGTTTTTACCAGCCAGCCCCTGCCACCACCCCCAAACGGCACTATCTGTCACTCAACCTAACGTCCAAAATAATGCTGGCGTGCAATCGCTTCCCAAACACAGTGACTGGTTCGCGCACATGCACTACGTCTTTTACGCATGCGCAGATAGCGAAAATTTGCCAGCTGCGAACGCAGCCTAGCGAGCGGGTCTGACTCCCATAACTCTCATCCACTGTTTTGAAATAATATGGGATTTGTAAAAATTCCTAAATGATTAACAGCTGGGAAAGTAACACTGCCTATTAGCAGATAACTAATAGCTTTGGGTGCAACAACAATTGTTAACAAAATACAGTAGAAGGAGCATCGCACTTATGCTCTGTGATCTAAAATAAATATGGGATTTGCTGTAATTCCTAAGCGATTGACAGTTATGTGCGTATAGATTTTATTTCCACTATGAATGCAGTGTAATATTGCTATTACTATTGGACTACATCATATCCAATGAGCCATAATTATTAAGGATTATCTTTTATTTCCTAGCAAATAATATTTGGGCTATATTATTTAAATAATAGTCACATTTGTCAGGAATTATTAATAACTTTTTCTTATAATAAGCTTATTAGCTTATTATAATAAGCTTATTAGGGCTGATGTGTATTATTGTTCTAATTATTATTCTATTATTTATTCTAAACACAGACATACATGACAGTGAGGATTAGTATTGTAAGAATTTGAAACCAAAAATTGCTTTGAATTAGTGAAGGAATGTGTTTGGTCCATTGATTTGCAGACACTCAACTTATATATTATTATTGAGGTGCATACACACGTAACAATTTTGTAGCCAACCATTTTCATTAATGATTTTCATTCAGATTTTCCCTTGAAAAAGTGAATGATTTTTTGAACGATTTTTACAATGATGAACGAATAATGGACCTGATTCAGAGCCGGATGCTATTTGCGCTCGCTCGTTCAAAAAAAGGGGCCGGATATTTTAATAGAGCGCTCGCTCTTTGCGGTCTGTTGACGCCTCTATGTCTGAGCGAGCGAACTAAATATGCGCTCGCTATTTTGTAAAGATGCCCCCTGGCTGTTCGCATAATACATCATCTCCGCTATTTATTAGATTAATCGAGTACATCGAAAGGCGTCTGAACTGCTCACAGTGCTTGTGGTTGGATTTTCCTACCGCAATTATGTGAACAGTTCAGGCTAAGAAACAACCAAGTGACGTGGTCGATGACGCTGCTTTGTTAATTATGCACACCCTTAAAACGCCCGTTTTGACCGTTTGGCACGCCTGCGTTCGGATCTCCACTCCCCGTTTTCAAGCACCTTCCCCTGTTACCACCCGCAAACGCCTCATCCTGTCACTTAAATTAGCAGGCACTCGCTATTTTGCAAACACACGATTTCCGACCGCACTGACTGGTTGGCGCATGAGCATTACGACCCATACGCATGCGCAGATGTGCGAACATCGCTCAGGGCGAACGAGCGGCCGCTTACGAGCAGCTCTGAATCAGGCCCAATGTTCCTTCCCTTAATGAAAATCATCATGTTGGACAGTCTGAAATGGACGATGAATGATAACTACAAACTACAAATGGAGCACACTTTAACGATTATCTTTCATCCTTATACTGTACCTCAGAAACTGAACAATTTTTTGAACGATTAAATGATAACGATGTCATTAACAACAAATCGTACAAAATAATCGTTACGTGTGTACAGAATGCTCCTTTAGCTTAATGGTGTAGTTGTGCGAATTAAGGAATGAACTATTAATAAACACAAGAGACATCGCTGGTGGTAACAATTTTATTCACTTTCACTTTTGTTTTATTATAAGTATAAAATAATTAAATTATATGAATAAATGATATTTTGCTGACCTAATTTTAAGGATGAAATAAAGGTTACATTTTAAATTCATTATCTTTTCAATACTAATTTGGGTCATTGGGAATCACACATCTATCAACAGATATATTGTAGATTTTATGTCCAGTCCATGAGTGCTGCATAATAGGAATACTTTTTCTTTTTCTCTTGGTACATATATGGTACGAGCCAGGGCCGTAGCTAGGGTAGTGTGGCTGGTGCCATCGCACAGGGCACCACAGGTCAAATTTCTTATTATCATTCTTGCTTGTAGCTTCTTCTTAATTTATCCCCAGCATCACCTGGCCTCTCCTATCTCTTCCCTGGCCCTTCCCCATGAAGCCATGGCCCTTTTTTGGGTTCATTATGACCCTTTGAAAAATTAGGGGGGCGCCAATGCTCTTTCTGGTACAGGGCACTAAAAAGTCTAGTTATGGCTCTGGTACGAGCCAGTTGATTTCATTGTCCTTTTTTATTGCAACATTTTTAATTTTTTTCATATACAGTATATAGTACTGTTAATAAATGTTATCTCCCTTTTATATGTCTGTGATTTTTCCCCTTATTGGGGTATATAGACTAAAGGTTAAAGGACGCTACTGTATATTGAATCATGATATACATCTTTCTAGGACAGAACGCTAGTATATACTCACTAATTTGTCGATTTCAATGTGATAATCCTTACTCTCTGCCTCTCATTTTTTAATTGTTCGATAGAACAAAAGGGGCAGTCATCTTCACCAAACTGAACTTAGTGTACATAGGACTTTTTAAGCTAATTTGTATAAAACCAGGAGATGAGTGAAAGACAGCTTTCAGTATTCAGGATAGTCATTATGAATATCTTTGGGTCTCTGCAATGCTCCAGCTGTGTTTCAGAGTTTTGTAAATGAGATCTTCCACGACCTTGTGTACATCTGCATGGTAGTCTACCTGAATGCAGGGCCGGCGCTACCATTTGGCAGCTTTAGGCAGCCGCCTATGGGCGCCGGCCACTAGAGGGAGTCTCTCACTTCCCTATAGTTACTGAATGATAGACTGAGTAGTGACAGCAGTCTGTATACATTGCGAGCGGTTGCCGTGGCACTAGTAAACCTAGCCAGTACAGCAGTGGCCACCACTCCGGCAGGGCAGGCACAGTCACAGACAGGCCGCCCTGCATGTATCCACCTGGCGGCCGCGGCATTTATGAAGCCAGCCGCAGCCATCGTGCTATTGCTGTCCTCCACAGCAGTCCACTCTGGCGAAACTGGCAGCACAGTCACATGATGAGACAGGCTGTCCTGTTGGTTTCTGCCTGCCGGTCGCCACACTTGTGAGGCCAGCCGCAGCCACCATGCTATGTCACAGTAGGGAGTGGGACGGAGAGACAGATAGTGTGTAACTGCAGTCTGCAGCGTCGCAGCGCTGCACACACACTGTCTGTCTCATGTCTCCTCACTCCCCAGCCAGCCCTTCCAGCCCGAGGCTCCAGCCACAGCGCAGGGTTCAAGGCACCACTAGGCAGGCTGCCTGCCTAATTTGACAAAGTGTCAGTGACACTCATAACTTAGTTGGGTGTTAGTGCTGCAGCCTGCTGGGCAGTGATGATCACATGACATAAAGTGTTGCCGCCAGGCTGCCAGCAAATCACCCACCCTCTGGTAATTTTCCTTTTTGCTCCTCCTCTCTTCCTCTCATAAACGAGGAGCAGGGAAAGGAATCAGGGTGCTGGCCGGGCAGAGAGTGGTCTGTCTCGGTCTGACTCTATGTAATGTAAAAATCATCATAGTTTATTATCATGACGATATTTATGTAAAATATATTTTATATTTTATTAACAAGCAATGTGTAATGTATGTTGTGTATGTGTGTCAGTAAGTGTATCGGCGCTGTATACAGTATATTAATATATACTGTCTACAGCACCATTACACTTACTGACACATACACAATATACATACATTGCTTGTGTTAATACATTTTTAATAAATCTAAAAGTAAACCTATTAAAATGAAAAGTCAAGTTTTTATTTGAGCAGCTGGAGGGAGGGTATTGGAGGAGGTAGGGGCGGTATTGTGTAGCTTTGCCTATGGCGCCTAGAAACCTTGCACCGGCCCTGCACGGATGATATCCTTATCTTTTTTCCTGACTTGGAATCCCATCACTTACACATTAAGGAAGTGCTACAATGTCTCCTGTTTTATAGACTGTACTGCAAATTGGAAAAATGCAGCTTTGAGGTGGAATCTACACCCTTCCTGTGGTACATCAATTCTGGCCAGGTGTGCAGATGGACCCTGATAAAGTTCAAGCAATCGTCAACTGGCTCCAACCTGCTACCTTGAAAGCAATCCAGTATTTCCTCTGATCTGCCAGTTATTATCCGAGATTCATCTTTGGCTATTCTACTATCCCTGCCCCCATTACTGCCCATTGAAAAGAGTTCTAATCCTGCTCAATGGTCAGAAGAGGCATGTTTGGCTTTTCTTCTGATGAAAGCAAGCATTTATCTCTGCACCAGTTCTTTGTCAGCCAGAAGGTGACTGCCCATTCATCTTAGAGGTTGATACATCCTCTGTGTGGTATGAATTGTGGGCCTGATTCAGCAAGGACCACAGTAGCAAAGACGCATGCAATCGGTCGATTAATTCGCATTTGTGCATGCATTACAGTGTGCATGAGCAAACTAGCAATTGCAATGAGAACTGCATTTGCAGAGGCTACGCAGACCCAGAGCACATTGATTGACAGGAAGTGCCGTTGGTGGGTGGTGACAGGGGGGGTGGTCAGCCAAACACAGGCGTGTCAGTGTGTATTGCAATGCCATTGCATGCATAAATTATCCACTCCAATACCATACACAGCATGAGGGCGTGCACTGAATTTAGCAATTCCTGAGTGAGGTCTCACCTGCCTTAACTGTGCGTATGGGCCCGATGTTACTTGATGTTACCGATTATTTTGCTATATTGCCCAAGTATACGGATGTGTGTAAAGGGAAGTGGATATCCCTATGGTAAGCTATGATCACAATGCGATTGCAAACATTTGCATTTCACCGCTAATATTAGCAATAGTGATCCTTGCTGAATCAGGCCCTGTGAGTAGTCTTGTCCAAATGGGCAGAGGCTGGTCAACTCCATCCATGTGAGTTTTTCTTATGCAAGTTTCTTCCAGATGAGGTAAATAACACCATCAGAGATAAGGAATTACTCACCATGAAATATATATACACCATCTGGGTTGTCGTAGACTGCTTCTCAAAGATGGTACATTTCATACCCCTACAAGGTCTACCATCACTACTTGTTTTGGCTCAACTTTCCCTCAAAGAGATCTTCAGACTTCATCGTTGTCCTACTAAATTTGTTTCCAATCAGGGAGTGCAATTTGTAGTATTGTTTTGGCACTCTTTGTGTCCTGCTCTACAATTCAATTTGAAGTCCTGTTTGGCCTTTCACCTTTGGACCTTTGGTGATCAATCGACTTAATTCCAAAACTACCAAGTTTCCCAGAATCAGATCTACCATGGAGTTGAATATGAAGCCAAAGAGACTGTATATTCCCATATCCATCAAGGGTGGCTACAGTACTTAATTGACTGGAGGGGCTATAGTCCTGAAAAATGTCATTGAAATCAGTTTTAAGAATGTGCATGCTCCTGAGATGATAAGGAAGTTTCATCAAAAGTTTTCTCTGACACATCAAAGGGGTCCACTGTCCACCCTTAAAGGGGGCAGTACTGTCACACATCGGCCTACCAGACATAAGTCCCTGATCCTGTGCTGCCGCTTTTTTGCCATCATGAGCCTGGTGGATCACTGCAAACCATCTCTGTTGTCAGTCCATTCAGTCTGTAATGTGGGTAGCCACCTCAGTATGGGTACAACCATCTTGGCCATATCAAATGATGTATTTTCAACCAAATAGGTCCTCAGTTCTGACCACCTGACTTGTACAGCATACAGGGTTGAAGGGTGCCCTATTTAATTCAGCTCCTGTATTCTGACCTTTTCCAGAACAACATCACTCCAGTGTCCGTTGCCTGGGTCCAGGCTGCTCAGCAGTTCTGTTCCTGTTTAGTTCACCTGTGCGGTCTCATCAGCCCTGCAGTTCCATTCCTGTTCAGTTAACCTGTGCAGTTATCACCTGTCCTGTGGTTCTGTTCCTCTTCTGCTCACCTAGACGGTCTCAGCATCAGCTCTATTCTGTATTTTACCATGAAAGCAGTCACCAGTGCATACACCAGTACTCTCTGCTGTGGCAACTCAGCAATGCTGTCCCCACCACCAGTTTATTTTACCAGTACTTTCTACTGTGACATCTATAGTACTGTCTCCAAATACCAGCTCAAACGCCAATGCTCTTGCTGCTGCAGCTAACAGTGCTGTCTCTAATCACCATCAGACATCTGTACTCTCCTTTCTGACTACTACAGTGCAGACTCCAGTTACAAGAGCAAACATCAGATTTCTCTGCTTTACAGAACAAAAGAGCTGATTAGTTTGCAAAGAGAGGTGGTATAGATTGAGAATAACAGAGGCCCTAATACAGAGCCTTGTGGTACTCCAACTGATAGAGGTAGTGAAGAGGAGGCAGAGTCAGAACAACGAACAGTAAAAGAGCAATCAGATAGGTAGGAAGAAAACCAAGAAAGAGCTGTGTCCTTAAGACCTAGGGATTGCAGTGTTTGTATGAGAAGAGAGTGGTCAACAGTGTCAAAAGCAGCAGAGAGATCTAGAATAATTAGGAGTGAGTAATGACCTTTAGCCTTGGCAGTGACAAGATCATTTACTACCTTAGTCAGTGCTGTCTCTGTGGAGTGTTGGGAATGAAAGCCGGACTGAAGTGGGTCAAATAAGTTGTGTGAGTTAAGAAAGTGTGTGAGGCGGGTGTAGACAAGTCTCTCAAGTAGCTTGGAGGGGCATGGGAGCTGGGAGATAGGACGGTAATTTGAGAGAGTATTAGTGTCAGAATTTTGTTTTTTCAGAATGGGAGTAATCACTGCATGCTTGAACAGTGATGGAAAGTTGCCAGTAGAGAGAGAGATTACAGATTTTAGTTAGGGTTGGGATAAGCACAGGAGACAGAGCTTTACTGATTTGTGAGGGTATAGGATCTAGAGGAGAGGTAATTGAGTAGGAGGATGAGAAGAGTGTAGATACTTCATCTTCATTTGTGAGATCAAATTAAGAGAATGTGCCAGAGGGTTCAGGCAGGGAATTGAGCAGGTCACTAGCTGAAGAAGAGCCTACCATTTCATTTCGGATCTTATAAATTTTGGCCCTAAAATAGGAAGCAAGATCTCATGATTATTACTTATAGATTATATAATATTCAACATTCCTATGACCTAAATTTAATAACCCTCGAAGTAAACATCCTGTAGCTGAAAAACTAAAATAAGGTTTTACTTGGCCACTCGCTGTGAGAACTTCACTCTTATGCAGACCACCTATTACTTCCGGCATTAGGAAGATTGGATATTTATGCAGCAGATAAGGAGCCATAACAGCTCTCAGAACTTTAATGAATGTTAAACAGTAGTTATTTACTGTAGTTTTAAGGTGGAATCAGTGCTGTTATTATGCTGCTGACACACTTTGTGTGTCTTGGTTTTTAGAAAAACATTCCATCCTCCCAACTTTCCTATTCTTGGTTAAAATGTGTCAGCAGGCAAGAAAGTATAGCATAAAGGACTGTCCTGGCTAAATCAGGGGCAGTTGTGAGGTATACTAATTTGTTAATAGTAACATGTGGACATCTTTGGTCAGGGGCGTAACTAAGTATTTAAAGGCCCCATAGCAAAAGTTTGTAAGTGCCACTATGTACTACCCAAAATGTATATAACACATGTAGCTTTAACAAAGAAGAAGGGCCCCCTTCAGCTCTGGGCTCCATAGCAGCTGAACCCCTTGCACCTATGGTAGTTATGCCCTTGTCTTTGGTGACTTTTACCACTTACAAGCACTGGGTAAAGCTATCAGCAAGCAAAAGATGAATATATAATATTATAATGGGGATATTTAATTAGTAGCTGCAGTATCCGGTGTTGCCAGAGTTTAAATCTTCAAGTTATTAAGTTAGGCATCCCAGAACAATTGCCACCCCTCTGTGAAGTTTTTATCCAAATCCGTCCAGTGGAAGGCCCAGAACAGGCTACCTGGGTCAAAGTTCTGACCAGCATACACCAACTAATGGTCTGAACAGGACCTCAACACCCTAGTATGTATTCTGGAATCCATTGTTACCACTCTATGAAGTTTTCATTCAAATCCATCCAGTGGAAGGCACAGAACAGGCTCCCAAGGTCAAAATTCTGCCCAGCATATACCAATGGGAGGTCAGACCTGGATCCTAACCCCGTTAAAATCTGGCCAGGATCCAACTGGATGACTTCACATTGTTTTCACCTTTGTGAAGTTTTCAACCAAATCCATTCAGTGGAAGGCCCAGAACAGCCTCCCAGCATACACCAACGGGAGGTCCGACCGGGACCTAATCTTCAAGTTATTAAGGTAGGTAACCCAGAACAATTGTGGACAGCCCAGACCAATTGTCAGCCCTCTGTGATGTTTTTATCCAAATCCATCCAGTGGAAGGACCAGAACAGGCTCCTTGGGTCAAAGTTCTGCCCAGCGTACATCAACGGGAGGTCCGACCAAGTCTTCAACCCCCTACTATGTCTTCTGGAATCCAATGTTACCACTCTGTGAAGTTTTTGTCCAAATCCTTCCAGTGGAAGTCTCATAACAGACTTCCTAGGTAAAATTTATGCCCATTATACACCAAAAGGAGGTCAGACTGGGACCCTAACCCCCCTAAATCCTGGCCAGGATTAAACTGGAACACTTGCATTGGTTTCATCCCAATCGATACAGGGTGTCAAAATGCATAACCAGACAGACTAACAAACAGACCAATTAATTTTATATGTAAGATAATATGGGAGTTATGGACAAATTTAACCAAAAGGTGCAACTAGATACTTGTGTAGAGCTGTTAGGTCTCATTTAGTTGTGGACAGTTGGATGTATCTCAAGAGGCATCCAAGCAGACATATTTGTGCCAGATGTCAAGTCTATAATAATACTTAACAATAGTGCAGAAATGGGGTTGACAATGTTATAATCAAACTAGTAGTAATTATTAAAGTCACATTATCCCCAGAATGTCCAACATTTTAAAAAGTTCTCCCAACTCCTTAGAGATCAGGGTAATAGCCCGCAAGGGAAGTGGATGGAACAGAGATAACCAGATTTGCAGTAAATTACATCAATTTTGCCTCACGTCTGCTGCATGGTGCAACGATTCATGGCTTAGCACGTGGGAAAGGGGGGATGGGGTCAATAATGAAAAAGTCCTATCACAACACCTCCTGTAGCTTTTACTACTGCAGTAGTCTAAATGTAGATAACAAATAAGAAAATAATACATGGATTTAACTATATATAATTAGGCCGTAAGGTTAATGATTTAAGTACTGTCAGCTGGAGGGTTAAATATGCAATAAGCCGATCTGCGACAGCTAGAGTATTTACTGTAGTGTTGCTTATTGTATTTATAATCATTGTGTCTTGTTACACTAACCCTCCAGGATCCCCAAGAGGTGCCTATCCTGAAAGGCATGTTAGAGAATGTGTCCAGTACTAATTGTGCTGCAAATACGTGAACACAAGCTTACTATAAGTGAAATGCATGTGCAGTGCAGAAATGTGTGGCTCGCGTTAATGATGCCCATTAACTCTAAGGGGTTTATTTAATAAGCATCAGGTTCTAAAACCTGGCACTTCCGGTTGTGTTTATGCCTGAAATTTAAAAGGGCAAGGCTTGTAGTAGTCGTGTTTTGCTAGTAAAAACATTGCCATATTAAATTTCGAGCATAAACACGTTCAGAAGTGTTGGGTTTTAGAACCCGACACTTAGTAAATAAGCCCCTAAGTGAGTATATTTTGATGGCATATAGAGGATCATTAATCAATGAGTTTTATCATTCACAACAAGTTTTAAAACTCAAGCCAATCAGTTTCCAACTGTCATTTTTCAAACAGATGACAGTTTCGAGCTGATTGGCTGGAGCTCCATTATCATACGCAACAAGTTTTAAAATTTGTTACGTATGATAAAACGCATTGATAAATGGGCCCCATTGAGAGAGAATTAACAAACCTTGGAGGGAGATAAAGTAGAGAGAGTTTAAGCACCAAACAATCAGCACCTAACAGTCATTTTTTAAACACAGTCTGTAAATTGACTGTTAGAACTGATTGGTACTTCATCGCTCTCTACTTTATCTCTCTCCAAGCTATGATTAATCTCCCCCATAGAGACACATTTCTTATAAGTCTACTGATAATTTCATACTGAGAGTTACCTAGCATAATAATCATATTGCTATATTTTAATTAGAGATGAGTGGGTTCAGATCTCAGAGATCCGAGCCCACCCAAACTTAGCGATCCGGGGCAAGATCCGAACATGTCCATCTGGGCTGGTGCTGTCTGCTGTGTCCATCTGGGCTGCTGCTGTCTGCTGTGTCCATCTGGGCTGGTGCTGTCCGCTGTGTCCATCTGGGCTGCTGTGCTGTGTCCATCTGGGCTGCTGTGCTGTGTCCATCTGGGCTGCTGTGCTGTGTCCATCTGGGCTGGTGCTGTCTGCTGTGTCCATCTGGGCTGGTGCTGTCTGCTGTGTCCATCTGGACTGGTGCTATCTGCTGTGTCCATCTGGGCTGGTGCTGTGCTGTGTCTCCATCTGGGCTGGTGCTGTCTGCTGTGTCCATCTGGGCTGGTGCTGTCTGCTGTGTCCATCTGGGCTGGTGCTGTCTGCTGTGTCAATCTGGGCTGGTGCTTTCTGCTGTGACCATCTGGGCTGGTGCTGTCCACTGTGTCCATCTGGGCTGCTGTGCTGTGTCTCCATCTGGGCTGCTGTGCTGTGTCTCCATGTGGGCTGGTGCTATCTGCTGTGTCCAACTGGGCTGGTAGGACCTGCGCTGCTGTGGTGAGGGGTATTCTACGGACACTCCCAGGAAACGCAAGTGGAGCCGCAGCTGGACATTGTAGTATTCTGGGCGATACAATCCCGGCACTTCCTCTCCATTTATACATATACTCTATCTATATAAACAATTCTATTTTGTGTAGTAAATGTCCCCCACTCTGTCCCATATATATATATATATATATATATATATATTTTTTTTTTTTTTCCTCTTCCCAACAACTCATCACTCCCACCCCTTTTATATTATATTTGAATTATTTGCACTCCTCCTTGCCCCCACCCCAATATAATATATTTACTTATCTCTCCTCACCACTTACATATTTAATGATTCCCCCACCTTATGTATATTTAATGATTATCCCACCTTATATATATTTAATGATGCCCCAACCTTATATATTTAATGATTCCCCACCTTATATATATTTAATGATTCCCGCACCTTACATATATTTAATGATTATCCCCCTTCACCCCCAGCCCATATATATTTGATGATTATCCACCCTCAGCCCCAGCCCATATATATTTAATGATTATACTCCCTCACCCCCCACCCATATATATTTAATGATTACCCCCCTCACCCCCAGCCCTTATATATTTAATGATTATCCCCCCTCACCCCCAGCCCTTATATATTTAATGATTATCCCCCTCACCCCCTGCCCAAATATATTTAATGATTATCCCCCCTCACCCCAGCCCTTATATATTTAATGATTATCTTCCCTCACCCCCAACCCTTATATATTTAATGATTATCCCCCCTCACCCCCAACCCTTATATATTTAATGATTTTCCCCCCTCACCCCCAGCCCTTATATATTTAATGATTATTCCCCCCTCACCCCAAGCCCTTATATATTTAATGATTATCCCCCCTCACCCCCAACCCTTATATATTTAATGTTTATCTTCCCTCACCCCCAGCCCTTATATATTTAATGATTTTTCCCCCCTCACCCCAAGCCCTTATATATTTAATGATTATACCCCCTCACCCCCAGCCCTTATATATTTAATGATTATCCCCCCTCACCCCCAACCCTTATATTTTTTATGATTTTCCCCCCTCATCCCCAGCCCTTATATATTTAATGATTATTCTCCCTCAACCCCAGCCCTAATATATGTAATGGTTCCCTCACCTTATATATATTTAATGATTATCCTCCCTCACCCCCAGTCCTTATATATTTAATTATTACCCCCCCAACCCAGCCCCAGCTCTTATATATTTAATGATTATCCCCCTCACCCCCTGCCCAAATATATTTAATGATTATCCCCCCTCACCCCAGCCCTTATATATTTAATGATTATCTTCCCTCACCCCCAACCCTTATATATTTAATGATTATCCCCCCTCACCCCCAACCCTTATATATTTAATGATTTTCCCCCCTCACCCCCAGCCCTTATATATTTAATGATTATTCCCCCCTCACCCCAAGCCCTTATATATTTAATGATTATCCCCCCTCACCCCCAACCCTTATATATTTAATGTTTATCTTCCCTCACCCCCAGCCCTTATATATTTAATGATTTTTCCCCCCTCACCCCAAGCCCTTATATATTTAATGATTATACCCCCTCACCCCCAGCCCTTATATATTTAATGATTATCCCCCCTCACCCCCAACCCTTATATTTTTTATGATTTTCCCCCCTCATCCCCAGCCCTTATATATTTAATGATTATTCTCCCTCAACCCCAGCCCTAATATATGTAATGGTTCCCTCACCTTATATATATTTAATGATTATCCTCCCTCACCCCCAGTCCTTATATATTTAATTATTACCCCCCCAACCCAGCCCCAGCTCTTATATATTTAATGATTATCTCCCTTACCCCTAGACCTTGTAAAATAATGTTTATCTCCATTCCCTACCCATAGCTTTGCAGTTTTACCTACTGAGTGACCCTCTACTGACTGGGGTGCCTTCAGATCAGTACACCCAGAGTCCACTCCCGGCAGCTCCAGGCTCAGTCCAGTCTCAGTGTAGCTCCTACTCCTGATGTCTCGTCCTGCAGTCATTCTCAGGAGTACTGTAGTGTAGCGCTGCTCATCATTGATCAACGGTGCACAGTAGGGAGAGGAGCAAGCAGACAGGCAAGTGCTGACCACTGTCCAGTGACTGATTCTGATAGTCTCCAGACCACGCCATCAGCAGCAGCTGCCCGCTGGAGAGGCTGGAGACATGCAGAATCTACTCCGGGCAGCAGTCTCTTAGATTGGATGGAGCATCCCCTGCTGGGGGGAGGGAGGGGGGGCATAGGTAATCACCCCCCCTTAATCCGGCTTTTAATGAGTGCAGCATGTCATGTCAGTGCTACCTGCGCCGCTGACAGCCCGGACACAAAAAACGGCATTAAGACCTCACACACACATTGAGACGTGTTGGCTGGTGAGGTGACTGGTGTCGGCCGCGGGTCTAGCCAGAGTCGCCGCTAGCGCAATGGAGACATCTTTTCTTCTAATTTTTTTAAGTTCAACTGACAGTGGCACCCTCCAGTGGCCGGCACCCTTTGGCAGTTGCCTAAAGCTGCCTAATATTGGCGCCTGACCTGGGTGCAGTTGGGATCCAGAGATGGATCTTTTCACCCAGCATGGTGCTGGAGAGCCACTGCTGCATTCTGCATTTGCCGGGTGCCTGCTAAGATTTTGTTACCAGTGGGTGCCCAGCAGCTCCTTTCCTGCAGCTAAAGGCTGGAGCTCAATCCTGTGCTCCGCCTTCCACAGTGTGTATAGGAAAGATGTCATGACGTCTCTCCCATAGTACTGAACTCAAAGAAATGTCAGGTGGTGGCAGGCGCAAGAGCGCGGCTTCAGGTAAGTACAGTGTTGTGTGTGTTTGTGTGTCATTATGTGTAAAGGGCAATACTACTGTGGGCATTGCATAAGGAGCACTACTGCTGTAGGCATTGCATAATGGGCACTGCGACTGTGGGCATTGTATAAGGGGCATTACTGCTGTGAGCATTGTATAAGGGGCACTACTACTGTGGGCATTGTGTAATGGGCACTACTGTGTTTTGTAATGTGAATAAGGTACATTACTATTTGGTGTAATGTGAATCAGGGACACTATGTGTGGTGTAATGTGAATAATATTGTGCTACTGTGTGGCATATTTTGAATTGGGGGTACTATTGTGTCCACGACCCTTTTTGCAGTACTTGCCTTCAGTGTGGGCTGTCCCTTTATATAACATGGGACGGAGAGTGCAAATTTATAGTTAGAAGGGGTGTGCTGAACATCTAGCACCAGCCCTGCCTGTATCAATAAGGTGCTATGGCCAGTCACAAATTTGGACTCAGCTGCGCCCGACTCACCCCCATTGGGGAGAGTAGTTTTGCCTAAATTGGAGATGCAAAACTTGAACATGAACAATGTATTGTTGGAATTTAATACTTCTGCCTAATGGCCTGTTCTCTAGCAAAAATCAATCTGCAAAAACATTTGCCCCATCATAGCTCATCTCTAATGTGAATTGATTACTATAAAAGTTTTGTACATATACTAGTATTAAAAAATCTTTAAAGAAACTGTAATTCATATACAACTCTAAGCATTTGTTCACATATAAGGAAAAAGCATCAGAGCCATCACAGGACTTTACAGCACCCTTTGCGGCCATGCCAATGGACCACATGACTTCATGATGTCAATGCCAAGGTGACAGGACCGCCAGACCTGGTAATGAAAGCAGCACCACCTGAACATCCTCAGGATGCTCTGGGGTGCTGTACAGGCTGCCGACTCCATGTCTGGAGCATCCAACGGACGCTCCAGCGGCACTTATGGCTCTGCAAAGCATGTTGGTTGCTATAATTGTAATACAAGCGATGATAGTAGGGCTATTATAGACAGTATAGATTACATTTTGACTTTCATTTTGTCTTTTACAAAATATAAATATGTTTATTCAAAAAATGTTTCAAATAAAAAAAAATAGAAATACAGAAATGCTTAATTTGTGGCATATTAGAATCTATTCACTTAGTTATGCTAACGTGATCTTAGGAAATTAGATTTAGAAAATTAATGTTATTGAATTCACTTTGCTGTGAATTGTGTTGTTTTGCATAGCAGTCAGAATCATGGCTATAAATAGAAACTCAATCAAAATAACATTGTATTAAATTCAATTTTAAAAGGGCACTAATTTGCATGTTTTCTAGTTAAATCAATTTTCCTACCACAATGTAGCATTTCAGAGATGCGTTAAACATCCAAAACTTCTGTAGCATACAGTATTACCCAGCAATAGCATTTAACCATCATCGCCCAGCAACAGCATTTAACCATAAAGGGTATTCATCCCATAAAATGCATTTAAGGTGAAGTATGGCAAAACAGAGATGCAACTCGAAGATTGTATGACTGGAATCATGCACCCCGTCAAAATTGCCTGTTCCACTGATATGCACAGAACTCGAATTTGTACTTTTCTCATATCGGGCCAAATGTAATAGGGTGAGAGTTTAGAAAACTCACATTGGTCGAGCTTTATCTACAAAATGGGAAAACATCCGATGAGAGTTTAAATTGTGAGAGGTTTTTGAGTCTAAAAACGTGCGAGTTTCCATGTTCTCTGACTCTATTAAATTGGTGGAGCCTGAGTCTAAAAAGTGTGAGAGGTTACTGCTAAACTCATATTTTCTAAACTCTCGCCTTATTACATTTGGCCCATTATCTTTGACTTTATAGTAATTGTTCAGTTTTCAGTCCATAGAAAGTACTGTATGTAGAATGATCTGTGCTCTTTTGTGTTCTTCAACCACTAGTACTTTAAACTACAAGGTTAAATTTTCCATGTATGTGAATCATAATTTTAGATTTCTGGAGGCTAAAAATGTCACAGACTTTGAGCAGCAAATGTCTTGACAAGTGCAGCCATTATCACATGTCGTTTGACAGAGTTATTGCTCATTTCTGCGGAGCAGTGGAACAGGACTAATCACGCCATCCTCTTATATGATCTTATTGTGTATCCTACTCCTGATAGAGAACTAACCTTGACATGGTAAAAACATTTTAATTTCTGGTCTTCATTTTTTTCCCTGGTGATCCAATTGACATGACCTCTATGTAGAAACTGTTAATATTTAGAGTTTTTTTAGAATAACTATACAAGAGCCAAAGTCCCAAAGGTTGGACCGATATAACGTGGACCCTGAGGGGCTAAGTCCTGCTGTGCTATGCAATATTCTATTCTCAGAATGGAATGGTGTCCTGACATTTTCTTGGGCTAGGTCTAGGATACCCTTGCATTCTTCACGCATGGAGAGTAAAGTAACAGACTTTTTGTAACAAGTATAATAACAATGGTTTACACAATTTCCCCCTCTTGTTTTTCTGTGTTGAGATTCATCTAAGGAGAAAATAATTTATTTATGTTTTATTAACAAAAGCCTGTATAAGCTTATATATTTAGCAATAACACTTAGTGAAACTTCTCACAAGCTCTGATTAAGTAGGTCACTGAAATTGTATATTTGGTAGGAGGGACAAGTTAATTGAAAACTTGTGAATATAGGTGCAAGCTCATTAGAAATAGCAGGTAAAATGCAACACTACAAAAACTGCAGCTTTTGTACCGTCATCTTTTGATGATTCAGGTGTCGTTTGTATGGAATTTATGTTGTAAAAGAAGATGAAGACAGCATGCAGCATATTGGAACATGTAGTACCACAACACCCCTCGGAGACCCCACTCTAACAGTGCCCAATTTCGTGTGATTACTGGTTTTCAACTACAGTATATTGAGCTGATTGGAGGTGTCTGCCATGCTGCAAAGGGACCAAGGAGCTGCTGTGCTTACCTAATCTGGACTGCAGCTGGGGTACTGTAAGAAACAACTGAATCTTCCTCACATGCTGCCCGCTTTGACTAGAGACTAGTGGGATTAGTGAGGTTGAGCATAGTGTTAACCCAAGTGACATCTACGGTTAGTGCTTTCCCTTTGGCCCCCGACATCTATCATGCATGTGCCCATTGGGACTAACAGTGACTAGCAAGGTTGATCATAGTGCAGCAACGTAACATTAGAGGCCAATCTGCGCTCTCCCCTGCTCATCTACTACCTATACAAGTTAATCCTGCAGCCTGAATTAGTATTTATTTTGAACATGCATCTGCACTGAATATACTTAGCCATGCCAGCATAAGTGCTTATTAAATTTGATACTACACAATTGCTGGCCTTCAAGTCACTGACTTTCATCTATACTCAGTGATTACTTTTGCTAACAGGAAAACAGTCAGCATTATATACCAGAGGAATTTTACTCAATTATAAGACATTATATGGACATTATTGTTTTGTATTTATGGCATGAATTGATCTTAAGTACTGTATAAAGGATTTTTTTTAATCTATGTGCAAATGTATAAATCTTTTTACTTTAATAAATTGTGCTTTATTATTGTTTGTTAAGTGAATTATGTTTGCGCCCCCATTGGTAACTAAAGTCACCTATTAAAATATGTTTTGTACCACACAGACCTGGAGAAACACATAAACCTGTTAAGTGTTGACATTTTATATTGCACAGATCATCAACATATACATATTTACCCTCATTCTGTATAATTCAGAAGAACCTCCATTTTTACTGTATTATTATTATTGCTGCATTTGGGATCATAATACTCAAATAAGAAGCTGTTCATTGATGCTATCCACTGGGTGTACTATGTGTCGCACCTTTAAAATACTCATCATTGATACTGTTTACCTGGTGCAGTACATGTCGTACCGTTAGTCTAATGACGCACCATCAGTGTTGCTGCTATTCACCAGGTGCAGTACATGTCGTACCGTTAGTCTAATGACGCACCATCAGTGTTGCTGCTATTCACCAGGTGCAGTACATGTCGTACCGTTAGTCTAATGTCGCACCATCAGTGTTACCTCAAGTCATATGCTTTTCATGCTGAGAATTATAGTTCCACCTGGGTCTCAATTTAGGAGCAAGATAAAAACATATAAGCTCCATCAGAGTAAGTGTCTCCTTGCAGCCATATGAATATGACACAGTAGCAACTAGTCGTAACTAGGACTCTGAAAGTCCTGTGCCTGCCCCTCACTCCTTTGCATATGATGTTAGCGCATAAGGGGGTGGGGCCGCCAGCACCTGAAGCTGCAGCAGTGTCCAGAGCTTCTTCAAAATGCTCCTGGTAGCTGTAATTATGGCAGGGTGCCCGTCTGTAGTTTTCAATGGATGCTACAGGCAACACTGCCACAGCAATGCTGGCTGCAGGGTGCCATTCCATGCACCCTGCAGCCAGAAGCAGGGGCCGTGGTGTGACAAATAAATTTTTTTGATTTAATGACTGAACTGTTAGACTGTCAGAAGACTGAAGTGTGCGATGTTGCAGCTCCAATGTTTTGCCTTACTGTACTGTATTTCTACAATATGACTATAGTAGGCACGAGTGGTTTCGGATTTTAGAAATCTGAACCCCCCGATCCCCCCTGGTACAAGCCGGGAACCGAGTCCGTCTCAGTTCCCGGAACGAGGCAAAATGTCATCTTCGCACTGTCAGATTCTCGCGGGTTTTGGATTCTATATAAGGTCCCCGCGTCTGCGACATTTTTCACTCCGGCTGTGGACAGTGAAGAGGGAGAGTGGGGATTGCTGTGCTGGTGCTGCTGTTGTCCGTAGGGGTTGCGTCCAAAGTCCATAGGGGCTGGCTGGGCTGTGATGTGCAGTGCTGTTGTCCCATAAAGGCTGTGTTGTCCATAGGAGCTATATGCAGACAGAAGAGGGGTTCCTGTGTCACTGTAGTCCTAAAGGGGTGCTGTAGTGTTGTCCAGGAGGTGCTCTGTCCATCAGGAGTGCTCCCTCCTAGTGCAAAAAAATATATATATTTTTTCTGTGTTTGCATGCGCGTTAGATGCACGTGCATACAAAGTAGCAGTGCCAAGCGTGTGACTGTGTCATAAGTCAATAGCTGGCAGGTCTGTTGAAGGGTGGTGTAACCCCCAAAGTGCCCCCAAAAATTAAAATATTTAAAAAGTGTTTATTTTTCTCTGTTTGTGTGCGCGTTAGCTGCACGTGCATCAACAAAGTAGCAGTGCCAAGCGTGTCATAAGTCAAGGGCCGGCTGGTCTGTTGAAGGGTGCTGTAACCCCCAAAGTGCCCAAAAATATTAAAACATTTAAAAAGTGTTTATTTTCCTGTGTTTGTGTGCGTGTTAGCTGCACGTGCATCAACAAACTAGCAGCGACAAGCGTGCGCCTGTATCATAAGTCAAGGGCCGGCTGGTCTGTTGAAGGGTGGTGTGACCCCAAGTGCCCAAATAAATCAAGTGTTTTTTTCTGTGTTTGTGTGCGCCTTAGCCGCACCTATCAATATCACATAAATGGAGGACAAAAATTTGGAGGATAAAATCGGGAAAGATCAAGAAACATTTCCTCCTAGTGCTGAAGCTGCTGCCACTAGTCATGATATAGACGATGAAATGCCATCAACGTCGTCTGCCGAGGCCGATGCCCAATGTCATAGTAGAGGGCATGTAAAATCCAAAAAGCCAAAGTTCAGTAAAATTACCTTAAAAATAAATTAAAATCATCTAAGGAGAAATGTAAACTTGCCAATATGCCATTTATGACACGGAGTGGCAAGGAACGGTTAAGGTCCTACCCTATGTTCATGACTAGTGGTTCAGCTTCACCTGATGATGGTAGCCCTCCTCCTCCCAGAAAAATGAAAAGATTTAAGCTGGCAAAAGCACAGCAAAGAACTGTGCATTCTTCTAAGAACATATCACAAATCCCCAAGGAGAGACCAAGTGTGGTGGCGGTTTCGAAGCCTGACCTTCCCAACACTGGCTCCTTCCACCATTTGCACGCCCTCTGCAAGTGCTGGAAGGAGCACCCACAGTCCAGTTGCTGATACTCAAATTGAAGATGTCACTGTTGAAGTACAACAGGATGAGGATATTGGTGTAGCTGGCACTGAGGAGGAAGTTGACGAGGAGGATTCTGATGGTGATGTGGTTTGTTTAAATCAGGCACCAGAGGAGACAGTTGTTGTCCATGGGATGAAAAAGCCCATCACGGTCATGCCTGGGCAGAAGACAAAACATTCCACCTTTTTGGTCTGGAAATATTTCTATCCAAATCCAGAGCACAACTGTCTTGCCATATGTACGGTATGTACAGATGGAATAAGTAGGGGAAGGAACGTTAACCACCTATAAACATCCTCCCTTAAATGTCACCTGCAGCGCGTTCATAAACAGTTACTGTCAAGTTCAGAAACTGTGGCTAAGACCGCAAGCAGTCCAAGGACACCTTAATCCCTTTGTCCCTTTGCTATGCCTACTGCTGCCGCTGCTGCTGTTGCTGCTGGGAGTCATTCATCATCCCAGAGAGAAGCAGAAACACCACTACTTCTTTTACTAAGCAATTGACCCTCCAACAGTCCTTAGCGAGGAGGATGAAGTACAACAGCAGTCTTCCTGTTGCAAAGGCCTTGACAGCTATGTTGGTGTTAGACATGCATCCTGTATCCACCATTAGTGCACTGGGATTTAGCCAATTGATGGAGGTAGAGTGTCCCTGGTACCAAATCCCATCTAGATTCCACTTCACTAGGCAAGCGATACCGAGATTGTACAGAGATGTCAGAAAAAGTGTCCTCAGTGTCCTTAAAAATGTGGTTGTACCCAATGTCCACTTAACCACAGACATGTGGACAAGTGAAACAGGGCAGACTAAGGACTATATGACTGTGACAGCCCACTGGGTAGATGTATTGCCTTACGCAGCAACAACAGCAGCATCACCAGTAGCAGCATCTCAGAAATGCCAGCTCACTCCAAGGCAGGCTACGCCATGTATCACCGGTTTCAGTAAGAGGCACACCAATGAAAACTTCTTAGAGAAACTGAGGGAAATCATCGCCCAATGGCTTACCCCACTTAGACTCTCCTGGGGATTTGTGATATCTGACAATGCCACCAATATTGTGCGGGCATTACATCTGGGCAAATTCCAGCACGTCCCATGTTTTGCTCACACAATAAATTTGGTGGTGCAGAATTTTCTGAAAAATGACAAGGGCATGCAGGAGACTCTTTGGGTGGCCCGAAAAATTTCTGGCCACTTTCGCCATTCAGCCACTGCGTGCCAAAGACTGGAGCACCAGCAAACACTCTTGAACCTGCCCTGCCATCACCTGAAGCAAGAGGTTATGATGCGGTGGAACATCCCTCTATATGCTTCAGAGGATGGAGGAGCAGCAAAAGGCCATTCAAGCCTATACATCCACCTATGACATAGGCAAAGGAAGGGGTATGCACCTGACTCAAGCGCAGTGGAGAATGATTTCCATGTTGTGCAAGGTTCTCCAGCCCTTCGAACTTGCCACACGTGAAGTCAGTTCAGACACTGCCAGCTTGAGTCAGGTCAGTCCCCTCATCAGGCTTTTGCAGAAGCAGCTGGAGAAAGTGAAGGAGGAGCTAAGATGGAGTGATTCCGCTCAGTATGTGGGACTTGTGGATGAAGCCCTTCATTTGCTTTGCCAGGATTCGAGGGTGGTCAATCTGTTGAAATCAGACCACTACATTTTGGCCACTGTGCTCAATCCTAGGTTTAAAGCCTACGTTGTGTGTCTCTTTCCAGCTTTCTGGTGGACACAGGCCTGTAGAGGAGCAAAGACCTGCTGGTGAAAGCACTGTCAGCAGATGCGGAATGTGCACGTCAACAGCTCTTTCTTCATTTTCTCCCGCAACTGGGGCTGCCAGGAAACAACTTAGATATCCTAGGCAACCCGCTGGCGGTGATGCAGGGCAGGCAGGACCAAGTTTGGACATCTGGTCCGGACTGAAGGACCTGGCAACAATTTCTGACATGTCTACTGTCACTGCATATGATACTGTCACCATTAACAGAATGGTGGAGGATTACATCGGTGACAGCATCCAAGTAGGCATGTCAGACAGTCCGTACCTGTACTGGCAAGAAAAAGAGGCAACTTGGAGGCCCCTGTACAAACTGGCTCTATTTTTACTAGGTTGCCCCCCTCCAGTGTGTACTCCGAAAGAGTTTTTAGTGCAGCCGGGAACCTTGTCAGCGAAAGGCGTAGGAGGTTGCTTCCACAAAATGTGGAGGAGATGATGTTCATTAAAATGAATTATCATTTCTTCCAGGAAGACCAGCCTCCAGAAAGTAGAGGGGCCTGTGGTGGTGGATTCCAGCTGGGATGAATTAATACCCTGTGAGGATGAGGACAACACTGAAGAGGGTGAGGAATTGGTGGATGAGGAGGATGAGGATGACATCTTACCTCTGTAGAGCCAGTTTGTGCAGGGACAGATTAATTGCCAGCTTGTGTTGTGGGGGCCCAAACGAACCAGTAATTTCAGCCACAGTCATGTGGCAGACCCTGGCGCTGAAAGGATTGGTTTGTTAAAGTGTGCATGTCCTGTTTAGTCAACATAAGGGTGGGTGGGAGGGCCAAAGGACAATTCCATCTTGCATCTCTTTTTTTTCTTTGCAGTATGTACTCATTGGGGCCTAGTTTTTCAAACTGCCATCCTGTCTGCCACTACAGTGCCACTACTAGTTGGGTCACATGTTTGTGCCACCCACTTGTGTCGCTTAGCATAGTCATCCAGCTACCTCGGTGCATCCTTTTGGCCTAAAAACAATATTATGAGGTGTGAGGTGTTCAGAATAGACTGGAAATGAGTGGAATTGATTTTAACTGTTTTTATACTTTTTCCCAAGAAATACAGATCCAAAACCCAAAACTAGAGTTGAGCGGGTCCAGTTTCCTGAGAACCTGACCCACCCGAATTTCGGGGATCCAGGGCGATCTGAGCCCAGCTCGGATCTCCCTGTCTGCCCCGGATCCCTGACCAGAGGCTAAACCTCGCGACCCCTCTGTCGAGTTGCGAGGTTTGGTTTTCAACCAGGCTTAACGCAGATTGGCTGAGAGAGCCAACTGTCACGGCTCTCAGCCAATCAGCGTTAAGCCCCTTGAAAACACTACAAAGGAGGAAAAAAAGATGGCGCCATCCCCCGCCACCTGACACCGACGGCACCCCCCACTGCCGACACCGCCGGCACCCCCACTGGCAGCATCCACCACCGCTACCTACACTCCTTCACTGCTGCCCAATGTACTGAGGACACCATCAGTGACCCCCACACTGCCGACACTCCCACAGAGGACACCACTACACCAATACACCGCTGGCACCCCCGCTCTGCCGACACCGCCGGTACCCTGCATTGAAAACACCCCTGAACTTCCAACACAGTCAGCAAACCTGCACTGAGGATACTGCTGGCATCCCCACTCTGCTGACTCCACCAGCACCCTGCATTGAGAACACCCCTGCACTGCCAACACAGTCAGCAAACCTGCAATGAGGACACAACTCGTACCCCCGCTCTGCGGACACCACCGCTAGCCTTCACTGAGAACACCGCCAGCATTGCCATTCCATGTACTGAGGATTGCCGACACAGTCAGCAAACCTGCAATGAAAATACCGCTGGCACCCCCGCATTGCCGACACAGCCAGCAAACCTGCACTAAAGACACGTCATCGGTACCCTTCACTGAGGACACTGCCAGTACTGCAGCACTGCCATTCCATGTACTGAGGACACCGTCAGCAACCCTGCTCTGCTAACACTGCTGTCACAGTAAGTGCACTATTGGTGTATCCAACCCACACTGTATAACACACTGTGGGCCTAATTCAGACACGGTCGCAAGCGCTGAGCGCTCACAACCACTTCAATGGTGACCCAGAGTGCATGCGCACGACAGAGCAGCTCCGTCGTGAGCATGCGTGAGACCCGGATAGTGACGGGCAAGCCGTCGCTCCGGGCTCGCACAAAAGGGGGCATGCTGTCGATGGTGAGTGACAGCACGCCCGCTTTGGTGGGCGGGCTGGGGGGGTGGCTGCCCAGACGGATGCATTCCCATGAGAACGTCTACCATCTGGGGACGGCCCGACTGACATCAAAAGTGATGTCAGTGGCAGAGCTTTCGGCTCTGTTTGAGCCGAAAGCTCACTGGGGCTTGCGGCAACGAGATCCTACCACAAGCGGCGGCCGGCCAGGAGGCCGTTCTAAAAAAAAAAAAAGACCCCCTCTGATTCAGAGCGAGCGCTCTGTCAGAGCAACCGGCTCTGATTCAGGGCCTTTATCCATGTTGGAAATTAGAAACTGAACTGCTACATGTTAGTGTCACCCACTGTGTCACTTAGCTTAGTCAGCCAGCTATCTGGATACAGCCTTTTGGCCTTAACTAGTTTAAGCAAATAATATTGTGAGGTGGTCAAAATTGATTGGAAATTACTGAAATTAATGTTATTGATGTTAACACCCACAGCCTTACGACCGCCTAAGGTGATGGTCGCGATGGTCAAGACCATCGCGACCATTGGGGTTCACGATGAGACCCTAGGGTAGGGTCTCCCTTGTCGTAAGCCCCGGAGAGCTTTCGGCTCTGTCTGAGCCGGAAGCTCTCCACTGACATCACTAGTGATGTCAGTAGGGTGCCCCCAAATGGTAGGTGTTCCCATGGGAACGCCCCCGGGGCTGCCAACCCCCTGGCCCACCTTCCAAATGGGGCGAGCTGTCAATCAACATCGACAGCTCGCCCACTTTGGATCGAGACCCGCTACGACCGGCGCTGTTGGTCATAGCAGGTCTCACGCATGGGCACGACGGCGTCGGCGCCGTCGTGCACAAGCTCTGTGGGGGGCCATCGACCCGGTCCGAGCGCATCGGCGCTAACGACCGGGTCTGAATGACCCCCAAAAACAGGCCAATTTTTTGTGATTTTAGCTGTTTTTATGAAATTTTAAGAAAAAAATCCAGATCCAAAACCAAAACGCGAAAACAAAACACGGAGGTGAGGTTTTGGCAAAACCAATCCAGATACAAAACCAAAGAAGATCCAGATCCAAAAGCAAAACCAATACATGGGGGTTTGCGCACATCTCTACAAAAAAAAACCCAGAACCCAAAACTAGAGATGAGCGGGTTCGAATTTGAGAGATCCGAACCCACCCGAATTTAGCAGATCCGAGTCGGATCTGAGCCGGCTCGGATGTTCCCGCCTTACTCGGATCTCTCAAATTGAAGCAAAACCATAGAGATCAAATCTTGCGGTTCGCAAGCTTTCATCTCTATGATCAGTGTAGTATATAAGGGACCACGTGATGGTCGCAATTTCAATCTGGCTGTGTAGACTGAACAGGGAGGGTGGGTTTTGTATGACCGGGAGAGGTCCTGGTGCTGTCTGATGTGTACTGGGTTGGTGACTGCTGATCCATTCTGGGCTGATGCTGTCACTGTGCTGTCTGCTGTGTCCATCTGGGGTGTTCCTGATCCATCTGGGCTGTCTGTGCAGTCTGCTGTGTCCTAGGCTGGTGCTGCTGATCCATTCTGGGCTGGTGCTTTGCTGTCCATCTGGGCTGGTGCAGAACTGAAGATATATCTGGGCTGGTGCTGTGTCCATCTGGGCCCAAGTTCTGAACTCAAAAAATAAATAAAAAATATATAGTCAAAAAAAAAAAACAATCAATGTGTCATTTATATTTTGCTGTGTGTGTGTGTGCATGCATGTTAAGCTTAACCGCAGTACCACACAAGATCCAGCCAGCAATGCAAGTTGCAAACTAGTGCTGCCCAACTCCAGTCGTCCTAATAAAAAAAAAAAATTAAAGTGTCTTTTATATTATTGTGTGTGTGCGTGCATGTTAGGCTGAACTGCAGTATCGCAAAAGATCCAACCAGCAACGCAAGTTAGAACCTAGTGCTGCCCGACTCCAGTCATGATCAATCTGTGCTCTGGGCCAAAGTTCTGGACCCGAAACCCCCCCTAAAAAATAGTGTCTTTTGTCTATTTATTTTCTGTGTGTGTGCGTTTTAGGCTTAGCCACACAAGATACAGCAACGCAACCTAGTGCTGCCCGACTCCAGTCGTCACCAATCTGTGCTCTGGGCCCAAGTTCTGGACCCCCCCCCAAAAATAGTGTCTTTTGTATATTTTTTTTCTGTGTGCGCACGACTGCACGTGTGTGAATTTTGTAACCGCACCTTGGCTACACTATTGGTACTTGTGACACTGCTTCAAGACCGCAGAAAATATTGAGGGCTGTCACATGACAGGAGAGCAAGGCCAAGAACCACATGTTGTAGCTGCCGCCAGCAGTCATCATGATAATACAAGGCCGTCAACTTCCTTGTCCTCTATGAAGGCCCATGCCTTCAATCCTCAAGGGTATCCCAACCATCATCTTTGCACAGCCCTCAACTCTATTAATAATTATATCAATCAGTTTTGAGCCAGCAAGCTGGATGCAACCTTTTGGCCCTTTAACTAGATGAAAAAAATCAATATTGTGAGCTGTGAGGTAACCAAAATTGACTGGAAACGAGTGGAAATAAATGTTATTGAGGTTATTAATACTTCAGGAACAAAAAAAGCCACATTTTATGTTATTTTAGCTGTTTTTTTTATTTTTTAAGAAAAAAATCCAGATCCAAAACCAAAGCACGAAAACAAAACACCAAGGAAAAAAATTCAAAAACAGATTCAGATCCAAAACCAGGGGAGATCCAAATCCAATACCAAAACTAAAACACGAGGGTCGGCGCACATCTCTACCCAAATCAAGGAAGGGTGGTTTTGGCAAAACCAATCCAGATCCAAAACATGAAGAAAGATCCAGAATCAAAACCAAAACACAAAACACAAAAAGTGGCCGTTGCACACCCCTACTTTATAGTGTCTTCTCATACTCACACTTATAATAAGTGCCTGTTACATTTTGTAGCAGCTAGAGAATGAGAATTTTGAGACATCTTCAGAATGATGAGGTAGAACTACAATGTGAGTCATACTCAGAGTGATGTGGTGGGGTTCAGCATGTGTTTGGCATCACAGCGGTCTGGATGCCGGCGCTTACATTACTGGCACCAGAATACTGACACCAGTCAGAATACACGACCGCTGGGATGCCGAAGGTAAGTAACAGGGTTGGGGGAGGGTTAGGGTTAGGTTTAGGGGTTATGGTTAAACACTAGGGGGATGGTTAGGGTTAGGCACTAAGGGTGGAGGGTTAGGTTTAGGGTGCGGGGAGGGGGAGGTTAGGTTTAGGCACTAGGTGGGAGGTTATGTTCAGGCACCAGGAAGGGAGGGTTAGGTTAGGGTAGGGACAGGGGTATGGTTAGCATACCAACCACCAAGTGTCGGTATGTTAACCCTGTCGGGATCCAGGCGCCGGGATTCTGACTGACTGGATCCCAATTGTCGGTATTACATACCGATTCCATGTGGTGGTACTGTAATATGATAGTCCTCCTTAGAGTGATGAGGTAGTACTGCAATGCAATGGTCATCCTCATGGATATAAAGTAGTACTCAGAGTGATGATGGTGATCAGATAAGGATGAAAATGTACTACCTAGTGATAGGCCTACTGTAATTCTGTCATTGACAAATAAAAGGGAAACTGTTTTGAGAAAATACTACCCCACTGAGTACATTGTACAAAGAAAAGCAATGTTGGTGCAAGTGGTAATGAAGTAAAGACAAGTAGTGATGATGCTGAATCACATCCAACTTATCCATAATGAAGGTACATTAAACTGGGCAACATTTGTGTGTGCAATGCAATGCTATCTGTGTGTGCAGATGTTGAGATATATCAATCACACAACTTGATGCAGGTGCCATCCAGCAGGGACATGCATTTTCCCCAACCAATTCCTCCCATCAGCATCAAAATATGTCTGTAGAACTGTATTACACATAGTTCACCGATCAAAACAGTTTCAACTTTTGTTTATGGTCAGTGCATGTTTGACAGTCAGCTACAGGATAAATGAGGTAGGATAGATAATCATTAGAGCTGGTTCCTGGTTTATTAATATAATTTGCGTGCATAATATAGGTACTTAGCAGTTGTCCAGGAGACAGACATGGTTGGTGATTGAACCAATTGTTGCCTTTTTGAAATTACAACATACACCATACACATCATCTGGCTAGCCTAGGCCTGCCTATTCCATTCAATTCAAGGTCCAACTGAATCAGTCATCAGAAGAATGGTAGAACATGTATTACTTAGAGGAGGTGGTCCCCATCAGATGTCTTACATGTGGTCCTTGGCCCATTTCTACCACATTTAGGTTATAGAAATTTCGTCTTGATACCCTGCCAATAATGAACATAATATATTTGGTTCCTGCTGTACACAATTTAACTCCTCTTTCTGCACAATAACTGTGTAAATGCTACTATTTGCAGAGAGCAAGAGGACAAATTCCTCACTGCCATAGGAATAAGCTATATCATAAGTTTACAAATAGAACAGGATATTTACACCTACTGTAATAATTCTTTGTTAAGAATGAGAACTTTGCAGCTTTTGCTAATTAAGGCTGACATTTATTGCACTACTAAAAATGAAACAAGATATTCTGGATATACAAGATCATATGAAAAGTAATACAGTAGCTAAGTAAATTATGTACTAAGGGTTATTTACTAACATTGCTAAACAATGCAGAACTACACTAAAACCTTAGAAATCTAATCATCATCCCCTCAGTTTACATTGCCACAAGCTGCTTTTGGACTACATGGCTAAATCCTGCCACATCATTAATTTTTAGCAGAACTGCGCAATTTTCAGTTTGCAGATATTTCTGAGCATTAAATATTATGAAATAATTGCTCACACAGAAGAAATCTGCAGGCCATTCTCACGTCCTGTAATGTAAATTTATTGCATTTCATAAGAGTCTTTCACCATTTCATTTTAAATAACCTATAGGTACTTTTTTCAATGATAGCTTGGTAAATAGCAACATTTTTAACATTAATTTGATCTGTCAGATTGATATGTGCAGTGCTTATGTGTGAAATAAAGTAAAGAAAGAGTTAAAAAAAACAGAGTGGATCCCCTCCCAAAAAGCATAACAAGCACTCGACTTTTGAGCCTATTTTGGTCCTGGAAAAACAGGGGATATATGGCGTGGGGTTCCCTCGTATTTCCAGTAACCAGCATTGGACTTAATCAGCTGGAGGGTAATGCCACAGCAAGAGGGACACACAGCATGGGGTCCCCGCTCCAAAGCATTCTCCAGCTCCAAGCTGGTCACCACAGCCCTGGGAATCCTCAGAATGTAAAGACATCCCCAAAGAAGGGCTCCCCCCTTTCGAAGATACCCCAGGGCTAGGGTGAAGCCCGTGGCTCTTCCCTGCACTCCTGGAGGCTGTGGATGCAGGGGTAATGATCAGTAATAATATTGTTTTTCACAGCGGAACTACAAGTCCCAGCCAGCCTGCTTTGTGGCAAGCTGGCACCTGTACCCCCACTGTGAAAAAAATATTTCAAAAACTACAGTACACACACAAAATGTTTTATCACTTTATTACACATTCATTCACTCACACTCACACTACATACTTACCTATTCCTTGCTGCTGGTCAGTCCTCTTGTCCGGCTGCTCTTAACCAAGCAGTGGCCAGTTACTATGACAATGGCCACTGATTGGATAAGAGCAACCCAACCCAATTAAGGCTATTGTGCAGGAAACGTCATGTGTTACTTGTCTGTTGGGTAGCACTATACTGTACAGACAATATTGCTGTCCGTGTGGTCTGGACAAGACAGTTTGTTATTTTCAGAACATACTGTACATAGAGAAAAGGACCATCCAGCTCCATGGAGTAGGTAAATGTGTAGTGTAAGTGAGTTTCGGTGAGTGAATGTGTAGTAAAGTGATAAAACATTTGGGGGTCTATTTACTAAGCAGTGTTAGGAGAGAGAGTGAAATTAGATAAGGTGCCAGCCAATCAGCTCCTAACTGCCATGTCACAGGCTGTATGGGGTTTTGTTTAGCACAGGCAAAACAGAAAAGAAAGTTCCGTTTGTGGGGCACTCTTATAATATATAAACAATTATGATATGATGAAAATATAGCTAACACATAACCTTTAATAAGAACATACGTTATAAAATATACATAGGTGAATCATAACAAATATGATATCTCAATACATATAAAAACATCAAGTAGCGAAAAATATTATTTAGCGAAAAATATTGAAAACACAGCAGTGCACAATTTTTAAATATACTGCCCTGTACTCTGAATACCATACATCATATCAATGTGACATCCGTGGTTACATTTATATATGCAGGTTAGTGGTAGGACCTCGTGGTAGGTATATAACAGGTATAGAGAATTAGATTCACAACAATAGGCTAGTTAAAGGTAAATTAGCCCTAGGACAAAACTTCTCCCAATAATAAGTTGCGCAAATCTCAAATCAAATAGTAAATATATATATTGTTCAAAGATCACAAAATAAACCTGAAATTAATAGCAATATTAATGTGATATGTATCAATGTCTGAATTAATTATAATTTATACATATATCACTTAATGAGAACAGGATAAGGCACAAAAAATCAACAATTATCTGAATATCACCATGTGCGCAATACATCAGTATGACAGATAATTATCGTCAACAATAGAAATCCTAGTATCTCAATTAACCATCAGCATATATTCCTAGGTGTCACAAAGCTTACTTTTAACATAAATAGTTAATTTAAGTACAGGATTATATATAGAATAAGTGAAAGTAAGCCACCTAGATGTCCCCCACTTCTACTTTCACCTGTTGTGCCTATTACCTGGCATTGGACAGGGGATCAGAGAGTAGGGGGCTGGTATCCATAGAATTAAAAGTATAACGGTGGGTTGTTAAAGATCCTTTTATTTGGGAGTTAAATGATCTCTGATGCCAAACGGTATAGCAGAAATCAAGTGCACCCGGATCAGTCAGGTCGCCACCTTAGAAAAAAAGTAAAGATAATACCTGTACAGAGCTCTGCTTAGTTAGCATGGATATAGTGTTGGATTCAGAGTGTCCGCATCTGCTGCCTGTCAGCTGAAATCAGCTGTGTCTCATCCATATGCCGTAATACAGCTCACAGCCATCCGCATCGGCTATTATGAAGCTCCGTCTAAGGCAGTGGGAGTGAGAGAGCTCGTGGTCAGCTCTGCATCTACTGCCTATCAGCTGAAATCAGCTGTGTCTCATCAGTCCCCTGCCGTAATACAGCTCACAGCCATCCGCATCGGCTATTGTGAGGCTCCGTTTAAGGCAGTAGGAGTGAGAGAGCTCGTGGTCAGCCGATCGGGTCCGTAGTCGGAGGTACTAAGGGTTGACACGCGTTTCACCACAAGGGGCTTGCTCACAACGAGACACAGGCTGTGTTTGAAGCTGATCGTGCCCCCCACTGAGGGGGCTCACTGCGCCCCCCCTGCCAGCAAGCAGTGCTGCGGCGGTGCTGCAAAACATTTCTTTTAAACCTAAGGGTGCATGGCCACGCCTCCCATGATTAGGACACACCCCTTTTTTACCGGGGCCCAGCGCGGCTCTAAACGGGCCTGCATTTACTTGAATTTGTGTGTGCAGATCCAAACGTGTTTTTACACTCGTGTTTGCTTTTGATAAATATCCATGTTTGAAAGTCAGTGGAAACGCGGTCATACACCTTACTGTGCAGAAGCAAGTATAGTGAGACACACTTTCTGCAATTTAAATCGACTTGATGTTTTTGCTCTGTCACTGCCCTAATAACTTTGAGCTAGACTGTCTGTCCCCCAATATGTGATGCTTTCATATTTCCTTGTGAGCTGTTAAGTATTGGTAACTTATACAAAGGGAAAGGAAGCTCACCAATGGCAATAAACTCTAAAGCTGGCCACAGACATAGCGATGTGCTCACGATCTGACATTGTGTACGATTTGGCGTGAACTCTCCACGGGAGCTCCCCGGCAGTCGTGAGCATGATTTGGTCCAAAAACATGCAAATTTGACTTACAATTTCACAATCCATTGGATCGTACGAATCGTGAGTTTCATCTTGACTTTTCCAAAACAAGAGAAGAGGCTCTTCATGATTGGTGGGAAATTTAAATAATAATAACAAAGGGAGGGTCTAGCCAGGGTGTATAAAAAGCAGCCACCATTTTAACCCTGTGTACATTCTGCTGTGATACTAGTGAGGCTAGGTTTATACCAGCTGAAACCTGTATATTGCAACTGTGCTCTGCTTTGTATAGGGCTTATACCTTTTACAGGGTGTCTTCTACCTGCAAGTGTGCATTCTATCCTGCTCCTGAATTCTGTGTTGATGCACCCCTATCAGTATAAAGTGTTGGTCGCCCAAGCTGGGGTCCAGTTGATCCCGGAGAGAGCCCAGCGAAGGAGAAGAACATGTTGGACCAAAGAGTGGCTGCAGCAAAGGGATACATGCTCTCACATGTCCCTGCTGATGGAGATCAAGGACAATAACCCGGACGACTACCTGCGCATGGATGACGCCACCTTCCAGGAGTTGCTGACTATGGTGACCCCCCCACATCCAGAGGCAAGATACAAGGTGGCAGAGGGCAATCCCTGCTGAAGAGAGGCTGGTGGCTACCCTGAGGTACCTGGCTACAGGAAGGTCATTTGAAGACCTGAAGTTTGGGACACTCATCTCACCTCAGTCGTTTGGCGTCATCATTCCAGAGACTTGCAAGGCAATTGTTAAAGTGCTGCAGTACCAGTATTACAAGGTAAGGAAAAAAAACACACTACACATTTGTTTGTTTGTTTTTTTGTTCAATTTAACTCTTTATATAACTGTGACAGCCAATAAGGCTGCATTAACAAAACTGCGCTGCATAGCGGTCATGAACATTTGTGTGGCAATAACACAACACTATGTAATTGTAAATATTTTACATGAACATGTGTATAAACAGTACAAAACAGCAAGTAGCCTGTTGTATGCTATACAGCAGATCAGACACCAGATTGAACAGGCCAATACACACATAGCACAAGTACAGATTATGGCCCCGGCTTCCAACAATCTGTACTTGTGCCATGTGTGTATTGACCTTGTCCAATTGGTGTCATCACCACCGTATAGCATACAGCCTGCACCTATTGGGAGTGATGAAATTTGGTGATAGTACAGAAGAAGAAGAAAAAAAAACATTAAGAGCAACGCAGCAAATCCTCCTCTGCATCCAGAAGAGCATTGTAAATGATCCTGCTTGTAGTTGAGGTGCTGGGTGGGTGAGTAATCTCCAACAGGGCTGGGGTGGGGGGCAGACATGCACGTGCAAATTACTGCTAAGGGATTGAGGCCCTTATTCAGAGGCGGTTGCAAGAAGCGACCACTCGCTCTGAACGAGGGCGGTCGCTTGCTTTTTCTACACCCACAGCTTAGCGACCGAGCAGGCTGATGGTGGCGATGGTCAAGACCATCGGGGCTTGCAACGAGGCCCTAAGGTTGGGTCTCGGCAACCGCAAGCCCCAGGGAGCTTCCTGCTCTGCAGGAAGCTCCCCACTGACATCACTGCTGATGTCAGTGCGGCCGCCCCCAAAATGGTAGGGGTTCCTTTAGGAACGCCTCCATTTGAGAAACCACCCCCCCTCATTATGGTGGGCGGTGGCTGGGTCATGCATTTAGAAGTGACTGGCACACATTGGTGGTCAGTGGGGTTGCATTAAATACAGTACCAAACCTCACCAAACTGTGGTAAAACTGCAGGCTCTATCGTGCTTTCCTTTTCCACTCTTCACAATGCTGCACAAGATGGCGATTGGGTGTGTCCAGGGTCCTGTCCATCAAATTCCCTAACGTACGATACGTCGTGAGTAAAAAATTCCTAACGATTTGGATCAAATCGTGTCCCAGATTGGCAAATCTGGTCTACAGCATGCCAGATCTGAAGATGCGACGTGCGACGAGTGGGGATGCACATCGGCATCGTGATCAGGAGTAGAACGTCACGATTTGGTCATATTTTACACGATTTGTCCTCACGATTCATCAAAATTGTCCAAGTCGGGTAAAAAAATCGCCATGTGTGTGGCCAGCATAATATAGAGTTGAATGTTAGTCAGCCATAATTGTTCCTGCATCTTTTTTTGCAGCGGCTGTGCAAAATTATGCTAATGCTGCAGGAGGCATCTGGTGTAAAAAGACACCTACTGCCAACATCACAGATCCGAGAGTTACTCAGGATGGTCAGTGTTTTCACGCTGCCGGTGCCAGTGAAGCTTCATCGCAAGACACAGACACTCGCCTCAGCATGCCTCAAAAATGGGAACAACATGCCCCCGTTCTCGAGAATGTTGTCTGTCGCTGCCCAGTTCACCATCCAAAAAAACATTGGGTTTGTGTATATCTCTGAATTAGGTTATGAGTATGTGTGTGAACCTGGGCGCTCCTGAGTGTAAGCAAGCTTGGTAGGTAAGAAGTTTTTCCCTAGTAAGAAAACAAGGACTGATTTGAAAAGAATTGGTATTACCTACTCTGGGCACTACTCAAGTTTTAATCATTGGGGAGATCAGTGAAATAGGAGGTTTCAGATATTACATGAAACAAAAAATACATTTATTCATTGGAATAAAAACATGAATAAAAACATGTAGACATACAAACATGAAAGTATCCAGTATTGGGGACACAATGACACAATGATATTCAAGGGAATAGTCTTGGGTCACAGGGGAGACACAGATAGGACAGGGGTATTGCTAGGTGCATATATATGTGCACAGAAATTCCAATAGGATAAATTCATGCAGTAGGAATTACCAGCTTAGAAATAAACTGGATAAATTGTAATTAGTGCACAGATGGTGCTGTGACTTGGTTCATAGATATGGAAAATCTTACCCAAGAAGAAATAGGGAGCCAGCGGGTGTTGGTTGCAGGATTTCCGGGTTGCCCTGCAATGGCTCCAAACATTTGTAACCCAAACCAGGAGGGGATCCTGTAGTTGAACTTCTGGTCCAGGGAATGACACAGGTGCAGATTGCCAATGCATTTATAGCTGGCTGTGGAATGAGGTGGGCGTGCTGGAAGGTCACTTTTGCCCCACTTCCAGTTTGTGGGCTGCCCCACGAAGTATAAGAAAATTGCTAGAATCTGATTGGTTGTTATGGGCAACATCTTCACTTCTAAAAACTCTCACTTTAGTAAATATACCCCTTAGATTCATCATTATCAGTGCAAACTTGTACCAGTCATATTCCAGGTGCAAAACAGCCATATGAAAACAGGTATCAACTCTGTATAGCCCGATATTCCATGGACATACCCTCATTAAATTTAGCCTTGTAGTGCAGATGTGACTGAGATATTTGCTGCTGATTTGTAGTATTGCGGGTTTTAAATGTTATCTATTAGTGTCGGACTTCCACAATAAAATAAATAAAAAAAGCCTTGTAAAGCCATATCACCTGCTGATACTGCCTAGTTCTGAGATAACAGGGTCTACAATGTTTCACACTGAAATCGGTGTTTTTTATTAGATTTTTGTGGAACGTCATCCTTGTTTTTTAAATACTTCTATCCTCTATCATTTGGGCACTCTGATCTACTGATTCACCATGTAGTTTCAATATGGATTCTGCAAGAATATACAGTAATACCTTTGATGGTCTCATAGTAACAGTGAAAAAGCTCAGAAGCTGATCTGGTAAATTCTTTTTTTCAGTGATGGATGTGCTCAGGCTCGGACTGGGCCACCGGGGAGTCGGGTAAATCCCCGGTGGGCTCTCCTGCTTTGTAACTCCGCCCACTCTAACCAGGAGGCGGGGCCATGCAGGAGCAGACTGGTTCTATCGGCAGGGCCACAATCAGGGGTTACGGGCAGCATATTGAATGGGGCACAAAGTGACAAGGAAGCCCCAGACCTCATCACCAGCAGTAGCGAGCACCCCCCCCCCTCGTCAGCTCTGGAAGCAGTGGGCTAGTCTCATCCAAAATGGCGGCATCATCGGGACTCCATCATCAGCGTCAACGGCAGCAGTGGGCCCCCGCATCCTCAGTGTATGCATCAGCGGGTCACTCCACATCTAGCGCCCGCAGTAGCGCACCCCCCCCACACCAGCGGGCCCCCTCACATCCGTACAGCTGGCAGTAGCACACCCCCTACCCCTGCGTCCTCAGCAGCGGGCCTCGCATCCTCAGTCTCTGCATCAGTGGGCCCCCCCGTGTCCATAGTGCCGGCAGTAGTGCGCCTCACCGCCCCCCTCAGCGAAAGCAGCATCGGGCTCCTCCGTCCTCAACAATGGCATGCGGCATCTCCCCTGCAATCAGCAGCAGCAGGGCCTGACTCCTGCCGAAAGAGCGCTGGGCTGACTCATGGGTGTTACAGTAAGCAGGGGAAGATGGGGCGGGCCATGGGACTGTGGACATG
This sequence comes from Taudactylus pleione, assembly GCA_031769625.1. Classification (NCBI taxonomy): domain Eukaryota; kingdom Metazoa; phylum Chordata; class Amphibia; order Anura; family Myobatrachidae; genus Taudactylus; species Taudactylus pleione. The sequence goes on along the minus strand of JAUIMM010000137.1, from coordinate 6,784,103 downwards.
CTTAAGTGCATGCCCCTACCTGCTCTATTGGCTCCTCTGCCCACCTGTTACACCCAAGGCGGGACCTGTCACCTGCGTCTAAGTTCCTCTGCTGTAGATGGAGAGGTGTGAGCAATGAGCACCATGGAGCTGCACACTGCAGTCGGAACACCAGATCAGCAACAGGCGGTGAGTGGGGGTGTAAGGGACAGGATGTCATATTTTTGGTAGTGTACTGTATGAATATGGTGTCTGGGTGCTGGCAGTGTAGGAGGGGGCTGTTAGGGTGCTGGCAGTGTAGGAGGGGTGTATGGGTGCTGGCAATGTAGGAGGGGGCAGTCTGGGTGCTGGCAGTGTAGCAGGGGGCTGTCTGGGTGCTGGCAATGTAGCAGGGGGCTGTATGGGTGCTAGCAGTGTAGGAAGGGGCTGTCTGGGTGCTGGCAATGTAGCAGGGGGCTGTCTGGGTGCTGGCAATGTAGCAGGGGGCTGTCTGGGTGCTGGCAGTGTAGGAGGGGGCTGTCTGGGTGCTGGCAGTGTAGGAGGGGGCTGTCTGGGTGCTGGCAGTGTAGCAGGGGGCTGTCTGGGTGCTGGCAATGTAGGAGGGGGCTGTCTGGGTGCTGGCAGTGTAGGAGGGGGTAGTGTTCACTCTAGCTCCGACGTGAGGCAGGGCGCCAGAACTAGAGAGGGCACGTTCGTGCGCGTGACCGAGAATGGGGTGTGGCCATCAAAAGTGGGCGTGTCTATAAGACGCATCCCCTTTTCGTCACTGTTGGGGGCGTGCCCGGCACTTACGGACACGCCGGGCAGCCCCCAAGCCCTGCAGACAGGGAGAATAGATGCCGGGCGCATGCGCCCGGCGTCTATTCTCCGGCGGTGACCGGGTAACCGCACATTTCATCACCCGCGGGACACTGCGACCCGCGGGTGAAGATGGCTCCCGCAGGCTGTTAGGGCAGGGCGCTTTTTGCTCTCCTTCTGGAGGGCAGGGCGCTTTTTGCCTTCCAGAAGGAGGGCAGGGCGCCGCGCACCACTAGAACAGCCTAGCGGGAACGCTAAGGGGGCTGTCTGGGTGCTGGCAATGTAGCAGGGAGCTGTATGGGTGCTAGCAGTGTAGGAGGGGGCTGTCTGGATGCTGGCAGTGTAGGAGGGGGTGCAAGGGTGGAGGTAGTGTAAGAGGGGGTGTCTGTTTATTGGTTTTGTATGAGTAGGGTGTATGGGTGCTGGCAGTGTAGGAGGGGGCTGTTAGGGTGCAGGCAGTGGAGGAGGGGGCTGTCTGGGTGCTGGCAGTGGAGGAGGGTGTAGTCTGGGTGCTGGCAGTGGAGGAGGGGGTTTTTGGTTGCAGGTAGTGTATGAAGGGGGTGTCTGCGTATTGGTATTGTATGAGTAAAGTGTCTGGGTGCTGCCAGTGTAGGAGGGGACTGTATGGGTGCTGGAAGTGTAGGAGTAGACTGTCTGGGTGCTGGAAGGGTAGGAGGAGCTGTGTGGGTGCTGGCAGTGTAGGAGGGGGCTGTCTAGGTGCTGGCAGTGTAGGAGGAGGTGTCTGGGTGCTGATAGTGTAGGAGGGGGGTGTCTGGGTGCTGATAGTGTAGGAGGGGGGTGTCTGGGTGCTGAAAGTGTAGGTGGGGGTGTCTGGGTGCTGAAAGTGTAGGAGGGGGTGTCTGGGTGCTGGCAGTGTAAGAGGGGGTGTCTGGGTGCTGGTAGTGTAGTCGGGGGGTGTCTGGGTGCTGTTAGTGTAGGAGGGGGTGTCTGGGTGCTGGTAGTGTAGGAGAGGGTGTCTGTGTGCCGGTAGTGTAGGAGGGGGCTTTCTGGGTGCTGACAGTGTAGGAGGGGGCTGTCTGGGTGCAGGTAGTGTAGGAGGGGGCTGTCTGGGTGTTGGTAGTGTATGAGGGGGTGTCTGTTTATTGGTTTTGTATGAGTAGGGTGTATGGGTGCTGGCAGTGTAGGAGGGGGCTGTTAGGATGCTGGCAGTGGAGGAGGGGGCTGTCTGGGTGCTGGCAGTGGAGGAGGGTGCAGTCTGGGTGCTGGCAGTGGAGGAGGGGGTTTATGGTTGCAGGTAGTGTATGAAGGGGGTGTCTGCGTATTGGTATTGTATGAGTAAAGTGTCTGGGTGCTGCCAGTGTAGGAGGGGACTGTCTGGGTGCTGGAAGTGTAGGAGTAGACTGTCTGGGTGCTGGAAGGGTAGGAGGGGCTGTGTGGGTGCTGGAAGTGTAGGAGGGGACTGTCTGGGTGCTGGCAGTGTAGGAGGGGGCTGTCTGGGTGCTGGCAGTGTAGAAGGAGGTGTCTGGGTGCTGATAGTGTAGGAGGGGGGTGTCTGGGTGCTGATAGTGTAGGAGGGGGGTGTCAGGGTGCTGATAGTGTAGGAGGGGGGTGTCTGGGTGCTGAAAGTGTAGGATGGGGGTGTCTGGGTGCTGGCAGTGTAAGAGGGGGTGTCTGGGTGCTGGTAGTGTAGTCGGGGGGTGTCTGGGTGCTGTTAGTGTAGGAGGGGGGTGTCTGGGTGCTGGTAGTGTAGGAGAGGGTGTCTGTGTGCCGGTAGTGTAGGAGGGGGCTTTCTGGGTGCTGGCAGTGTAGGATGGGGCTGTCTGGGTGCAGGTAGTGTATGAGGGGGGTGTCTGTGTATTGGTATTGTATGAGTAGGGTGTCTGGGTGCTGGCTGTGTAGGAGGGGTCTGTCTGGGTGCTGGCAGTGGAGGAGGGGGCTGTCTGAGTGCTGGTAGTGGAGGAGAGGGTGTATGGGGGCAGGTAGTGTAGGAGGGGGTGTCTGTGTATTGGTATTGTATGAGTAGGGTGTCTGGGTGCTATCAGTATAGGAGGGGGTGTATTGTTTGTGTGTGTATGTGTGTGTATATATATGTATGTATGTATGTATATATATATATATATATATATATTATGGGAGGATGTGACTGGGGTACAAGGGAAGGAGGACGTTGGAGGAGAGGATGTGGCCGAGGCATGTGGGAAGGAGTATGAAGGAGGATAGAATATGGCTGGGCTATGAAAGGAGTATGAAGGATGAGTGGATGTGCCTGAGGCATGAGGGAAGTAGGATGATGGAGGAGAGGATATGGCCGTGGTATGAGGGAAGGAGGATGATGGAGGAGAGGATATGGCCGTGGTATGAGGGAAGGAGGATGACGGAGGAGAAGATGTGGCCGAGGTATGAGGGAAGGAGGATGATGGAGGAGAGGATGTGACCGAGGTATGAGGGAAGGAGGAAAGTTGGAGGAGAGGATGTGGCCGAGGTATGAGGGAAGGAGGATGATGGAGGAGAGGATATGGCCAAGGTATGAGGGAAGGAGGATGGTGGAGGAGAGGATATGGCCGAGGTATGAGGGAAGGAGGATGGTGGAGGAGAGGATATGGCTGAGGTATGAGAGAAGGAGGATGATGGAGGAGAGGATGTGGCTGGGTATGAGGGAAGGAAGATGATGGAGGAGAGGATATGGCCGAGGTATGAGGGAAGGAGGATGAAGGAGGAAAGGATGTGGCCGAGGTATGAGGGAAGGAGGATGACGGAGGAGAGGATGTGGCCGAGGTATGAGGGAAGGAGGATGATGGAGGAGAGGATGTGGCCGAGGTAAGAGGGAAGGAGGAAAGTTGGAGGAGAGGATGTGGCCGAGGTATGAGGGAAGGAGGATGATGGAGGAGAGGATGTGGCCGAGGTAAGAGGGAAGGAGGAAAGTTGGAGGAGAGGATGTGGCCGAGGTATGAGGGAAGGAGGATGATGGAGGAGAGGATGTGGCCGAGGTATGAGGGAAGGAGGATGGTGGAGGAGAGGATATGGCTGAGGTATGAGGGAAGGAGGAAAGTTGGAGGAGAGGATGTGGCCGAGGTATGAGGGAAGGAGGATGATGGAGGAGAGGATATGGCCGAGGTATGAGGGAAGGAGGATGGTGGAGGAGAGGATATGGCCGAGGTATGAGGGAAGGAGGATGGTGGAGGAGAGGATATGGCTGAGGTATGAGAGAAGGAGGATGATGGAGGAGAGGATGTGGCTGGGTATGAGGGAAGGAAGGTGATGGAGGAGAGGATATGGCCGAGGTATGAGGGAAGGAGGATGATGGAGGAGAGGATGTGGCCGAGGTATGAGGGAAGGAAGATGATGAGGAGAGGATGTGGCTGTGGTATGAGGGAAGGAGGAAAGTTGGAGGAGAGGATGTGGCCGAGGTATGAGGGAAGGTGGATGATGGAGGAGAGGATGTGGCCAAGGTATGAGGGAAGGAGGATGGTGGAGGAGAGGATATGGCTGAGGTATGAGGGAAGGAGGAAGGTTGGAGCAGAGGATGTGGCCGAGGTATGAGGGAAGGAGGATGGTGGAGGAGAGGGTGTGGCCGAGGTATGAGGGAAGGAGTATGATGGAGGAGAGGATATGGCCGAGGTATGAGGGAAGGAGGATGCTGGAGATGTGTCTGTGGTGTGAATTATATATTTCAAAACTCAAATAAAAATCACTGGAGTGTACAGTATATAACTGATTAATGGGCTATATCTATTTTTTTTTTACTAATATGTATTTTAGAGTTTTAAATTTACCAAGCTCTTAATTTCTATTTAAATAGAACAAATCACTATGACATTAAGGGGGTGATTCAGATGTGGAAGCTGTTGCAGTAGCTACTTTATGTTATTGCAACTGATGATGAGCATCCCATGGAGATGGAGTACACATCTTTTTGCCAGACTTGGGACTGTGTATGACTAGGGAGCTTAAATGGGGGCTGGGTGGGTGTGGAGATACAGTAAGGGGACGTGCAGGTGCTAAAAATTGCAGTAAGGGTATGTATGTTGGGGTAATGGGGGGAGCAGGGGCTGTATTTTGTAACTTTTCATAGGGCGTCTGACAACCTTGCACCGGCCCTGGTGGGACCTCATCTCTGAGGGGCCCCCAGACCAGCTGTACTTACTTCCTCCCCATATCACCCCACCCCTAGCTCTAATCCTCCCACTTACCAGCAGTGCTTCTGCCCCTTCGTCAGCCTTCCCTCTTTCCATCTACCCCAGCTGTCCCTTTGCCCCTCTCCCTGGCTTCCCCTTTGTCCCCTTCACCAGCTGTGCCTCTGCCACCTTTTTCAGCTATCCTTCTGTCCGACTTCTCCAGCTGTCCCTCTGTCCCCTTTCTCAGCTGCCCTGTCACCTTCCTTGGTTGTCCTTCTGCCACCTGCCACGGCTGTCCCTCTGCCACCTGCCACGGCTGTCCCTCTGCCACCTTCCTCCACTGTCCCTCTGCTAACTTTCACAGTTGTCCCTCTGTCACTTTCCCAACCTGTCTCTCTGCCACTTTCCTCAGCTGCTCCTCTGCACCTTCCCCAGCTGTCCTTATGCATTTTCCCCAGCTGTCCCTATGCAGCTTGTACAACTGCCCCTCTGTCATTTGTGCCTTTGCCCACTTTTCCATCTGTGCCCCTGGAGCCTATTTAAAATCATATTCAACCTCGTATTCAACCTTGCTGTGGGGGATACTTAACATCAGAGCAATTCATCATTGCTCCGGTGTGGGTACAGCTGCTCAGAAAAGCAGCTGTCCCCACAATTAGTAATACTGATACAGAAGTAGCAGCGTTACTTACCTCCCCCCGCGGCCGTCTTCTGTGCATGTGTGACCTGAGGTGACACATGCGCAAAGCTGCAGGGGAGTCAGTGAGGAGGTGGCGGTTCTGGTTTGCAGAACTCCTTCCCATAGGAAGGAGCGGGGTTCCAAGAACAAGTGGCATCTAAAGATGAAGCTTGTTCTCGCAGGCAGGCCCCCAAAAACTTAAAGTTTTCGGAATTTGCTGTATATCAGACTCCTGATGATGAATGGTCAGTTACCTTAAATATGCAGAAACTAGCATTTCTGCATGATTAACGGGCCATTTCAGTTATGATCAATATGCCCCTCTGTTCCCTGGACATCTATTAGACTAAATTGGGCATAGTGCTGTCTGACAATGTATAATATTACGATGTTTCCTTTGTGGAACGGTCACGCACCTGCCGTTAATGACCATACCTACCCAGTGGTTGGTAACACCCCTTCAGCGGGCCCTTGCCTCTGCATTTCTCTGGTGGGCCCTTAATGCCCCAGTCCGACACTGGATGTGTTCACTGCAGCAGATGCAGAGATGGTCACACCAAAAAGAAGTCAACAATTTGGCTCATTAAAAAAAGCCATAACAAGTTTATGGAGGGCTGCTACTATGGGCCTGATCCAGCAGCGTACACAATTGCAACCCCATATGCAGATCGGCCGATTGTTCAGTACTGCACATGCACCACACCGCACTGTGCGTACATTGCAATCACCAGGGGTGCCAAGAGGGGGGGCGGGTACTAATTACCCAGACCCGGGCTGGCTGGAGGGACCCGACAGGGGGCCCAGATCCGACGCCTCCCCACCCCCTCACTCTTCCCTTTCAGCTGAGCAGCCCAGCACAAGCTGCTGTGTGCTGGGCAGCAAAGGGAGACTGCTTAATGCTGCAGCAGTCTCCTCTGCCTTGATTTGCGCTGGGCTGAGGGGCTCACAGCACCCCTTTCCCCAGCATGCAGCGCTGCTTATAGATGCTGCAATTAGTTTTTTCTCTTTTTTTCCCTGAAGGGTGTGTGGCCACATCTACCACAATTAGGCCATGCTCCCTACACCCTGGCCTGGGTCAGCTCTTAGCGACCCTGGCAATCACACTGTGATTACACACGCAGATAGGAATCCATCTAGTGAGTGACAGGCCTTGAGCGTTTGGGGATAGTGACAGGGGAGAGGTTGGAGAAGCGCAGGCATGTCTGTTCGTTTCAATGCCTTTGCATGGACGTGTATAAATTAGGGATGTGCAGGCTCGGATAGGTTCGAGTTTGCACGTTGAGTTCGGATTTTTCCCTCCAAAAAAACGGAACTCAGAAAGAGGCTAAACGTCATCTTACATGGACGAACATCATCATTCCTGGACTTTTGTCCAGGAATGATGATGTTCGTCCATGTAAGATGACGTTTAGCCTCTTTCTGAGTTCCGTTTTTTTGGAGGGAAAAATCCGAACTCAACGTGCAAACTCGAACCTATCCGAGCCTGCACATCCCTAGTATAAATTAGCCACTTCAATTGCATATATAGCTTGTATACTCTCTGCGGGCAACGAAACTTGCAATTTCTGCAACGGGTCAGATCTGATGTGATTGTGCATGACGGGCCAATGTGCTTCGATGGAACCCATGTATACGCAGGACTGAGAGGTATTACGGATGTGAGAAAGCAGCAGTGGGCGTCTCTATGCTGGCTGAGCTGTGGCAGGCATTAGCATAAGTTTGCAGCTTCATTACATGTGATTACGCAACTGCGATCGCAATTGTGATCCATACTGAATCAGGTCCAATTCAAAGATATGTGCAGGTCATCACCAATAGCAAGTGCAAGACATGCATATGTCCATGCTGTTAGTCATTGGTTTTGTTTGCAAAATATACTAATACCTTTGTAATATATCAGACACAGCTCCTGTCTCACATATGGAAAAACTATTCTTAAACATGCACAAAAAGTAACAAAGAAGACCCCAATCAGTGTCAGCAATGCATTTGCAACAGCCAAACACAAGTTCTTAGTGCTGGTGACCATCATCATGCATTATTTACATCTACTCATGATAGCATGCAAACAATATGGCTCAGGGGTACACAATTGAGCAAATACACCCTAACTGTAATCGGTCTACATTCAAATTGCTCGATTACATGCAAGACACACCAGGCTAATGTAGTACTCAGTTTCCAACAGCCCCATTGTATGTAGGGGTTTCAATGTCACAAGGTATCTGAGAAAAACTAACTTCATAAATAGCTGCTTTCTTATCCTATCTGCGGAAAATACTACATAACACAACCTCTCATTCCTATTACCTTCCCATCCCTCTTCTTTCTGAATATCTGCAATTCTAATTCATTCTGTGATGAACTCATATTCTACTTATCAACCTTGCTCTGAGCATTGATCATCCTGCAGCTTTCCATTCCCCATCTACCAATAACAATCATACAAGACTGTTTTTATGAATAAAGATTAAAAGTAATGTTTTATTTATAGATCTTTTCCATTAGTGTTCCCAACTGCCAGCTCTACTGTATACTGAATATATACAATTATTCAATTTACTTATTTCTACTATGATGCAGGGTAAGTGCAAAAAATAAACCATTAATAATGGACCTGATTCAGAGTTGTATGCAGTTCACACACCAACTGCTGTGCGAAAATATGTAAAAGCAGCAAGAGGTGTCTGTAGTAAAAAAGACGTCCACTGCCGGCTTTTGTGATCCATTGTTGCCTCTGATCGGATCATCTGCGTGAACATCGGTCATCTGAGTAACCCTGTGAGTATACCGGGTTTATGAGTGCGCTACTTCGCCTATTGGTCTTCATTGCTTTGAGAAAGGCAGCAGTTATGGCTTTCGCATGGAACCCTGGTTCCTTTATGGGTACAGGGATCACACAGTAATAGTGTAGCCTTATTCAATATGTAGACTAGGAATGTGAAAAAAGTAAATAATATATATAGAAATAAGATAGTGTTTATGCATATGTATTGTAAATCAGACAATGTATTTCATGTGTAATGGTATATATGTAAACTTATGGATACCAGGTACAAGCCAGAAGCAGTGGCACAAGGTAGTGTAGAAAGAGCTAGAAAAAAGCACGAGTGTGGGCTAACTGAAACTGTAACTGTAGCTATAGACTGGAAGGTGCTGGTGCTGCAGGCAGGACAAGGAGGGTTGCACTGTGGTAGTGGAGATTACAGCGGTAGTCAGGACTCTCAGTCACCGAAGCCAGAATGGGCTTACCTGGAGCTGAGTGGCGGTTGTGTCTGGCTTGAGTTGCGCTGGCAAGGGAGTCCGGAGCACGCAGCTGGCCCTGAGGTGACTGGCACAGAGGCTCCAGTGATAGCTCCGGCGACAGACGGGTCCAGAGTGCTCCGTTTGCCCAGGAGTTGCAGAGGTGGAGGCGTTGTCCCGGGTCGCAGTGGCAATAAGCAGTAGGAGGAGGCAGGACAGGTGGGCGGACCTGGACATTCAGTCATCTCCAGGAGAGGACAGGTTGGCAAGTGGTGAGTGACAGAGGAGAGGTTATACATTAGCTGTATCAGTAGATGCTAGCATACTGGCAGCGACTCCTATACATACAGTACCCACATGTAGTAAGAGACTGGCTAGAGATATTCCCTCACTTCACCACAGCAGTGGGTTGTAGGTGACCAGCATCCAGAGCTTAATGTAGAGACCCTGGTTCGGTAGTGATAGTATGAAGGTAGTGTGGGACCAGACTACACTGAAAGTGCCAGCAGCATAATTCTTATCCACAGGATTACAATAGACCCAATCAACTATGGAGGATTGTTAACAGCCAAAGGTTTAGATAATTGTCCAGTAAAAGGACTGGATATTCTGTAGCTAAACCAGAAGAGATAGGGGAGGAGTACAATTATTACACACAGCTATAGTTATTGATGATTGACAAGGAGAACCAGTTCTTTAATTGGAATGCAGGAAGAGGCTACCAGGGAGTTAATTATGCCAATACAGCATCCCTCAGCATTGGGTTACTAAGGGGACAAATTACTATAAACTGGGATTTCCTAAGAATATAGGGATAAGAGTACAGCCCCCAATGTATATAATTAAATGCCCTGGCTTTTACCTGAAGGAGGACCTATGAGTAATAATTAAACTGTAACAAAGGGAACATTTATTATCCCAAGCATCTAGGGATATCATCTGTGCAAGCATATTAAATAGTTATCCAAACAGCATTTGGTGGATTAGCTCAACAGGACAATATATGTCTATGAACTGTGGGCCTGATTCAGAGCCGGACACTCTGAAAGAGCGCTCGCTCTGAATCAGGGCTTTTTTTTTTTGGTGTGGCCTCCTGGCCACTCGCATAGCTGTGTGTGACCACCCACAGCTATAGCGAGCGGCCATGATGATGGTTGCGATGGTCAAGACCATCACGACCATTCGGGCTTGCGACGAGACCCTTGTGGAAGGGTCTCGTTCATCGCAAGCCCCAGCGAGCTTTCGGCTCTAACAGAGCCGGAAGCTCTCCACGGACATCACTCGTGATGTCAGTGGGGTCGCCCCCAAACGGCAAGCATTCCCTCGGGAACGCCTTCGTTGGGCAGCCACCCCCTGGCCAGCCCACCAAATGGGGTGAGCGGTCACTCAACATCGACAGCTCGCCCCCTTTGGTGTGAGACCCGGAGCAACGCATTGCCCATCGCTAGCCAGGTCTCGCGCATGCGCACGACGGAGCCGGCTCCGTCGTACGCATGCTCTGTGGGCCACCAACGACCAGCGCTTGCCACCGTGTCTGAAGCAGGCCCTGTGTTATAAAATACCTAAGGAAAAGGATACTATGTAGTAGTATAGTTCATACTGTTAGACTTTTATAAACTGCAGAGATTACTTAGTACCATCGGATTATTCATATTGTTGTGTGTAATATACTGTTGAACTGTTGTGATACTTTAAACTGTATTTGTTGGTATATGAATGTAAATCATACCTATTGTGGAACTATTAGTAACCAGTAAACTTGTAGTACTTAATAAATCTAACCCCAGAGTAAAAAGGTGTAGTACTTACCTTAGGAGTAGAGAGGACGTCTATGGAGGGAATCTGTAACAAACACAACAGAAGAAACAGGTAGTTTATTGATATTGTAAATTGTATTACATTCTAAAAGAAACATTTGCAAGTCACCTGTAATTACATAAAAAGTACAGTTACAACTATCTGGTGTGGTAACAGGGTGTTCCTAAGCTGGCCCTGATAAATACAGTTTAGGTGAAGGCACTATAGTGGTTTATTATTTAAGCAGTAACTAGGAGTTACAATAGCAAGGTACAAGACACTTTTATTTACATATACATTAAGTAATAATTATACATGTCAACTACAACCACACTATGTGCAATATATGTAGGTAACATTAATATTAAATTAGGGCCGAAACTACGATATCTGTCACCCAGGGCAAGGAAGTAATTTTGCATCCCCTCCCTTCCCATACCTGGATTTTTTCCTTGCTCCTCCATAAGGAAGTGCACTAGTCAGATGTCCCTGGTATAGTGACTTACATTATTCCACCACCATAATGCCCTTTACACATTATGCCACACACTGTAATGCCTATTGCCAAACTGCCACTTACATATTTACCCCTGACACCATTTTATACCCCATAGTAAGGCTTCTAATTACTTTTAAATTACCTGCTCATTGTCAGGGGTTTTATGCTCATTACCAGGGGTTTCATGCTCGTTGCCAGGGGTCTCATGCTCATTGCCAGGGGTCTGATGCTTATTGCCAGGTGTTTCATGCTCGTTGCCAGGGGTTTCATGCTTGTTGTCAGGGGTTTCATACTCGTTGCCAGGTGTTTCATGCTAGTTGTCAGGTGTCTCATGCTCTGTGTTTCATGCTCATTGCCAGGGGTTTCATGCTTGTTGTCAGGGGTTTCATTCTCGTTGCCAGGGGTTTCATGCTTGTTGTTAGGTGTTCCATGTTTGTTGCCAGGGGTTATATGCTCATTGTCAGGGGTTTCACGCTTGTTGCCAGGGATTTCACGGGAGAAGATGCAGCTTTCTGCATCTTCTCCTGGCAGTGCCAGCATTCCCGACACTGTCGGGAACGCTATGTGCTATGCGCTGGCCTAACAGACATTAGAGGTCCAGTAGGGCCTCTAGCATCTGTCTCCTCCTAGGCAGCGGCCATTTTTTGAGGGCCGTAGTCAGCAGATTCCATGGGGACGGCTAGTCCACATGGAACCTGCAGCCTGCAAGCCACCGCGCCTCACAAGCCTCCGCTACCCCAGACCACTTCGGGGTCTGTGGGTTCTGAGTCAGCCATTCAGCACCCCCTCAAATACGGCGCCCGTTGCATGTGCACCTCTAGCCCCCCCCTCTAGTTGCGGCCCTGCTAAGGCTATTATAAAAACCATACAAAAAAATCCTCCCCCCTAGACAATCAATTGTCACCTCAGGGAATATGTAATCATGGACCGCTGCTGTAGTTTGGTCTACTCTAGTGAGTACCCAATCAGGCCAAGTGGTAAGGACCAGCAAGCCACTCAGCAATACCTCTCTTAGCAGCAGATCACATTTTGGAGTCCCACAGTCATGCAGACTGCACGACTCTGAGACTCCGGAGTGCGATCTGCCACTGGGAGAGCTATTGCTGATTAGCTTGCTGGTCCTGACCTCATGGCCTGATTGGGTACTCACTACATATCTTTCACTGGACCTCCTTTAGTGAAGTCTGTTGCTGGCAGGTGGCAGGTGGTAATAGCTATGAGCCTGGCTGTATCTGAGGATGCCTCAACCAGCACCAGGTTGGTAGTGCCTCGCAGGCCAGGAACAGAGAAAAAAAAGAACCCAGAGTCTCAGCTGCAACCCTTTTATCCCTCGGAACTGTACAGGGTTAGAGTGTATTACATGCTCCCAGGACCAGTGAAGCTGTGCCCAAAGATGCAGCCACTGGCCTCGACATGCCTAGAAAATAGGGCCAGCATGCCCCCCTATTTCTGTAAGGCTGAACGTCATGCCCCTTCCCCACCCCCAAATGGGACACTGTAACAGTAGTTGCAGACACAGATCTGCACATGTACAGTATAGATCCTGCGCATGCGCAGATTGCCAAACATCGGAGATGTACATAAACCATCCAGTTTGCATACACCTCTGAATCAGGCCCCCATGTCTTCAAATAACAAATCAACAAAAAATATAATATTGATTTTTTTTTTAATATTTACCATATGGCTCCATACATCAGTAAGAACATTTCTCTAGCTTACTATTTATGTGTATATCTGTCCTTATGCGTAAAAACTGCTTTTCAGTATGGAAAATGTGCACCAAAAATGTGTATTCTACACCTACTGTATGACTCCTCATGCATAGGGAGACAGAACGTGGGAGGAAGGTGCCGGTCAAGCATAGGCATTAAGGGAATACTCAGGTAAGTGAAACTGAAGTAGACATAGATGCGAGTGCATATACACCTGCCAAATGGCGAATCTCTTGCGGGTGTGGGAGGGCTGAAGGAATTTGACACAAAGATGACTATGATGATGATCAGCAGCAATAGGTAGCTGCTTCTGATTGGCTGATTGTTTCTTGATTCCTTCCATGGTTAGTACTTAATTTATTGGTGTGGATGCTATACTATATTAGGTTGCAGCTGTCTATTCACATTACTTAATATTAGCATTTTTAATGGGGGGAAACAACAGATGTTATTGAACTGATTTTTTATTTGTATTCCTATTTAATTATATTTTATATGGAAAATGCTACTTTTGCATTCTTTCGTAACAGTGACCAGACACTATTTTCTTCTATGAGCAGTATATGACACTTCACTACATTGTTATTTGGGCTACAAACAGAGTTATGTGATTTTAGCATGCTAACATTTTCAAGCAGCATCTCTATTTCTCTGCTATGTCCTGGCATAAAACTGATGCATATAATAGTGTTGTAGAGCTAGAAACATCCAAATGTACATACTGTATACATCTAACTTTGTTTTTGTTTTTTTCTTGCATGAGTCTTTTCCTGCATACAATATGTTCAGGTGCAAGTTTGTTCAACTCTACATAATCTCATGGTGAATTATACTAGATGCGTGGTCCAAAAACACCTTAATTTTCATCAATTTATATTTATTTATATATTCTATGCAAATGAGATGAATCAAAGAGATTCTACATGCATTGCACAAACTAAATAAAAAAAATCTTATTTTTCCTAATGAGTTTTCTAATGTAGCATTACTATCTAATTACAATAGAAAATATTTCCATAACAAAAAAGTGTATATAGTTTATGCTGCTGAGTAAATTAGTGACACAATAAAAATCCTGTTTAGCTGATTCATTATAATATGTATAATACTAACACAACTCCCAGAGCAGCATCTGTATGTAAATTAGCATCTTACTCAACATCTTCAAAGTGACAGTGTACAATGTTTGCTAAGATAACTTGCAGTAAATTTACACTGAGACTAGGAACAGGTTCACTGCTCCTGGTGCACAATTTAAAACACCCAGGAAATAATTGTATTTGGCAGACGTGAACGGTGGTAGCTGAAGAAAGGATATTGCTCCTGTATGTATCCATATTAACTAGAGATGAGCGTGTTCGGATCTAAGAGATCCGAACCCTCCCAAACTAAGGGGATCCGAGTCGGATCCAAGCAGGTTCGAATGTTCCCGCCTTACTCAGATCTCTGACATCGAGGCAAAACCATAGAGATGAAATCTTGCAACTCGCGAGCTTTCGTCTCTATATATAAGGGATGGGGCGGGTGCCAGTTCACTCCGGCTGTGGAGACTGAACAAGGAGGGTGGGTAGTGTAGGGCTGGGGAGAGGTGCTGTGCTGTCTGCTGTGTTCTGTTCTGTCTGCTGTGTCCTGGGCTGGTGCTGATCCATTCTGGGCTGGTGCTTTGCTGTCTGCTGTGTCCATCTGGGCTGCTGCTGATCCATCTGGGCTGGTGCTGTGCTGTATGGTGCTGTGCTCTCTGCTATGTCCTGGGCTAGTGCTAATCCATTTTGGGCTGGTGCTGTGCTATCTGTTGCGTCCATCTGGGCTGGTGCTGATCTATCTGGGCTGGTGCTATACTGTCTGCTGCGTCCATCTGGCCCCAAGTCCTGGACCCAAAAATATATATAAATACAGTATATATATTGTCAATTTATTTTCTGTGTGTGTTTGTGTTAGGCTTAGCCACACAATATACAGCAACTTGCAACCTAGTACTGCCCGACTCCAGTCATCATCAATCTGTGCTCTGGGACCAAATTTCTGGAGCTGAGAAGAAAAAAACATGACAGGAGAGCAAGGCCAAGTACCACATGTTGTAGCTGCCGCCAGCAGTGCAAGGCCATCAACTTCCTCGTCCTCTATGAAGGCCCATGCCCCAGGGCTTAAGTCACGCTGTCAATATGGTAAAGCTACTTTTACCAAAGTTAAGAAAAAAAATTGAAAGGAAATTTGCCTTTAGATAAACAAATAATTGGCAAAATGCCATTCACTACACGAAGTGGCAAAGAAAGGATAAGGTCTTGGCCTTTCTTTAGACAGACTGCTGGTTCTGACTCTGATAGCCCTTTGGAAAAATCAACAGTGTGTCCTGAGAAATCAAAATCACAAATCCTTGAGGAGAGTGCAAGTGTGTCCGCGGTTGCCATGTGTGAGCATACGTAAAAATTAGTTTACTGGAGGATCCTCCAGGTTCCAACATTTGTGTGCCCTCTGTAAATGTGGGGAAGGGCAGTCAACATGTTGCAGACATAGTCATCGAGGATGCTTCTGTGCAATTGCACATGGAGGAGGAGGATATTTTGGTAGTTGAAGGTGCTAAGGATGATGAGGATGTTGAAGAAAAGGATGTCCTTTGTGTAAGCAAGGCAACAGCTGTTGCCCATGGTTTGAAAAAGCCAAAGCCCATTGCTGTCATGCCAGGGCAAAAGAGAATAAAATCTATTTCTCACGTGTGGAATTATTTCCACCCCGATCTGGACAACAGTTGTCAAGCCATATGTGACCATTGCCAAGCAAGAGTGAGTAGATGGAGGGACCTAAACCACCTAGGAACCTCCTCCTTGTTATGCCACTTGGAGCGCATTCATCAAATATCAAAGTGTATGTCGCCAAGTTCCAAAATTCAAAACATAACAAGACCAGTGTAACCTACCTGCTCCCTCTCTGTGAGATCCAAGTACCTTCGTTCTCCAACACCAACTGTATCATCAACATCATCATTCATCATTGGGAGTAGTCCTGCTGCATCCAATGTTGGTATTTGAAGCATGATTGACTCCTCTCCTATCTGTGATTCCTCAGAAGGATCCTTGATGACTATGCCTGTTGCTGCTGCTGTTGCTATGAGTGGATCCTCATCCCAGAAGGGGACCAGGAGGAAGACTACTTGTAGTGTATCCTCCAAAAAACAATTAACTGTTAAACAATTGTTTGCAAGGGCAAACAAGTATGACAGCAATCACCCAGTTGCACAGCAGATACTGACGCCATAACAGCTATGCTGGTATGAGATGTGCATCCTGTATCCGCCATTACTGCAGTGGGTTTTTAACAGTTAATTAAGGTTGTGTGTTCTCACTACCAGATCCCTTCTAGATTACACTTTGCTAGAACAGCAATTCCAAGTCTGTACAAGGACATTAAAAAAACCTTATTAATGTCCTCAGAAATGCCGTTGTACCCACTGTCCACTTGACCACTGATATGTGGACAAGTGGGACAGGGAAAACTAAAGATTACATGACTGTGACAGCCCACTGGGTATGTGGATTGCCTACAACAGCAACAGCAGCAGCAACATCTACCAAAAGACAGCTGATACAGAGGCAGGCTACTCTTTGTATACCTGGTTTCACTAAGAGGCATACCACTGAGAATCTCTTAGAAAAACTCAGGGAAATCACTGCTAAATGGCTTACTCCACTTTGACTCTCCTCGGGATTTGTGATATCGGACAATGCCACCAATATTGTGAGAACATTACATGTGGGTGAATTCCAACACATCCCATGTTTTGTTTACACAATTAATTTGGGGTTGCAAATTTTTTAAAAAAATGACAGGGGCGTGCAGGAGATGCTCTCGGTGGCCCGCAAAATATCCGGACATTCTCAAATGCTTGTTGAAGATTGCTTGACCAGCAGGTACTGTTAAATTTGCCCTGCCATCAGCTGAAGCAAGAGGTAGTAACTCAGTGGAATTCTACCCTCTATATGCTTCGGCGGATGGAGGAACAGAACTGAGGAGATGATGGCTTTTCACGTGCAGGTGCAGTTGACAATTTTTTTACCAACAGCTCTTTGCATAGTTTTAGATTTCGGTCTGTTGGAAAAAAACTCCAAGTTTGGACTTAAACGTAGGATCCAGAATGGTCGCCAAAATATATTTTTCAGATTTCAATAGATTGGCGACTGGAAGTGGGGGGAGGAGGAGTCATGAGAGGACACAGAGAAGGAACGATCAGAGAGCTAGCAGGAAAGCCAGGAGAGGGCAGTGCTACGTAAACCGAGAGAGTACAGGATTTGCTGGAGGAGAGGGTGGTCTACAGTGTCAAATGCAGCAGAGAGGTCAAGGAGAATGAGCAGAGAGTAGTGGCCCTTGAATTTGTCAGCAAGGAGGTCGTTGCTGACTTTCGTGAGGGCAGTTTCAGTAGAGTGGAGAGAATGGAAGCCAGATTGAAATGAGTCAAGGAGGGAGTGGGAGGAAAGAAACGTGGTAAGGCACTTGTAGACAATACACTCAAGGAGTTTGGAAGCAAAAGGGAGAAGAGAGATGGGTCGATAGTTGGAAAGTATGTTAGGATCAAGGGTAGGTTTTTTAAGAATGGGGGAGACAAGGGCATGTTTGAATGCGGAAGGGACAGTGCTAGATGATAGGGAAAGATTAAGGAGGTGAGCCAGATGGGAACAGGCAGAAGGAGACAGGTAGGAGAGGAGACAGGAAGAGATAGTGTCAAGAGGGGAGGTGGAAGGAGGGGAGGACCGGATGAGGGCCATGACTTCCTCTCCAGAAGCAGGGGAGAAGGATGTCAGAGTTGGTGAGACAGAAGGGGAGGGGTGGTCAGGGCAAGGAGGGGGAGGAGTGCTGAGGGTCTGATGGGATATGATGTCCTCACATATGGAGTAAATTTTAGATGTAAAGTAGGTGGCAAAGTCAAGAGCAGAGAGCGAGGAGGGAAGGCGAGGAGGGGAAGGGCAGAGGAGGCAGTTGAAAGTGGCAAAGAGACGCCGGGGATTTGAGGACTGGGAGGAGATGGGGTTCTTGAAATATGTTTGTTTGGAGAGAGACAGGGCAGCACTGTAGGAAGAGAGAATAAATTTGAAATGGAGGAAGTCAGACTTAGAGCGTGTTTTCTCCACTGACGCTCGGCAATTCTTGAACACTTTTGCAGGTATCTGGTGCATTTGGAATGCCAGGGTTGTGGTGTGGATCTGCGAGGGTGAGTAGTTATTGCCGGAGCAACAGAGTCAAAAGTAGAAGTAAGGGAGGAATTGTACAGGGAAGTAGCTTGTTCAGGACAAGAGAGAGAAAGGATAGGGGAGAGAAGAGAGTCCAGCAGGGAGGAAACAGACACAGTGTCAATAGCCTCAATTTTACGCTTAGTAATGGTAGCCTTAGGAGTTAAAGGAGGGGAAGGAGAGAGGGATAGGTTAAAAGAGAGAAGGTGATGGTCAGAGAGGGGGAATGGGGAATTGGAGTAATCAGAAATATCACAACAGTGAGTAAAGACCAAGTCAAGTGAGTGCTCACTCACATGGGAGGGTGATGAGGTCCATTGGGCAAGACCAAATGAAGAGGTGAGGGTAAGGAGTTTAGCTGCGGAGGATTCTGTGGGAATGTCAATAGGAATATTAAAATCACCTAGGATAATGGAGGGAAGATCCGAGGAGAGAAAGTGAGGGAGCCAGGAAGCAAAGTTGTCAAGGAATTTGGAGGGAGAGCCAGGGGGGCGGTAAATGACAGTTACTTTGAGTTTTACTGGTTGGAAGAGGCGTATAGCATGAACCTCAAATGTGGGGAATGTAAGGTATGGTTCAGAGGGTATAAGCTGGTATGAATAACTGGTGCATAGAAGGACCCCAACACCACCACCCCAAGGCCGGGGTGTGTGGGGGAAGGCAAGGCCCCCAGAGGATAGAGCAGCAGGAGAAGTGGTGTCAGAGTTTGAGATCAAGGTTTCAGTAATGGCTAGGAGATTCTGGAAGTTGGAGATGAAAAGGTCATGGGTGGTGACCAGTTAATTACATACTAACCTGGCATTCCAGAGGGCACAGGATAGAGAGATAGCATTTGTGGGGGAGATGTGAATAAGATTATCCAGGTCGCTGTAACGTGGAGGTAAGATTAATTTGGGGAACTGATATGAATAGAGTTTAGTGATGGTGTTGGCACCTGAGCTAAAAGGGGAACATGTAGGAGGTGGGCAGGGAGGGAGATGTGGATGGCAGTGGGGTGAAGTGACAGGGATAGGAGTGTAGGAGGAGGGTTTGGTGGTGGGGTAGTAGGACAGAGGGGGTAGAGCAGGAAGAAAGTGGAGTAATGGGAGAGGAGGGAAGAGTAGGCAGACAGAGGAGGGGGGAGAAGGGAAGGAGGAGGTGGAAGAGATAAGGGGGAAATGATAAAGGTGGAAGCAAGGGGCAGAATAGAGGATTATGTAGAGACTGTGAAGGAGGGAGTTGACGAAGACCTTGTCATGGTGTTTATAAGTAAACAAGAGATGAGATGAGATTTGGAAATGTAAATGAGATATGAATGCAAGAGATTTGTGGAAATGCAAGAGAAAGAATAGTGATGGTAAATATGTATGGAGATTAACAAGTTTGTTATAGGGAGGATTAAAGTGGGGATCTAATGTGTGCAGAATTTGATAAATAACGCAGATAGTAAGCAGTTAGAGGATGTGAGGCAAGGCAGGACAGTTAAGACAAAGGACAGTGGGCCTCATTCAGAGGTGCTCGCAAAAAGCGAGGCTCGCTCTGAATCAGGGCGAGTGCTGGTTTTTTTAGTTGCAGCCTCCTGGACGCTTGCATAGCTGTGGGTGACCACCCACAGCTATTGTGAGCGGCCAGGATGATGGTCGCGATGGTCAAGACCATCGCGACCATCTTGCTTGCGACGACCCCAGAGAGCTTCTGGCTCTAATAGAGCCGAAAGCTCTCTCACTGAAATCACTGGTAATGTCACTGGGGCCACCCACAAACGGCAGGCATTCGCTTGAGAACGCCTCCATTTGTGAAGCCACCCCGCGGCCACACCTACAAAAGGGGGCGAGCTGTCAATCAACATCGACAGCCGCCCCTTTTGTAGTGAGCCAACGAACGAGTACTTTTTGCGCTCGCTCCGGGGCTCGCACACGCGCAGTGCACACGCCGCGCATGCACACTGGGCCACCATCGACCCGCTTGCAAGTGCTATGCACTTGCGAGCGGGTCTGAATCAGGCCCAGTGTTTCAAAGTGGAAAGATGTAAAATTACATGGGAACAAGTAGGATAAGCATTGAGATATATGCGAGAATCAGAAGGCCAGCATTATTAATAGCAGTAGAAGTGTTCTTGCCTTGACTGTACAAGGAGTCCAGTTGTAGCCTGAACCTTTAGTCCGTTGAGGTTTGTTGCTTGATGAAAAGTGTTCTCTTGTTTATCCTCGGTTTAACGCAGGTCTAAGGCTAGTTTTGCACTTAAAAAAACACTGCACTTTGAAAAAAACTGCACTACCCAGCCAAGGCTTCCCAGCCAATCTACTCACACTTATACAGAGAAGCGGTCAGTGGTCAAGTGGACAGTGGATACAATGGCATTTCTGAGGGTATTAATAAGGTTTTTTTAATGTCCTTGTACAGACTTGGAATTGTTGTTCTAGCGAAATGGATTCTAGAAGGGATCTGGTAGTGAGGACACATGACCTCTATTAACTGTTGAAAACCCACTGCAGTAATGGCGGATACTGGATTCACATCTAATACCAGCATAGCTGTTATGGCGTCAGTAATCCACTGTGCTACTGGGTGATTGCTGTCATACTTGTTTGCCCTTGCAAACGATTGTTTGACAGTTAATTGTTTTTTGGAGGATACACTACAAGTAGTCTTCCTCATGGTCACCTTCTGGGATGAAGATCCACTCACAGCAACAGCAGCAGCAACAGGCATAGTCATCAAGGATCCTTCTGAGGAATCTCGGATAGGAGAGGAGTCAAACATGCTTCGAATAACAACATTGGATGCAGCAGGACTACTCCTGATGATAAATGAGGATGTAGGTGATGATGCAGGTGTTGGTGGTGGAGATTGAAGGCACTTGGATCCCACAGAGAGGGAGCAGGTAGGTGACACTTGACTTGTTACATTTTGACTTTTGGATCTTGGTGACATACAATTTAATATTTGATGAATGCACTCCAAGTGACGTAACAAGGAGGAGGTTCCTAGGTGGTTTAGGTCCCTCCCTATACTCACTCTTGCTTGGCAATAGTTAATTATGACTTGAAAACAGTTGTCCGGATTGGGGTGGAAATAATTTCACACATGAGAAGTGGATTTTTTGTCTTTTGCCCCGGCATGACAAAAATGGGCTTTGGCTTTTTCAATCCATGGGCAACAGCTGTTACCTTACTTACACAAATGACATCCTCTTCATCAACATCCTTATCACCAACATCTTCATCATCAACATCCTCATCATCTTTAGTGCCTTTAACTACCAAAATGTCCTCCTCCATGTGCAATTCCACAGATACATCCTCACTGACTACGTCTGCAAGATGTTGACTGCCCTTCCCCACATTTACAGAGGGCACACAAATGATGGAACTTGGAGGATCTTCCAGTACACTAGTATTTAGGTCGCGCTCACACATGGCAACCATGGACACACTTGGGGATTTGTGATTTCAATTTCTCAGGGCACACAGTTGTTTTTTCTGGAGCTGTCTTACACTTCTTAACACTTTAAATTTTGTAATGGTACCACCACCACTACTACTACAAGCAGAAGAGCTATCAGAACCATCAGTCAACATAAATAAAGGCCAAGGCCTTATCCTTTCCTTGCCACTTCGTGTAGTGAATGGCATATTGCTAATTTTTTGTTTATCTAAAGGCAACTTGCCTTTCAATTTTTTTTCTTTACCACAGTAAAAGTAGCTTTACCATATCCATGGCATGACTTAAGCCCTGGGGCATGGGCCTTCATAGAGGACAAGGAAGTTGATGGCCTTGCATTATCACGATGACTTCTGGCGGCAGCTACAACATGTGGTTCTTGGTCTTGCTCTCCTGTCATGTGACAGCCCTCCATATTTTCTGTGGTTTTGAAGCAGTGTCACAAGCACCAATAGTGTAGCCAAGGTGCTGTTACAAAATTCACACATGTGCAGTCATGCGCACACAGAACAATAATATACAAAAGACACTTTTGTTTTTTTCGGATCCAGAACTTGGGTCCAGAACTTGGGCCCAGAGCACAGATTGATGACGACTGGAGTCGGGCAGCACTAGGTTGCGTTGCTGTATCTCGTGTGGCTAAGCCTAACCCGCACACACACACGCACACACAGAGAAAAAAGACAGACAAAAGACCCAATTTTTTGGGGGGGTCCAGAACTTGGGCCCAGGGAATAGATTGATGATGACTGGAGTCGAGCTGCACTAGGTTTCAACTTGTGTTGCTGCTGTTTCTTGTGTGGCTAAGCCTAACACGCACACACACAGAAAATAAATAGACAAAAGACACTACTTTTTTTGGGGGGGGTCCAGAACTTGGGCCTAGAGCACAGATTCATGACAACTGGAGTCGGGGAGTACTAGGTTGCATTGCTGTATCTTGTGCAGCTACGCCTAACACGCACACACACGCAGAAAAAAATTAGACAAAAAAAGACATTATTTGTTTCATTTTTTGGGGGGGTCCAGAACTTTGGCCCAGAGCACAGACTGATAATGACTGGAGTCAGGCAGCACTAGGTTGCACTTTGAGTTGCTGCTGTATCTTGTGCGGCTAGGCCGAACACACACACACACACACACACAGAAAATAAATAGACAAAAGACACTCTTTTTTTTTCAGGTCCAGAACTTGGGCCCAGAGCACAGACTGATGACGACTGGAGTTAGGCAGCACTAGGTTGCATTGCTGTATCTTGTGCAGCTAAGCCTAACACACACACAGAACAAAAATAGACAAAAGACACAATTTTTTTTTCGGGTCCAGAATTTTGGCCCAGAACACAGATTGATGACTGGAGTCAGGCAGCACTAGGTTGCGTTGCTGTATCTTGTGTGGCCAAGCCTAACACGCACAAATAAAAAGACAATATTTATATAGATTTTTTTTTTTCGGGTCCAGAACTTTGGCAGACAGCACAGAACCAGCCCAGATGGATCAGCACCAGCTCAGATGGACACAGCAGACAGCACAGCACCAGCCCAGATGGATCAGCAACAGCACCAGCCCAGATGGACACAGCAGATAGCACAGCAGTAACAGCACCAGATGGATCAGCAGTGCACCAGCCCAGGACACAGCAGACAGCACAGCACAGTGCCAGCACAGCACCAGCATAGGTAAGTAGTCCTACACTACCCACCCTCCCTGTTCAGTCTCCACAGCCGGAGTGAAATGGCAGCTGCGTGGTCCCTTATATACATAGAGATGAATGCTCGTGAGCCGCAAGATTTCGTCTGTATGGTTTTGCCTCTGTTTGAGATCCGGGACTGGTGGGGGAACCGAATGCACATTTGGTTCTCACCCCGGATTTCAAAATTCTGGTGGATTCGGATCTCTGAGATCCGAACCCGCTTATCTCTAATCAGAATGCATGTGCAGTGTGAATTTAATGCATGCGCAGTACAAAAAACTTCAAATAATCACACTAACAACAGCGCACTATGCTCACTTTTGAATCAGGCTCTAAATCTTTTATGTCTTACTTGTGTGTTGGTTCATTAACTAACTACTTTAGCAATCCAGAGCCACTTCTCCTGGCAGATACCAGTCCACATCTGGTAATATTGGACCCAATGAAAATGATCACCTAACCTCTCATTGATTTTAGACACTGGGGTACGAGTCTAATTGGGTGGGTTGTGCTGCTAATAGAAGAGGTAGACCAACCTTACAAAGGATAGATAGGTAGGTTTTTCTATCGTGCTTAGCCCCTCTGTTGTAGTGTTTTATGCTGTGGTCTTTCTGGTGTGACGTGCATGCTTAGATTGTGCTGCAGATGAAAATAGTGCATTATTGGTTGCACCCAATGGTAATGCCAATAACACTTGCTACAAATGTACAATCCTGATCACAATCTTCTGCAGTTACAGTATGGCCGAACTAATACAGATAGATAGCACTAAATAACAATCCAGATAACAATGTTCTATTAATGTTCCAACCGATGCATCGGATACGATCCTCACTGTATAGGCCCCTAAGTATTTTGCAGAGATGTATTGGGGTGGGCCGCGCTTCAAGTCGTGATGATGGGGTGGGGTTGGGGTCCTATGTGTTGAGGGGGAGGGTGGCGGGGAGATAAATGAGATACGATAAGGGGTAGGTAAGTGCTGCACCGTATAGAGGAGTACCAAGACCTGCTGGTTTGATTAAGTTAAGCTGGAGGTTATACGTGAGCTCCTGTGTTGTGTGTAGGAAGGGGTGGGGTAGGGGAAGGGGGAGCAAGGGATCGGGGGGGATAGAGGGTGGCGATATTGTGGTGTGAGAGGTCTGAGGAGTGAAAGAATATACTGACAAATCATGTGGGATCCAAACCTATTTATTGGGTAAGTCACAGTGCTTCCCTAGGTGGTTACGTTGAATGTGGACAAGTTCAGTTGATATGGTTTGGGAGATAGGTTGACCCTTTTAGGGGGCTCCTTGACGTGTGGTCCTTATTACTGCACGTTCCCCTGCTGGACCTTTGGTCAACAGACTTGTGGAAACCGGGATGTAACAATGATGTTGTGTCCAGGAGTTCATGCAGTTGGCGGCATCCCACACTGTT
Source organism: Taudactylus pleione (assembly GCA_031769625.1). Lineage (NCBI taxonomy): Eukaryota > Metazoa > Chordata > Amphibia > Anura > Myobatrachidae > Taudactylus > Taudactylus pleione. Next base: position 6,759,565 of record JAUIMM010000137.1, on the reverse strand, counting down.
GTTGGGATTTGCTTACCTACAGGTAGGTGAAGTGTGGTCCACGGTGGGAGGCATTTGCTGTTCTGATCCCAATGACTGGCCAGGGGGTGTGGGTGAACTCCGTGGTCCCGCGGGGTGCCTGGCGGTCAGGTGCCTGTTGGTGTTCAACTGTATCAGTCGCTGGGTGACAGTCTTGTGATGCGGCCTGACAGGTGGATGTTTGAGGAGGAGCTGATCCAGACCAAGGCATAGTGGGTGGATGCTTGAACCCAGGAGGTACCCTGTTATTACAACAAATCATGCTTGATGGTGTTATTACTTATACACCTAGATGTCTGGTATGCAGCCTCACTATCGTTTTAATATATTGTCACTGAAATAAAAACTTTATCACACTATTGTGGCTTTCCCTTGTTTCCCTTGTCTGTTTTTGAGGAACAAGAGGCATCTCAGTGTGTATAAAGAAGATAGCAAGTGACTATTGTGGTTTTGGGAAGACCAGTGTATTTTAAGAATAAGATCTACATATGTACTGATTCATCCTGAAGGAACTAATGCATTAACGTAGAATTCATGGACTATTGACGGTGACATTCTGGTTAATCTAATATACCACTATTAGAGATTAATTCCCTATTGAGGTTTTTGCGCAAGGTTTACCTTTTTAGCTATATTCGTCTACTTTATGGTGTACTGTGGGTGTACACCTTATTAACCTGTTGCAGCATTACTCTCATATACGTGAAGCGCTCGGATTATTAATAACTTTTTTATTCTTTATCAAGGAGTTACTGTGGTGCTGGAAATGCCATTTCTTATAGGGGACTTCCAGGTGTGTGGGTGGTCACGTGCACGTGACTAACCAATCATGCGTGTGTGTGGGGGTGGTCTGAGGAGCCTGATGTTTTTGAAGGGGGTGTGGTCGGTTTTGGCCTGTGACCTCCCTATTTATGTAACGTGTCACATGGGGGTACCCAATATGCGTGGTGCGTTGCTGGACTATGTGTGTATTCTATGTACCCGTGGGTACATGTAACAGACTGGGTGAGATTGGGAATTGTATGTTACGTAGTGTGTCACATGGTGGTGGTATCCAATGATCATGGGGAGTGTGTGGGCTGGTGCGTGGTACGCGTTACCATGGTTACGCGTGTGAATGGAGCTCATAGGGTACGTGATGTAGTGTGTCACATGGTGGTGGTTTCCAATGAACGTGGGGCATATGTGGCTGGTGCGTGGTGTGCATTGCCATGGTAGCGCATATGAATGGAGCTCATAAGGTATGTGCCGCTGTTGTGTATGGTGCATTGTGAGGTGATGTGTTATGCATGGGGTGTATTCTCTGATCGTCCTGGCACTACCGTTATTGTCCTAAAAATGTGTTTTACTGGGTGATGCGTGTGTTGTGGCTGACTTGTGTATGGAAATTGATGTGTGTAGATGTTTATGTTTGCTGTGTGCATATGGTGTTCTGCTTTGTTTCTATGTGTGGAGCTCGGGGTCATGTTGAATGGGTATGTGTGGTATAGGGCTTTGAGTAGGGGGGTGTTGGTGCTGTTAAGCATGTGTGTGTATCTTGTCAGAATGGGGGGGAGAGGTGGTGGGATGGTCGATAGTGTGTGTAAATGGTGATGGGGGTATATTATACATGTTGTGTGCTCATAATTGGGGTTGTGGTGGGTGGCATGTGGTATACTATGATGGGAAAACTAGGGGGACATGGCTTGGGGAAGGGGTATGTGGTGCAGGGTGTGAGTCTCTGTGGCAAGTGGGTTTGTTGCTGGTCTGCATGGTGTGGGTGGAGTGGGTGGAGCAGTTGTACATGTAGGGTGGGTGTGTGATGTGCGGTTGGCCAGTGTACCGTGTGTCAGGTGTTATAATAATCTATAGGGTATGTGGGAGTGTTAGTGTCTCCATTGGGTCGGTAGATTGGTGTAAGTGTTGGATGTGGGTGTTATTAATGGTGGGGTGGTTGGTCATCTTCAATGTTGTGAGTTTGATTGGGGGGTGTTCTATTTAGAAATTACCGACTTCATTTCATTGTCAATGTTGAGGCCGTGTGGTGTAAATGTTTTCATTGTGAAAATCCACTTTAGTTCTTCTTTGTTGAGTTTCTTGGATAGGTCACCCCCCCTCCAGTTTTTGCTTACTGTTTTTATGCCCAGAAATGTCATGCCCATGGTGCAGCTGTTGTGTTTTTCCTGGAAATGTATTGGGACATTGTGGTAAGTATGTTGCTTGCTCATATTCCTTTCCTAGTAGACAAATTGCTCTCACTACCTCATTACACAATAAATCATTTATGCGAACACATCTAGCTCTCCACTCTGACTCACAATATTTACCATGTTCCTCCTGCATTTCTGACCAATTGCTCTTGGCAGGCACCTAACCTCTTGATTTCCTTAAAGACTAAGTCCCAGTCCTCTAGATTCCCCTGTGTGGTCCTTTCTACATCTATGTATCATTTGTACATAATATTTAGCTTATACCCACAAATAATTTATTTTTAGAACTTGACACTGGGGCATGTTCTCTGCTAATATATGTGTCATTTCCTATGATTTATGTACACTTATTAAATATTGTTCAGAGTGAGAACAAATGGCAAATTATATGGAATCCTAAAAGCTATATATATGCAAATGAACCAGAGGGTAGGATGGCAGACTGCTTATCAATTACAAAAAAATGCCTGTTTTATTTATTGTACTTTATAGAGTCCACTTGTAAAAGTCATGCATGTGATTCTATAATTGGTTTGGCATAGAATATAATGTAGTTTTCAGCCTAATATCCAAGGTGTGACCTCAGAATAATAACACAGGTAGTGAAAGAATATGCCTTATGTAATAACCTTCACTTATTGTATTCTCATATCAGAGCCTGCAGAATCATATAATTGGTTGACATGGAAACAAACACAAATTAGCAAGAAATAAGAATCAATTCATTGACTACCACAATAATACTCATCATAATAAACATTCAGGTTGTACAGATTTTTAAATATTGTATAATTTTTAGACATAGAAAACACATTGAAAAAGCTGTTTCCAAGCAATAGGCTTTAAAAAGAATATGAAAATGGTATAATTGAATCATTTAAATATATTAGGATAAATTCCTTTACAACTAACAGAATGGTTACGTAGGATGACTGATACTCAGATCTGTAGTCAATGTTGGACTGGAGTATTAAGCAGCCACCAGGGAAATGCAGCTGGCAAGAGCACACTGTAGGGGTGTGACCAACTATTGGGTATGTGTGGTCATTAATAGGAAGGGCGTGGAAATTACACAACAGAGAGCATATTATACATAAGCAGATTCTCAGACACAGCACTGTTCCCAATTTAGCAATTTAGTCTAATAAACGTTACATGTGCCTCCTTTAGTCTAATAAATAATAGTCAGTGGCAACATTACTAGAATAATCATAATCTGTGCCACCTTTAGTGTGATTCAGTGCTCCTTTAGCCTAATAATAATCTTTGCTCCTTTAATTTAATAATAATAATAATAATAATAATAACCTTTGTCTAGTTCAGACTACTACAACAACATCTACTACTACTAATAATAATCTTTGCCTAGTTCTGACTACTAACAACCATTCCTAGTTCTGACTACTACTACATCATCTACTACTACTACTACTACTACTACTACTACTACTACCACTTCTACTACATCATCTACTACTACTAATAATAATAACAACAACCTTTGCCTAGTTCTGACTACTACTACATCTACTACTACTACTACTACTACTACTACTACTACTACTACTACTACTACTACTACTAATAAACTTCTACTACTACTAATAACCTTTGCCTAGTTCAGACTACTACTACATCATCTACTACTACTACTACTAATAATAAACTACTACTACTACTACTACTATTACTACTACTACTACTAACCTTTGCCTAGTTCTGACTACTACTACATCTACTGCTATTACTACTACTACTAATAAACTACTACTACTACTACTACTACTACTACTACTACTACTACTACTAACCTTTGCCTAGTTCTGACTACTACTACATCTACTACTATTACTACTACTACTACTACTAATAACCTTTGCCTAGTTCTTACTACTACTAATAATAACCTTTGCCTAGTTCTGACTACTACTACTACTACTACTACTACTACTGCTACTACTACTACTACTACTACTACTACTACTATTATTACTACTACTGATAATAAACCTTTGCCTAGTTCTGACTACTACTACTACTACTATTATTACTACTAATAATAATAACCTTTGCCTAGTTCTGACTACTACTACTACTACTATTATTACTACTACTAATAATAAACCTTTGCCTAGTTCTGACTACTACTACTATTATTACTACTACTAATAATAACCTTTGCCTAGTTCTGACTACTACTACTACTATTATTATTACTACTAATAAACCTTTGCCTAGTTAAGACTACTGCTACTACTACTAAATCTACTACTATCTATACTACTACTAATAATAACTTTTGCCTAGTTCTGACTACTACGATGACTACTACTACTACTAACAATAACCTTTGCCTAGTACAGACTACTACTAACAATAACCTTTGCCTAGTTCAGACTATAATAATAAAATAATAATAGTAAGAATATGTGACCCCTTTATTATAATACAGGTTGAGTCTCCCATTTCCAAATATTCCAAAATACGGAATATTCCGAATTACAGAATAATTTTGGCATGACTGAGATAATAAAACCTTTGATTTTTGATGGTTCAATGTACACAAACTTTGTCTAAGGCACAAATTATTAAAAATATGGTATAAAATTACCTTCAGGCTGTGTGTATAGGGTGTAAATGAAACATAAATTTATTTCATGTATGTACACAAACTTTGCTTGAGCCATAAAATTATTGAAAATATTGTATAAAATGAGCTGCAGGCTATGCGTATAAGGTGCATATAACACATATATGCATTCTGTGTGTATATTGGGGTCCCATTCCCAAGATATTTCATTATGATATGCAATTATTCCAAAATACGGAATATTCCGTTATCCAAAATACCCCTGGTCCCAAGCATTTTGGATATGGGAGACTCAACCTGTAGTAGTATTGTGCTTGAGTAATCATATGTGCCTTTTTAGTGTTTAAATATACTGTAATGTGTCCCCATCAGTAAAATATATAATAAATATGATGTCCCATTTAGTATAGTATATTTAGAATATATAATCTCTGCAACTTTTATTTAATGTTTTAATATTGCTACGTTTATTACATTAATCATTTCTCTGTCCTGCTCTGCTGCTCATGTATTTCACTGTATATTATTATTATTATTATTATTATTATTATTATTATTATTATTATTATTATCCTCTTTTATTTCTATGGCACCACAAGAGTTCTGCAGCACATTGCAAATGAGCACACAAGAAAACAATTGTTAACAGTACAAAACAATGCAAGACAAGGACATGGTTTAGAAAACCATTGCTACATTAGCAATCATAATAATTTAAAAAGCAGTAGGGCATCAGCAACCAAGTGTTAGGTGCTGTTAGGAGTAAATGATAGTATAAGAAGGGTAGGAGATGCACATGAAGGAAGAGGGTCCGGCTCTTGAGAGCTTACATTCTAAAGGTGAGGGGCAGACAGACAGGCGTGACACCGATGGAGTAATCAGTGAGGAAGGAGAATGGAGGAGTAGGTTAGTATAAGAGCTGGAAGGCTTTGATGAAGAAGTGGGTCTTTAAGTGCCTTTCTGAAAATTAGTAGAGCGGTAGAGTCTGATAGAGAGAGGGAGATAATTCCAGAGAGTGGGAGGAAGTTATCAGTTTGCAGGAGAGACAGCATGCATTTATGGAGCGAAGTGGGCAGGCAGTTGTGTAAAGGGAGATGAGGTCAGAGATGTAAATGGGAGAGGATTGGGTGATGGCTTTCTAAATAAGTGTGAGAAGCATGAATTGGTTTCTGAAGGGAAGGGGCAGCCAGATTAGGGCTATTAGGAGAAGGGAGGCAGATGTAGAATGTTCGGAAGATGAGCCAAGCACCAATATTGAGGACAGATTGGAGAGGAGAAATTTGGGAGTCAAAGGTGGTGATTCAAATGTTTTTTTGGGTGTGATAATGAGCACCCAATTTGCTATTCAATTGTTCTGGGCACTCATTAATTATCGTCCTCTTCGCCGACTATCTGACGAGTTTTAGCCATGTAAAACGGCTAAACTCATCTTAATTTCTGGTTAGGGCATGCTATCTGCGGGTAGTGCGCCCTAACCAGGTTGTTTCAGACACATTTCTGCTCGCACCCTCCTGAGTGCGTACGTGCAGAAATGCCGTCGCCGGCGGCTATCACGCCCTGACAGAGCAACAATTGAATTGCTCTATTGGGCGCCTTAAAAAAAAGCCGCCAGCAAAACATTTGAATCGCCCCCAAAGAGTCCCGAATCGGAGGAGGCTACAGTAGTGCCATCTGGAGATGACCAGTGAGGAAATGTTGAGAAAGGGTCTGATACTGGAAATATTTTTGAGATGGAAATGGTAGGACTGCAAAGGTACTGAATTGCGGTTTGAAGGAGATGGAAAAGTCAAGGATAATTCCAAGACACTTGTGGGCTAGAAGCATGGTTGTGCCATCAATAGATAATGAAATTGTGGGAAGAGAGGTTATGCGGGAAGGTTAGAAAATGATCATCTCAGTCTTAGACATGTTAAGTTTAAGTGCTGGAACATCCACGAAGATATATCATAGAGACAGTTGGAGATGAGTGAGAAGAGGGGAGAGGTGAGGGAAGGAAAGGTAGATCTGAGTGTCATTAGCATAGATCTTATAATGGAGGCCAAAAGAGCTGATGAGTGCACCTAAAAATGACATTTAGAAGGAGAATAGCAGGTGTCCAAGAACAGTTCCTTTGGGGACACCTACCAGTAGTGGAAGTGGGAGGCAGAGCAGTCATGAGAGAATAAAGATAATGAACAGTCAGAGAGGTATGAGGGCAGCTAGGAGAGGGCAGCATCATGTAGACTAAGGGAGTGAAGGATTTGAAGGAGGAGAGGCAGATCCACAGTGTCAAAAGCAGCAGAGATTTTATGGAGAACATACATATAGTAGTGGCCCTTGTATTTGGCAGCAGTGAGGTCATTGCTGATTTTCGTGAGGGCAGTTTCAGTGGAGTGGAGAGGATGGAAGCCAGACTGAAGTGGGTCAAGCAGCGAGTGGGAGGAAAGAAAGATGGTAAGGCAGTTGTAAATAATGCACTCAAGGAGTTTGGAGGCAAAAGGGAGGAGAGAGATGGGTCAGTATTTTCAGAGAGTGTTCGTATCAAAGGTAGGTTTTCTAAGAATGAGGAGACAAGTGCATGCTTGAATGCAGTGTCTGATGAGAGGCAGAGATTGTGGAGGTGGGTAAGATGGGAACAGACTGAAGGAGAGAAGTAGCAGAGGAGGAAGGGATAGGGTCAAGGGGATAGGTGGAACAGGAGGAGGACCAGATGAGGGCTATGACTTCCTCCCAGATAAAGAGGAGAAAGATGTCAGAGTTGGTAAAATGGATGGGAGGGGGACTGGGAAAAGAGGGTGTGGAGTGCTGATGGTCTGGTGTGAAGCAATGTCCTGATGTATGGAGTCAATTGTAGATATAAAGTAGGTTGCAAATTCAAGGGGAGAAAGTGAGGATGGGAGGCAAGGAGGGGGTGGGCACATTAGGCAGTTGAAAGTGGCAAAGTGAAGCTGTGGTTTGAGGACTGGGAGGAGATGAGGTACTTGAAATATGACTGTTTAGAGCAGAAAAGAGCAGCACTGTAGGATGAGAGCATACATTTGAAATGGAGGAAGTCTACCTTAGAGCATGAGTTCCTCCTATGTTGATTGGTGGTTTTTGAACACTTTTGCAGGTATCTGGTGTATTTGGAATGCCACAGCTGAGGTGTGGATCTGCGAGGGTGAGTAGTGATTATAGGAGTAGCAGAATCAAGAGCAGAGGTAAGGCAGGCATCATATAGGGAAGTAGATTGTTCAGGTCATGAGAGAAAGAGAGAGAGAGAGAGAATAGAGGAGAGAAGTGAGCCAAGCAGGCAAGGATAATTAAATGGTGTTGATAGACTCAAAATTATGCTTAGCGATGGTATCCTATCCTTAGGAGGCAGAGGTAAAGAGAGATAAAAGGATAAGGTAAAAGTGGTAAGGTGATGGTCAGAAAGGGGAGAATGGAAAATTGGTGCATTCAGAAATATCACAAAGGTGAGTGAAGACCAGATCAAGCGAGTGTCCATCCACATTGGAAGGTGAGTAGGTCAATTGGGAGAGACCAAATGATGATGTGAGGGACATAGATAGATGGAGTTTAGAGGCAGATGATTCTGTGGGGACATCGATAGGGCAATTGAAGTTACCTAAGATGAAGGTGGCATGGTCTGAGGAGTGGAAGTAAGGGAGCCAGGAAGCAAGATTTTCAAGAAATTTGGAGGTAGGGCCATTGGCATGATAAATAATAGCTACTTAAAGGTGAACTGGTTGGAAGAGGCAAATAGCATGAACCTTGAATGTAGAGAATGAGAGGGATGGTTCAGAGTGTACGAACTGGAATGAGTAACAGGAGGATTAAAGGACTCCAACACTACCACCATGGTGACCTCCAGTCCAAGGTGTGTGAAAGAATGTAAAGCACCTAGAGGAGATAGCTGCAGGAGAAGAGGTGTCAGAGGGGGAATTCCAGGTTTTGGTGATGGCTTGGAGATTAAGGGAGTTAGATTAAAAGGTCTTTGATGGGGACCAGTTTGTTACAGATATATCTGGCATCCATAGGGCCCAGGAGAGGGGGATACGTTTCGGGGGAGAGATGAGGATGAGATCACCAGGGTTGCTATAGCATGGAGGTGAAATTGATTTGGAGGAAAGAGATGAATAGATGGTGTAGTGATGGTGTGGGTTCCTGGGCTAGGAAGGGAAATTGTAAGTGATGGGCAAGGAGGGAGTTTGGTGAGATGCAGATGGAGGTGAAGAGAGGAGACAAGGAGAATATGGTCTGAGCAAGTATTAATGGTGGGGTAGAAGGAACATAATAGGTGAGAAGTGAATGAAAATTAAGTGATGGGAGAGGTATAGGATGGAAGCATAGGGATGGAATTGAGACTGAGAAGGGGAGAGAGGGGAAGGAGAATAGAAAAGTTAGGATAGATCGGAACAGGGGGTAGAATAAGTGTTAATGTGGATCATAATCACAATGGTCATTGTGTGGATGAGGTAAATAGGGGAGCAAAATGGAAGTAGGAATTGAAGACCTTATTTAGAGATGTATGTTCATAAGATTATTAATGTACACCCTTGATTGTTAGGAGTCTGCACCTCGCTCGCAGAACCCCCAAGCTGTAGCATTATTGACATGCTGCAGTGTTTGGGGGCAGAGTGGTGCACCCCCATTTTCCAGGAGCGACAAGGCCAGGGTCTGTGTCAAGCTAGGCACTTTAGATCCTGCAGCCTGACCAAAGGAGCAACCATCACAACCGTTGGTCACAATGGTGGTGATGGTTATCCCAGCCTGCGACATCGTCGCAGTGCTGGGATCACAGATGCAGCAAGGATTTTTCTGACACCTCCTTCTGCATTTGCATAGGAGATGGACAGATTTGCACAGCCCCTTGTGTGCAGCTCTATAAATCCGTCTATTTCTGAATCAGGCCCTGAGGCTGTATGACATGAAGACAATGTAAACAATTTGTAATATGCAGTTGAAAGTAGAGTGATTGTAAGTATGTGTGCACATTATGGAAATTTTATGGGTGCAGAAAGTAGATACTAAAGTAGATAACGTTAAAAGTGAGAGGATGTGAGGCAAGACTAAAATGCAATGGTCACTCAGACAGGGTTAATGGGTATAAAGGCAAATTGGCATTTGGTACAGATATGCACTGTGATGTTAATGAATACAAAATGGCAGAACAAATACTTTCAAGCAAGGTGGTCAGTTTGTGTAGTTTGCAAGCAGGGAGTTCAGTGTGGAACTTATCAAGTTACGCAGACAGCAGGGGCCAGATGTAATTTGATGCAATTTTGTCAAAAATTTTGAAATTAGTGCTAAACTCACTTTTTTTTTACACACACGCAAATGTAATAGGGTGCGACTATAGATAAACTTGAAATTTATTGTTTTACTATTACTCATGAAAAACAATTCACATCCAGATGTTTTCCCATTCCCAAGTTAGAACTCATGCAATGTAATAGAGTGCAAGTACTGCTGAACATTTGTAAAAACAATAGACCAGTATTAGGCTAGCGAGTCTAGCCTGAGGAGGTCAGAATAACACAAGAACATGCACATATCCATGACATATGTCATGTTTCTGTGTGTTAAAATAAAAACGTTTCATTAAAAAAATTGATGTGCATCTTCCCCAGAAGCATAACCAGCCCCGCGTTCTGTAAAGGCTGCCCTGGTTCTTAAAATATAGGGGAAGAAATGCATAGGGGTCCCCTGTATTTTAAAAACCAGCATAGAGCTCAACTGAGCCAGTCCTGGTTGTGGAAATACATGGGACAAAATGAGTAGGGGTCTTTTCCATAACCAGTACCAGACTCTTTCTAGTGGGGGTGTAATGCAGCAGCCAAGGGAACCCTTCACCGGGTCCCCCAGCCAAAGCATTACACCTGACCACTAGTCAGCCCAGGCATAGGATCCCTGGGGAGGTAAATAAAAGGGGCTCCCCTCTCCAGAGCACCCCAGGCCTGATCTGATAGCCTTGGGCTATCCCTGGCACTACTGGATGGTGGGTACCAGATTAATTATGTATAAGTGTAGTGTAAAAAATAGATTTCATAATATTGTCTTTGCTGGAGAACTACAGGCCCAGCAGCAGTGTTCAAAGTTCAGATTTTGTTTACCTATTCAGTAAGACCAAAGGCTGTCAATTTAAGCCTAAGGGACATTAAACCACGAGTGTTTTGAGTGTTGGCAGTTTAATAACGTGTTGGATATTGCCTCTTTAAGTTTAGCTGGTCTTATGCAGGCTCTCCTCCAGTTCCCCCTTCGTGGCCGCCGAGTTTTCAGCTAGTGCTGATGCTGACCCGGCGGCTGCGTGTGGTGCTGTCAGCAGGGCCGCGACTGCGGCTGTGGTCGTAGGCCCTGCTTGTGCCTCCAGGTCACGGGGGCGGGAAGCGGCTTGCGCCGCTCCTGCCTCCCTCACTGCGGTGCCCGCTGCCCGGCATAGCTGATGCGCCCGGGTCTATACTAGGCCTGGGGGCATGGCGTGGTCATCTTCAGATGGAGCCACGGCTGAGCAGTTTGCCGATGGCTCCGCCTCTGTGCTTGTGGACCAGTGGCAGGTCGCGGGCGCCGCTGGTCCCAATAGGCCTCGGCGCAGCAAGGCACATGGCAGGCCTAACTTTGTGGTCGGCGGCAGGTCGGCAGGCAGGGGCCGCGGCCGGGTGTCTGGCCGCTGGATCTGCCTCCACCTTCAGGTATCCTGGCCACTATGAGCCCAGTCGAGCGCGCGCCCATTGTGCCCATGGGGTGGGCGTGGCTTAGCCGCTGTGTGCAGCCAGTTTTACAATAACGTGGATCCCTGCTACTCACTCTAGGCAAGGTAGACAGCCCTCCTATATTGTAAATTGGGCTGCGGCTGCCATCTTCATACTGGGGGGGCTGCTGCTGCCTGCTCTATGCGCGACAGGCAGCCCTCCCAGGTACCACAGACTGCCCTATTCATGCCCAGATAATAAAGGGCCATACAAAAATTAGGATCCCCTCAGTGTCACAAAGGAAATAAATAGCACTACAGTCCCTGTTGATCTTTTACAATGTAAGACAGTAGTAAAAGATGGAAAGCCAGTAATGAATGTAGTTGTACAGCGACTAGGTGATCTGGAAAACATGCACTGTTATGGGTGCACTGATATAGACCATTTATAGGATCGATTATTAATACTGAATAATAATATCCAGTACATAAGGAGTCCAATCTGTACGTCTATGTCCAGGGCAGTGCACGGTTTCTTTTTCTGCCCTCCCCCAGATTCCCCAACCTGCTCAGATAATCTGTAATGGAGCCCACATATGAAATAAAAAGATTCAGCTCAAGCAAGATGGCTCCACTTCTACATATAACTGCTTACTGTGTTTGCTGGTCCCGTATATGCCAGAATTATTTCATTCCGTATATTCGTATGATGCCTGTTATAGCTAGTATAAGTGCTGATTATGCCCTCTTACTGTTAACATGTTAAAAATCAGGCATTTGAAAGACCCCTCTGTAGACATTCCGCGTTTGCCTCTGAGCCCTGTCCCCTTTACACACAAGGGCTGTTAGGATTGCCCAAGCAGGAGGCACAGGCAGGCTCCTCCTATATATTGCAGAGGTCGCATGTGTGTGACCGGTAGGATCTCCACTGTTGCAGTTATTTAGTCTCCCATGCATAGAGCTAGGCAGTCCTGGCTCTGCCGATACAGGGTGCTGCCTGGTCGGCTGACCAACACTGTGTCAGTTGTTAGCAGAGTTGGGACCATGGTGCCTGAAAAAAGTGTATATCATAGCGTTGCCCCTCCCCCTGCACACACACTCCCTTTACTGAACTGAGCTAGTGGGGTATGGCAAGCCTGTGGGGGAATACTGGAGTGCAGAGTGAAAACAACAAACTGGCAGTTTTTTCTGCTGGGCATTGAGGTCCTATTGGTGTAATAGAACGCTTTACTGATGCACTATCTGACATTAATGGGTAGCTGCTTTGACACTGCCTTATTTAAGTATAGCACCTAGGATCTAACTGTGATCTCCTTTGAATCATTGATTCAATTGATGAAAGAGATTGTTTTATTTATTCTGAGCAAGTGCTATAGTAAAATTCCACAGGGTGCACAGCATATAACTGCAATTGCTGACCTAAGCAGCTTTTGCTGTAGTGGGAACACCTATGTTAAGCTACATTCTTAGCTATGCTCCTACTTCAAAAATATACATTGCACCTATAGTAATGTGAGTACTACTATTCATGTTCTGCCTACCACCATTATTATTAATCCAGGTCTCCTAATAAATAACAATAAATAAATATCTACTTTAGGTTTTAGTGCAAACTAACCGAGAAAAACTAACAGGCGGCCATTATACTATGTAACGCCCCATGACTTCTGGAATTCGGTATGGCGCCCTCTGTCCATTTCATGATCCACTGGAACCACCCTCACTACTCCTCGGGTTTTGTTACACCCGCGTCGGGTGCGTTGTCTCCCGTGGCTGTGGCACCCCCTCCCCCCCTTTTACCCAGCTGCTGCTATTGCTGCACTCCATACGCTGTCATCTCGGGCCAGCTTTTTTGACCCCTTTGCTAGCTTCCCAGTCTTCCACGCCTGGGTCATCAATTTATCAGCAGGCTGGCCAGCGATTGAGGTAAGGAGGCCTATTGCTCCTACCATAATTGGCAGGTGGGTTTTTATTATATTATTAATTATACAGTCCGTGAAATATTAAAAGAAATTAAAGTGTTATATAGGTAAGAAAAAAGTGTAATTAAACTAGTGTCTCAGCACAAAACCGGTGTTTCCAATATTTTTCTGAAATATATGGTAGTATCCTGGATATCTATATATTATCATTCATTAAATCTATTACAATAAATAGTTATTTAAACCAAATGCCACTCTGTCAGTATTATTTCAAACATAATTATAACACTGCTTTGAATGGCGTTCATACTGTATGTACACATAGCATAATCTAAGTGGACATGGTTATTCCCGCACAGATGCAGCACCTTATAATACAGAAGAAAAAACACAAAGAAAGCAGTGGAACCACAGACACACCATACCGACAAGACATGGAAATGTAACAAAGACGGGGGAAGGGTGAGGGGAACAACATATCTAACCAGACTTGAGGCAAAAAACTAAAAACCCCCAGAGTAAACTAACCATGACGCCATTTCATATAATTCAGAAGCCAATTGGGCCCCCGGGGGAAAATAAAAAAATCCTCATAGACTCCTGCAGTAGGTCGGCGAGTGGTTAGGTCTCCGATGAGCTACGTTGGAGCTTAAGATGGCATCCCCCCTATAGGGGATGCCATCTTAAGGAGATCCGCTGTCGACAGCTGGACGACTGTGGGCAGTACCAGATTCGGCACGGAAGCAAGTCTTTTCAGTGTGATGCCCCAAAGTTTCTGAGGGCGGGTTTGCAGCGTTTGGCTTTTTCAGAGCTCAAGCCGGGCTAGTTCGGTACTCACTCATTTGGAATAAGAGCTTCTGCATCTGCGGCTTCTGCTGGTTTCTTCGACCGGGATATCCAATCCCTTGGTCAGTGTCGTCCTGCTGCATTCTGATGTTATATTCGTCCGGGTTTAGCTATTTTGCTCCAACGTAGCTCATCGGAGACCTAACCACTCGCCGACCTACTGCAGGAGTCTATGAGGATTTTTTTATTTTCCCCCGGGGGCCCAATTGGCTTCTGAATTATATGAAATGGCGTCATGGTTAGTTTACTCTGGGGGTTTTTAGTTTTTTGCCTCAAGTCTGGTTAGATATGTTGTTCCCCTCACCCTTCCCCCGTCTTTGTTACATTTCCATGTCTTGTCGGTATGGTGTGTCTGTGGTTCCACTGCTTTCTTTGTGTTTTTTCTTCTGTATTATAAGGTGCTGCATCTGTGCGGGAATAACCATGTCCACTTAGATTATGCTATGTGTACATACAGTATGAACGCCATTCAAAGCAGTGTTATAATTATGTTTGAAATAATACTGACAGAGTGGCATTTGGTTTAAATAACTATTTATTGTAATAGATTTAATGAATGATAATATATAGATATCCAGGATACTACCATATATTTCAGAAAAATATTGGAAACACCGGTTTTGTGCTGAGACACTAGTTTAATTACACTTTTTTCTTACCTATATAACACTTTAATTTCTTTTAATATTTCACGGACTGTATAATTTCTATAGATATTTTCAAGACTAATCAAAGTTATAATTAATTATGTGCATCAATTGCAGACAATTTTTTCCTCTCTATCCTTCATTGGGAATGATTTAAGTCTGCAAACTGCATTGTATTTGCGCTCTATTGTCATTAGATCCATTTGATAAATAACAGATGCCCTGTTTTCCTGCCAGTTGTGTGTTCTTTCATTGTCCGCAGGAGTGTGTGGAGGAATGTTGGTTCTGGTGCAGTTGGATGTGGCTAGGAGGAAGAAAGAATACTGTAGTGGTGAGATACATGTTGGAGAATGATGGTGGTGTAGTGGAGAATGTTGGTGGTATGGTGGAGAATGGTGGTGGTATGGCGGAGAATGGTGGCGGTGTAGTGGAGCTTGTGTTTATGCAATTCCGCAATGCACACTTGTTTCATGTGGATGGCATGCATTTTAGTCCTGCAGGATTGCCTAATTTTCTGCTGATTGAGGGTGTCTAGTTACAGGGTTGAGTTATGGTGGCAGCGCAACGGTTTAGGCCTCGCTTGGCAGGAAAGAATGACACTTGGAGTTAGTATATGTTAATAGGTAGGCTTAGTGGGTGCACTCTCATTGAAGTGGAGTAAGGCAACAGCCAATTGTCCTGGGCGGGAAATGGCTATACCACCTGGACTGGTGGTTGAAGTTAAAGGAGAGTTGATCACCAATGGGGGGGGGGGGGGGTGGTGGTGGTGGTGGTGTGTGTGTGTGTGTGTGTGTTTGTATGGAGCCGTTTGGCTGTTATGTTCTGTGCGTTCTTTTGTGCCGTCACCATTATTAGTAATAACTTATAGTATAAAAATGTAATGACTTGTCAAAAATAAATTTGACAAAATATTTAAACGCCAACACTGTTGTCTGTGTCTATATTTTAGATAATAAGTTACATTGTATTTAAGAAGGTATTATATGGTAAAACGATAATACACGTTAGTGAGCTTATATATTTTTCAATGCAGTACAATAGATGTAATACTTTTGATCTTCTTTCACTTGCTTTTTCACGCAATTGCTCAGTTTCTTCTCAGAGTGGTGTCTCAGCCCTCCTCAAACCACTTCACTTCTCCATGCAGCCTTCGGTCACACTACACTTTCGCAAACTATTTCAGTATTCTATCATACTCAACTGTTTATTTTACATTTTGGTATCATGGTCACCAGCTTCTCATGTCCATTCTCACTTGCATCCAGACACTCAATTTCACCATTTCCTTTCCATTCTGCTCTGTACACTTAACTCTTAAATTTGAGTGCTTCTCCTCACATTTATGTCTCTCATACTGAATACTCCTTCCCAGTGCATTCTGCTAAACATAGAATCATGCCATGCAAGCGTCATGCAATATTGCCACCAGAGCTTCCAGCAACCAGGTAAGTGATATCCTGCATTTGTTGGCAACCAGGTAAATGATACACTGGGCTCTATTTACTGCATTTAGAATGCAGTTTGTAGTGTGATATTACTGACTGAATTTGCATTGTGAATCCAGACAATATCACAGGGATTTACTAAAAATCCCTTGCAGGGGCAGAGCTTGCGATAAAGCTCTCTCCATGCGAATCCCCTCCGCACATTTATCACGGTATTTTCGCAAAAAATACTGTGACAAGTGCCCGCGCATGTGCCGACCGGCCACCACTAAGCCTCGCCCCTCTCCATTAAGCCCAGCCCCCCACGATTGCGACCACCTGCAATTAAGGGGGCTTTCTTAATTGCACTTACCTCCGGTGATCAGGGTTCTGGTGATTTCCCCTGTAGCTCCGGTCAGCTGATCTCCCATCCTGCACTGTGGCCCGGTCAGCTGATGACCAAGTCCCAGTGCAGGATGGGAAACCAGCTGATAGGAGGGAGGACATCACCAGATCCCCAATCTCCGGTCCCTGGACTCAGGTGAGTTATTTTTTTTTTTAGCAGTGATCAGCTTGCGGCTCCAGGCTCTGCTCTGCCTGTTAGAGCAGAGCAGGAGTCCGGTAACCGCATTATTATTACAGAACTTCCCCCAGTATTTTTTCACAATTTATTTTAGTAACTACCAGACAGATCGCATTTCCCATTACAATTATGGGAAATGCGATCTGCTTACTAAAAATAAGTGATAATTACGGCTTGGAGTATAATTTTACGAATTCTACTCCAATTGCCCTTTAGTAGTTTTAGGTGATACTAAAATAATGTGAAAAAGGTGTGAAAACACCTTTTTTCAGGTTATTTTAGTAAAAATAATGATAATAAATAGAGCCCATTGTATTTGTTTGCAGCCAGATATGTGTTACCCTTCCTAGCCAGGGGCTGGCTGGGGAGCTTTAGATTGGGGGTCATGCACACAGTAGTGACATATCTTACAAGGTGGTTTTAAGTACCATGTCAAGCTTACCAACTTTCTAACTGCCCCCTCCAGGAGAGGGCAGACAGGCTGGTTCTGGAGGGGATGTGGTGGCAATAATAGTGGGCAGTGCAGGGGAGAGGCAGTGTAATCTCGTCATTGCGCACCCGCCCCCACTTTACAATGCAGAGATTTCTGGCATCATAAAGCAGGTAGAGGAGCTACGATGAAGCGATTCATAGCAAATCACATCATGAGACCCCTCCAGACCACCCACTTTGACAGGTAAATATGTGAGTGTACGGTGGGGTATATATAGGGAGGGTTCGGGGGATGTTTGCAAAACCTGGAGACTTGCCCTCTCCTACAGGGTACAGGGGGCTGGGAGCGCCACCCAATATTTGGGAGCCTGCCGGCAATTGCAGAACAATCAGTATGTACAGCATATACCATGTATATCAAGACAGTTTCGCTTTAAGTGTATCCCATGGATGGATGGATGTATTCCAGTGCACATATGGCTCTCTAGCTATTTTGGAACTGCAAGTTTCAGCTTGAATCTGACAGGACATTGTGTGTTTTATAGTTCTGTAATATTGAAGAGCCAGAGGGTCACCTAACTTACAGCTTGTATTCTAGCCTTGCAGCTTTACCTCCATAGTTTCTCAGGAGCAGTGCAGGTGAGCGATGTCCATCAACAGTGGAATCTTGATTTACTACATACAGCAAATTTGTGTATATGTGATACCTCTGTCTTCCACAGAAGCCTATGGACATTGCAGTGCTGAAGGCTGGCACTTTTGTGGTGCTGTGGAGCACAGGGGAGATATGGCGGCAAAAGGATTGTTGCGTATGTGCAGTAGATATTGGGAAACACAGAGGAGTGATCTAGATAGTGGGTTGAGATGTGGCAGGTTTGAGAAGATAGCCTACATACTTATGCATAGATATTATTCTGCTTAACTAGCCTTGCACTTCGCAGCAGCTCAGGACCACCAATTAACTTGGACTGATCATGCCCCAATATCATCTGACCTTATTGGCGTTTCCAACTGTCCTCATCCGATGAATTGCCGGCTGAATTACACCCTTCTACATACCCGTGAAACAGTTATCCAACTCCACCCTCTTATAACAGATTATTTTGAGTTGAACACGCTCCCTGACACCTCCACATCTACTCTCAGGACACCTGATTAGCATGACCACTTGAAAAAAGAAAGACTATTTGACAAGTATTTAATTTTTTTTTATTAAACTCCAAATGTTAGAATTGTCACCAGATCCCTCCACACTAGAAGATCTCACCACAGTTTGAAATTCTCTAACCCTTCTCTTCTTTGAACAGGCTGCAAAATACCTAATGTGGTTGAAACTAGAGATGTGCGCCGACCCCCGTGTTTTGGTTTTGGATCTGAATCTGGTTTTGGATTATTTTCCTCCGTGTTTTGTTTTCGTGTTTTGGTTCTGGATTTTTTCTTAAAAAATCATAAAAAACAGCTAAAACCACATAATTTGGGCCTGTTTTAGTTCCTACAGTATTATTAACATTAATAACAATGAGTTCCAGGCATTTTTAACCACCTCACAGCTCACAATATTGATTTCACTGTTTTTCACAAATATAGGCCAAAGGCTGCAGCGAGCTGGCTGGCTAAAGTAAGCAACAGAGCAGCGGCACAAACGCACGTCACTTTAAAAAAATATCAGATATCTATGAAACATTGCCACACAGCAGTGGCAGACAGGATGGCAGTTTAATAAACTGTAATAATGTCAGTCGGCAATGCCCCAAATTGTGCCAAATGTAAAGGATAGAGATGCAAGATGGAATTGTCCCTCCCACCCACTCTTATGTGGGATATTAAAAAGGATATGCACAGTTTAACAAACCAAGCACTTTAGCGACTAGGACTGACACTTTCGCGGCTGAACTTTTTGGTTTGTTTGGGCCCCACAAAACATTTTTTTGGAAGGACTATCTTCAATTATTAAGGAGGTGGCTGCAAATGACGTAACAGGGAGGAGGTGCCTAGATGGTTAATGTCCCTTCCTCTGCTAACTTTGGCTTTACAAATGGAACAGATGCCTTCACAACTGTTGTCAGAATTTAAATTAAAATAATTCCACACCCAAGACGATGCTTTTCTGGCTTTCTTTTTATCATTAGCAAGAACTGCTGCCACTGGTGGCTGATTTACGCAAACCACATCCTTATCATCAACATCCACATTAGCATCAGATAGGACACAAATTTCCCCCTCATCCTCCTTTTACACTTCCTCCACACTATCATCCTCATTTTTTATAATTTTACCATCTAATACTAGCACAGCTGTCATGGCGTCAGTGATCCGCTATCAAACTGGGTGACAGCTGTTATACTTACTTCCTCTATCAAAGGACTGTTTAATAGTCAATTGATTTTTTAAATTACTTCTGATCACGAATTAGGATGTTGATGATGATGCAGGTGTTGGTGTTGGAGATGAAAGGCGCTTGGATCCCACAGAGAGGGAGCAGGTAGGTGACACTGAACTTGTTATGTTTTGAGTTTTGTTACGAACTTGTTACGTTTTGAGTTTTGAACTTGTTACATTTTGAGTTTTGAAACTTGGCGACATACACTTTGATATTGGATGAATGCGCGCCAAGTGACGTAACAAGGAGTAGGTTCCTAGGTGTTTAGGTCCCTCCCTCTACTCACTCTTGCATGGCAATGGGCACAAATGGCTTGACAACTGTTGTCTGGATCAGGATGGAAATTATTCCACATGTGAGAAGTAGATTTTTTTGTTTTTTGTCCCGGCATGACAACAATGGGCTTTGGCTTTTTCAAACCATGGGCAACAGCTGTTGCCTTACTTACACAAAGGACATCCTCAGCATCAACATCCTCATCACCATCATCTTCATCATCAGCATCCTCATCATCCTTAGCACCTTCATCCACCAAAATATCCTCCTCCTCCATGTGCAATTTCACAGAAGCATCCTCAATGACTACGTGTGCAAGATGTTGACTGCCTTTCCCCACATTTACAGAAGGCACACAAATGTTGGAACTTGGAGGATCCTCCAGTACACTAGTATTTAGGTTGGGCTCACACATGGCAACCGCGGACACACTTGCACTGTCCTCGGGGATTTGTGATTTCGATTTCTCAGGGCACACAGTTGGCATTTCCGGAGCTGGCTTAACAACTTTCACATTTTTAATTGGATCACCACCAATACTACTGCAAGCAGAAGGGCTATAAGAATCAGCAGTCTTCATAAAGAAAGAAGGCCAAGCCCTTATCCTTTCCTTGCCACTTCGTGTAGTGAATGGCATATTGCCAATTTTTTGTTTATCTAAAGGAAAATATCCTGTCAATTTTTTTTTCTTAATTTCAGTAACACTTGCTTTACCATATCTATGGCGTGACTTAAGCCCTGGGGCATGGGCCTTCCTAGAGGTCGAGGAAGTTGACGGCCTTGCACTGCTGGCGGCAGCTACAACATGTGGTTCTTGGCCTTGCTCTCCTGTCATGTGACAGCCCTCCATATTTTTTCTGCAATCTAGAAGCAGTGTCACAATCACCAATAGTGTAGCCAAGGTGCGGTTACAAAATTCACACACGTGCAGTGGTGCACACACAAAAAATTATTAGAAAAAAAGACAAGATTTTTATTTTTTGTCAGCTCCTGAAGAACTTGGCCCCAGAGGTTTCTTTGGCGCACGACTGTAGTCGTGCAGGAAAGGTTGCTACTTACATTGCTGGCTGGCTCTTGTGCGCTACTGCGGTTACGCCTAAAACTCCCAGCACACAGAAGAAAAAAATATGACACTTTAATTTTTTTTTTTTATTGAGCATGACTGGAGTCACTGGATCTTGTGTGCTACTGTGGTTAAGCCTTACACCCACGAGCACACAGAAGCAATAAATATATGACACTTTAACTGTTTTTTTTTATAATTGAGCACAACTGGAGTCGCTGGATCTTGTGTGCTACTGTGGTTAAGCCTTACACCCACGAGCACAAAGAAGAAAAAAAATATGACACTTTTATTTTTATTTTTTTATTGAGCACGTCTGGAGTCGCTGGATCTTGTGCACTACTGTGGTTAAGCCTAACACCCACGAGCACAAAGAAGAAAAAAATATAACTATATAAGACACTTGTATTGTTTTTTTTTATTGATCACGACTGGAGTCGGGCAACACTGGCTGGCTCTTGGGCGCTAATGTGGTTAAGCCTAACATCCATGAGCACACACAAAAAAAATAATAAAGACACTTTGATTTTTTTTTTGGAGTCCAGAACTTGGGCCCAGAGATGAACACAGCACAAGCCCAGGACACAGCAGACAGCCCAGATGTATCAGCAGACAACACAGTGACAGTGACAGCACCATGACCAGAATGGATCAGCAGACAGCACAGTGATAGTGACAGCACCGTGACCAGAGACCAGAATGGTAGACGAAATCTGTATAGGATTGAGGATAGATAAGATTGATGGTTTCTGCAAGGTGTTTTTGTGTATGACAGCCTGGTTGCCTGAGTGAATGGTTTGTGTCAGGTGGCCAGATCATCCTATAGGCAGAGGGATAGGAGGAGTTAAATGGAGGATATATAAGGAAGGGTTAGAGGGCAGCTCAGCCTCTTTTGCAGTGGAATTTCGGAACCCACCATCCCACCCACATTTAAGTTGTGTTCACTAATCTGCTTTTTTCCAATTTAGGTGAGGCACAGCATGGCGGGAGTTCGCTGCAACTCAGTGGCTTTAGGTGGCGTAAGACAACTTTGTGGGGGCACTGTCCCTCATTGCCCCTGGCGAATTTGTCCTTCTCTTTGCGGGGGGACCCGGGTGCTGTTTTAGTGCGAAAGCACCTCGGATTGGCCCAGGAGGGAAGTGAGACTCTTGCATCGTTAGTACGTCTTGAAGGGGGGTCGTTTAGTCGTACTCCGAGTATTGAGCAAGGTGAAAGCTAGAACTGAGTTGCAGCGTCTCTTGGCCACCCTGGTTAGGTTGATTGAATTAAATTTATAAATAAAAAGCTGTGACCTTTTTTAGCCAAGCTCTGGTGTCCGTGTCTTTATTTATTTGTAACTTAAGTTAAGTAAGCTAATCAGGTGTTAAAGTATTGTAAAGCAGTAAACCAATACAGATCTTATGGATCTGTACTCAGGAGACAGCACAGTGACAGTACCGTGACCAGAGATCAGAATGGATTAGCACCAGCCCAGGACACAGCAGATAGCATCAGCACCTCTACCAGCCCTACACTACCCACCCTCCGTGTTCAGTCTCCACAGCCGGAGTCTGTCGCGTGGTCCCTATATACTATATTGATCATAGAGATGAAAGCTCACGAACTGCGAGATTTCCGTCTCTATGGTTTTGCCTCGGTTTCGAGAACAGAGTAAGGCGGGAACCTCCGAGCCTGCTTGGATCCGACTCGGATATGCTAAATTCGGATGGGTTCGGTTCTCTGGGAACCAAACACGCTCATCTCTAGTTGAAACAGACTTAATAAAAAGGGTGACAGTGCTGACAGAATCCTGGGTGCTAGACTCAAATTGGTGAGAACTCACAAGAATAATATCATGCATAAAAATTTTAAAAATCCTGATCCTGCTGGTATTCAAACTGCACCGGCCACTTTTCGTGTTTTGTGTTTTGGTTTTGGATCTGGATCTTTCTTCGTGTTTTGGATCTGGATTGGTTTTGCCAAAACCACCCTTCGGTGTATTGGGTTCTGGGTTTTGTGTTTTGAATCTGTATTTTTTTTTAAAAAAGCATAAAAACAGCTAAAATCACAGACTGTGTTGATTTTTCTGCTCCTATGCTATTATTAACCTCAAAAACCTTAATTTCCACTCATTTCCAGTTTATTCTGAACACCTCACACCTCACAATAGTGTTTTAATGTCCAAAAGGTTGCACGAGGTAGATGGATGACTATGCTAAGCGACACGAGTGGGCGGCACAAACGCGTGGCCCATCTAGGAGTGACACTGCAGTGGCAGACAGGATGGCAGTTTGAAAAACTAGGCCCCAAACAGTACATAATGCAAAAAAAAAAAAGAGGTGCAAGATGGAATTGTCCTTGGGCCCTCCCACCCACCCTTATGTTGTATAAACAGGACATGCACACTTTAACAAACCAATCATTTCAGCGCCAGGGTCTGCAACACGACTGTGGCTGAAATGATTGGTTCGTTTGGGCCCCCACAAAACAAGCTCGCAATTAATCTGGCCCTGCACAAACTGGCTCTACGGAGGCAAGATGTCGTCCTCATCCTCCTCATTCACCGATTCCTCACCCTCTTCAGTGTTGTGTACATCCTCATCCTCACAGAGTATTAATTCGTCCCCACTGGAATCCACCACCACAGGTCCCTCTGTACGTTCTGGAGGCTGGTCTCCCTGGAAAAGTTGATAATTCATTTTTATGAACATCATCTTCTCCAAATTTTGTGGAAGCAACCTCCTACGCCTTTTACTGACAAGGTTCCCGGCTGCACTAAACACTCTTTCGGAGTGCACACTGGAGGGGGGGCAACTTGGATGCTGTCACCGATGTAATCCTTTAACAGACAAACGCACGCTTGTCGCTGCTGCTTTAAGGATGCAGGTGCGGCTACAGCCCACACATTTCACAAAGACAGAAAAAAAAAGATTAATTTTTTTATTGTTTGTGGAGCGCACTTTGAGGGTTACACCACCCTTTAACAGACAGACGCATGCTTGTCGCTGCTGCTTTAAGGATGCAGGTGTGGCTACAGCCCATACATTTCACAAAGACAGAAAAAAAAAGATGAATTTTTTTATTGTTTGTGGAGCGCACTTTGAGGGTTACACCACCCTTTAACAGACAGACGCACGCTTGTCGCTGCTGCTTTGAGGACAGTATCATATGCAGTGACAGTAGACTTGTCAGAAATTGTTGGCACGTCCTTCAGTCCGGACCAGATGTCCAAACCGGCCCTTGACTTATGACACAGGCGCATGCTTGGCGCTGCTACTGTGTTGATGCATGTGCGGCTACATCGCACACAAGTCACAAACACATAAAAAATAGTTTTTTATTTTTTGGAGCACTTTGAGGGTTACACCACCCTTTAACAGACAGACGCACGCTTGTCGCTGCTGCTTTGAGGATGCAGGTGGAATCTAGACGGGATTTGGAACCGGGGACACACTACCTCCATCAATTGTCTAAATCCCACTGCACTAATGGCGGATACCGGACGCACGTCTTACACCAACATAGCAGTCAAGGCCTCAGTTATACGTTTTGCTTCAGGATGACTGCTGTCGTACTTCATCCTCATCGCTAGGGACTGTTGGAGGGTCAATTGTTTAGTAAAAGTAGTGGTGTTCCTACTTCCTCTCTGGGATGACGAACAACTGCAGCAGCAACAGCACTAGGAGGAAGTGGTTCTTGCTCTTTCCCTATTTTATTTTAATCAGAGAAAGTTTGGTCCTATTGATATATACGTGTGGCTAAGGCGCACACAAACACAGAAAATATTTTTTTATTTTTGCTGGAGAGTAGTGCACTTTGTGGGTTACACCACCCTTTAAGAAATGAGCCAGCTGGCTCTTATGGGACACAGGCGCACGCTTGGCGCTGCTCCTTTGTTGATGCACGTGCAGCCACAGTGCACACAATTCACAAACACAGAAAATATTTTTTTATTTTGTTTGGAGTGTACTTTGGGAGTTACAGCACCCTTTAACGGTCAAGCCAGCCGGCCCTTTACTTATGACACAGGCGCACGCTTGGCGCTGCTCCTTTGTTGATGCACATGCGGCTACTGCGCACACAATTCACAAACACAGAAAATATTTTTTTATTTTGTTTGGAGTGTACTTTGGGGGTTACAGCACCCTTTAACGGTCAAGCCAGCTGGCCCTTTACTTATGACACAGGCGCACGCTTGGCACTACTTTGTTGATGCAAGTGCGGCTACTGCGTACACAATTCACAAACACAGAAAATATTTTTTATTTGGTTTGGAGTGTACTTTGGGGGTTACAGCACACTTTACCAGACAAGCCAGCCGGCCCTTTACTAATGGGACACAGGCGCACGCTTGGCGCTGCTCCTTTGTTGATGCACGTGCAGCCACAATGCACACAATTCACAAACACAGAAAAAATATATTTTTTTTAGCACTTGGGTGGAGCACCCCTGACGGACAGAGCACCCCCTGGACAACACTATAGCACCCCTTTAGGACTGGGACACTGCACAGGACTTTGGAGTGGACACAGCCCCTATGGACAACTGACTGCACAACACAGTCCAGCCAGCCCCTATGGACTTTGAAGTAGTGGACACAGCCCCTATGGACAACAGCAGCACAGCACAACACAGCCAGCCCCTATGGGCTTTGAAGTAGTGGACACAACCCCTATGGACAACAGCAGCACAGCGCAGCACAGCACAACACTACTCTGCACTACACTACACTACACAGTCCAGCCCAGCCAGCCCTAACTCCCACCCTCCCTCTTCACTGTCCACAGCCGAGTGAGAAAATGGCGCTGACGCGGGTACCTTATATAGGATCCAAAACCCGCGAGACCCGGAAGGCGGGATGATGACGTTTTGCCTCGATTTCAGATCCGAGTCAGGCGGGAAAAGTCGAGCCTGACTCGGATCGGCCTCGGATGAACTACTCTAAGTCAGAGGCCATGCTTCCCCATGTCTTCCCTAAGAATGCTGACTCTCTTAAATCCCATTGACACTAAAGATGGAAGGCAAAAAGAGAAAATATCTTGGGATATTTCTGATTCATGTTATGATCGGTTATTTCAGAAAAACATCCCCCAAATCCTGAAGCAGCCCTAGCTTCTTGGAAGTGGCTTATCATTTTGTGGCTGGGTATGACTATAGCCATGAAAAAGAATATCATCACCCTCTTGCACATATTCAAACAAACAATCTCCTGTCCAGTTCCTTTGGAAATGTTTATCCCCTAGGCTATCCTCCAATATAGTTAAGAAGCCCATCCCCAGGGGAGACAATTTCTTCCTGGTATAATGATATATATCAACCTGCACATTTTTCCAAGATTGCCTCTTCCTATCTTCATCAGGGATGTCTTCTTGGTTAGACATTGAGTCTAAGAGGTAAAATTTACTAAGATGGGAGTTCTATTTAAGAAGTGATGTTGCCCATAGCTACCAATCAGATTCTACTTCTCATTTATCTAGCACCTTCTAGAAGAAAATACTTGGAATCTGATTGGTTGCTATGGGCAACATCACTTCATAATAGAACTCCCATCTTAGTAAATTTACCCCTAAATGTTATGTGTGGCCGCTGCGGCCCTTTCCTGACTGTATGCTGGCTGCTATGTGCAGTAACTCAACTGTTTGGAATACTTCTTTACCTGACCCCAGTCTAATGACTCCTGTGATTGCTCTATCTCCCTTTCATTAGGGATTCTAGTCAGTTCCAGCCTGCTGGTGATATTCCCTAGTTCCTGTTCTAGTGATTTTGTCACACGGTCACTGTAATCTGTTCCCAGTCTCCCTGTCTGTTCCTGTGTCCTGGGACCCTGCCATTGTATACCTGGGATCAGTATGATTCACCAGCGGCTGCATGGCCAGCGGTTCAAATTCCAACAGTGCAAGCCCAGCATAGGTGAAGATCCTGATAGCAGCTAAGGTGAGTACAAACTAACCTAACCCTCCCTTAGGGGTGCCTAACCCTAACCTCCCCCCCAAGAGCCTAACCATAACCACCCCTTCCCTACTGCCTTCTGGGGGGGTGCCTAACCCTAACCTCCCCCCAGGGGTGCCTAACCCTGACGCCCCTTCCCCTAGCCTATCCCTAACCATCTCTCGGGGCTGCCTAACCCTAATTTCCCCCCGGGATACCCTAACCTAACCCTACCCCCCCACAGCTGTCCTCACCCAGCCCCTGGCTTACCTTCAATCGGGATGCCGGGCATCGGGCTCCCAGCGTAGGTACAATGACAAGCGTCAACCCGATGCCTGTCATTAGACCCTTGCCGGGATTAGACAGTCGGGATTTAGACCGTCTGCATATCCTATACAGGTTGAGTCTCCCATATCCGTTATTCCAAAAACCGGAATATTTCGGTGCATATGTGACGTCACGACGTGACCTGACGTCATGACGTCACTAGTATCAGCGGCCAATGACTAGCGGCCTGAGCGTGGTCCACACGCCAGGCCACCGCCCGCATCACCCTCCGGACCCCCTACAGCAGCCACTGGACCCTCGTGACAGCCGCAGCACCCGCCGGACCCTTCCACCTTACCTGCCGGACCCTTCCACCTCAGTCACCGGACCCCTCACGAAACCCGCCGGACACCTGTAGCACTCGCCAGACCACCGCAACACCCGCACGACAGCCCCGCAGGACATCTGTAACACACGCCGGACCACCGCGACACCTTCCGGACCCACCCGCCGGGCCCCCGCCAGGTATTCCGAAAAACGGAATAATCCAAAATCCGAAATGCCCCTGGTCCCGAGCATTTCGGATATGGGAGACTCAACCTGTACCTGCATCCTTGAACCTTGCCTCAGTCCTCTGTGTGTAATCCCTGCCAGTCCTGCTGGATTCTGCCCTGTATATATGTCCATTCCCGCTCCGTGCCTTGCCAAGACCCTCCAGCTTACCTTCTGGGTCACGTCTGGTCAGTTTTCAGTCCCAACAAGTTCCTGTGGACTCATGCTGCCAGTTTAATCATATCAAGTCCTGGTTCTGCTACTACTTCAGCTAGAATCCTAAGTAGCTGGTTTGCTACAACCTAGTCCATGTTCAGCTATATTCCAGCTACTATTCTGAGTAGCTGGTCTGCTGTGACCCAGTTTGTATCCTGCATAGCTGGTTCAGATATACTCCATCTGGAATCCTGAGTAGCTGGCCTGCTATAATCCAGATTTGTATCCTGTCTGTCTGATTCTGTGCACATCCAGCCTGTGGTTGCCTATTAGAGCAAAGCCCAGCTGTGTTTGTAATTGTAAGTCTGCAGATTGGTCTATCAGTTCAACCAGCAAGTCTCCCAGTAGTAGATTCCAATACACACACTGCTGATTAGTCCTGCAGTTAACCATTGCCTGGCCATGCTTATTAGCAACTTTACCTTACTGCTCAAGTTAACCAGTGTCCTACTGCATATCCAGTCTCCATTCAGTCCTGCAGTCCTCATTTACTATTTCTTGGTCAAGTCTGTCTGCTGTTCCCTTTGCTGTGTAAAGTTAACCTGCAGTTAACTCCTACCTTTCCAGCTGCTAAACTCCAGGTTATTAACATGTGGATTCCTGCCTATTTAATGAGCCACATCAGTGAGCTCTAAGGGTCTCATGCAAATAGTGCAGGTTCATTCCTAAACTGGCAATACAGGTTACAATTATCGGTGCAATCTGGCCGATATCCACGGATTGCACCGATATTTGTAATGTGGGTTAAATATTGCTCGGTCGGGTATGCCGGATTGTCCAGCATGCCTGTCTGATGCGATATTTAGGGGGTAACCTGTCAGCCACATCGGGCAGTGTATGCCCAGCCACGGCCGACAGACTGACATTTCCTGTGTTCCTTCCCATGGAAGGAAAAGGGAAATGTCTCCTCCCCCGGGGGTGGAGCGCAGATGTCGGCCAAATACACTGTGAGATATCTCACAGTGTATGCCGTGGACATCTGCTGCTGGCAGGCTGCCAGATAAAATGTCTGGCGGTCTGACAGACATTTTATCTGGCCATGTTTGCCCAGCTTGTAGCTGCATACACATCCAACTAGTTGATTGGTTGGAATGAAAATCTGGTAACGTATGGGAGTAAATGATGATCAGCAATTTGCTCCTAAATGCCAGAAAACAGATGAAAATGGTCGTCAGACAAGTTTGTTAAATGTTTGATCTAAACAATTTGTTCAAACAACAGTTTTTGTCCATTTTCCGTTTGGGAGCAAATTGCTGATTGTCATTTGCTTTCATACCTTACCAGATTTTCATTCCAACCAATCAACTAGTTGGATGGTTGGTCAGAAAATCTTTATGTGTGTATGCACCTTCAGTTAACACTGAAGCTGCATAAACACACAACGATATTCTTACCAACGATTTTATGAACGATTTTATGAATGATTTTCTGTCAGATTTTTTTAAAATGTAAAGCTGCATACACACGTAATTATTTTCTGTCCAACCATCCAACTAGTTGGATGGTTGGACAGAAAATCTTTACGTGTGTATGCAGCTTTATGAGCGATTTTTTGAACTACAAACAATTTTTGTAACTTCCCTTAATTAAAATCGTTCAGTTGGTCAGTCAGAATGAACTACAAACTATAAACTACAAATGGGAACGAGCATGAACGATTATCGTTCATCGTTATAACTCAGAAACTGAATGATTTTTTCAACGATTGATAATGATGTCGTTATAGTTAAATCATTAAAAAATCGTTACGTGTGTATGCACCTTTACTTTATTAACTACCCAAATCTGTCCTCCTTATGGGGCTTACATGAAATGCACAGACCTCTCTCTTCTAAGCTTCACCGAGTCTTAAATCCTTTCTGAAATTCGGGAATTTACATTCAGCAAAAGTCCATATTATGTCTCCTGTGTTCCCACTTATCTCCATTTATAATAGCCTTAGTTTTCAGAAGGGAGTTTCTTGGGTCATTTGAAGAGATGAACTGAGACAAATCTTCAATTCCCAACTGCTTATTGTAAACACATTGTCTAACTACCTATTACAGGCCTACAGCTAAAACTCCCTAACCACACTCGAACCACTCTTTAATATATCCAAACACAGCACTTTTTGAACTCCCTCTGACAAATAGCACTCCTTCATGACCTTACTCCTTTTCAGGGGTGTATCTAAGGGTCTGTATGCCACTGTCATAGATAAGTCACTGGCACCCCCCCCAATTTTTATAATAAGGAACAGAGCTACACTGCACATTATAATCTGTGCAATCAAAAAAAAAGGTTGATTTTAAAGAAAAATATGCATAGAGTACTCTACCAAATCAGTAATCAGCCCTGGACCTCTGAGTCAGAATCAGTGTTGGAAAATAGAGGAAAAAATCTGAGAGTGGTTCCCCCTATTTTCCAATAACCAGCACCAGGCTGAACCAGCTGGGAGGATAATGCCATAGCAGGGGGACACAAAACTTGGGGTTGCCCTGCTATTACATTAACCAGCCTCAAACTGGTCAGCTCAGGGCTGGAATTCCTCAAATAGTGGAGACCCCAAAAATAAAATGGGGTCCCCCTCCTGAGCAACAACCAGCCCTGGGCTTTTGATTTGCATCCCTGCTGGTGATGGGCATGGGGATAATTGTTTAATAGATAAAAATAATATTGTTCTTTATAGTGGGACAACCAACAAGCAAGCCTGACCTAGCATGCCAGCACTTGTGGAACAACAAGTGCCATGCCACCATGCCCAGACATTAAGGGCCAGCTGACACCTGTAGTCCTGTAAAGAAAATACAGGACAAATTTTTGGAGGGTAAGGCTTTTAAGTTCTTTTGCATGGCCACTGCTCCCTAGGACTTCCGGTGTCTTCACCTGAAGGGTTATGGCCTTTAAGCTCTTTTGCATGACCGCAGGGGCAGATTGGGTAGTAAAAGTGACACTGGAAAAATTTCTGGAAGTAGCCTCACATGGGCGGCACCAAATCAATTGTAGATAGAACAAACACCAAAGTAGGCAGGGTTACTACATCACTATACCTGATGATAGGCAAGGCTAAAGCTGGACATAAACCAGACCAATATTCCTCCAACCATCCAACTAAAAAAGTGCTTTACACACCTAACCAATGTTTTCTTCAAACCAATCAACTTCTCTCCAACTTGTGAAGTTACAAAAGTAGTCTCTCAAGCCACCACTGTGTCATGTCAGACAACAGTTCTCTGGGCAGCTCTCTGAGGACCATTGCTAGGAGACATGGATGACTCGCTGGTACTCCATGAAGTCCTCCTACCTGGCTGCTCCATCATCTCTGCCTTGGCTGGATTGGTTCCTTTTCCTTTTTCTTTCCCACTTGCTGGTTGCTCAGATGCTGGTGATAGCGTTCAGTACAGTTCGTGCTTTCCGGTTCCTGGGTGTGGAATTCTTGTTCCTGTGTGTTCCAGCTTCTCATGTCCAGCGTGTATGACAGTTTCAGTTGCATTACAGTGTCTAAGTGGACAATCTGCTGCAAATATCTCAGCAGTCTCAGCCGCATTTCAGCGTCTGAGTAGACAATCTGCGTCTAACATTACAGCAATCTCAGTCACACTGCAGCATCTGAGTGGACATGCGGCAAACATCTCAGCAGTCACAGCCACATTTCAGCGTCTGAGTGGACAATCTGCGGCAAACGTTACAGCAATCTCAGTTGCACTTCAACGTCTGAGTGGACAATCTGCGGCAAACATCTCAGCAGTCTCAGCCGCACTTTTTGTGTCTGTGTGGACATTCCATAACTACCTTTACAGCTTCTCAGCCAAATTCATCAGCCCTCAAGGCTGCAACTCGGCCTCAAGGGAGCACCACCACCAAGTTTATAACAGCACCCAAGGCTGCAGCTTGGTCCAAGGCCTCACCTCAGCCAAGTTCATCAGTCCTCAAGGCTGCAACTTGGCCCCAAGACCGCACCTTAGCCAAGTTCACATCAGCCCACAAGGCTGTGATGTGGTCACCAGACCATCACCCCACCAAGTACCAATCAGCCCTCTTGGCTGCAACTTGGTTACCAGACCACAAGCTTGCCAAACCTCAATCAACCCTCAAGGCTGCAACTGGGCTACCAGTGTCACTCCTGACAATGACTATCTTCTCTGTTGTCCCCATCACTTCATATAATCCTCAGAACTATTGCTTCAAATTTGGGCTACCCAGCCTTACTCCTTACAAGGACTTACTTTTCAGTTGTTCCCATCGCTTCATATAAGCCTCAGCACTATTGTTTTAAGTCTAAGGTGAATCTTCCCCTAAATTCATAACTTTATCACCGGCCAGTACAATTCCACCATTGTGTTTGAGGATCCCTGGATAGCATCTTGGAGCTTTCTCAAAATTCATCCCAAGTCCTTGCTGCACAGATTCAGGCTCTAACTCAAATGGCCCAGGAACTTCCTCTCCAGGTCGAGGATTCACGAGCTATGTTCGCTCAGGTTGCTATTTGTGAACCCAAGTTGAATTTGCCTGATTGTTTTTCTGGTAAACGCAAAGACTTTTTGAACTTTAAGGAGAGCTGTAAGCTATATTTCAAGCTGCGTCCAAGATATTCCGGCTCTGAAGTCCAACGACTGGGTATTGTTATATTCCTACTTCAGGGAGATCCTCAAACCTGGGCATTTGGACTGCCCTCCACTCATGTAGTGCTTCAATCTTTGGATTCTTTCTTCTCTGCATTTGGACTTTTTTATGATCATCCTGACAAGGCAGCTATGGCTGAAGCTAGCCTTTGATCTTTAAAACAGGAGCAGAGAGCAGCAGAAGACTATTGTACAGAGTTCCGCAAATGGTGAGTTGACTGTGGATGGAATGATCCCACACTGTGGAGTCAATTTTGGTTGGGTCTCTCTGACCAAATAAAGGACATTCTTGTTTGGTCTTATGCACCTGGCCATTCGTATTGACTGATGACTTCGGGAGTGAAGACTAGAGAAAGAACTGCCTATGTTTACTCCCCAGTCTGGGTGACCCCTCCAGATCAAAAAGAGTCCATGCAGCTTGGGGCTTTCTGTCTTTTCTCTCAGGAGAAATGCAGAAGACGGTCACAAGGCTTATGTTTGTACTGTGGAGGAAAAGGACATACTATCTTAGTTTGTCCAGTCATGTCAGGAAAAGGCCTTGCATCTGTATCTCCCAATAATTCAGTCCTTATTCCCACAATAATCCAGGTTCATGATAAAAAAAATGACATTTCTGCCTTCTTGGACAATCGTGCAGCAAATCATTTCATGGACATTTAATTTTTTAACACACTAGGTTTAGCTTTCAAGTCCTTACCTCAACCAATCTCTGTTATTGGTCTTTCTTGGCAATAATTTGTCCAAGGTGGCAATTTGCTTCCAATCACCTCCCATTTGATTGTCCATTGGTACCTTACATTAAGTAAAAATAACCTTTCTTCTGTTTCAGTGTCCTCTAACTCCCATGGTTCTGGGGCTATCATGACTGAGGAAACATAACCCGGTTATCAATTGGCAGACTGGTGAAGTTCTTCAATGGGGTTCTACCTGCTCTTCTCGATGTCTAAACCTTCCTGTTTGACTTGCTGCCACCATTCAGCCAGATCTGTCACTTGCAATTCCTGCTCCCTACAAAGACTTAGCTTAAGTGTTTTCTAAGAAGAAAGCGGATACACTTCCTCCACTTCGCTCATATGACTGTGCAGTTGACTTGCTGCCCAGAGCAAGACTTCCCAAAGGCAGGTTGTACACCTTGTCCATCCCAGAGAGCAAGGCTATGCAGGTGTACATTCTAGATGCTTAGGAAAAGGGTTTTATTCATCCATCCAATTCGCCAGTTGGGGCGGGTTTCTTTTTTGTGGAGAAAGAAGGATGTATCGCTTTGACCATGTATTGATTATCAGGTATTGAATAAGATAACCATCAATAACTCTTACCCTTTACCTTTGATTTCTGTTCTAAATGACCAACTTCGTGAAGAATCCATCTTTTCCAAGATTGATCTGTGAGGGCCATAAAACCTGATCCGGATAAAAGAAGGAGACAAATGGAAGACAGCTTTCAATACCCATTCTGGCCACTATGAATATCTTGGCATGCTGTTTGGCATTTCCAATGCCCCAGCTGTCTTCCAGGATTTAATAAATAATGTACTGATGGAGTACCTTGGAGTTTTCGCTGTTGTTTATTTAGATGACATTCTCATTTACTTAAAGTCTTTGGAAAAACAACACCAGCATGTGAGACAGGTACTACTGAAACTCCAAGAAAATAATTTATATGCAAGACCAGAAAAGTGTGAGTTCGAGGTGAAGGAGGTCTCCTTCTTAGGATATGTCATCTCCACACAAGGATTTTCCATGGATCCAAGCAAAGTCAAAGCCATCTTGGATAGGGCTCAGCCTACCACACTAAGGACCTCATTCAGAGTCGGTCGAAGCGGGCGCACGGTCGTATGGAAAAAGGGTCCGGATATGCAAATGATTCCCTCGCAAGTTGCGTCCCTAAGTTCAGATCAGTAGTTGGCCGACCAAGGGGAGGAAGAGGTCGGAAGACAAAAAAATATGCCCCCTTCTTGTATGCTTTGCATGTCATCTCTGGGCATATAAGGATTAATCGAGACCATCGGGAACCATCGGCACTGGTCGTAGAGCTTAAGGTTGACCATACCCTCTCTTAAGCGCTACAATCATGTCAGTATAAAAACCTCCCATGTCACATGTGCCATGATGCTACTTTGTTAATTATGCACTCCCATAATCCGTATGCACTCCCATAAAAACGCTGTTCGCTTAATGAGGCACGCCTGCGTTCGGATCTCCACTCCCCCGTTTTCAGGCACCTTCCCCTGTAACCACCCACAAATGCCTCCATCTGTCACTCAAACTACCGACCTGGCTGTGTTCAAGGAGAGAGAAATTTCTGATCATAGTGGCTAGTTTGCGCACGCGCATTGCAAACTTTATGCATGCGCAGTATAGCGAACATCGGTGGCGTACGACCGTGCGGCCGCTTCGACCGACTCTGAATGAGGTCCTAAAATCCATCCAATGTTTTCTGGATTTTGATAATTATTATCAGAGATTTATTAAGTCATTTTTGTCCATTGTTACTCCTATTGTTGATCTTACTAAAAAAGGGGCTGAAACTACCAACTGGCCAGCTAAGACAATTCACTGAAATTGGTGTTTATTTCAGCTCAAGCCATCCCAATCCAGATCTTCCAGTTATTGTTGAGGTGCATGCTTCCGAAGTTGGTGAGGGTGCCATTTTGTCTCAAAAAGACCTCACAGATAATAAACTTCATACATGTGCCTTCTTCTCATGGAAATTTGCTGCAGCTAAGAGAAATTATTATGTCGGTAACCGACAATGATTGGCTATCATTGCTCTCTGCTCAAACCAGTATTTTCTTCTGCTAGGTTCAGTTCCAGACAACCATCTAGACCTTCGCCTGTGATCATCCAGGGCCTTCAACAATTTATTGTGGAGAAAATCTTAGATTCTAGATTTTCATGAGAAGGTCTTCAGTTATTGATTCACTGGAAGGTGTATGGGCTAGTGGAGCGCTCCTTGGTTTCCGAGAGATCTTTACATGCTTCTGCCTTGAAATTAAGATTTTTTTGAGAACTTTCCTGATAAACCTGGTTCTAGGGGTTTCTTAACTCCTCGTCAAGGGGAGAATATTGTCACAAGCTGCCGCTGCATTTTGTCGAACAACAGTTCTCTGGGCAACTCTGTCAGGACCATTGCTAGGAGATGTGGATGATGCTCTAGTACTCTGTGAAGTCCTCCTACCTGGCTGCTTAGTCATTTCTGTCTTGACTGGATTGGTTCCTTCTCCTTTTTGCTTCCCGCTTGCTGGTTGCTCAGATGCTGGTGATAGCATTCAGTACAGTTTGTGCTTTCTGGTTCCTGGGTGTGGAATTCTTATTCCTGTGTGTTCCAGCTTTTTGGGTCTAGCGTGTATTACAGTTTCAGTTGCATTTCAGAGTCTGAGTGGACAATCTGCGGGAAACATCTTGGCAGTCTCAGCCGTATTTCAGCATCTGAGTGGATAATCTGCATCAAACATTTGAGCAATCTCAATCGCACTTCTGTGTTTGTGTGGACATTCCATGACTACCTTTATGGCACCTCAGCTAAGTTCATCAGCCCCCAAAGCTGCATACAACCCAGCTCTTAGGCCACACCTCAGCCAAGTTCATAACTGCCCCCAAGACTGCAACTTGGCCCCAAGGCCTCAGCTCAGCCAAGTTCATAAAAGCCCCAAAGGTTGCATCTCAGTCCCTGGCTGCACCACAGCCAAGTTCATAACAGCCCCCAAGGCTGCAACTTGGCCCAAAGGCCACACCTCAGCCAAGTTAACATCAGCCCGCAAAGCTGCGACATGGTCACCAGACCATTACTCTGCCAAGTACTAATCAGCTCTTAAGGCTGCAACTGGTCTACCAGCCTCACTCCTGACAAGGACTATCTTCTCCATTGTCCCCATTGCTTCTTATATACCTCAGCACTATTGCTTCAACTTTAGGCTACCAAGCCTTACTCCTTTCAAGGACTTCCTTTCCAGATGTTCCCATCACTTCATATAATTCTCAGCACTATTGCCTTAAGTCTAAAGTTAATCTTCCCCTAGATTCATAACAAGTAGGTGGACAGTTTCTGCCTACTTCATGTTTTGAATAAATATTTGGTTGGGCACAGTCACACCTTACAGGTGCTACAGAGAGTGACTGGGCATACACTTTATATACAATATTATATATATATATATATCGTATATACTCGAGTATAAATCGACCTGAATATAAGCCGAGGTACCTACTTTTCCACTAAAAACTGGGAAAACTTATTAACTCAAGTATAAGCCTAGGGTGGGAAATGCAGCAGCTGGTAGTGCCCCCAGTAGTAATTCCCCCTGGTTGTGCCCCCAGTAGTAATCCCCCCTGTTAGTGCCCCCAGTGATAATCCCCCCTTTTAGTGCCCCCAGTAGTAATCCTCCCTGGTAGTGCCCCCAGTGGTAATCCCCCCTTTTAGTGCCCCCAGTAGTAATCCCCCCCTGATAGTTCCCCCAGTGGTAATCCCCCCTTTTAGTGCCCCAGTAGTAATCCCCTCCTGGTAGTACACCCAGTGGTAATCCCCCCTTTTAGTGCCCCAGTAGTAATCCCCTCCTGGTAGTACACCCAGTGGTAATCCCCCCTTTTAGTGCCCCCTGTAGTAATTCACCCCTGGTAGTACCCCCTGTAGTAATCCCCCCCTGGTAGTGCCCACTGTAGTAATCCCCTCCTGGTAGTACACCCAGTGGTAATCCCCCCTTTTAGTGCCCCCTGAAGTAATTCCCCCCTGATAGTGCCCCCAGTAGCCCCCCCCCAGTAGAGAGAGATGTAATAGAAATAAAAAATAAATCACTTACCTGAAACCCCCGCTCCTGGTCCCGCCGCTAACAGCTCCTCCGGCCGCGTTGCACGGGAGAGACGTCATTACTCATGATGTCTCTCCCATTACCCACTGCGGGAGCTGGAAGATGGCTCCCGCAGTGGGAGCAGCAGCAGCCAATGAGTGTCTGACAGACTCTCAGCGGGTGCTGATTACAGCAAACACACAGCTGCCGGCTCCGGCGCTACACACTTCACTCGAGTATAAGCCGATGGGGTGCTTTTTCAGCACAAAAAATGTGCAGAAAAACTCGGCTTATACTCGAGATATATATATCACAAAAATGAATGCACACAACCTTCTTCTTTTCCACCTTCAAGGTGCTCAGTCAAAAGGCTATTAAAAAAATAAAGCATCCAAAATTAGAAATCCAAGGCAAGAGGGCACACTTTCTGAAATAATTTTGAAAAAAATATTTATGTTAATATTAGTGAAGGCTAAACATCTTCATCACCACCCAGTGTGAGACAAGTTTGACTCCTGGCACATGTTGGTAATTGTGCCAATAGACAGCATCAATGCAGATAAATAATCATTAAAAAAATGACATGGTGTTAACACCATATATAGGCTAAATAGCCAATGCATTAGTATATGATCCACAGTGCATATTTAATCAGCCAATGATACTTATAAAGTCAGTTGACTAAAGTCAGTTGACCTCGTTCCCCATCGTATTGGGCCTTTAAAGACAAGCAGCGCAGCATCTCCACAAACAGCATCTGAAGCAAACTAAAAGTCACTCACCCCAAAGGCATCCTATATGTTCTCCATGTGGCAATCAATAACATACACCTGTCAGTATTTCAACAGGCACTCGCTGTGCGTTCCAGCCAGACTGTGCTGGACACCCAGCACTTCCGGTGCTGATGTCAAATGCTCAAATGGAGCGCATGATGTCATGCGCTCCATTTGAGCATTCCACTGGTGTGACTAGGGAAGCTGACACCTCCGTGGCTGCTAACCAATGCGCACATGTGCACATGCCGGAACTCAGTGTATTCACATGCAAATGAATACACTGTTCCATGTTGGTTGCAAATCAAAACAACCAACAGGTTACCTCAATCGGACAATAGAGCATTTAATGCAATGGCCATAACATAGAGCACACAACTACTCTGTCCTTGGAGTAAATGACCTAAACAAGGTGCCACGTTTAAAACATACACAACCTTATATAATATTAATAAAAACCCATGAAACTACACAAACTAACATATCAAAATTGCTCAAAAGAAATATAAATCACTATGATAAACTATACCTACATAAACAAATTATCCCATCACACATATAAATAAAGATAATTAAAAATAAAATATGAACCACTTATCAAGAAAAATCTGCCATTCGATTGGTCATAAGTAAAAAAAACACTTAAAGTTTATATTCTCGTTTAGACCTCTTGGAGCAATCGTATCCAATTTGAATATCCAGTGTGCCTCTCTTTGTAGCAACATTTTGTCCCTGTCACCACCCCTATCAGGCTTAGGAACATGATCGATGAGGGTAGACTTCAACATGGCCACCTGATGCCCTTTTTGTAGAAAATGGTGTGCAACTGGTTTATCACTATGTCCTTCTTGTCCTTCTTGCAGTGCCTGTCTGATTGAACTCCTATGGTTGGCCATCCATTCATGGAAACTCCTCAATGTTTTACCAATATAATAGAGTCCGCAGGGACACATCAGCACATAAATGACAAATGATGACGTACATGTGAGCCAGTGCTTTATGCCAATCTTCACTCCTGTGTGTGAGTGAGCACATTCCTTGCCAGCTAGCATACCCCCACAGGAGGTGCAGCCAAGACAATGGAAACATCCAACCTTTTTATGTTTTAACCAGGATGAACCATCCACTTTTTTGAAATATTTAGTGGGTTGCATTAATAGCTGCTTTAGATTCGGCCCTCTCCTGAAGGCAACAAGTGGTGTTCTCCTCAGATTTTTCAAATGTGGATCACTTCTAATTATATTCCAATGTTTTTTTAACAGACTTAGCAAAGAGGGGTGCTTTGGTGTTATACTGGGTGGTGACAATAAACCACTCTTTGTTCTTCTCACCTCGTACAGGTGGAGCTCATCTGCAAATACTTCTAGCCCTTTTCAGGCATCTAGCAAACACTCTATGAGAGTACCCCCTCTTGAAAAATCATGCTGCCATTTCTCTGAGCTGAATCTCAGCTCTCTCGTCAAGAGTATTATTGTGTATCACATGCACAAATTTTGAAATGGGCAAACCCTCCTTTAATGCCTTGGGGTTGTGACTAGTTGCCTACAGTAATGTATTCCGGTCTGTTGACTTAACGGAAAAGAATAGTGCCCAGAGAATTATCATGTTTATAAAATTACACATCCAAAAATTCTATATTCTTATTCTCCACCCTGCTAGTGAATCTAATAGGGATGTCAAGAGAATTTAACTCATCTACCATTCTTTTAAATGAGTCAGTGATGCCACACCACAGGATAAAGACATCATCAATGTATTTTAAATAGTCCAGAATACTGGGACCATACTTGGGATAGATGTATTTTCATTCGTACTACGTCATCTACAAATTGGCGTACATTGCATCAAATGTGAACCCATAGCGGTCCCAGCATTCTGCACATAAAATGAGTCACAATATTGGAAATGGTTATTCACCAAAATGCATTCTATCACATTACAGATATATTCCACTGATGGACCCACAAATTCCGTTGTGGGTAAGATATCCCATACTCCCTGAATCCCATGTTGATGGGGAATAACAGTGTCAGGGTTCAGCTTAGGCTCGGGTATCTCTAACCTCTGCGCCAGCTTCCCCCGACTTTTCATTCGGTCAGACATCTGGTGCAGTGATGGGCGAAGTGCTGAGCATTCTGCCTTAGGTGCTTGTGAACTTCCATTGTCGGCTGTGTCTGTTGGGGATCGGAGTTCTTAGCATGGGTGCCATCATGACAGTTCCTATCATGTGACAGCCTCCCAAACAATGGTAGAGTGATCTCAGTCAGCTGATGCTGTGCTCCAATCATCTGCTACCCCTTGGTATATATCCGGCTCCAGAACTCCAGGAAGTTGCCTGATAAACAACTGTCACTCCTATGTGCTAGTAGAGTCTTGTTCCAGGTTCCCTTGGTTTCCACGTTTAGTTCCTAATGTTTCCAGTGAGCAGCAGTGCGACCAACATCTCAGCACCACATGGGGCAAAATAGCATCTGTACGCTGTTACCAGTGTCTCCCTCAAGTGCACCCCATGGTGCAAAAGAGCATCACCCCATGGTGCAAAAGTGTGTCTGCATGACACTACCTGTGAATTCTTTGAGTGCAACCCGTGGTGCAAAAGTGCATCACCCCGTGGTGCAGAAGTGCTTCCACATGCCAGTACCAGTGTCTCTCTCGAGTGCCACCCTGTGGTGCAGAAGTGCATCCACATGCCAGTACCAGTGTCTCCCTCGAGTGCACCCCATGGTACAAAAGTGCATCCACATGCCAGTACCAGAGTCTCCCTCGAGTTCCACCCCACTGAGCAAAGGTGCGTCAGCATGCTACTTCTATCGCACTTCAAGTATGTCTTAAGGGTCCTCTCTAGTGTACCTCTCTGGTGCTAATTCTAGTGTATCTCTCTAGTGCCATTCCTAGTATCATATCCTGGTGTAGTAGTGCCTTTGCTTTGCACTTCCCTTGGGCCACTGATATTCGAGTCTCTATTCCACAGGACTTGAATACCTGGTCAAAGGACCATTACCTGCCTGCAGGGTGCAGCTAAGCCCATATCCCACTTGGAGGGGTCACTGGCAAACACCTCCCTGCAGGTTAGACTTCACACCTTTGACCAGGTCTCATCAACATGCAAGAGCTATGGATAAGGAGCCCTGATATCCAGGCCTGTTACCCCGAACTCTTCCAAAAATCAAGATCACAACCCCTTCATAGGGGATTCCAGGACGTCAAACCTGACAAACAGTATAAAAAGACATGACGTCCATGGTTGCCAGATATGCATCATTTGGTATTTCAGCTATTTCTTTTAACTTCCATAGAAGATGTGGCATATCCCTGATATAGCTTTCACTTGATATAGCTTTCACTTTGGACTACCACTGGTTGTTACACCAAATCCACAAACTGCATGAGTGGCTGCAAGACTGAATTGCGAGCTGACACTATAGGGCGGCCCGGTGGTGATGTTAAGGACTTATTTTCATTATACTGTAAAATATTGGACATACAGGGTGGTCAACCATCAGTAGCCTGACCAAATTCTTGTCTATCCACCCATGGGTCAAACCTAAACCCAACAACCTGTCCACTTTGGACTTAATCACTTACATAGGATTATGAGCAACCTGCTGGTAAGTGACTGTATCAGCAAACAGCATTCTGATGTCCAAATCATATTGATCCCAGTCCAAAACTACCACCGCACCGCCCTTGTCAGCCACCCAGATCACAATATCAGCATTTTTCTGTAGTGACTCAATAGCATCACATTGTTGTATGGACACATTATGATATACATGAAGCATTTTACTCTCAGTCTTGTAATTATACTCAATCATTCGTAAAAAGTTCTGAATGCTCGCATTTGAGGAAAATGTATCAAAGCTACTAGGGTGTTTAGGTAACTTTGATAAATAACTACTGGTGCCAGAAGCATTGTCCTTAAAGTACTCTTTCATCTTTAATTTTCTACCCATCTTATAGAGGTCTACTTCAAAATCAAATTCGTTACCATCATAAGTTGGGACAAACTTAAGTCCCAAGCCTAACACTGACTCTTCTGTCTGTGTGATCGTATATATTTTGATAAATGAAACACATTATCTCTCACCGTCTTTTTCTTCCTCTTCTTGGAGGGGGTCTGATTGATGGAACCTTTTGAAATGCATTGAGATAGGGTGTTCCTCACATCCTTTCTTGATGTTATGTAAGTGTTCGCTGATCCTTACTTTTAGCGACTGGATGGTCCTACCTATATATTGTTTATTGCAAGGGAATTGTAACAAGTAGATGACCCCTTTGCTGTTACATGTCATATTGTCTTTTATTTTAGGATTGTGTTGTTTCCTGTATTTGGAGCTTCTTTTTTTATTATGGTGCAGACTTGGTACATGCCGCAGTAGAACAAAACTCCCTCCTCTTTTCCTTGGTTCTGGTTCCACATATTTGTCAGTATGTCTTTTGTGTAGGATTGGCTGGTGCTATATGATTCTTGACAATTTTGGTTCTTATGTCTGGTGCTTTTTGGAACATGATTTTGATTTAGGAGGTAGGGTCTTGCTTAAGACTTCATCACCTAGGAGAATGGGCCAGTGCTTGATGACTATACGTTTAACCTGTTTGGCTTGATTGCTATATTGAGTCATGAAGTATATGCCATTACTTTTTAGATGTTTGTTTGTTATTGTTATGAACACAGGGTTAGTTTAGCTAGACCCGGTTTGAAGACAGCTTTGAGGCTGGTTTAAACTGACTAATCATGGCCCCTGGGATAAGGGTGAGATGTAGCCTTTGGGCTGTGAAGCAGCCTTCGGAGATGATTTGCATGGACTAGTTGTAGCCAAGAGGCTAAAGTTGAAATGCAGTCTTTGGGCTGTTGGAGCAGCCCTGGGAGCTGATTTGCATTGAATAGTTGTGGCCAAGGGCCTAATGATGAGATGCAGCCAATGGGCTCTTGAAGCAGCCATGAGGGCTGATTTGCCTTGGCTAGTTGTGGCCAAGAGGATAATTATGAGATGCAGCCAATGGGCTCTTGAAGCAGCCTTGAGGTCTGATTTGCCTTGGCAAGTTGTGACCTGGGGCCCCAGGGTTTGATGCAGCCTTTGGGCTGAAGAATCTTTGACAGAGTGGATACAAAGATGTAGAGCTGGTACCAATGTCGCCGGGTTGACACTGGCAGTGGTGCATTGGGTTGCGAACTTGGGATGCAGAGTTGCTACCAGTGCCGCCGGGTTGACACTGGCAATGGTGCGCTGGACTGGGCACTGAGGATGCTGAGTTGCAACCAGTGCCACCGGGATGACACTGGCAATGGTGCACTGGACTGTGCACTTGGGACGCTGAGTTGCTACCAGTGCTGCCGTGATGACTCTGGTGATGGTGTGCTGGATTGTGCACTTGGATTGCTGAGTTGCAGCCAATGTCGGCGGGTTGACACTGATGTCGGTGTGCTGGATCACGCACTCGGGACGCAGAGTTGCGGCCAATGTCGCCGGGTTGACACAAGCCACAGGACATAAACTGGCACTTCAGGTGGAGGAAGCAAACCATGCTGCCTAGATGACACAAGCAGTACTAGCAGGTGAAATGCAGACTGCGCCACCTGGATGGGACAAAAATCAGTAGAAAAACACAGTTAGACTGGCTTTGGAACTCGACTGGAATACAGGAGACTGGAACAGCCAGAAGTATGAGAAACTCTATAACTGGCATGGAGTGAAGGGCTGGCTGGAATTTAACAGAATAGGGCCCAAACAGAGCAAGCCCCCCTTAATGACAGACAAGTGTGCACCTGGGCTGTGCACAGACAGGAGAAGCAATTAGTGTGCACCTGATATTGCACACAAAGAGGCAATAATTAGTACAGTGCCTCAGTAGCAACTAAGGCTAGAAAGTGCAAACAATATGATCTGCTTAACTGCAGATCCTAACAGTACCCCCCCCTTGATGAGGGGTTAAGGAACCCCTAAAACCTGGTTTGTCTTGAAAGTCCTCAACAAATCTCCTTAGGATAGGAGCATGCAATGACATTTCTGGAATGTTATAGCACTTTTCAGGACTGTGGGCCTGATACAGACCCGGATGCTATTTGCGTCGCTCACTGGCTAAAAGGGGCCGGCTATTTAAGTCATGTGCTCGCACTGCTTCACTTAAAGCCGCCCACTAAGTAATAGCAAGCGACCGTACTATGCGCTCACAGCTGTATAAAGATGCCCCTTTGCCACTCGCAACACACGTCATCTCCGGCAGTTTTAGGATTAATCAGGAACATCGAAAGCCATTGGAACTGCTCGCAGTGCTTGTGGTAGCCTTTCCCCACCATAACATTGCGAGCAGTTCTGGCTAAAATACAACCTAGTCATGTGTGTAATGGCGCTACTTTGCTAATTATACACACCCATTAAACGCCGTTCTGACAGTCGGGCACGCCTGCATTCGCACAACCACACTCCCGTTTTCAAGCACCTTTCCCTGTT
Source organism: Taudactylus pleione (assembly GCA_031769625.1). Taxonomy (NCBI): domain Eukaryota; kingdom Metazoa; phylum Chordata; class Amphibia; order Anura; family Myobatrachidae; genus Taudactylus; species Taudactylus pleione. Next base: position 6,714,992 of record JAUIMM010000137.1, on the reverse strand, counting down.
ACCACCCACAAACGGCACTATCTGTCAAAATAGCAGCCCGACTGCGGGTTACGGGCGAGCCCTTTCCCATCACAATGACTGGTTGACGCACGCGCATTGTGACTCATACGCATGCGCAGATTGCGTAAAATCGCTCAATGTGAGCAAGCACATCATAGCGTCCAGGTCTGAATCAGGCCCTGTATCCTTTCCAGTGAACGAGAAATTGGAGACAGCCTCTGGAAATTCTACATTCCAGGATTTTTTCCACGACAAACTCTTGCCATCCCTAAACAAGAACTTGTGGTGGTCTCATTGAATGTTTGAGAAAATATCTGGAGGAGAGGAAAACTGGCTTCAGAAGAGAACAGTGGAAAGTGTTATTGATCTTGAGGGACTGGGGTAATTTTAAGCAGAAATCCACAGGATTAATTTGAGCAATAACTCGGAATGGCTCGATGAACTTGCGTCCAAATTTTTGTGATCTTTGGCATATATTGATGTTCTTGGTGGACAGCCAAACCAAATTCCCCACCTTCAGACTGCAAGGCCTACGGTGTCTGTCTGCCCAGCCCTTGGAACGACCAGATGCCTGCAGAAAGGACTGATGGACTTTCCTCCAAACAGATCGTAATCCAGGAAACAGATGAAGATGAAGGACCTGTATTTGGTGAAGACTCAAAAGAATTGCTCCTGGGATGAATTTCAAAATTGCAGAAAATTGGAGACATTGAGGATGAAGAATGACAAGATTTGTTGTAGGCGAACTCAGCAAATGGCAAAAGAGACACCCAGTTGTTCTGACATTTGGCGAAACAGCAATCCTGCTCCAGGGATTGATTGGCCCACTCTGTCTGGCCATTGGACTGCAGATGATATTCTGAAGACAGGCTAACCTTGATGCCCAGATCCACACAAAAGCACTTCCAAATCTCACAAAAAACTGGGTACCATGGTCTGAAACAATGTCCAAAGGAAGCCAATGTGTTCTAAAGACACGGTGAAGAAAAAGCACTGTGAGTTCTTTGGCTGAGGGTAATTTGCTGAGTGGAACGAAATGCACCATTTTGGAGAATCTATCAACTTTGTCCAGATGACAGTACAACGAGCAGACGACGGGAGATCCACCACAAAGTCCATTGCTATTTGTGTCCACGGTTTAAGGGGAGTCAGCAAAGGACACAACAGACCTGCAGGTGTGGTACGGAGAGTCTTGTTCCTAGCACAGACATCACAAGCTGCCACAAACTCACGAACATCATGAGGCATGGATTGCCACCAAATGGAACATGAAAGAAGTTCTAGAGTCCAGGCCACACCTTGATGACCACCAGCCTTGGATGAATGGAACTCCTTAAGGACTGCCTTGCAGAATCATTCCGGGACAAACTTTAATCCCCTGGGCATTTCCGGAGGAGGTTCAGCCTGACTATGTCTAAGAGATTCTTCCAGAGTTCTTGTCAGGGCCAAATGGATCCGAGTAGAAGGAATGATAGTTTACTCTTTATCAGAAGAACCATGACCTGCAGGAAAACTACGGGATAAGGCATCTGCCTTTACATTCTTGGACCCAGGCCGAAAAGAGATGGTGAAGTTAAAGTGAGTAAAAAATAAGGCCCATCGTGTTTGTCTGGCAATTAATCTTTTGGCGGGCTCAATATATGCCAGGTTCTCATGATCCATCAATAAAGATACTACATGGATAGCCCCTTCTAACCAGTGTTGGCAATCTTTGAATGCCCACTTGATAGCCAGAAGCTCTAGGTTGCCTACATCATAGTTCATCTCAGCTGCTTGAAACTTCCGAGAGAAGCCACAAGGGTGTAGTTTATTGTTCTTCACATCCCTTTGGGAAAGAATGGCACCCACACCAAATTCAGAGGCGTCCAACTCCACCACAAAAAGGTCAGGATTGGGATGACAGAGAACAGGAGCACTCACATAGGCCGTCTTGAGTAGATTAATTGCCTGTATGGCCTGGGGAGACCGATATCAGACATCCGCCCCTTTTTCGGTCAAATCTATGATAGGTGAGACGATAGTGAAGAAAGATTTGATTAAGTGGCAGTAATAGTTAAAGAACCTAAGGAACCACTGTATGAGAAGTGGGTTGTTCCCAATCTAGAATCGCCTTCCCCTTACTTGGGTCCATGGAGAAGCCTTGAGAGGAAATTATGTACCCCAGAAAAGATATCTCCTTCACCTCAAACTCACACTTCTCTAATTTGGCATAAATATTGTTGTCCAAAAGTCTTTGCAATACCTGCCTAACATGTTGTCGATGTTGCTCCAAGGATTTAGAGAAGATGAGGATATCATCTACAGTAAGTACACCACAGTGAAGTTCCCCAGGAAATCTCTCAGGATCTCATTAATAAAGTCTTGGAAGACAGCTGTGGCATTGTAGAGATAAAATGGTATAACCAAATACTCAAAATGCCCCGAGTGGGTTGTTGAAGGCTGTCTTCCACTTGTATCCTTTATGGATGCAGATGAGATTGTAAGCTCCACACAAGTCAATCTTTGAGAAGATAGTTGCCTCCCATAATTGGTCGAATAGAACAGAGATCAAAGGCAAAGGGTAAGCATTTTTCCCTGTAATTTAATTAAGGCCATGAAAGTCTATGCAGGACTGGAGGGACCAATCCTTCTTTTGGACGAAGAAGAAACCGGCATATTACCGGAAATCTGAATGGCCAAATGAATCCCTTCTCAATAGCCTCTTGGATGTATTCCTGCATCACCTTATCCTAAGGAACTGACAAGGCATACAGCCTACCCTTAGGAAGTCTGGCATCAGGTATCAGGTCAATGGCACAATTGAAGGGGCAATGAGGTGGCAAAATGTCTGCTTTTTTTTTAGAGAAAACATTCAAAAGATCATGGTATGGAGCAGGAACCTTGGGAGTGTCTGCTGGAATGACTGCGGTAAGATGAACTGGATGAGGCAAACAATGAACAAATCAAGAAGGACTACACTGGAGAATCTCCCCAGTCTGCCACTGGATAATGGGTTTGTGCTTTTTAAGCCATAATAAGCCTAATACGATAGGAGCCATTGGACATTGGAGGAGAAGAAATGAGAGCTCCTCTTGATGCAGAGCACCCACAGTCAACTGTATAGGAGGCATATGGAAATTAATAGGAATTGAAGAAAGACTTCTCCCATCTAGGCCACCGACAGTGACTGTATTATTCAGAGGTTCAGGAAGTAGGCCCAAGGTTTTAAAGAATGCCTCGTCAATAAAATTTTCTGTACTCTGTACAGTAATCCACCACTGCCCGGTTCTCCTGTCTAAGAGACCAGAAGCTTGTCTCTTCCAGAGCTGCCTTGTCTGGGTCATCATAAAGTAGTCAGAGAGCTGTAAAAAAGCAGTCCATGTCTGAAGTACAACTGAAGTCGAAGGGAGACCAAATGCCCAAGTCTTGGGTCCCCCTGCAGGAGGGAAATCATGATGCCAACTCTTTGAACCTCAGAACCTGAGGATTGAGGCCTAAGCTTGAAATAAAGCTTACATCTCTCCTTAAAGTTTACAAAGTCATTACAACTCCCAAAAAACTGGTCGGGCAGATTGATTTTGGGCTCGTGGACAATGGGGTGGAAGGGTGCTACCCGTGTTTGATCCACCTTGAGGGAAAGTTCCTGGTCCTTCTGGGTTAGCACTGCATCTGGGCTGCCAGACTTTGCACAAGATTCTATATGGGTTCCATGTCTTACCTCTATTTTATAGCCGGTGATAATGTTATGAAAACAGGGTTAGTTTACCTAGACCCGGTTTGAAGATAGCATTGGGGCTGGTTTAAACTGATGTCATGACCCCTGGGATAAGGGTGAGATGCAGCCTTTGGGCTGTGAAGTAGCCTTCAGGGCTGATTTGCATGGAGTAGTTGTAGCCTAGAGGCTGAAAGTGAGATGCAGCCTTTGGGCTGTTGGAGCAGCCCTGGGAGCTGATTTGCATTGAATAGTTGTGGCCAAGGGCCTAATGATGAGATGCAGCCAATGGGCTGTTGAAGCAGCCTTGAGGGCTGATTTGCCATGGCTAGCTGTGGCCAAGGAGCTAATGATGAGATGCAGTCTTGAGGGCTGATTTGCCTTGGCTAGTTGTGACCTGGGGCCCCAGAGTTTGATGCAGCCTTTGGGCTGAATAGTCTTTGATGGAATGGGTACAAAGATGTAAAGCTGATACCAATGTCACCAGGTTGACACTGGTGGTGGAGCATCAGGTTGTGCACTTGGGATGCTGAGTTGCTACCAGTGCCGCTGGGATATTATTCACAAAGGTGTGCTGGATTGTGCACTTAGACCGCTGAGTTGTGGCCAATTTTGCCAGGTTGATACATGCAATGGTGCGCTGGATTGCGCACTCGGGATGCAGAGTTGCAGCCAATGTCACCAGGTTTACACAAGCTGCCAGACATAGACGTGCCACCTAGATGACACAAGTAGCATGAGCAGGTGAAATGCAGACTGTGCCTCCTAGATGGGACAAACGGCAGTAGAAAAACACAGTTAGACTGGCTCTGGAACTCGGCTGGAAAACAGGAGACTGGAACAACCAGAAGTATGAGATACTCTATCACTGGCATGGAGTGAAGGGCTGGCTGGAATTTAACAGAACAGGACACAACCAGAGCAAGCCTCCCTTAATGACAGACTAGTGTGCACCTGGGCTGTGCACAGACAGGAGAATCAATTAGTGTGCACCTGATACTGCACACAGACAGGCAGTAATTAGTGAAGTGCCTCAGTAGCAACTAAGGCTGGAAACTGCAAACAATATGATCTGCCTAACTGCAGATCTTAACAGTTATATTTCAGTAGGGGGCCTCTGTCTGCATCTTTGACTGCTTGGAAGGCTGACTGTAACGTAATGGTGTTATACTTTTTCTGTATTAATTGTGATTTTAATAGTTCGCCCTGTGGGTCTGATTGAGACCCGGTTGCTAAGCTGCGCTCGCTCACTAGGGGAAATAATCACACATCTGCGCATGCGTATGCATCGCAGTGCGCGTGCACAAGGCAGTCACTGCGATTGGGAATTGTGCACTCATTGTACACAGACTGAGTGCTACTTTGAGTGACAGATAGTGGTGTTTGTGGGTGGTAATAGGGGAAGGTGCTTGTGAATGGGGGAGTGGTGGTGCGAGTGCAGGCCTGTCTGAGCTTCAAAACTGAGTTTATTAGGTGTGCATAATTAGCAAAGCAGCATCATTGAACAAGTCACTTGGTTGTATTTTGCCTGAACTGATTGCAGTGCTTGCGGTGGGGTAGGGTCTACCTCAAGGGCTGCGAGCTGCTCCGATGGCTCTCAATGTTATAGATGATTAATACACTTCCTGAAGATGATGTGGGTTAAGAATGAAAAGTGGGCATCTTTAAACACGAGAGTGCGCTCACTGCCATCGCTCTCTAAGACATAGAGGGCGTCCTTAAGCCAGTCAATGTGATCACGGTATTTGCATACCTGGCCCCTTTTGGAAACGTGAGAGTGCAGTTTAGCATCCAGGTCTGAATCAGGCCCTGTGTTTCATAATCATTAAGTCTAGAGCAATTGTGTCTGACTTTCTTAAATTGTCTCTCTTAAAATGTCATCTATGTATCCGGTCCAGAGGATGAGGTTTGCGGCAAAGATATGGTTGGTCTAGATATGACTATCCTCCCAGTAGCTCATAAAGAGGTTAGCGCAACTTGGCACAAACCTTGTCCCCATTGCTGTACCATTTGTTTGTAAGTAGAATTGATCTTCCAACCATAAATAATTATGTGACAAATTGAAGGAAATGCTATTGAGAATGAACTCGCTTTGTGTGGCAGACATCTTAGGGTCCAGTTCAAGGTAAAGTTTGGTGCATTTTATCCATTGGATGTGTTTGATTATTGAATAGAGTGATGTGACATCGCTCGTGACCTTCTCCCAGTCGAACTTAGTTAGTGTGTTGAGTATACTAGTGGTATCTTGTAAATAGGACTTTTGTTCTTTTGCATACAGTATGTTTGTCGGTAAGTGTCTAGGTACTTGGAGAGATTTGAGGTTAATAAGTTAATGGCCAATATGATGGGCCAGCCAGGTGGATTTGTATGGTCTTTATGCACCTTTGGAAGGTAATAGAACACTGGAATAAGTGGGTGTGCTGTGTCTAGAAACTCATACTCTTTGTGAGTGAGTATCCATTTCTCTAGTCCCTCTTTTAGTAGAGACTGTAATTCATGTTGGTAATCTTTTGTAGGGTCACTTTGTAATGGTTTGTATGTTGTCATATCTTGTCGGATTCTATGTGATTCCTTGATGTAGCTAGTTTTGTCAAGGATAACTATGCCCCCTCCTTTGTCTGCTAGTTTGATAATTTTGTTAGTGTTAGTTTTCAGCTCTTCTAATGCTCTGTGTTTGGCCTTTGTTATATTGTTGTACTTGTGTTTTGATGTGGTGTCACTCAATTTCTCTAGAACTTTTTATAGCATAGTCGTAAATGTTGCTATAAGATTGCCTGTTCCCTGAGTGGGATAGAATCTCGATGGGGGTTTGAGTTCTATGTGTAAATACTCATCATGGGTTGGTTTGTATTGATGTAATTGTTTTAGTTGAAATAATCTTTTGAGGGTCAATTTTCTGGTAAATTTGTGGATATCAAGATAAGTGTTGAATTTGTCAGGTTGGGTGGCTGCGGTGAATTTAAGTACCTTGTCTAAAACAGATTTATGGTCATCTGTTAATATGAAATTGCTGAGATTGAAAATACCATGTCCTTTTGTTACAGTGGTTCCTGACCTAGTGTTTTTGTTACCCTCTCCTCCCCTACATCCTCTTCTAGTTTTCTTTTTATTTGTTTCAATAGTAGGCTTATTGAAATTGGTGGTTCTGTCTGCCCTAAAAAAAAAAGTTTACACATGGTGAATTTGACCTTGGTTGTGTGTTGTGTTCAGTCTCGTTATTGGCTTGGGAGTTGATTAAAGTTTCAGATCTAGTGGATTGGTCAGTTTTTTATTTTTCCTGTGATTTAGTCCCATAAATATAACATTGATGTTGGATGATTTAGTTTGATTTGAAATGGATTAAATTTAATCAACATCAAACTTTAGTAAATATAACCCTATATGTTTAATCAATATAAATAGCATTAACAGTCTTAAAACAAACTTATAAAAAGAGCTGGTGCAATCAGTTTTCATTATTTAAGTATTGACTTATAATTTAGTGGAGGGTTTTATATGAAATAAAAAAAGACTCTGAATAATATTCAGAAATGTATGAGTGGGACCAGGAGATGACAATGGGCAAAAACTAAAGACGTGAAAGGGGTAACATGATAATAGAATGGTCAACTGTATCAAACACAGCAGAACATAGGTTAATAAAAATGAATATAGAGAACTGACTCTTCGATTTAGCTGTGAGTAGATTATTGATCACTTTAGTAAAGCACTGTCAGTGGAGTCAAGTATGCATTAAGGAGTGAGTAAGAATAGAGAAAGTTGTACACAATTCTGAAGTAGTTCTGAAGCAAAGAAAGGTCAGGTAGATTTTTTCCTTGAGTATGGATGAGATTAGTCACATGTTTGAAGATGGAGAAAGTGACAATACAGAGACTAGTTAAAGAGATTAGTTACAGATAGAGTGTAGCGGCATTGGATGGAGGGGGATCCAGAGGACAGGTTAATTGTGCTTTGGAAGAAAGGCACTTGTTGTCCTCATTCCTAGTAATGGGAGAGAGAGAACGTAAAATGGATTGGGGAGTGGAGGAGTATATATGTGTGGGGTGTTGGATCTGTACAGAAAAGATTTCTTGATAAATAGTATAAATTGTGTCTTTGAAGTAGTTGGAAACCTCAAGACAATGAAGGAAGAAGGCTGGAGGTAATGGTGAGTTTCAAGTTAATGGAGAACTACACAGACAGAGCCCTGCAGACGTTTGAGTTGCAGAATAAGTTTCCTCCCAGTGTCAGGTAACCAGAAATATTCTTTGGATGTTTTCCCACTATATGATATCAGTGGGGCAGCATATAATAGGGTGGTTTATAATAATTTATAATAGAGGCCTATTGAAGTGCATGCCATTTTAAACAAAATTATTTTCATTTGTTTCTTGTGTACCAATCAAACAGTTATCAAATAAAACTATACATGAAGTGTTTTTTTACTTGAAATGTTGAAAAATTGTTTTTAAATAACCCCAAGATTGTATTTGTAATTTTGACATTGGTGTATAATATGGAATAAACCGACTACTCAGCAACAGTATTAGAAATACCATTTTGACCATGTCGACATTCTCATGTTGACCTTATGTACCATACACTAGGAGCTGGGTTATTTATAATGGGTCACTATATTTATTATAATTAGAAATGTGCGACAACCCCTGTGTTTTTGGTTTTGGTTCTAATTCATCATGGTGTTTTGGTTTTGGATCTGTAGCAAAAAAAAATGAAAAGAACAGTTAAAATCAAATCACATAATTTGGGCCTGTTATTGTTCCTACAGTATCATTAGACTAAATAACATTAATTTCAAGTACTTTCACATCAATTTTGACCACCTCACAGCTCACAATAATGTTTTCACCAATATAGGCTACAGAGCTGGCTGGCTAAACTAAGCGACAGAGCAGCCGCACAAACATACATCAGTTTAAAAGAATATAAAACATATATGAAACATTGCCACACAGCAGTGGCAGACAGGATGACAGTTTAATAAACTATAAAACTGTTTGTCGTCTACGTAAAAAGACAGTCATCAATGCATCAAGCTGGCAGTATCTGAACTTCATAGGTTAGTACTTTGAATAGTTCAGCACCTTGCAGAACACGGAATGTATTCTCTACTGCTCTGGGCAAAGGTACTTTCCCCCATCTCTCCATATGTCATGGGTTTTTGATTAGGTTTGGATGTTTTTTTGCTGTACCTCCATTCGCTGAAGCATATAAAGGATGGAATTCAACATTGTTACTACCTCTTGCTTCATTTTGTGGTATGACAAATTAAGCTGTTCTTGCAGGTGCTGCAATCTTCTACATGCAGTTGCTGAAAGGCGAATATGTCCAAATTTTTTTGGGCCATAGACAGCATCTTCTGCACGTACCTGTCATTTAAAAAAAAAAAAATTGCACCACTGTGTTGATTGTGTGAACAAAACATGAGACGTGTTCAAATTCATCCAGCTGTAATGCTCTCACAGTATTTGTTGCGTTATCAGAAGAGACAAGTCCTGAGGAGAGCCCAAGCAGGGTAAGACATTTTGCTATGACATCCCTTAAGTTTTCAAACAGGTTGATACTGGTATGCCTCTTAGCGAAGCCGGTGATACATAGAGTAGCCTCCCTATGAATGAGCTGGCATTTTGTGTTACCTACTGCTGCTGCTGAAGGTGGTACACCCACCCAGTGGACTGTCACAGTCATGCAATCTTTAGTTTGACCAGTACCGCTTGTCCACATATCTTTTTTTTAATGTCCTGGTACAGGCAAGGAATTGCTTTTCTGGTAAAAATGGAATTGAGATGGAATTTGGTAGCGGGGACACAGGACCTCAGTTAACTGTCTAAAACCAGATGCATTAACGGCAGATTCTGAGCAGATCAAGAGGCACCATAACTATAAGTAGTTATTATTAACATACAGAATTATGTGAAGACCACAGAGGAGCTTACATTCTAGAAGGGCTATTAGTAAACCCATAGATGGAGAGGGGATCAGAGTTTGGTAATGCAGATGATGGAGGTTTAGGAGGAGGGGTAATAGGCTTGGGTTTAGAGATGTTATTTTAGGGCAAATTTGAAGGCACAAGGTTGAGTAGGTGTCTTATATGGAGGGTATTCCATAGGAGCAAGGAAGACAGCGTGAGAGGCATCAATCATTGGTTGAGCAAACTAGGTGAGAGTTAACAAATATAAGAATGAGCTGGAAATGTAGAGAGGAGAAGGTGGTTGAGGGCTTTAAAAGTGACTCTTTGGAGTTTGATTTTGATTCTGTGTAGGATAGATTGACAAAGGAGGGCAGCACAGGTGGAGCAGTGAGAGAGATATAAAAATAAGGTAATAAAGTGACCAGAATTGCAGTTAGACTGAAGGGATGCCAGGCTGGAGATATGATGGCCACTGAAGAGTAGATTACTGTAATCAAGGCAAGAGGTCATGAGGGTTTGTATAAGGGTTTTAATTGACTTCAGGGTGAGAAATATATAGATAGGCACGTAGAATGCTCATATGCTATTAGCCTTAGAAGCCTAAATTTTATTTGGCCCCTTGTGGGCCCAGTCCTTGAGCAGCCCTTCCACTTATCTGTATTTATAAATTTTGTGCAAACCTATAAAAGTCACAGGGTATGTATCCCATTCATTTTCCATTGATGGCTTTATACAGTGCATTTTTTTTATTTCTTTAACACTGCAGTCTGAATTAAACACTTCACTAAACACATTGATTATTCATATTTACATATTTAGTGATCTCCCAATTGAATTTGTAGAAGCATGTTATTCCTATGAACACAGCAAAGGCATTTCATGCATAGAAATATGAGTAATTAATCTAGGCCAGATTGTTGTTTGGTAAAAATTTTCCTTATTAGTGTATGCATTTGAAAATATATGAGAAGTGAGTCCCCTGAAACACGACCATCTGTGTGTCTTGAATAAGGATTGATGGAATATAACCCCCCAGGTAGAGACACATGAAAATCATAGCAAAAGACTCTCTGTGAATGCTTTTACTTCAATGGGCTATTTGCATTGCTAAATAATGTTTGTATTAGAGATGAATACAATTGTGGTGAAATGTCCATTGCTTCACATTTCTATTTGTAAATTTGGATTTTGTAAAATTAAGATATCTGAGATGACAATGAACAATTAATTTTCTGCTGTGTGGTGTGGTGGGGATATTTTCTCTCTCCATTTTATTTTTCTCCAAGGCTTAGTACATCTCCCCATAGTATGTCGACAGTCAATACTACTTTTCTGGCATAGTATGTGGGAGATGCTTCTTGATCTGTGACAGAACATCAGTGGAAGATTGCGTGGCTTCAAACATAGGGCAGGGCCAATGATGTCACAGCAGCTTAACTGACTGGCAACTTTCTTGTATAGGATCCTGTTATGACAGTATTTTAATTATGTGGGAGATGACTTTAAACATCTATGATGAAATGAAGTGATATCTATAATGAAGTGATTTTTTTTCTTGCTGAAGAAAGTTAAGATAAAAATCAACAATACATATTTTGGTATACTTCATGCATAAATATAACAAAATTATTGTTTAATGGTCCTATAAATTAGCTTAACTCCAGTTACAGTATCAGACACAATGGGGCTGCTGCTGCTGTGTATAATAAACTAAATTAATATACCATGATAATAATACAGAAATATTCAATGATACAGAATGCATGAGGCACCTTACTACCAGGGGCATTTTATTAGAGGAGGGGGCCTGTGTGCAGACTCAGTGTGTGCTCTCTCTTCTCTCCGCCAGTCCCACGGAGCACTGTAGAATTCTGGCTTAGTGCCAGAATCTACTGTGCATGCACGGGTCTCCGGGAAAATGGCGCCTGCGCTGTTTTCCCTGGGACAGTAGTACTGTGCATGTGCAGGTCACTGGGAAAATGGCAGCTGACATTTTCCCAGTGATTTTTGCTTCTCTGCAAAGCAGCACTACAGAGAAGTAAATACAGGACTATGGGCCCGCACCACACACCCTGAACCCATTATAGATACACCCCTGCTTACTACAGATTACACTATATTACCTATATTACAACATATTCTGTAGTGCTGTATGATAAGGTGGGGCATATAGAATATGCAATGATAACAATACAGCATCATACAGTGATACAGAAGATTAGATTACCACACTAGCTATACATGACAATATTTCATCTATAATTTCTACAGAGGTGTACAATAAGGCTGGTTTCCCAGTGATGTCCAGAAAACACAATTGACACTGCTTGTAGATGCTGGTCCTCTATCTGAAGAGTTTACAGCAGTGGTTCTCAACTCCAGTCCTCAAGTACCACCAACAGGTCATGTTCTGTGGATTTCTTTACTCATGAACATGAAATTTTATCTATTTTGCTGTGTCAGTAATTAGCCCACCTGTTTGCACAGACAGAAATCCTCAGAACATGACTTGTTGGGAAAAAGTGAGAGTTGAGGATGAGAATCACTGGTTTACAGTCATACTCCAGACTGTGATTAGGTGCAGAGACTACAAACATGACCATGGGTGTGAAAAATGAGCAGTAGATCCCTGGGTCCCTATGTTTTGGAAGAGGGGCCTAATTGCAGAAATTTAAATGCTGGGTCAAGTTTTCATGATTAGTTCTTTGGGATCCACTACTATTGACTAGCATTTAGTTGACGGCAGGGATTAAAGAAAATATGAGTTTAATAGAGACTGCAAACAACTCTTAATAGTGTCTGTCTTTATTCTGTGGCATTTACACATTTTACTATAAAATCCTGAGCTTAAAAACAATACATTTATAGACATGAGGCAAACATTATTAACTGACCTTTTAGAAATTCAACTGTAATTCTAAAGTCATCAACGGCACTGGAACAACTACTGCAAAACTTTACAATAAAGTTTGCAATAAACATGGATTTGAAAGAACAAAAAACTAAGACTGCAGGAATTTGCTGTGTTGATTAGTAAAGGCTATGTAATATATTTATTTTATGCACAGTCGGGTCCCTCTTTGCTATGCTTGTTTAACTGTGTGTGTGATGGGAACTGCTTGTCCTGGATGTATCGCAACTCATGAACCGTTCAGTTCTGCTATTATCACGGACATGTTGTCTTGTCAGAATTTTTAATTAGAATTGCAATTTTTTCCACATTTATTCACCTGTTCGTATAAAATACAGTCTTATTTTACAATAATGGTGTTGTGATTTATCAAAGAGTTATTCACATCCATATTTAAAGCAACTTTCTACATAAAACTAAATAATTGCAGGTTTATTAAATTTCAGTATGGCCAGAATAAATCCTTGTTTTCTTTATTTTCTAAGAACCAGAAACAACTAATGAAATATCATAAAAAGTATGAAATATGGAAAAACACACAAGGCAATATATAATTGAATATGTTGAATAGTTTTGTTAAACAGTGACTTCAATCATATGAACTGTCATTAAATTCTGGTATTTTCATGAAAAATACAAACCTGTCCAGTAAAATAAAATGTTAACCTAATGAAAATAAGCCTAATGTGCCTGCAAAGAGTAGATGGCTCGGCAAGGATAGCAGTGACCTACTAGAGCCCCCTGGGAACAAAATGAGGAGGTGCAGGGATTATAGGAGCTGTGGACCTGGGAGGTGGAGGCTTACTGACCTCTCCCAACATCTTATAGTGGTAGAGCTGTCTAAGTGAGATCAAAGCATGTAACACACATCATTAACACTGTAACAAATGCACAATTCAAAAAATGGTTCAGACAGCTCGATAGAAAAGTTATGGGCACTCGGCACTACTGAACCATGCCCAATAATCAATAAGCTGTTGAAATGGAAGAACATTGTGCCCAAACTTAAATGAAAAAAAGGCCACTGGGATTTTCACCTTTAGTGAAGCTTTAAATGGAAATATATTTAACTGTTTAATTGTTATAACCCCCTTGTACACTACCACCAGGGGTGTCAACAGTGGTAGAGCATGTACTAATTAACCAGCCCCTGTCCTCTGTAGGGTCCAAGGAATTCAGTATAGAGAGAAATCTGAATACTGATTTCCTTCTGATTGCAGATTCCTGATGTTTAATGATGTCACTATGTACACTGAGCCTGTAGCAGAGCTCTCATTTCTGTCAAGTGAGAAGAACATTGAATGATTAACAAGCAATATTTATATGTTTTCACAAGGCATGTAATGAATGCATCAAATGTTGCCACCCTTCCAATGACCATCCCTAGTGAAGGGAAGCAAAAATTTTAAAACCAAACTCCAGTTTTGGATTGCATGCTAACAGGTCAAAATTACGTAATTTTAGCTGTTTTTTAAATATTATTTTTTGCAAAACCAACAACAAAACATGAAGATGTATCCAGATCCAAACCAAAACCAAAACACGGGGGTTGGCGCACATCTCTAGCAACAACCTATTGTGGCCCACTGATTACTGATAGATCAGTCACAGCCAATATGATGAGGTTGAGCTCAGTGATGTGTGGCCAGGTGAGGCAGGTGAGGCAGAGCCTTTCCTGTCATACTTCAGTATACTCCAGAGTTTTGACTATAAAACTGATAAGAAAAAATGTAAGAAAATATTATAAATATATTCTATTATTCAAATCATTTTTCTCGTCAAATCTCTGGAGTAAAACGTATATGACAGCTGAGGCACTGCCTCCCTGCCTACCTTTTCCACACATCCCTGATCAAAACTCACCAAATTTCCAGGACTAAATAACGCTGCACCTTTGTATAATGCCCACATGTACCCTTGGATTCATATATGTATGTGTAAATCTGGCTCTGTTGAGCTCTATTAAGTAATAAATAATGACAGGATAATCTTCCGGTCATGCAATCATTTATGGATCTGTGTTCAATGAATAAGTAAGTGATGGAGAGCAATCTTGTTTATTTTCAATAACTTTTCTTCTAGGATTGAGAGCATGATAACTGTTGATCTTTGATAGTCTATTTGCAATGTCACATGCTACTCAGATCCTGTAATAGTGGTAAGAAAATTATAATATTGGTTTGAAATATGGCTGTGCGAAGAAACACATTTTTTTATTAATTCTACTGTTGCAGATGGAAGTTTGAGTAAGCAGATAGGAATTAAAGTGAAAGCTGTTAAAATGTTGCCAGTTAAAGCATAAATGGCTTTTACTACTACATGCTACCGTTTATAGTACTTTAATGTTTTTCTTAATTCAAACAACAAACATTACTGACTTCAGTTGCTCTTTTCTCATGGAAATCCATAAAATAAATTACAATGCTCTATGATAGGAAGTAAATAATAAATCATGTATTTCAACCATAAAACAGTAGAAAATTAAACAATGGTGATTTTCTAAAAATGAACAATAAGGTGACATACATTTTAAAAAAGTTATATTTTGACAAAGCACTCATTCAATATACAGGTATGAAAGTTATCAATCCAAACACCTGTTATCCAGAGAGTTTAAAAAATAAATATTTTTTAAGTGCTGTTGTTTGATACTTAAAGACACACAGATGCGATTCATATAATTTTTATATATTCCATTTCCCTGAATAACACTGCTAAACTATTTTATGAGATGACATATAACAGAACACATTTTAGGTATGGTGCACCAAATGATGGAAAATGACCCTTTCCTGAGAACAATTAATCCTAAGAATTCTGATAATACATCCCATCACTGTATAATCATGTGCATTAAAGTTTCTAAGCACGAATTTGCAAATAAAACCTGATGAAAATAGACTAATGAGCATGAAAGACATTGATGAATTCCTGATGAGATAATTCAATTTGTAGATCGAGTTGAAGAGAATCTTTCTAGGTTCACACCTTGGTGAATTTATTTTCTCCAGGCATAAATACACATACAGAGAGGGGATCAGATCTTTCATGTGAACTTAAACAACAACTTCAAAATAGATCAATATCACCATATTTTTCATTTAATTGTTATTTATTATATATTATACAGTTATATACAGTTATATACAATTTATATTATGCATCATGGATTTTTCTTCTACAAAAAGAAAACTTTTAATTATTTGCTTATTTTTAAAGCAACATATGAAAAATATTAATGTAACAATACAATATATTTTCAGAGGAGTAATCCTAATTACAGGAAGGCTAGCCAGGATAAGCAAGAGCTGAATATGCAGAATAACCAAACACACATATAATAACGTAATAGCGTGCAACTGGTAATGGAATAGCCAGCTTGGTTTTACCTTTAACATGATTGATGCTTTAAAAATACGGGAAGACTAGCAAGAGTTCCCAAAGCAGCTGAAAGTCGCATGCTATACTGTTACTGTACAGTGCTTTTTTCCATGAAAACTCACCTTTGGCATGCTGAAGGTCCTGTGACCAGGTACTGTAAGTGCTGGTTTAAAGCTGTAATTGTAACAAAAGGTTCTATCAAGTATTAGTCTGCAGGGGTTGAATCAGCTTTTATTAAAAAAAACATCTAAATAAAGAATTAAAGTATAAAAAAAAGATCTGCAGACAAATAATGAATTATGAGTTTGAACATTTACTTTAAAAGCCTACTGGTTTGCAATAAAATACATTTTTGATTATTCCAAACTTCATTAAAACCCCCCTGTACAAATTTCCTAAATACCTAATCAGAGTTGTGACATAGGCATGGGTTTGCAGAGAAGCAGTGATAGATGGTGGATTTGGCTGGAACAAGGCTGTTTCTTGTACTGATGCTCCCAGTTTTGAAGATCCAGGAAAAATTAAGAATTAATGTTGCAGAGCTAAATTATTAAATTAATATAAAAATGTTAGACCCTGAATATACAATTTAATATTGAAATAAACAAAGTGATATTACTGAACTGAATATGTCAGACACATTTTATACAACAAATATTTTATATTTCATTGAGCTGTAACTTTTGCAGCTTTCATTAAAATTATATAACACCAAAGCCTAGAATAGTAAACTGATAATATGAGCTGGTAATCAATTAAGAGTGACACAGTGAGTTGGTATCATGATGTACTTGCAAAATGTGACGTAGACCCTTATGCTGCTGAGGGGACTCCCCGCTGTCCTGTTAGAGCTTTTCAAAGTGTTAATTATTTATAAGCATTTTGTGAGTTTAATTAGAAATGTTCATGGGATTGTGTTGATTTTATTATTTGCAATACTTTTTACAAGGAGTAGAAATGCAAAAATCAGAAAGTAATATTTGAATATGAGAAAAATTGGTAAAATGTTTCAAATGTAGTTAATATTATTTTCCCAGACCTTCATTAATTTACAATTAAAACTTGATAAACTGTTTAATCCATTAATTGCATATCATATTAAAAATATTTTAGTGAAATTTAACTTGTGTGAATTTAACTAGTTTTTGACACCATACAAATCAATAGGACTTTCTTTGTGTGGCAAACATTGACTGGTTACACTTTCATTCCTCCTATAAATAGGAAACTTTAAAGAGAGAATATACACATTGTTAAACAGAGTTAATTATCAAATTTTTAGCTTTAATGGATGCATAATGGTTAGCTGTGCTGATTTCCAGCACTAGTTTCATAAATTCAATCCCAACCAGCACCCAATCTGTAAGGAGATTGTATGCTCTACATGTATTTGCATGGGTTTTTTCAGTGTACTTTTTCCTCCCACAAACTCCCAAAAAACATTCTGATATGTTAATTGGCTTTGGACAAAACTTAACCCCAGTGCATCTACTGTATATGTTGTGGTAGTATTGTAATACATGCTGTAATCTTCACTGGGGAAGAGACTGAAGAATGCCTAAATATTTTCTGTAAATTGACGCATATTTTTTATGTGTGATATCAGAAAAATCATTTAGTTATTAAAATTAATGTATCACCATAAAAAGTGTGCCTAGTTCTGCTGTAAAATATTTTACCATATTTACCACTGAGCCGTCAAACCCCAAAATTAGAACTCATATACAGTTTTTGCCCCTTGATGATTTCTTCTTTTTTTGCATATTTGTCACACTTAAATGTTCCAGATCTTCAAACAAATTGAACATAAATCAAACACAACCTGAGTAATCACAAAATACAGTTTTTAAATAATAATTTTTTTTTATTGAAGAAAAAAAGCTTTATCTAACACCAGCTAACCCTATATGAAATAGTAATTGCCACTTTAGTTACTCATTTAAACAATGAACCAAATTGATTTATAATCGGGTTCAATTAGACTAGACACAATCAGTGTTGATTTCTGCCAGACCTGTTACATCTGGTGTAAAACTAACACAGCATTCCACAAAAAGAAAATCATACCAACAGTGAAACATGGTGGTTGTAGTGTGATGGTGTGGGGTTGCATTGCTGCTTTAGGTTGTTGGCAACTTGCCATATTTAATAGAATAATGAATTCTGCTCTCTAGCAGAAAATTCTGTGGGAGAGTGTCCGGTCATCGGTCCATGATCTGAAGCTTAACAGCAATGGGGTTATGCAGCAAGACAATGAACCAAGAAAAAAGTAATAGTAAATTACAGCAATAGCCTGCAGTCTACAATAGAATCTATTGACCCAGATACTCCTTGCGAAATGATAATACTTACTCCAGAGATAGTAATCAATATCTCCACCATCATCCTATCTTCCATGTATGAGAGATTATTTGTGTCCTAAGTGGATGCAAATTATTAATATGATCCCCAAATTGCCTTCAGCTAAACACCTACTGTGTGTTAATACAACTGTTGACCAATAGTTGTATTTGAAATTTTTCAAAATTCAGTATAATATTATTTATTTGTTACAAGATAAATATCTGTATGTGTATCATGCAACATTCCCACATAGTTGTAAACTCTATTAATATATATATATATATATATATATATATATATATATATATATAAATATATTTATGTTAAAGACAAACAAAGGAAACTCAGCTCTAAAACAAAATATTTCTAAATAATTTATGACCTGACATTCAAAATAGGAAAAAAGTAATATCTAGCCAACCTCTACTCTGCACACTAGAACAAACTGGAATTCAGTAGTTAAAGTCAGGAGTCTCTATTAAGAATTGAGATGATTTCTAAGAAATTCAACAGAACTGAATTTTGGGGTACGAAGTTGAACCAAATCATGGCACAGTTCCTCCCACCAAATTCAGTTCTCAAAATGAGGCAAAACATAATTTTCCCAGAATAAGCGAATCCTGCATGTTTAGGATTGTTCCTCCCACGTAATTTTGGGCACCATTTCAGAAATAATAGTGCATTGAGAGGGCTTTTGGCTGTGATGTGCTATAATAGTCATCATTATAGAGAGTTGTAGGTGACTGGAGCTGGTAGGAAGGGTGTAATAGAAATCAGGCATCTTTAATCTGAATGCCTGTGAGGGCCAAACACTAGCAAGAAATACAGGCTCCTATGTATGTTTGTCAGACACTAGCAACTGCAATCTACAATACAGGCTCTTCCTGAATGTTTACTTGAACTTCCATTGAGCTGCACTTACTAAAACATGTTTTTCACAAGGGTTTCTATCCACAGTGCAGCATATATTGTGCATGAGTACAGAGACAATACTTAGCCTACCAAAAAATAGTGTGTTGTGTCTGAGTGAGCTGCACCCCAAAGAAGACATAGGCCCTCATTCAGAGCCGTACGCTCTGAGCAGAGCGCACGCTCTGAATGAGGGCCGCCCTCCTAAAAAATGGAGCGTCCTCCTGGATGCTCGTATAGCTGTGGGTCACCACCCACAGCCTATATGAGCATGCAGTTTGATGGCCGCGATGGTCTTGACCATCGCGACCATCGAAACTGCGAGCAGGAGCCTGCGGTTGAGGTTTTCAACCGCAAGCTCCGGAGTGATTTTGGCTCTATCAGAGCCAAAATCACTCCCACTGACATCACTAGTGATGTCAGTGGGCCGGCTTCTGATGGGAGGCATTCCCGTGGGAACGCCCCCGTCAGGGAGGCACGCCCCCGTCACGCCAACCAAAGGGGGCGTGCTGTCAATCAGCATTGACAGCACGCCCCCTTTGATCAGACACAATGAGCGAAGGACATTCCTTCGCTCGTCGCGTCTGGCGCATGCGCACGACGGAGCTCCCTCCATCGTGCACATGCTCAGTGCAGATCATCGACCCACTTGCGAGCGGACAGCCGCTCACGAGTGGGTCTGAATCAGGGCCATAGTTTTTCTGGTTTTAAAAAACAAGTTTTTTATAATTCAATTGAGATATTTCAATTTTTCTGGGTTTTTTATGTGCAGGTATTTTAATAAAACTACACAGCAAAGGTAACAGCCCCTCAGTACCCTATCCCTTTGTACATTCAATTGGTGTGGTTGCAATTACAAGTTCAAGTACTGTAGCATTACTCCTGTCCTGGTATAAATTAAACATAAATCAGTCTATAGAAGAACAGGAACAACCCAGTTCTAATGCTGACAGTCATAGTACTTATTTATTATTTACTTTTAAAAATGGGGAAGGGGTATGAAGGTGTAAGAAAGGGCAATCCAAATCTAAACACTGTTTGACAATATTTAAGAAAACATCACCTCTGTCTATAATGGGAAAAGTTACTGCAAAAAGTAAAATTGCCAACATGCCATACACCACATGCAATGGTAAGAGAAGACTTATGCCATGGCCTTTATTTGTGAGTTGTGGTCATGCTACTGATTTTCATGCACTAGAATGCCTATTGTGAAAGCCAAGGCCAAACACAGTCAGGCACCTTCTGTTACCTCGCATACACCGTCTTGCTTTGAGTCTAGATGTGTCACCTCTAAAACAGGCAAATAAGTGCCCAAAAAGAACACTAAGGCTGAAGCACAAACTGTTGGTTCACAAACTTCACAGATTCCTGAGGAGAGTCTAAAGTTGTCCACAAGTGTTGTCTGTGAGTCTTACAGTTCTGACACTGTAATCCCAGAGAACCCTCATTCCACCATTTTTCTCTGCAAATGTGAGTATGATTAGTAGTAAAAGTAATAATGATGGTGGTTTAGACATAGAAATTGAGAATTCGACTTTGGAATGTGCAAATGTATAACAGAATGAGGGTTATAATTGTGCATCTGACACTAATTAGGGATGTTGAGGATGAATGTATTGGACAATAACAAGTTGATACAATTCAGGAGGATGAAATTGTTTGTTTCAAATTAAGTTAGCCACCAGTGACATTTCATGTCAGTGATAAAAAGTACACTGACATACCTGGGCATAAGACCAAAAATGTCAACTCTTCCATGTGTAACTAATTTTACCCAAATCCTGACAACATTTGTCTAGATATCAGTGGCATTTATAGTGCAAAAGTAAGTAAGAGTAGGACATTAACCATCTAGACACCTCCTCCCTGTTTCATCATTTGCAACAAGTTAATTGAATTTGTTTATCAAAATCTGGAAAATCATATATAATAACAAGCAGTACAGTATCAGCTACCAGCAGCACATGCAATCTCCACCACCAACACCTTCATCATCAGCCTCCTCACTTATATTCAGAGGTAGTCTTGCATCCAATATGCAAAGGCACGCTGACTCCTCTATCCATAATTCCCAGGAAGAATCCTTGCACTCTCGGGCTGCTACTGCTGGGGATAAATCTTTATCAAAGAAAATGACTTTGTACCAACTACACTACAGATATATGGGCAAGCAATACTGGCAAAACTAAAGATTGCATGACTGTGAAAGCCCACTGGATGAGTGTATCGCCTTCAGCAGCAGTATATAACACATAACACTAGCTCATTCAAAGGCATGCTATTCTCTATATTACTGGCTACACTAAGAAGCATAATGGTGGTCAATCTCTTGAAAAAACTTAAGGATGTGATAACAAAATGGCTTACCTCACTAAGACTCTTCTCAGTATTTGTCATTTCCGATAAGGCAAGTACTGCAAAATTGTATGAACATTACAACTGGATGAATTTCAACAGGTACCATGCTTTACTCACACAATAAACTTGGTGGTTCATATGAAATTTCTTAAAAATGACAGGTCCATCATGCAGGAGATGCTGGCTGTGGCCCATAACATTTCTGAGCAGTTTCAGCATTCAGCAAGTGCATGTAGAACATTGCAGCAGCTGCAAAAATAGTAATTTGTCATGCAGCCAACTGAAGCAAAAGGTAGTAACCAGGTGGAATTCCACCCTTTATATGCTTCAGCAGCTGACAGAACAGCAATGAGCCATCATGATGTACACATCAAGCCATGAGATATAAAGAGGGGAAACATGTTACCTTATTGCGGCACACTGGAGAATGCGCTCAGTTTTATGCAAGCTAGGGAAACTATTTAAAAGTGTACTTTTAAACAGTAAGATTAGACACTGCCAAGTCATACTCTTAATTAACCTACTGGAAAAGCAGCTAGAGAAGCTAAAGGAGGAGATTCCACTTGGCATTTTGGACTTGTAGATCAAGTTCTTTATTTTATTCACAAAGACCCAAGAGTCTGCAAAATATTGCAATTGGATCACTACATTTTGGCAACCATGATTTATCCTAGGTTTAAGTCCTATTTAATATATTTATTTCCATTTGATCATAAGAGATTCAAAGAGCTCCTTGCGAGTTAGTTGTCAGCTGAAGTGGCATATGACATGTCTCCTTGAAATGCTGCTGACAGGATAAAACTGACTTTTTTCAAGAGACCACTGGTGATAATAATGAGTCAGCTCAGCACACCAAATTAAAACATTATGACATTTGGTCAGACCTGAAAGAATTGCCAACATATAATGACACCTCTACCATGACTCAATTTTATACAGTAAGCACCAATAGAATGCTGGAGGATGACTTGGATAACAATGTACAATTAACATCTCACAAAATCCTGTAGAATACTGGGAAGAAAAAAAAGGAGCACCTTGTACAAACAAGCTTTAGTTTACTCCAGTGTATATTCAGAAAGAACATTTAGCTCAGTCAGGAACCTTGTGAGAGATCACCATAGGCCTTTCAAAAAATGTGGAAATACTGATGTTCATAAAAATTAACTACAAATTCTGTGAGGAAAACCTTTGCTGCCAATTACAAATAGAGACTGGAACAATGGATTACCATTTGGCTGAACTAATATTGTGTAATGATATTAACAAAAGTGATAAGGGTGATGACTAGTATGATGAAGTTTTCAAACTATAATGATGATTAACACTGTTAGCCTTAAACCCATTGGTAGCTGGGTTTAACCAAACCCCCAAAATGTTTTCTTTTATGGGGGTCCAAACAAACCAAGCAATTCAGCTGCAAAAGTGTCAGTCACTGTTGTTGAAGTGCTTGGTTTTTGGTTTCTTAAACTGCATGTCCTTTTAAATATACAACATACATACTGTGAATCGTGATGATGACAGTATGGATACATGAAAACTATTATGCAAGATAAAAAAGTTAGTGAATTATCTCTGCCAAACCATTTTTTGGAAATACTAATAGGTGCCATCTAGTAATGATAATCTCTTTTATACTCCCCCTATTTGACAAAGACATCTACAATCGAGTTGCTAATTTTAGATGTTCTTTTTTCAGTAACTGTTGAAGTTTCAGCTCCAGCTTCTCAACTCCCTTCTGGAGGTCAAACCAGCAATATACATATTGTTCTGGACAGCCACTTGTCACAGGTGTTGATGTTCTATATTTTGCAAGACCATTCATCACCAACTTCTCATCCAGGAATATAGGCCCAGTTTCCTGCAGATTCTCCACAGATGCAACATATATAGCATCAATAACACCCTGATATGTGATAGACACATCATCCCCCACTAATATATATAACGTAATGCTTGTGTAGATTCTGGAAACCATAGCTAAATTTGCATTTGAAAACTTACATTTGGAATCTTGTATTAAGTTTTTTTCCATGTTTCAGATTTAATTTTTCTTATAGTAGTAACAATTTAATGCTTTGTCTTCCACTAAATAGTACACCACCTCCAATCACCGTTTACTGGCCACAGGACTGTGTTTTTCTGGTTGGAGAAATTTGTTAACTTAGTAATTTATTATCTTTTCTACTAGACTGTTACTCTCACTTCTTGTTCCTCAGAAACAGATAAGGGAAACAAGAGAGGGACCACAATGGAGTAATAAAGGTGGACATTGGAGGAACAGCGGTACCAGACCCAAGCAGAGAGGGTGGATTCTTGAGCCCAGGAGGTACCCTGTAATTACTATTCATATGCTTTATGGTGTTATTATACACCTGGATGTCTGGTACGCAGCCTCTACCTTATTTTTAACACATTGTCACTATAATAAAACTTTATTACACCATTATGGTCCCTCTCTTGTTTCCCTTATCTGTTTCTGAGGAACAAGAAGCTCTCCAGGGTGTTTTGAAGAAGTTAGCAAGTGACCAGTGTGTTGTGTGAAGCAGACCAGTGTATGTTTTTAAGAAGAGGACACATATATGTACTGTTTTAACACGGATGAACTAATACAACAATACTCAATATAAGGATTTTTTATTTTGACTTTATGGCAATTCCAAAACATTGTTATTGGAGAGTAATTCCCCATTGAGATTTATGCGCAAGGTTTACCCTGTTTTTATTTGTTGAATCTTTTTGGTGAACTGTGGGTGTACACCATATTAGCCTATTGCTGCATTTACACTCTTAAGTGTGAAGCGCACGGATTACTAAAACCTGTTTTTACTTATAATGCTGTGTGGTCCTAAGAGGAAATAATAGCATAAGGAACAACTACAAATGGCAATATCAATTTACACAACAACAATTATTAATCTAGAGGAGATTGTAATAATATAAAATAAAGAAGGGGAGAACATTTATATGTGATGGGGATCTAATTATCTAATAACTGTTACGAGTACCAGCAGGCATGTTGAAAATATTTCAAAATAGCAAATTTAGTACTTTGTGGAAGGTATTGAATATATTTCTTTCAACACTGAAATAAAGCAAGTGTTAACAGCTGTACTATGTGCCCTGAAAGTACAGGAATCTGTGTTGGGGCTTGATAACCATTGCAGGAAATGGAAGTAGTGTTTTGGAGGGGCTCAGTAGGTGTTTAAAGCTGGGCATCCACTATACAATTTTCTGTCAGATATCTGTCCAATCTGGCTGGTTGGAATGAAAACCTGGTAATGTATGGGAGCAAATGAAAATCGTCCATTTGCTTACAAACACTGGAAAATAGCCAAAAATGGTTGTTCAGACAAATTGGTTAAAACTCACAAATTTAACCAATTTAGACATTTTTTTGTTCTTTTTTAGTGTTTAAAACCATACGATTGACTGTGATTTGCTCCCATACATTACCAGGTTTTCATTCCAACCAGCCAGATTGGACAGATATCTGACAGAAAATTGTATAGTGGATGCCCAGCTTAAGAATGGTAATGCCAAGGGATAGCAAAGTTGTAAAGGGTGGAATACTGTCCTGAATTCCAGGTTCCTTACAAAAGGAAGGCGTAATAAGTAAATATATTGAGGGTCGTGAGTCTTTCTGGTGAATTTCAGGCCAGACAGGTAGATGTTAAAAGGTAAAAATAAAGAAGTTGGCTCTAGTATTGTATATAACAGCAAACCGCAGCTGCACTTATACAGCAGAGCCTGATCCCCTATCAAAAACTATAAAAACTTCAATGAAAAAATAAGTGCGCTTCTGAGAAATGCTGTATATATTTATAAAAGGTCATATTTATTCTATACAATAAGCAGCAGTTAATTAAAATATTTAGCTGAAACTATTAATATAGAAACAGGCTGTATATTCTATAATTGAAACCTGTGGCCACAGGTAACTAACAACATGAGCATGCTTTAATATGATTAAACTGTAACATCAGGCCTATGGTGATATTGGGCCTGATTCAGAGATGTATGTTCATCCTAGGTTTAGGAGTTTGCCCCTGCGCAGGATTCATTCAGCGTATGTGTAGAATGGGTCCTCTGATCTCACTCGCAGAACCCCCAAGCCACAGCATGATTGCGTGTTGCCTCCGTTTTATGGGAGGCATGAGGCCAGAGTCTGCATCAGAGTATGCAGATTCGGCCAGCCTGCAGGTAGCTTCAGCTCCCGCAGCCTGAACAAGGGAGCAACCAACGCTACCATGGTTTCCGATGGTGATCCCAGCCTGTGACATCAGTCGCAGTGCTGGGAATGCAAATACAGCAAGGAGGTGTATGACACCTCCTTCTGCAGTTGCATCTGAGATGGATGGATTTGTATAGCCACTTGTGTGTGGCTGTGTAAATCCATCCATCTCAGGGCCATTGTACTGGAAATGGCACTGGGAATAGCAGTCAATTGTGGTATCACAACACTTTCTTATTTGAAATTAGGGCATAGCAACAACAATTGGCAGCAAATAATAAAAAAGAGAGTTTGCTTCTGATTCATATCTACAATTTATTCAGGACTTGGATGTCTACAACTACATCAATTTCTCTTTTTTATGATTTGCTGCCAAAAGGTTTCAATTATAGAATATACTGCTTTAAGGTGACTATTCACAGACTGTTTCTATATTAATAAGTTTATATAATTAATTTAATGCCCTGCTTATTGTATTGAGTAACTATTACCATTTTTAAATATATACAGCATTTATCAACAAATATTACAGGTTGTTATCTAGATGGAGAGATATATGTTTGGTCATGTAATAGATAGCTAAGTGATACTGGGAACAGAATTGGGAGTTCATGGAAGTGTTGGTGTAAAGAATTTTCCTATAATCCAGTCAATTGTGAAACAAAAAAGTCAAGCTAAAAAAGGTTAAAACAGCCTAAGACTAAGACTTTGCCAAAGTCAAATTTATTGAATGACTGGATTAATAATAAATGAAGTACTGGAAGTGCTATCACCTAATAGGTAATATGCATTTAGACTCATTGGAAAGGATACATGTCTTTACAGCCCAATCCCGCCTGCCCATACATGGCCAGACTTCTCAAAATTGATTGAGAATCCACCAAAGAAAACATATTTACAATAATGTCTATCAGTAAGGAAATAGAGTGTTTGAGATTAGATGTACAGCCATGGCTAAAAGTTTTGAGAATGACACAAGTATTGGTTTTTACAAAGTTTGCTGCTTCAGTGTTTTTAGACCTTTTTGTCAGATGTTACTATGGTATACTGAAGTAAAATTACAAGCATTTCATAAGTGTCAAAGGCTTTTATTGACAATTACATTAAGAATATGCAAAGAATATGCAAAGAGTCAATATTTGCAGTGTTGACCCTTTTTAAAGACCTCTGCAATATGCCCTGGCATGCTGACAATCAACTTCTGGGCCACATACTGAATGATGGCTGCCCATTCTTGCCTAATAAATGCTTGAAGTTTGTCAGAATTTGTGTTTTTTATTGTTTGTCCCACCCGCCTCTTGAGGATTAACCACAAGTTCTCAAAGGAACTAAGGCCTGGGGAGTTTCCCCAAGCCACTTAGTTATCACTTTTTCCTTATGGCAAGGTGCTCCATCATGCTGCAAAAGGAATTGTTCGTCACCAAACTGTTCTTGGATGGTTGGGAGAAGTTGCTCTTGGAGGATGTTTTGGTACCATTCTAAATTCATTCACAAAATTGTGAGTGAGCCCACTCCCTTGGCTAAGAAGCAACTCCACACATGAATGGTCTCAGGATGCTTTACTGTTGACATGACACAGGACTGATGGTATCGCTCACCTTCCCTTCTCTGGACAAGCATTTTTCCAAATGCCCCAAATAATCTGAAAGGGAATTCATCATAAAAATGTACTTTTCCCCAGTCCTCAGCAATCCAATCACTGTACCTTTTGCAAAATATCAGTCTGTCTTTGATGTCTTTCCTGGAGAGAAGTGGCTTCTTTGCTGCCCTTTTTGACACCAATCCATCCTTCAAAAGTTTTCACCTCACTGTGCGTGAAGATGCACTCACTTGCCTGCTGCCATTCCTGAGCAAGCTCTGCACAATGGTGGTGCCCAGATCCCACAGCTTAATCAAATCTAGAAGATGTTCCTGGCACTTGCTGGATGTTCTTGGGTGCCCTGAATCCTTCTTCACAACTATTCTCCTTGAAGTTCTTGATGATCCAACAAGTGGTTGATTTAGGTGCAATCCTACTAGCCGCAATATCCTTGCCTATGAAGGCCTTCTTGTGCAAAGCAATGATTACTGCACGTGTTTCCTTGCAGGTAACCATGGTTAACAGAGGAAGAACAATGATTTAAAGCTACACCCTCCTTTTAAAGCTTCCAGTCTGTTATTCTAACTCAATCAGCATGACAGAGTGATCTCCAGCCTTGTCCTTGTCAACACTCTCATCTGTGTTAACAAGAGAATCACTGACATGATGTCAGCTGGTCTTTTTATAGCAGGGTTGAAATGCAGTGGATATGTTGTTTTTGGGATTAAAGGCTTGATTCAGACCCGCTCACAAGCGCTATGCGCTCGCAAGCAGGTCGATGGCCGGGCAGTATGCACACATGCGCGAGCCCTGGAGTGAGCAAGAAATCACTTGCTCTGGGGCTCGCAGCAAAACGTGGTGGCTGCCGATGTTGATCGAGAGCTCGTCACATTTTGTAGCGGGGAGGTGGGTGGCTGGACAAACGGAGGCGTTCCTGAAGGAATGCCTGCCGTTTGTGGGTAGCCCTACTGACATCACCAGTGCTCTAGGACTTGCGGGAACGAGACCCTACCACAAGGGTGTTGTCGCAAGCCCGATGGTCACGATGGTCACAACCATTACCTGGCCACTCGCAAAAGCTGTGGGTGGTCACCCACAGCTTAGCGAGCGGCCAAGAGGCCGGTTATAAAAAAAGCGCCTGCCCTGATTCGTTGTCATGGCAAAGAGGGACTTTGCAATTAATTAACTGCAATTTATCTATTCATGACATTCTAGAGTATTTGCAAATTGCCATCAAAAAAACTGAAGTAGCATACTTTGTGAAAACCAATACTTGTGTCATTCTCAAAACTTTTGGCCATGTTTTCTGTTGCCAATTTGTATACACTGAAAACTGTTAACACCAGTCAGATATCTGAACAAGCGATCTATGACCAGGTTAATAAAGGTGAAATGGGACATCCTCATCTAGTTCCCCATCCTATGGGGAAGGTGGGAGAAAAAATGCCATTGTCCATGACATGGGCCATGGGCATATTGTAAAAGGTGTTTATGTGGTTGCAAATACATGTCCAAAATGTTAAAAGTGTAACACATGAGTGAGGTGAGGACATCCAATCTCATCAAATGCCTTTTCTGCCTCTATATTTACAATAATGTTATATTTGGCTTTACAAAGTAGGGTAGTGCCATGGCCACATGGATTCCCACCACCAATTGTCTATGTTTGACAAAACCAAGTGTAGCAGATGAGATCAGGTAGGGAAGAAAAAATTGCAATCTATTGGCCATTAATTTGGTTAAGATCTTAAAGGTTGGTTGAATAAGGAGATTTGGTGATAGGAACCAACCAGATATGATCTGGGCCAGGCTTTTGTATTGCAATAGAGAAGAGTCTTACCAGTCATAAGTAGTTGGCTATAAAGTGGTCAGATAATCTTTAAGAAATGTAAAAAAATTCAGCATCCCTCCCATCAGGTGTAAATTTAGACAATTAATTAATAACCACCATGACTTTCTCCTTAGTGATGGGATCATTTTAAGAGTATCTGGTGAGAGTTTAGGAATGTGCATTGCTTCTAAAAAACAGAGTCACTATCTGGTCCTGCACTATAAAAATTTTAGTAAAAGCACTTAAATTCACCACAGACATTGTTAGTGTCAAAGATAAGCTTATCATTTTGTTTCATGGTTGCTACCCCGGTTTTATTATGGGGTCCTTAAGTCATGTTAGCAAGCAACTTCATGGATTTATTGCCCCATCTGTGGTATTTATTCCTTTGAAGACTGTGGGCCTAAATCATTAGGGATTGCAACTGCGATTACACACACAGATGGCCAATTGTTGCGTTATGCACATGCGTATGCATCACAGTGCATGTTCATGAAGGACTCACTGTGATCACAAACACTACGCAGACCCATCACAGAGTGATTGACAGGAAGTGACCATTTGGGGGTGGTTCCGGGAGGTGATTGGTGAAACGCTGTTGTGTCAGTGTGTTTGAACACCGTTGCAGGGGCATGCATAAATTAGCCACTGCAATGGCATATGCAGCTTTAGATTTTACTGCGTGTGATGAGGTTAGCAAATAGTTATGTCAGCCCTGTTGTAATTGTGCGTAAGGCTCCAATGGTAAACGATGTTACCGATGGTTTTGCAGACTTGCAATATATTATGGATGTGAGTAAGGGAAAGTGGGCATCCTTATCTTAGGCTGCAAAGGCATTGCGATTGCAAACTTTAGCATATTTTCACAGTGGGTTGCGTGCATAATTGCAGCTGTGATTGCAATAGCGATCCATAATGAACCAGGCCCAATATATTAATAGTAGTGAGTTGTTTCACTATCAGAGGGAAACAGCTTGGTGATAGCGTGGATTGACTTCTATATAATTCCATAGGGGGTGGGAGTAATTGAAAATAATTAAGTGTATGAGAGGGCCTCTCCCCATCCTGATGAGTAAAGACAGGGAAACCTGGGAGAGATCAGGTCCCACAGACCAGGCAACCAAGTTCAATAGAAACAAACAACAAAATTGTATACAACTGTGGAGAGATGAGAACAATGTGGACAATCGATAATTATGGCAAGTCTCCACCATGAGCATCAGCGACAATACTCTCAGTCAGAAGAAAGACAATTGACCAAATGTAATAGGGTGAGAGTTTAGAAGTAAACTGTCACATTGGTCGAGTTTTATCTTCAAATGGGAAAACATCTGGATGAGATTTTAAATTGTGAGAGTTTTTTGAGTCTGAAAAACATGAGAGTTTGCTCTGTTGCTTTGTTCTCAGACTCTATTATATTGACCGAGTTTAAAAAGTGTGAAAAAACTCTCACATTTTCTAAACTGTCACCCTATTACATTTGGCCCCATGTATACAAAGGGGGAAATTATTCCAAAGTCTTTGTGAAGTATCAAGTCATTTCAACTGTCCCTTTGCTGTGGCAGGGTCTTACATCCTCAACGATCTACAGTCTGGCAGGGTAGAGCAATGAGAACTTGACCATATTTTTGCAAAGCTGTATACTAAGTATTGAAAATTCTTTGCATTTGTTGGCAACTTGGCTCGAAAAATAATGGAGTATGAGAATGTGGAATCCATTGTATAGTGGTTGAGTAGCCTGGTTTTATCCACATACAGATGTGTCCTCATATACCATTGCCACAGTTGCATGAAACAGCCAAGTCCGGTGCAACTTGACTTGTGCTGAACATTTTTATTGCTCGAATGTGCGTCTTAGTTGCACAAATTAAACAATTGAATGTGACAAAACTGCTTCAATAGATACACTGACTAATTTGATATGCAAAATTTTTACATCTGTCTAGGAATGAGTCTTAATCAGTAAAAAAAAGTACTACAATGCAGCGGCCATGACTTTTGTCACACCAAGTTATGTTGTGTTTCATCTGTGACTTTGTACATGTTTAAAACTAATTTCTATGTGGCAAAAGTCAAAGCCCAATGTCTTTAATACAGTTTCAGTGGTGTTATGTTGTGTCTGCTAGGCCACTACGATGCATAATTTAAAGGAAAAGTTGTTAAGCTACACCGCTCAGTCGGGCTGGGCATATCACCATGTGTGGCATATTGGGGCTTGGTGTATGAGGACACAGCTGTAGTTTGAGACCCTTATAATGACAGACCAAATGTGAGTGGCAGTGATTTGTCTATCCGGCCTCTCTCAATAGCCAATGAAGTACCTTTTCTGTCTAATGCCAGTTGTGGTAGCAACCATTTGAAGAGGAGGTCTATCAAATCATGAACCTTTACAGACTCGGGATGCCCACAACTCACAATTTATTTCTCCTGTTGTAGTTCTCTACTAGTTAAATTTTTTTGGCCAGAGCGGAACTCATTTTCATTTGATATTCTATGACCTGTTTGGTGAAATGGAGTTCGAGATGCATTTTTCTGCTTTATAAGATCTGCGCAAGTATTTATTTAATTAGACAAGAGTGGAATCAATTGCCTCTTTGAGACCTGCTAGCTTTTCATCCAACCGACTGCATTGTTGAGGGTTTAACAGCTTTAGTGGATTTACATTTGCTTTGAGAAGTGGATTAGGAAACAGAACAGTTAGAATCAGAGGAGGGACACTGTGGATTGTCCTCCTGCTGCAATCTAGAGGAAGAACTGACAGGTTTCATTTGGCACTGGACCAGGAACTTTTTCATTAGAAATATTGACTCTAGTATGGAGATTATGCTGTGTTGCTTTGTATACGATAAGTGATTGGTTGCCAAATAGATGATATAACAGTTAATAGGTTACATGATGTGTTTTAAACATCTGAGAAGATGGAGGACTGATATACATAACTGATTTCGCAAACACAGGAAACAATAATGTAGTAATGGTCACACTACAGTAACAGGAGATAAAACATGGCGAGATAGGAATTTTACCATTAAGGAGAATGATAATGTGTAGAGTTGAGTAATCATTGAAGAAAAAGTCTTTGAGAGAAAGCATTAGGTTAGTAGGTAAATACTGAGGAGCATGCTGGAGCAGGGATAGAGGACACCAAAGGTCTTTCAAAAAATTTGGAAATACTGATGTTCATAAAAATTAACTACAAATTCTGTGAGGAAAACCTTTGCTGCCAATTACAAATAGAGACTGGAACAATGGATTACCATTTGGCTGAACTAATATTGTGTAATGATAATAACAAAAGTGATAAGGGTGATGACTAGTATGATGAAATTTTCAAACTATAATGATGATTAACACTGTTAGCCTTAAACCCATTGGTAGCTGGGTTTAACCAAACCCCCAAAATGTTTTTTTTTATGGGGGTCCAAACAAACCAAGCAATTCAGCCGCAAAAGTGTCAGTCACTGTTGTTGAAGTGCTTGGTTTCTTAAACTGCATGTCCTTTTAAATATACAACATACATACTGTGAATCGCGATGGTGACAGTATGGATACATGAAAACTATTATGCAAGATAAAAAAGTTAGTGAATTATCTCTGCCAAACCATTTTTTGGAAATACTAATAGGTGCCATCTAGTAATGATAATCTCTTTTATACTCCCCCTATTTGACAAAGACATCTACAATCGAGTTGCTAATTTTAGATGTTCTTTTTTCAGTAACTGTTGAAGTTTCAGCTCCAGCTTCTCAACTCCCTTCTGGAAGTCAAACCAGCAATATACATATTGTTCTGGACAGCCACTTGTCACAGGTTTTGATGTCCCATATTTTGCAAGACCATTCATCACCAACTTCTCATCCAGGAATATAGGCCCAGTTTCCTGCAGATTCTCCACAGATGCAACATATATAGCATCAATGACACCTTGATATGTGATAGACACATCAGCCCCCACTAATATATATAACGTAATGCTTGTGTAGATTCTGGAAACCATAGCTAAATTTGCATTTGAAAACTTACATTTGAAATCTTGTATTAAGTTTTTTTCCATGTTTCAGATTTATTTTTCTTATAGTAGTAACAATTTAATGCTTTGTCTTCCACTAAATAGTACACCACCTCCAATCACCGTTTACTGGCCACAGGACTGTGTTTTGCTGGTTGGAGAAATTTGTTATTAACTTAGTAATTTATTATCTTTTCTACTAGACTGTTACTCTCACTTGAATCACATGTATTGGCTTGAGATCTGTGATTTGCTGAATGGAGAAGTTTGCATTTGAAAATTCACATTTGAAAGCTTGTTTGTAATAGAGCTGCATGGTTTGGATTTTCTGAAAACTGAACACACCCAAAGTTTTTGGTTCTGAGTTGAAACAAGTCTAGGCTCTGGTAACTTTGGGTTTCCAAGAAGCACCGATTCTCGACTCGGATCTTCTCGTCATGTTTGGAAATTGGATCTAAAAAACGGATCTCATGTATTTTGGATTGCATTTAAGCACCTTGCTCGTGATTTCAGGTCCTTTGAGGTGGTCAAAATTGCCTGGAAATTATTGGAAATTAATGTTATTGATGTTAATCATACTACAGGAAGAAAAGCAGATCCAAGTAACATGCTGTTTTTATATGTATTTTTTAAAGAAATCCAAAACAGAACTAAGACACTTTAGCGTGGTTTTGCTAAAACATTTGAGGGTGGTTTGCCAAAGTTATAAACATGGGGGTCTGCGCACATCTCTAGGTTTAAATGGTTTGTTCCATGTTTCCATTAATTTTTATTATTATAACCAATGTTTTACCTTCCACTAAATAGTATACTCCACCTCCAATTGCATGTACTGGGCTTTGGCCTATGATTTGATTTATGGAGTAAGTTTGATGGACTATCTAGTTTTCTACTAGTCTTTACACTAGCAGCAATCAACTATACTGGACTGAGGTCTGTGAATGCTGTTTGGAGAAAAGTGTTGGTAATATATTATATTTTCTACTTGGCTTTTACATTTAGGCTACAGTATCAGTTCTTATTTAATTAAAACAATTTATAGGTTCATATATTTTATTAAACTGCCATCCTGTCTGCCACTGCTGTGCCAATATGTTTTAATTGCTATGTGTTTGTGCTCCTGCTCTCTTGCTTAGTTAAGCCAACCAGTTTCCTACCTGAAAATTAACATTTTTGGTGTTATTAATACTGTAGGAACAAAAAAAGGTCCAAATTGCATGATTTTAGCTGTTTTTATCAATTTTTAAAGAAAGTCAAAACCAAAACAAGAACCAAAACCAAAACACAAAAATAATTTAAAACCAAAACCAAAACATGGGGTCTGCACACATCTCTTATTAAGAATGAAATTAAACCAAACAAATGTAGCACACCAATTAGGTGAAGATGGCACTTTTGTAGTAAGTAAGATGCAAACTTATTTTGCACAATACTGTAAGTCATTGACATTTCTTATCATAAATACATAAATCCAGATTACATTTTTCAGACTTAATTTTTTTAATTTAAGAAACTTTTGGTTGTCTTGTAAGACGGTGGTCAGTGGTGACTTTTCGATTTCTGTGTTTTGATAAGGTGTCACCAACTCCGATACATAAAGAGATGAGGTCCTTGATCAGAATAAGACCCCAATTAATTAGTTTTTTTTTTGTTTCCAAGCTATGTATATTATGGCTCAATTTACAGTAACAGAATACAAAAAAGACATAAAATCAGGACACAAGTAGGTACAATAGCATTACACCAGTAAAAGAGAGTTATCCAAATCAGATAATATTGAAAGACAATACACATGACACCTGAAAGGTAATCCAGAAATGAAAAAAAAGCCAAACATTTTAGTTTGTTTGCCATTGAAAAAGAAGAAGAAAAAAAATGAAGGCATAAAAGTCTGGTCTACTTATAATGTTGTGTGGTCCTAAGAGGAAATAATAGCATAAGGAACAACTAGAAATGGCAATATCAATTTACACAACAACAATTATTAATCTAGAGGAGATTGTAATAATATAAAATAAATAAGGGGAGAACATTTATTTGTGATGGGGATCTAATTATCTAATAACTGTTACGAGTACCAGGAGCTATGCTGAAAATATTTCAAAATAGCAAATTTAGGGCCTGATTCAGAGCCGGACGCTATTTGTGAAAAAGGGGCCGGATATTTAAATAGAGCACTCGCTCTTTGCAGTCTGTTGACGCCTCTATGTCTGAACGAGCGAACGAAACATGCGCTCGCTATTTTTTAAAAAACGCCCCCTGGCCGCTCGCATCATACGTCATCTCCGCTATTTATTAGATTAATCGAGTACATCGAAAGGCATCTGAACTGCTCGCAGTGCTTGTGGTAGCATTTTCCTACCGCAATCATGCGAGCAGTTCAGGCTAAAAGACAACCAAGTGACGTGGTCGATGACGCTGCTTTGTTAATTATGCACACCCTTAAAACGCCCGTTTTGACCATTTGGCACGCCTGCGTTCGGATCTCAACTCCCCGTTTTCAAGCACCTTCCCCTGTTACCACCCACAAACGCCTCATTCTGTCACTCAAATTAGCAGGCATTCGCTATTTTGCGAGCACAAAATTTCTGACCGCAATGACTGGTTCGCGCAAGCGTATTACAACCCATATGCATGCGCAGTTGTGCGAACATCGCTCGGAGCAAACGAGCGGCCGCTTACGAGCGGCTCTGAATCAGGCCCTCAGTACTTTGTGGAATGTATTGAATATATTTCTTTCAACACTGAAATAAAGCAAGTGTTAACAGCTGTACTATGTGCCCTGAAAGTACAGGAATCTGTGTTGGGGCTTGATAACCGTTGCAGGAAATGGAAGTAGTGTTTTGGAGGGGCTCAGTAGGTGTTTAAAACTGGGCATCCACTATACAATTTTCTGTCAGATATCTGTCCAATCTGGCTGGTTGGAATGAAAACCTGGTAATGTATGGGAGCAAATGACAATCGTCCATTTGCTTACAAACACTGGAAAATAGCCAAAAATGGTTGTTCAGACAAATTGGTTAAAACTCACAAATTTAACCAATTTAGACATTTTTTTGTTCTTTTTTTAGTGTTTAAAACCATACGATTGACTGTGATTTGCTCCCATACATTACCAGGTTTTCATTCCAACCAGCCAGATTGGACAGATATCTGACAGAAAATTGTATAGTGGATGCCCAGCTTAAAAATGGTAATGCCAAGGGATAGCAAAGTTGTAAAGGGTGGAATACTGTTCTGAATTCCAGGTTCCTTACAAAAGGAAGGCGTAATAAGTAAATATATTGAGGGTCGTGAGTCTTTCTGGTGAATTTCAGGCCAGACAGGTAGATGTTAAAAGGTAAAAATAAAAAAGTTGGCTCTAGTATTGTATATAACAGCAAACCGCAGCTGCACTTATGCAGCAGAGCATGATCCCCTATCAAAAACTATAAAAACTTCAGTGAAAAAATAAGTGCGCTTCTGAGAAATGCTGTATATATTTATAAAAGGTCATATTAGTCTATACAATAAGCAGCAGTTAATTAAAATATTTAGCTGAAACTATTAATATAGAAACAGGCTGTATATTCTATAATTGAAACCTGTGGCCACAGGTAACTAACAACATGAGCATGCTTTAATATGATTAAACTGTAACATCAGGCCTATGGTGATATTGGGCCTGATTCAGAGATGTATGTTCATCCTAGGTTTAGGAGTTTGCCCCTGCGCAGGATTCATTCAGCGTATGTGTAGAACGGGTCCTCTGATCTCACTCGCAGAACCCCCAAGCCACAGCATGATTGCGTGTTGCCTCCGTTTTATGGGAGGCATGAGGGCAGAGTCTGCATCAGAGTATGCAGATTCGGCCAGCCTGCAAGTAGCTTCAGCTCCCGCAGCCTGAACAAGGGAGCAACCAACGCTACCATGGTTTCCGATGGTGATCCCAGCCTGTGACATCAGTCGCAGTGCTGGGAATGCAAATACAGCAAGGAGGTGTATGACACCTCCTTCTGCAGTTTCATCTGAGATGGATGGATTTGCATAGCCACTTGTGTGTGGCTGTGTAAATCCATCCATCTCAGGGCCATTGTACTGGAAATGGCACTGGGAATAGCAGTCAATTGTGGTATCACAACACTTTCTTAGTTGAAATTAGGGCATAGCAACAACAATTGGCAGCAAATAATAAAAAAGAGAGTTTGCTTCTGGCTAACTGTGATTCATATCTACAATTTATTCAGGACTTGGATGTCTACAACTACATCAATTTCTCTTTTTTATGATTTGCTGCCAAAAGGTTTCAATTATAGAATATACTGCTTTAAGGTGACTATTCACAGACTGTTTCTATATTAATAAGTTTATATAATTTATTCTAATTCCCTACTTATTGTATTGTGTAACTATTACCATTTTTAAATATATACAGCATTTATCAACAGATATTACAGGTTGTTATCTAGATGGAGAGATATATAATATGTAACAGATAGCTAAGTGATACTGGGAACAGAATTGGGAGTTCGTGGAAGTGTTGGTGTAAAGAATTTTCCTATAATCCAGTCAATTGTGAAACAAAAAAGTCAAGCTAAAAAAGGTTAAAACAGCCTAAGACTAAGACTTTGCCAAAGTCAAATTTATTGAATGACTGGATTAATAATAAATGATGTACTGGAAGTGCTATCACCTAATAGGTAATATGCATTTAGACTCACTGGAAAGGAAACATGTCTTTACATCCCAATCCCGCCTGCCCATACATGGCCAGACTTCTCAAAATTGATTGAGAATCCACCAAAGAAAACATATTTACAATAATGTCTATCAGTAAGGAAATAGAGTGTTTGAGATTAGATGTACAGCCATGGCTAAAAGTTTTGAGAATGACACAAGTATTGGTTTTTACAAAGTTTGCTGCTTCAGTGTTTTTAGACCTTTTTGTCAGATGTTACTATGGTATACTGAAGTAAAATTACAAGCATTTCATAAGTGTCAAAGGCTTTTATTGACAATTACATTAAGAATATGCAAAGAATATGCAAAGAGTCAATATTTGCAGTGTTGACCCTTTTTAAAGACCTCTGCAATATGCCCTGGCATGCTGACAATCATCTTCTGGGCCACATACTGAATGATGGCTGCCCATTCTTGCCTAATAAATGCTTGAAGTTTGTCAGAATTTGTGTTTTTTATTGTTTGTCCCACCCGCCTCTTGAGGATTGACCACAAGTTCTGAAAGGAATTATTGCCTGGGGAGTTTCCTGGCCATGGACCCAAATTTCTATGTTTTGTTCACCAAGCCACTTAGTTATTATTATTATTATTATTATTATTATTATTATTATTATCATTTATTTATATGGCGCCACAAGTGTTCCGCAGCGCCTTACAAAGTACATAGACAAAAAAGTAACCATTGACTTACAATACAATACAATACAGGACATGGATAAACATTGCTATATTAGTGACATTAACGCCCGCATAAGCAGCCATGTGTTAGTTGCCCTAGTGGCTAGTAAGAGATAAATAAAATTACAGTAGGGAGAAGCACAAGAGGGTAGAGGGCCCTGCTCGAAAGAGCTTACATTCTTTAAGGGAGGGGAAGACAAAACAGGAGTGAGACAGAATGGGGTGGGCCGGGAGTTAGTTATCACTTTTTCCTTATGGCAAGGTGCTCCATCATGCTGCAAAAGGCATTGTTCATCACCAAACTGTTCTTGGATGGTTGGGAGAAGTTGCTCTTGGAGGATGTTTTGGTACCATTCTTTATTCATTCACAAAATTGTGAGTGAGCCCACTCCCTTGGCTAAGAAGCAACTCCACACATGAATGGTCTCAGGATGCTTTACTGTTGACATGACACAGGACTGATGGTACCGCTCACCTTCCCTTCTCTGGACAAGCATTTTTCCAAATGCCCCAAATAATCTGAAAGGGAATTCATCATAAAAATGTACTTTTCCCCAGTCCACAGCAATCCAATCACTGTACCTTTTGCAAAATATCAGTCTGTCCTTGATGTCTTTCCTGGAGAGAAGTGGCTTCTTTGCTGCCCTTTTTGACACCAATCCATCCTTCAAAAGTTTTCACCTCACTGTGCGTGAAGATGCACTCACTTGCCTGCTGCCATTCCTGAGCAAGCTCTGCACAATGGTGGTGCCCAGATGCCACAGCTTAATCAAATCTAGAAGATGTTCCTGGCACTTGCTGGATGTTCTTGGGTGCCCTGAATCCTTCTTCACAACTATTCTCTTTGAAGTTCTTGACGATCCAACAAATGGTTGATTTAGGTGCAATCTTACTAGCAGAAATATCCTTGCCTATGAAGGCCTTCTTGTGCAAAGCAATGATGACTGCACGTGTTTCCTTGCAGGTAACCATGGTTAACAGAGGAAGAACAATGAGTTAAAGCTACACCTTCCTTTTAAAGCTTCCAGTCTGTTATTCTAACTCAATCAGCAGGACAGAGTGATCTCCAGCCTTGTCCTCTTCAACACTCTCATCTGTGTTAACAAGAGAATCACTGACATGATGTCAGCTGGTCTTTTTATAGCAGGGTTGAAATGCAGTGGATATGTTGCTTTTGGGATTAAGGGCTTGATTCAGACCCGCTATGCGCTCGCAAGCAGTTCGATGGCTGGGCAGTATGCACACATGCGCGAGCCCTGGAGCGAGCAAGAAAACACTTGCTCTGGGGCTCGCAGCAAAATGGGGTGGCTGCCGATGTTGATCGACAGCTCATCACATTTTGTAGCAGTGAGGTGGGTGGCTGGACAAACGGAGGCGTTCCTGAAGGAACGCCTGCCATTTGTGGGTAGCCCTACTGACATCACCAGTGCTCTGGGACTTGCGGGAACGAGACCCTACCACAAGGGTCTTGTCGCAAGCCCGATGGTCGTGATGGTTGCAACCATTACCTGGCCACTCGCAAAAGCTGTGGATGGTCACCCACAGCTTAGCGAGCGGCCAGGAGGCCGGTTATAAAAAAAGCGGCTGCCCTGATTCGCTGTCATGGCAAAGAGGGACTTTGCAATTAATTAACTGCAATTTATCTATTCATGACATTCTAGAGTATTTGCAAATTGCCATCATAAAAACTGAAGTAGCATACTTTGTGAAAAACAATACTTGTGTCATTCTCAAAACTTTTGGCCATGTTTTCTGTTGCCAATTTGTATATACTGAAAACTATTAACACCAGTCAGATATCTGAACAAACGATCTATGATCAGGTTAAAAAAGGAGAATGGGGACATCCTCATCTAGTTCCCCATCCTATGGGGAAGGTGGGAGAAATAATGCCATTGTCCATGACATGGGCCATGGGCATATTGTAAAAGGTGTTTATGTGGTTGCAAATACATGCCCAAAATGTTAAAAGTGTAACACATGAGTGAGGTAAGGACATCCAATCTCATCAAATGCCTTTTCTGCCTCTATATTTACAATAATGTTATATTTGGCTTTACAAAGGAGGGTAGTGCCATGGCCACATGGATTCCCACCACCAATTG
Organism: Taudactylus pleione; assembly: GCA_031769625.1. NCBI lineage: Eukaryota > Metazoa > Chordata > Amphibia > Anura > Myobatrachidae > Taudactylus > Taudactylus pleione. The sequence goes on along the minus strand of JAUIMM010000137.1, from coordinate 6,674,330 downwards.
TCTATGTTTGACAAAACCAAGTGTAGCAGATGAGATCAGGTAGTGAAGAAAAAATTGCAAGCTATTGGCCATTAATTTGGTTAAGATCTAAAAGGTTGGTTGAATAAGGAGATTTGGTGATAGGAACCAACCAGGGATGATCTTGGCCAGGCTTTTGTATTGCAATACATTTTGCTTATTGAACCAGAGAAGAGTCTTACCAGTCATAAGTAGTTGGCTATAAAGTGGTCAGATAATCTTTAAGAAATGTAAAAAAATTCAGCATCCCTCCCATCAGGTGTAAATTTAGACAATTAATTAATAACCACCATGACTTTCTCCTTGGTGATGGGATCATTTTAAGAGTATCTGGTGAGAGTTTAGGAATGTGCATTGCTTCTAAAAAACAGAGTCACTATCTGGTCCTGCACTATAAAATGTTTGGTAAAAGCACTTAAATTCACCACAGACATTGTTAGTGTCAAAGATAAGCTTATCATTCTGTTTCATGGTTGCTACCCCGGTTTTATTATGGGGTCCTTAAGTCATGTTAGCAAGCAACTTCATGGATTTATTGCCCCATCTGTGGTATTTATTCCTTTGAAGACTGTGGGCCTAAATCATTAGGGATTGCAACTGCGATTACACACACAGATGGCCAATTGTTGCGTTATGCACATGCATATGCTTCACAGTGCATGTTCATGAAGGACTCACTGTGATCACAAACACTACGCAGACCCATCACAGAGTGATTGACAGGAAGTGACCATTTGGGGGTGGTTCCGGGGGGTGATTGGTGAAACGCTGTTGTGTCAGTGTGTTTGAACACCGTTGCAGGGGCATGCATAAATTAGCCACTGCAATGGCATATGCAGCTCTAGATTTTACTGCGTGTGATGAGGTTAGCAAATAGTTATGTCAGCCCTGTTGTAATTGTGCGTAAGGCTCCAATGGTAAATGATGTTACCGATGGTTTTGCAGACTTGCAATATATTATGGATGTGAGTAAGGGAAAGTGGGCATCCTTATTTTAGGCTGCAAAGGCATTGCGATTGCAAACATTAGCATATTTTCACAGTGGGTTGCGTGCATAATTGCAGCTGCGATCGCAATAGCGATCCATAATGAACCAGGCCCAATATTAATAGTAGTGAGTTGTTTCACTATCAGAGGGAAACAGCTTGGTGATAGCGTGGATTGACTTCTATATAATTCCACAGCGGGTGGGCTTAATTGAAAATAATTAAGTGTATGAGAGGGCCTCTCCCCATCCTGATGAGTAAAGACAGGGAAACCTGGGAGAGATCAGGTCCCACAGACCAGGCCCAATATATTAATAGTAGTGAGTTGTTTCACTATCAGAGGGAAACAGCTTGGTGATAGCGTGGATTGACTTCTATATAGGGGGTGGGAGTAGTTGAAAATAATTAAGTGTATGAGAGGGCCTCTCCCCATCCTGATGAGTAAAGACAGGGAAACCTGGGAGAGATCTGGTCCCACAGACCAGGCAACCAAGTTCAATAGAAACAAACAACAAAATTGTATACAACTGTGGAGAGATGAGAACAGTGTGGACAATCCATAATTATGGCAAGTCTCCACCATGAACATCAGCGACAATACTCTCATTCAGAAGAAAGACAATTGACATCCTCAACGATCTACAGTCTGGCAGGGTAGAGCATTGAGAACTTGACCATATTTTTGCAAAGCTGTATACTAAGTGGTGAAAATTCTTTGCATTTGTTGGCAACTTGGCTCGAAAAATCATGGAGTATGAGAATGTGGAATCCATTGTATAGTGGTTGAGTAGCCTGGTTTTATCCACATACAGATGTGTCCTCATATAACATTGCCACAGTTGCATGAAACAGCCAGGTCCGTTGCAACTTGACTTGTGCTGAACATTTTTATTGCTCGAATGTGCGTCTTAGTTGCGCAAATTAAATAATTGAATGTGACAAAACTGCTTCAAAAGATACACTGACTAATTTGATATGCAAAATTTTTACATCTGTCTAGGAATGAGTCTTAATCAGTAAAAAAAAGTACTACAATGCAGCGGCCATGACTTTTGTCACACCAAGTTATGTTGTGTTTCATCTGTGACTTTGTACATGTTTAAAACTAATTTCTTTGTGGCAAAAGTCAAAGCCCAATGTCTTTAATACAGTTTGAGTGGTGTTATGTTGTGTCTGCTAGGCCACTACGATGCATAATTTAAAGGAAAAGTTGTTAAGCTACACCGCTCAGTCGGGCTGGGCATATCACCATGTGTGGCATATTGGGGCTTGGTGTATGAGGACACAGCTGTAGTTTGAGACCCTTATAGTGACAGAGCAAAGGTGAGTGGCAGTGATTTGTCTATCCGGCCTCTCTCAATAGCCAATGGAGTACCTTTTCTGTCTAATGCCAGTTGTGGTGGCAACCATTTGAAGAGGAGGTCTATCAAATCATGAACCTTTACAGACTCGGGATGCCCACAACTCACAATTTATTTCTCCTGTTGTAGTTCTCTACTAGTTAAATTTTTTTGGCCAGAGCGGAACTCATTTTCATTTGATATTCTATGACCTGTTTGGTGAAATGGAGATCGAGATGCATTTTTCTGCTTTATAAGATCTGCGCAAGTATTTATTTAATTAGAGAAGAGTGGAATCAATTGCCTCTTTGAGACATGCTAGCTTTTCATCCAACCGTGGGCATTGTTGAGGGTTTAACAGCTTTAGTGGATTTACATTTGCTTTGAGAAGTGGATTAGGAAACAGAACAGTTAGAATCAGAGGAGGGACACTGTGGATTGTCCTCCTGCTGCAATCTAGAGGAAGAACTGACAGGTTTCATTTGGCACTGGACCAGGAACTTTTTCATTAGAAATATTGACTCTAGTATGGAGATTATGCTGTGTTGCTTTGTATACGATAAGTGATTGGTTGCCAAATAGATGAAATAACAGTTAGTAGGTTACATGATGTGTTTTAAACATCTGAGAAGATGGAGGACTGATATACATAACTGATTTCGCAAATACAGGAAACAATAATATAGTAATGGTCACACTACAGTAACAGGAGATAAAACATGGCGAGATACGAATTTTACCATTAAGGAGAATGATAATGTGTAGAGTTGAGTAATCATTGAAGAAAATGTCTTTGAGAGAAAGCATTAGGTTAGTAGGTAAATACTGAGGAGGATGCTGGAGCAGGCATAGAGGACACTGCCAATATCACAACCATCGCTGCTAGCGAGAAGAGGCTGCAGCAAGCCACCAATATATAAGCACAATATACCTCACAGTTAGTACGACCTTGCAGAATTGAACTCATACGCCTTTAAAAAAAGGAGCAGAGTTCAAGCTGACATAACAGTAAGGTGTTTAAAGAGAATATAGTGATGTTTTAAAATGGAGATAAAACATTGGGGTGCTGTGTCTAAATGAGAGGGGTTTGGTAGCTCAACAGGTATGTTACTAATGCAGAGTCCAGATGTCTTTGGCCAGCTAGCATGCTAGCACACAGAGGAATGCCTCGAAGAACACAGAATACCTGGAGGCAGCAAGAATACTGAAAATTGAGGCTCAAGATGGGGGCTACATTTTGTGGCAGGCATTGAGCAGAGGAGAGATGGTACAGGGTGAGTGGGTCCCCAGCCAATCCTCATACACAGGTGGCAGACGATCCACCATCACTGGTTCACAGTTGAAGCTGTAAGGCATCAACTAAATTGAAGTCCACACCCAGCAGGAGAGGAAGAGCCCTGTCCAGTCAGTGGTGGTACAAGGTGACTGTCTCCCTTGGAGCCAACCCAAAAGTGACTCACCATCAACAGGAGTTTACAGTCCACACTGTAGTGATGGACTAAATGACAGAGATAATGGCAGGCATACACAGGGTCCATGATTAGGTGAAAGGAGTTGGCAGCCACAGGGTAACTGGAGGTGAAAGGGGTCACTTAAACTGGCAGAGGAAAGGAATATCTCTGGCAATAGGGTATAAACAGTGGATGACTTTAGTTATTGGATGAATGGCAAGATTAATCACATTCAGTGAAAGAAATACAAATACACAAAGGTCAAAATAAGAGGAACAACAAAGACATATAACAGACCCTCCAACATGACCCCTTCCATCATGTACAAAATGCTATGATTCTGGTCTTCCCTCTTAATTTTATGCTACCTTTATTGAAACACCTTTCTTATAAATTAACTAGTTCAATACAGGTGTCTGCAATCATAAATTAGGTGGGAGGTCCAGCAGTAGTGCATTTATTATTTATTTATTAACAGTTTCTTATATAGCGTAGCATATTCCATTGCTCTTTACAGTAATAGAACAGTAATAGAACAAAACTGGGTAATAACAAACAGATATATAGGTAGGAAGGCCCTGTTCGCAAGCTTACAATCGATAAGGAAATAGGCATTGATACACAAGGATAGGTGCTATATATTGCAATTTGGTCCAGCCAGACTGCAGAGTTTCTTGGTGGGCTGCATGATCCAGTCACAAAGGAATGTCGGACAAATGTCAGGAGGATGTGAAAGAAAGACAGTGTGTGAGGTTATGTTTGGACTGTGAAAGGGGATGTAATTAGACATGGAAGCTATGAATGTTATGTGGGTGGTTCTGAAATCTGATAAGCTTGCCTGAAGTGGTGGGATTTCAGGGACTGCTTGAAGGATTGGAGACTAGATGTAAGTCTTATTGTGCATGGTAAGGCATTCCATTGAGTGGGTGCTGCCCGAAGAAAGTTCTGTAACTGTGAATGGGAGCAAGTAATGCATGGTGATGAGATACACAGATCTTGTGCTGAGCAGAGATGTTGGGAGATATTTTGAGATGAGTGAAGAGATTTATGTTGGTGTGGTTTGGTTAATGGCCTTATGCGTAAGTAACAGTATTTTGTATTGAATACGGTAGAAGACCGGCAATCAATGGAGGGACTGACAGAGTGGGGCAGCAGACGATGAACGTTTGGCAAGGAAGATAAGCCTTGCAGCTGCATTAGTAATGGATTGTAATGGTGACAGCCTGTTTTTGGGACTACCAGTAAGGAGACTATTGCAATAGTCAAGCGGGAAATAATGAGTGCATGGATCAGAGTTTTTGCAGTGTATTGTGCGAGATATGGTTGAATTTTGGATATGTTTTTTAGATGTATGTAACATGATTTTGAGACAGATTGAATGTGGGGAACAAAAGACAGTTCAGAGTCAAGGATGACACTTAGGCAGCGAGCTTGTGGAGCAGGATGGATTGTCGAGTTATCAACCGTGATCGAGAGATCAGGTTGGTAACTGTTCTTGGCTGGTGGAAATATAATTTATTCTGTTTTAGAAATATTAAGTTTCAGGTGGCGAGATGACGTCCAAGATGAAATGGCAGAAAGACATTCAGTGACACGGACCAATACAGATGGTGATATATCTGGGGAGGATATGTAGATTTGAGTATCATCTGCATACAAATGGTACTGAAATCCAAAAGAGCAGATTAGTTTGCCAAGTGAGGTGGTATAGATTGAGAATAACAAAGGACCCAAGAAAGAGCCTTGCGGTACTCCAACTGATAGAGGTAGCGAAGAGGAGGCAGAGCCAGAAAAATGAACAGTAATAGAGCGATCATATAGGTAAGAAGAGAACCATGAAAAAGCTGTGTCCTTAAGACCTAGGGATTGTAGTGTTTGTATGAGAAGAGAGTGGTCAACAGTGTCAAAAGCAGCAGAGAGATCTAGTAGAATTAGGAGTGAGTAATGGCCTTTAGCCTTGGCAGTGACCAGATCATTTACTACCTTAGTCAGTGCTGTCTCTGTGGAGTGTTGGGAACGAAGGCCGGACTGAAGTGGGTCCAGTAAGTTGTGTTAGTTTAGGAAGTATGTGAGGCGGATGTAGACAAGTATCTCAAGCTGTTTGGAGAGGCATGGGAGCTGGGGGATAGGACTGTAATTTGAGAGAGTGTTGGGGTCAGAATTTTGTTTTTTTCAGAATGGGAGTAATGACTGCATGCTTGAACAGTAATGGAAAGATGCCAGTAGCGAGAGACAGATTGCCGATTTTAGTTAGGGTTGGAATGAGCACAGGAGACAGAGCTTTACTGAGTTGTGAGGGTATAGGATCTAGAGGAGAGGTAGTAGAGTAGGAGGATGAGAAGAGTGTAGATACTTCATCTTCATTTGTGAGGTCAAATGAAGAGAATGAGCCAGAGGGTTCAGGTAGGGAATCGAGCAGGTCACTAGCTGAGGATGAGCATACCATTTCATTTTGGATCTTATCAATCTTGTCCTTAAAATAGGAAGCAAGATCATGCGCACTGATAGTAGCAAGTGGGTTGGGTGAGGGATGGGTAAGAAGCAGTTTAAATGTATTAAAAAGTCGCTTGGGGTTAGAGGCTTGAGCAGAGATAAGAGATTGGAAATATGTTTGTTTGGCAGCGTCCAGAGCAGCACGATATAGATAGTCTTATATGTGAGGAAGTCACTTGGAGTTCGAGACTTTCGCCACTGACGTTCTACTTTACTTGAGAGTTTTGTAGATGCCTTGTTAAGTTAGAATGCCACGGTTGACGTCTAAGTCTATGTGGTATGTGATGAGTAGCTGGAGCTACTTCATCGAGGGCTTTTTCTAGAATCTGGTTTAGGTGTGATGCCGCAGTCTCAGGAGAAGGGAATGCAGAAATTGGTGAGAGTTGTTGTAGAGAGGTTTATATTTGTTGAAAGTTAATAGCATTAATATTTCTACGGGTTTTAGGAGGCTGAGGTGATTTCAATGACATAGAGGTTGATGTAATGGAGCAGAGTGTGTAGGTGATAAGGTTGTGATCTGAGAGAGGGAAAGGAGAATTAGTGAAATCAGAAACTGAGCATAGTCTGGTAAATACAAGATCAAGGCAGTGGCCCTCCTGATAAGTAGAGAAGTCAGTCCATTGGGAGAGGCCAAGGTAGAAGGTTATAGAGAGTAGTCTGGAGGCATGAGGCAATTGTGGACAGTCAATGGGGATATTGAAGTCACCCATAATGATGGTGGAGATGTCTGGGGATAGGAAGTGAGGGAGCCAGGCAGAAAAATGTTCCAGAAATTGTTGAGGTGGCCCAGGTTGGTGATAGATAGCATCAACTCATAGAGAGAAAGGGGTGAAAGTCCTGATAGAATGTACTTCACAAGATGTAAATGTGAGTGATGGTACCTGTGGGAGAACTGTGTATGTGAAATATTGGGAGTGTAATATTCCTACCCCACCTCCTTTACAATTACCAGGCCTGGAGGTGTGTGAGAAGTCTAGGTTACCATGTGAAAGTGCAGCAGGGGAGACAGTGTCTGATTGTGTGAGCCATGTTTCTGTAATTGCCAGAAGGTTGAGGTTAGTTGAAATAAAGAGGTCATGGATGGATGTTAGCTTTTTGCAGACAGAGCGTGCATTCCATAAGGCACATTTTAGTGACTTGGAGGGTACAGAGAGGCACGCAATGTTTATGGGGTTAGCTGGATTTATAGTTCGTTGTGGGTGTGGCATGTGGGTTGGGCCTGGATTTGGTGATATGTCACCAGCTAATACAAGCAGCAGGAGAGAAATATAAATATAGTTGTGGGATTTGTCTGAAAGTTTTTTATGCCGACAGGTTGTGAATGTTATTGTCAGTGTGTAAGTAAAAAGCTCATGTGTGTTTGTAAGAGGAGAGAAGATTAATGAGGCAGCAATATGTACAGAAGGATGAGCTGCAGGGAGAGTAAAGGATATAGTAGCCTTAGAGATGATTCCATGGAGTGAGATTATTAAGAGAAGTTTTTGATACATTGTTTTTTCTCAAAACATTCAAAAATATACAAAACACAAACTACTGTTAAGTAATGATACTGTAATTACCTGGTCTTAGATGTTGTTCAACTGTTGTATAACTGTTACATAAATTACACTTGGTGTTCTAATACACTTAGTGCTTATAATACACGGCTGCCATCATCATCCACGGCTGCCGCAATACTGATTCTAAACTTAAAGTAAATCTGATTGAGACATGCTACATCTGAGGACAAATGCTCACTAAATCAAAAGAGAAATTTAGCACTGGGTTTGAGTAAACACAAGCACTATATCCTACAATAAACTAGGCACCACTGATTAACACCCCCACCCAGGTAATACCAATTACAATCAAGTCATTACATCTAAATGATTGCTAACAGAAATAAATTCTATGAGGCAGAAATGTAAGTAAGAATATGCAGCTTGAGACTGGATTACATATGTTTTTAAAAACAGCTGATCTAAGTGTTTGCAAGCAGTAGTATGAATATGCAGCTTGAGACTGGATTACATACCTGCAGGGATGAAAAGAAATAGCATTTTGTACCTAATGGAAGGGGTCATGTTGGAGGGGCTGAAATAATATTATGTGATTCATGAGAGGCAACAATATTATAGCCTAGTGAATTGAGCAGAACATTTTTTTGTGCAGGAGGTAAAAGCAAGATTGAAGAAAGAAGGGAAAGAAAAGTTGAAAGCTTTGTGGTTGACCACTAGGAAAGAACGAAGACAAGAGGGGAGGGGGTATGCCAGTAGAACTTAGTGTGTTTGCACTAAATAGTTATGTGTAGAAAGGTTGGTGAGCATTGCCAGCATTTCTCAGCTAAATTAGATTGTTTCAGAGGAGTTAAGGACGTAATGATACCAGATTCATCCATCTACTAGGAGGTTACATGCTCTTGTGGGTAGCAGCAGCAGTTAGTTCCACTAAGTAGTCTATCCCGTGGCATCAGTATACAACTTACAGCACCTGCTACTTTTAAGGCACCCACCATCAGTAAGATGTTGTATAAATAATATCAGAGTGGTAGGCCACTGCTTGATTCCTGCTCTACTGAAGTTTGGTGGAGCTGAACCATTATATTAATGACTACAACTGATCCACAATAGCCTGGCTAACAGGTTCTTATGGACTCTTTCTGATACTGCCTTCACCTTTCCTGGCCTTTCATATTGCATAGATATGCATGTGTGATATTGTCACCACGAGTACCTTAAAACTTTCTGCTGCACAAAGTATGAACCATGCAATTAACATTTTTTACTTAAGTGAACCACATTTGAACTCACAGTTTCTACATGCATTAGACCAGGGGAATATTATCCCACAGGTAATAGTATCTGCTTATTATGATTGGAGTTAAAACCCTAATCATTGCAGCCGAAGATTGGTTTACAGAGTGACATTAATTGCATACCTAGTAAAGAAATAATGTTAATTACACCTACTTCAGAGGTATATTATTTGTTATATATTTTCATCCCTCATTTTTTGGAGATTACAATAGTTGGATGTACAGTAGCTTTTCACTTGTTTTGAGTGTGTTGCTATATTTCTTATTACATGTAATAAATTGTATATTCTTAATTTAAGAATTTGCATATCTTTTAATGCAATTGATTGTGCTACATATTGTGGTGAATATATTATGTTTGCACATAGTGAGTAACTATTTAGATATTAACCGTTTAACTACATATCAACAAATCTGACAGATATCTTGATCTTTAGCCTATATGCCAGTTCTGATCCTTTGTAGCCTAATTTCTGGCTTGTCCTATTGTCTACTGGTCTGTGCACTGTGAGCAACTGCCTGAAGGGAAAAGGCTGTGGTGGCAATCTGTGTGCAATCTGTGTGCGTTTACATTGAAAAACATTATCTACTTGTGGAGGTCCATGGCAAAGATCAGGTTCATTGCATACCATGCCCCAGGGGAGCCAGCGCCAACTACTAGCAGCAAGTAGGCCTACTAATTTAGTGGTAATTAAGAAACTTATAATTTAGAATTTAATTAAGTTTTCAATATACTTTTAAACTGGATGTATGAAGTTACATAAGTAATTCATCAATTTCCAACCATGTAAATCAAAATAATTAAAATATTTTTACATTTTTAATTTCTTTTGTTGTTACTTTTTTAAAACATTTATTACCACATATTTTCCTTGTCAATTCCTATATGTAAAATAGTCTTCTTATTTACGGCTTTTTATTCCTCATAAACATATTTTATTTTTTTCAGATATTATTTTTGACAACATTTTCTAGGTAATAATGTATAAAAAAAGAAAAATTAATGAGCTGGTAACATATCTAACTAATCATTTTCCAGCTGTTCCCATGAACTTAACCCCGTAGGCTAAATTATGAAGATTATATTTGTAAAATAAGTAATATGAGAAATAAGAAACATGAAATCATTGAATTGTTATAAAGTGTTGTTTTTTTTTTGTTTGTTTCTGTTGTGAAAGGCAAATTGCTGCCTCTCTTTCATTCAGTAGATTCTGTCACCAAGGTCTTATTTGGGTTTTTGTGACACTGACACAATCCAATTTAAAAACACTCTTACTATGTCATTTGATATTCTGTTTTTTTTCTGTTATTTAACTCCTTTCCAATCCAATGTGCTTGGTGTTTAAATGATATTGTCAGTGTTGTTATTATAGTGGAGTAGAATTTATTCAGTAAACTGTCGAGGTTAGAAAAGCCCGGTCATTTCTAAGTGCAAGAAATAAAATAGCATTTTCTTTTAAATGATTACATGACGGATGTTTGCTATAGAGATGGAGATGGTGTCAAGTCTTGTTATAGATGTGCAAATGTTAGTTATTGAACTGTGAAGGTATTTTCCACTGGAAAGGACTGAATTAAAGCTAAGTGACATTGCATCTGTCATAGAACAGTAATGTATTTATGCACTTCTATACCCACTTCTTTTGTATAATCCCATTACTGTAAATGTATCTGATCATGGAGGACACCGATGAAAGTACTTTAACACGAGGCAACCTACTAATCTACTTACTCATTATTTTATCTATGTACATATATTTATAATCTGTCTGTTGCACACTAATAATACTTTTAAAAATCAAAACAACATATCTGATATGGCAGATATAATAAAGGGAATGGGTATGTAATTCCGGCTGTCGGGATGCGTCCTGTCAAAATACAGACAGCGGCATCTTGATGGTTGGTATCCTGACAGGGGTCAGGTAAGTATACTTACCCTTCCCTCTTCTCCCCCTAACCCTCCCTTGTAGCCTATCCCCTATCCCTCCCCACCCTGCACCCTAACCCTCCCTATTAGTGCCAAAAGCTATGTCACCCCCCTTAGTGCCTAACCCTAACACTCTCAGAGGTTCCCAACCCTAACCCACCCCCCTAGGGGTGCCTAACCATAACATCCCCCAAAAAACCTATCCCTAACTCCCCTATGCTGGCTAAACCTAACACACACCCCTCCCTCACCGCGGCCATCACTAAGGGCACCCCGAACTTACCTCATTCAGGCTGGCGTCCTTCTAGATTCTGGCACTTGGATTAAGATAGGTGTCAGTATTTCTATCTAAAGTCCCATGTCAGACTTTCAGCATCAGGACTCCGCCCGTCTGATAAATACATCCGACAATGAAAATATCAGGGCATGCTATATTTAAAAATGTAAACAGAAAGTAAAGTAAACAGAAAGTAATGAATTAAAAAATGTAGAATAAAAGTCAATATACAAGTAATAACCACACTAATCAAATGCACATATGTATCACACAAATACATGCAAACTTCAAGAATAGAATATATCTATATCTCATATGTAAAACATCCCTGGTGCAGACAAAAATTTTCTTATGTTAAGGTGCCTACACACTTGGCGATGTGTTCACGATCCGACATCATGTACAGTTTCCCTTGAATTCTCCCCGGGAGGTCCCCTACAGTCGTGAGCATGATTTGGTGTGAAAAGTCACCAATTCTATATACGATCTCATGATCTATCGTGCATAGTGTCGGATGTCCAAATCGTGAGATTGTGCATGATAAATCATAAGCTAACCAAAAAACACACTAGGATCTTCATGATTCATTAATGGGCAGGGCTAGCTAGGGGGTATAAAAATCAGACGCCATTTTAGCTCTGTGCACTTTCTGCTCTGCTACTAGTGAGGCTAGGTGTATACCTGCTGAACCCTGTACATTGCTACTTTGCTCTGCTTTGTGTTTGTCTTGCCTTTTACAAAGTGTGTTCTACCTGCAAGTGTGTGATTCTACCTGCATTCTATCCTGTTCCTGAATTCTGTGCTGATTGTTCCCAGCAGTATAGAGTGTTGGTCGCCTATGCTGGGGTCAAGGTGATGAAGGAGAAGGCCCAGTGAAGGAGGAGAGCATGCTGGACCAAGGAGTGGCTGCTGCAAATGGATACTCGCTCTCACATGTCCCTGCTGATGGAGATCAAGGAGAACAACCTGGACAACTACAGCAACTACCTGTGCATGGATGATGATACCTTCCAGGAGTTGCTGAGTATGGTGACCCCCCCCACATCCATAGGCAGGACACAAGGCTGGGGAGGGCAATCCATGCTGAAGAGAGGCTGGTGGCTACCCTGAGGTACCTGGTTACAGGAAGGTCACTGGAAGACCTGAAGTTTGGGACCCTCATCTCCCCTCAGTCCTTGGGCATCATCATCCCGGAGACCTGCAAGGCTTTTGTTAAAGTGCTGCAGTACCAGTATTATAAGGTAAGAAAAAAAAACACACTACACATGTGTTTCTTGTGAAAGAAAAACTTTTTATATATTTTTTTCACTCTTTAAATACCAATATTGTCAGCAAATGAGGCTGCATTAACAACACTGTGCCAACAATACTGCACAGTAATAAATAAAATTTTTTGGTATTTTTTTATATAAAAATGTTAAATTATGCATATAAAATGTAGACGACAGCATTATCACCAAATTTTATTAGTCCCAATTGCTAGCCTGCTGTATGATATACGGTGGGTCAGATGCCAGATTGAACAGGCCAATACACACATGGCACAAGTACAGATTGTGGCCCCGGCTTCCATCAATCTGTACTTGTGCCATCTGGGTAGTCACCTTGTCCAATCAGTGTCATCACCACTGTATACCATACAGTACCTATTGGGAGTGATAAAATTTGATGATAGTAAAGGCAACAATAATAAAAAAAAGACATTACATCTTCAAAAAATGGGGGATATCATCTTCTGCCTCCAGCATGGCAGTGTAAATTGCCTGGCTTGTGGATGGGGTACTGGGTGGGGGAGGAGCCTCCAACTGGGCTGGGGGGCTTCACAGAGGTGGTTGGGGCAGGTGAGCACACAAGAGGGTCTGCTATATATGTGGAAATATGCAGATCTGAATTTATAGCCCTAATCAGCAGCTCATAGACCAGCCTCTGGAACTTCCACTGTGTTTGCCCTATCATTTGGCACATTGCGCTATTTATATGTGATGTAAAGACATCAATATGGTCTGGTTGTCTTTGGAAGATTTGTTCTGCCTGCTGCAGGAATATGTCCTCCTGCTCAGTGGGATGCTGTTGCTGCTGCTTTCTCCCCAGCCTTTTCTTTTTCCTTTGGGGAGGTGCGGAAGATTATGGGGGGGTTGAATGGTTGGTGGGCATGGAGATGAGGTATCCACCTTGTTGTCCCCGATCAGACTGATGTCCAGAGTTGTGGACAAATCAGGGTCTTGGGTGGGAGTCCGTATAGGAAAAAAATGGAGACAAAATATTATGGTCATGTTTTAACCCATTTTTTACTATTTTTCTAGTTTCCAAACACCGTGGATGAGTGGAAGATCAATGCTGAAGAGTTTGAACAAAGTTGGAATTTGCCTAACTGCGTAGGAGCCATCGATGGAAAACATATACGCATCAACCCACCTGCCAACATCAGATCATATTACTACAACTATAAAGGCTTCTTTAGCATCATTTTCATGGCAGTGGTGAATGCCAACTATGAACTTTTATTTGTGGATGTTGGCAAGAATGGCTGTGCTTTAGATGGTGGGTCCTTCAAACAGACGACAGTCTACCAGAGACTCACCAACAAAACCCTCAACTTACCATCACTGGACGGGTCAAAACATGGCCTAAATTATGTTTTCATCGCAGACGAGGCTTTTGCTTTACATGAACATGTGATGAAGCCATTTGTACAGAGGGGACTGACCAGAGAGACGAAGATCTACAACTATCGTCTAACCCGGACACGGCGCATTGTGGAAAATGTGTTTGGAATACTGAGTAACTGGTTCCGCATTTTCCACACCACCATAAACCTACGTGTGGACAAGATAGACTGGTTCGTAATGGTGTTCTGTGTGCTGCATAACTTTTTGCGAAGAGAAACTACACAACGGGACCAGTCACAGCTAGACCAGAAGATGTAGGAAATCTTGAGGAGATTGCCCAGTTTACATTAGTGTCTGCACCTCCAATTCAAACAACATTGACAGCATGAGCCAAAGAAGATTTTTCTAAAATGTCTTGTTTAAAAAAAAAAAAAGGTTTTGGTGTATGAACTGTGTCTCTACTTACCAAAATATCCTCAGACAGTCCACTCACTGCTGCCTTCTCTTGTCCCTCTTGCTCGGCCATTGAGACCAGAGACTGTGGCTCCTGCTCACTTATAATAGTCATCAGGTTGTAGTACCGCAACGTGGGCTGATAGAGGTAATCGGTGGCAGCTTGGATTCATCCACTTTCTTCTGTTACTTCACGTACACCATCCTCAAATATTAGATTTTGGCGCGGACAATTTTGATGGTAGCATCCGAACAAAACTTCTTGGTGTACTCGATCAATTCCTCCAATGCTGCCATTTTTTTGGATTTATTGTAGTATTGTCTACAGCTTATCCGCCATAGACATTATTTGGACGGCAGGATATCCAGGAATCCTGAGATAAATTATCGCTCCTTATCAATAGACATTCCTAGGTAGAAGATAAATATGGACATATACAGTTTTAGCAATAATTGTAAATAGTTTTGTGATTTTTAATGTTGATATTTAAATTTTTAGGTACATTTTTAAGTGTTTGTTCATGTTATGGTGTTTTAATATGTTTTTTACATGGTTTAAATATGTTTGTTATGGTGTTTTAATATGTTTTTTAACAGGGTTTTAATATGGTTGTTATGGTGTTGTAATATGTTTGTTATGGTGTTTTAATACATTTTGTATGGTGTTTTAATATGTTTGTTATGGTGTTTTCATATTTTCTAGGTATTTATTAGGTGGCCCATGACATTGGTGGGTAGTGGGTAGGTGGGTGGCTCACATTGGTGGACAGGGTGTATAATACATGACCCTGCAACTGTCTACCTCATATAGGCGGGTGGTGGCTGGGTCATGCTTTATAAGGGGACAGAGGCTGGGTGACATTGGTGGGCAGTGGGTAGGTGGGTGGCTCACATTGGTGGACAGGGTGCATAATGCATGACCCAGCCACTGTCTACCTCATATAGGCAGGTGGTGGCTGGGTCATGCTTTATAAGGGGACAGAGGCTGGGTGACATTGGTGGGCAGTGGGTAGGTGGGTGGCTCACATTGGTGGACAGGGTGTATAATGCATGACCCAGCCACTGGCTACCTCATATAGGCGGGTGGTAGCTGGGTCATGCTTTATAAGGGGACAGAGGCTGGGTGACATTGTTGGGTACTGGGTAGGTGGGTGGCTCACATTGGTGGACAGGGTGTAAAATGCATGACCCAGCCACTGTCTACCTAATATAGGCAGGTGGTGGCTGGGTCATGCTTTATAAGGGGACAGAGGCTGGGTGTCATTGGTGGGCAGTGGGTAGGTGGGTGGCTCACATTAGTGTACAGGGTGCATAATGCATGACTCAGCCACCTCCTGTCTCATGTATGCGGGCGGTGTCCCAGATTGGCAAATCTGCCCTACAGCATGGCAGATCTGAAGATGCGGTGTACGACCTGCGGGTACACGCATCGGCATTGTGATCATGAGTGGACTTACACGATTTGTCATCACGATGCATTGGAATCAGGCAAATCGTGTAAAATATCGCCAAGTGTGTAGGCACCTTTAGAGTTGCAACTGTAACAAATGCAGATAAAATATAATGAGAAAATGGAGCTTCACAAAAAGAGTTGTATAAAAATGTTCTTTTATAAGGTGCCTTTCACACGAGCACCTCTCTGGGAGACCCTTACTGGATGGAGTATTGCTATTGGAGACTTTTGCACACCACAGCTAGGGAGTATTTCTGTTTATGATTGCTACTGGAGCATCCAATTACCCCTGTAGGTATGCAACACTGTGGTGGGAGCCCTCTCCATTCGAGTGCTAAAATTGGGGCTTGTTGGTGGACTTGTTCCCAGGGATACTAGTATGGGAAACCCAGGGAAATTAAGAGATTTGACTTGTGGGAAAAGATTGGTTGTTATATTGAGGTCTGGTGGTGGATTGCAATTATCTCTGTACTAACACATTGAGAGAACAGCTCCAGGTGTCTGTTTGTGCATTCATCCCTCTATCTTGGGAGAATGTGACAATATTTTTCAATTAAAACAAAAAAATCAGTGTTCTCCTAAAATTACAGAAGTACAACATGGATTTCCAAACATTAGTCACTCATTTTTAAGTTGTCGGTTGTCGGTTTATTGATGTGCAAAGAATCAAAAATAATGTCTAATACATTGTTAGAAAATGATGTTCACTCTGAGATGTCACTAATAGAGTGTACTGTGCATTGTAAACATGTTGGTGAGCAATAACAATGTAAATACAAGAGCTGGCACTCTAGTTTAAGCTTATTCTTTTTGTCTCTTAACATGATTTCCTACCATGTGTTCATCCTACTTCTTGTAAAACTGAAGCTTAAATCTAGATTTTGGAAAAATTTTACCTCATAGTAGAAATATTTCTCTTTATCACTTTATTCATCATGGAAACAATACAATTGAGGTTTATCTTAGCATAATTAAGTTGCTGAGAAGAACAGCAAGTTTGGATTAATGTTAAATTTACTTTTGTTTCATCTTGAAAACTGGCA
Organism: Taudactylus pleione; assembly: GCA_031769625.1. Lineage (NCBI taxonomy): Eukaryota > Metazoa > Chordata > Amphibia > Anura > Myobatrachidae > Taudactylus > Taudactylus pleione. Next base: position 6,657,483 of record JAUIMM010000137.1, on the reverse strand, counting down.
GACATTGAGATTAACTGAAATGTAATAGTTAATATATGTAACACCTGGATGCTGCAGCTGAACATTAGCACCCAGGGTCTATTAATAGCTTTTATTCCTGCAGGGGAGAAGGACAGAGTATGTTTTCCCCTTTCTGAAGGGGAGAATTACATCTCCCTGCAGTCAATTGAAGAAAGAGGGTGTAGCTTACTGGACCTGCGAGTGAGGGGTGGAGCTAATAGTGCCCAAAAAAATGGATTGCCTGCAAAGGAAAGACCTGGAAAAGCTGTGGAAGAGGCAGAATCATGAGAGAGGTGGAAAGAAGTAAGAGTGGTGACAGGTTCATGGAAGGTGACCCAAAACCAAAGGGCTCTGGAGTGAAGAGCCTCAGAGAGAAAAATGATAGTCAGAAGCGTCTGTGTTTCAGAGGAAGCTGTGAATGGAGTTTGCTGGTGAAGTTGCAAATCAGAGTTGAGTGGAAGAGGACTGCAGAATCCATTGAGGAAGTACCAGGATTTGGCACCTGGACCAGTCTCCTCAGATAAATAGATGTAGTTAATTTACATATTGCAGATTAACAAGTGGGGTTTGGATTGTGTTTGCCCATTAGGTGAGGGAAACTTTTTCAAAGCCACTGTTAATTGAGGCCACTACACCATAATAAATGTCCTGGTTTTGTCTCCCCTACTGCTGATATAGTAGGTTTAGCCCACATAACTCCCTGCTTTTGGCAGGCATGCACCAGCAAGAATACCTTTAGACTAGCAGCAATTATGCTGGTTTCTGGAAAAGCTTGATTATGTTGTTGAAACAATTAAGCAAGAACTGTAATCTCTATCCTGTACTTTCTCTCACTCCTGCCCCATCCTTGGGTTTCCAGTTCCCAAGCTAATATACTGTAGTATTGGTTTTCCTCGTGGAAGGAGGGTCATTAGTTAAACTTAACAATAACAGCACCATGGTCACGGGTGATGTTTACCATTTGTCTCTATCAGTGCCCCAAATAGTTTCACTCATTACTGGAAAACTTATGTGGGTGCCAGAAGAACCTTGTGCTCTCTTTGGGGCTGATGCAGATTTAAATGCAAGTTGGCCATAATTACTCCTGCATTTCGTGCATAGAATTTGCATGTAATCTCTCATATGCAGAGTTGTATGCATCTCTGTGAACACCCTGCCCCTATTCATAAACATGGTTTCATAGCTGTCATGACTATCAGTGCACACTTGCAGTATGTCACGTCTGAGACTGGAATGTGGGACGTTGTGGGCCTAAGTTGCAGGAGGAAGCGGAGACAAGGGGCCTGGATATACGTTCTCCTCATCCACAAGTCTTGAGTGATGGCGAGACCTGGGCAAAGGTGCGGAATCTAACCCATGGGATGGTGTTCGCCAGTGAACCCTCCAAGCGTGATTGGGTTTCGCTGCACCCCGAGAGTAGGTCGCGGTCCTTTGGCCAGGTACCCAAGCCCCATGGGAATAGAGACGCAACACCCGTGGCCCAAGAGGATATGCCTGGGTAGGCACTAACACTGACCTACAGTGTGGTGTATTAACCCCTTGACACGTAGATCACCAGCAGGGAAGATATTCAAATAGAGATGGACTCACGATTACATGAGGGATCACCAGAGACGAAAGGGACACAGGTAGAGATGATACACACTGCTGCATGGGGATTCACCAGAGACGGGAGGCACACAGGTAGAGATGGTATACACTGCTGTATGGATATTCACCAGAGACAGGAGGCACACAGGTAGAGATGGTATACACTGTTGCACAGATATTCACCAGAGACGGGAGGCACACAGGTAAGGATGGTAAACACTGCTGCTGAAACGATAGATAGGAACCAGGATCTGGAACTCAACTATAGCACACTAGGAGACAACCGTTGTTCAGGCAACTTCCTGGAACCAGTGGGGCAGTTATATACCCAGGGGAACCCTTTGATAGATGCACAGTGTCAGCTGATCACTCACCTATCCTGGGATGGAGATACTGTCACATGGGCCGACTGTCATGGCGGCGCCCATGTCCGGAGTTGTGTCTGGCACCAGCCCACTGCATGCGGGGAGAATGCTCAGCTTCTCCGGTGCATATGCAGTGAGAAAACAAATGGGATCATCAACAAAACCAGCTTGCATTCAACTCTTTATTGGCCCCCCAGAGTCCAATCACACAGGCACACAGCTGGCTAAAATATCTAACAGTTTGGCTATCTGGGTACATAATACACACATTTAATAAATACTCAGATGAGAATTTAAGAACCATGAGCACAATACTAGGCTTGCGTTTATTGCATCAACGCCAAAGAGTTATGTGTTTATCTTGCTTTGATTTTGAATAGCGTAGAAAAGCCTATTGCTTTGAATTGAATTATTTAATTACCTCATTTGCCAGATGTTAAATAGCAGATTATCCTGCTCTAGTTCTCCAGAGGAATCTATTTCAATGCTGGTTGCACTTACGAAGCTTCTTAGGAACCTTATCCCATCACCATGTGTGCTTCATTGGTAATAGATTGCAGGTGAAGAATTGTGACTGACTGTGAAAATGTAACATAATTAAATGTAACCAGAAAGAAGGCAATTTAGAATACAAGAATGAGATCCTAAGGGTGTATCTAGGAAATAAATTGAATACATGTTTGTAATAGACTGTTTAATTAAGGTAATATTTACAATAGACTGGAAATTACTGATCTCATTGCAGCTGGAAGTGTATATTTATCTATATGGCCAATGTTTATTGGCAGGGTCAATGTGGCAGGACCTCAGTGTGGGTGTATAGAATGCATAGACTTTACCCATTAAAGGAATTTGATGTACATTAGTACAAGCATTTAATTAATAACAGGTAACTTTTAAAAGCATATGCCAAATAAGAGTTCAGCTGTCACCAGTACACATCAAAATAAATTTAGACCACAACTGATGATAATGCAAGTGTTACAATAGGAAGCAGTGACATCACCTATACTGATTTTATACCTTAATTCCGGGTCTGACCATGCTTTTACGGCATTGAAGTGATTGCTTGGAGATGACATCATATCCAAGCGCCACTGAAGCCAGCCAATTGGCAGGCATGTGGCACGATCCAGGTCATCGTGACCCGGATCGCGTCGTTTACACTGCAGGGTTTAACAGGTTATTCAAATGTAAAACCCTGCAAGTTACCTGGGTTGGATTGCCGGGTCACTCCACCCGGGAATCCAACCCAGTCCCCTTTTACACCAAGGAGCTACCTGGCTTAACACTGCAATAACCCAGGTTTTAGCTATGGTGTAAAAGGGGTATAGAGCACTAAAATGATATACAGTCAGACGCATAAATATTGGGACATTGACAGAATTTTCATATTTTGGCCTCTATTCACCACCACAATGGCTTTGAAAGTAAACAAACAAGATGTGCTTTAACTGCAGACTTTCAGATTTAATATGAGGGTAATTACATCCAAATCATGTGAATGGTGTAGGAATTACAACGGTTTCTATATGTGCCTCCCACTTTTTAAGGGGCCAAAAGTAATGGGACTATCAACTCAAAAGCTATATCATGGACAGGTGTGGGATATTTCCTCGTAATTTCATTATCAGTGAAGCAGGTAAAATATCTGGAGTTGATTCTAGGTGTGACATTTGCATTTGGAATCAGTTGCTGTCGACTCTCAATATGAGATCCAAAGAGCTGTCACTATCAGTGGAGCAAGCCATCAGTAGGCTGAAATATCAAAACAAACCCATCAGAGAGACAGCAAAAACATTAGGTGTGGCCAAATCAACTGTTTGGAACATTCTTAAAAAGAAAGAATCCACAGGAGAGCTCAGCAACACTAAAAGACCCGGAAGACCACGGAAAACAACTGTGTTGGATGACAGAAGAATTATTTCCCTGGTGAAGGAAAACCCTTTCACAATAGTTGGCCAAATCAAGAACACTCTCCAGGAGGTAGGTGTATATGTGTCAAAGTCAAAAATCAAGAGAAGACTTCACAAGAGTGAATATAGAGGGTTCACCGCAAGATGTAAACCATTGGTGAGCCACAAAAACAGGAAGACCAGATTAGAGTTTGCCAAACAACATCTAAAAAAGCCATTACAGTTCTGGAACAACATCCTATGGACAGATGAGACAAAGATCAACTTGTACCAGAGTGATGGGAAGAGAACAGTATGGATAAGGAAAGGAACTGCTCATGATCCAAAACATACCACCTCATCAGTGAAGCATGGTGGTGGTAGCGTCATGGCGTGGGCACGTATGGCTGCCAATGGAACTGGTTCCCTTGTATTTATTGATGATGTGACTGCTGACAAAAGCAGCAGAATGAATTCTGAAGTGTTTTGGGCAATATTATATGCTCATATTCAATCAAATGCATCAGAACTCATTGGACGGCGCTTCACAGTGCAGATGGACAATGACCCGAAGCTTACTGCAAAAGCAACCAAAGAGTTTTTTAAGGCTAAAAAGTGGAATGTTATGCAATGGCCAAGTTAATCCCCTGACCTGAATCCGATTGAGCATGCATTTCACTTGATGAAGACAAAACTGAATGGAAAATGCCCCAAGAACAAGCAGGAACTGAAGACATTTGCAGTAGAGGCCTGGCAGAGCATCACCAGGGATGAAACCCAGCATCTGGTGATGTCTGTGCATTCCAGACTTCAGGCTGTAATTGCCTGCAAAGGATTTGCAACAAAGTATTAAAAAGTGAAAGTTTGATTTAGGATTGTTCCGTTTGTCCCATTACTTTTGGCCCCTTAAAAAGTGGGATGTACATATAGAAACCATTGTAATTCCTACACCGTTCACCTGATTTGGATGTAATTACCCTCAAATTAAATATGAAAGTCTGCAGGTAAAGCACATCTTGTTTGTTTCATTTCAAAGCCATTGTGGTGGTGAATAGAGGCCAAAATAAGAAAATTCTTTCAATGTCCCAATATTTATGCACCTGACTGTATATAACTTTGCAAGAAAGTAATAAGTAAGAATGTTAATAGTATTAACAAAGCAAGTATCAATTCTAAAATGCAGCTCCTGCTTCATCTGTATTCAAAGATATATTACCAAAGAGTGTAAACTCACCTTTTCAGAAGCCTAATAATACTGCAGCTTCCCAGCAATGATAGTCCTCAGTGATAAAAAAGTTAAACTTCATACAACCTTGTCCTTCCCATTGTGGGACAGCTGATGGTGGTTCCAGGTTAAGTCTGCCGGCCAGAACGGTAAGTGACTGATGGCTTGTTTGATCAGTTTTGATCCCATATCACCACCATTGTAGCCTATGTACATAAGTGTCCTCATACACTATTGCTGCAGTCACGCCAAGCAGCCCTTCTCAGCATGCCAGGTTCAATGCGACTGAGCTTGCACTGAGCATTTTTCTTGCCCAAAAATGTGTCTTAGTCCCAAGGTGATGCAACTAATGTGCACCAAAAGACTGCACTGATTGTTTTGATATGCAAAAATGTATATATCTGTGTGGACTGATCAGTTCAATTACATCCTGTTTTTTAATGCGGAATAATGGGATTCACTCGAAAATGCTTAGAATCTGTGATAAGTTCACAAACCTATGTGTTTCCATGCCACGCAAATGCGAAATTGCGGTCATTATCTTTGATTTTTTTTTTCACTTGCCTAAGGCAGGTGAAAAAATATCCCTGATGACTGCTGGCTTCAGGGCTAATTGAATAGTCCCCAGGGGATCAATTAACTGCTGTAATTTACCACAGCTAATTGAATCCCACCCTAAGACGTATTTGTAGGTGAAAAAGATGCTCAGTGCAAGCCAAGTCGCACGGGACCTGGTGGTACACTCATACTAGGCGTATCGAGCCATATGGCATATTACAACTAGATGTATGAGACTACATCTGTAGCATGAGATACTCGAGAATTGCTTTTTTTTATTTGGTAGCCCCTTTCATACATGTCACTGTGTTTAATGTGTATCATATAGTTCATATTTTTTTCTTCATACTTTGCACACCTTCATTCACCCAATAGGCTGGATTCCTATAATTATTGGTTCAGAACACAAAATTACTGCCTCATTGCTTTTAGGGTCAGTATTTTATCATTATATGCACTGTATTCTAGTTGTGACTTGATTGATTTTGAGCATGGTAGTTTGTTCAAAGTGAAAGAGGGATCATCAAGGGTCATCATACTTTAAGGTATCTCATCAGTTATCATGGGGAATTTTGTATAACAATCTGTGCAGCAAATTGTTAGAACATATATCATGTTTTAACACTTAGTAAATTTCCTAAGCATCAGTTTTGCTATCAATTACAAACCAAAGGGCATCAATTGTAGTCTAAAAACAGAATTTTTTACCACTGTATGCATTGGTTTTCACTGTAATTTTTAATCCACCATCGATACCCGTCGGATTTCAAGCTCCCACCGCAAATCCAATGAAAATCAGCTGTTCATATGTGATTTATTTTAATTCTAGAGATGAGCTGTTCAGTTCTACTTGGTTCTTTAATAAAACAAAGCGCAAGTTCTGATTTACCTTATTGGCTGTCCAAAACACGTGAGAACAGGATAGCCAATAAGAGAGAGGTGCCCGCCATCTTGTCAAAGGTCAGATCCAAACATAACTGAGTAGAACGGAACCACTCATATCTAATTCAGTCTGTTTTGTCAGAGTGTGGTAACTGCAGCAACTGACCAATCAGCATGGCCCTATTCATTCCCATGGGGAATGTTTCCAAGTGACCTCTCATTCACATCAGGCTCCCATAGGAGCAGAAGCTGCTTTTTTCTTTTTGTCAAGATTCAGGGATGCTAAAAATGCTACAGGACATGACCCATTCATTATGTGAGTATTGAATTGGCAAATGAGGGTTAAGTCAGGGAGAATTAATTTAACAAAATATTATAATATTTGGTTTGTGTACTGTGCTTTGTTTAGTATTTGTTTACTGGTAGAGTACAAGTGCCAGCAAGTCTTTGTGGTTCGCCAAGTGCCATCATGTCCAAGCAAGCTTGCTGTGACCTGCAGTCCAGTGACATGCAGTGAAGTCAATGGCACTAGTTGTGAGATAAATAAACACAGGACCCCAGTCTCCCATGGGAGGATGTCTGTGACAAGGCTGCTCCTACTCCATAAACTGATGCATCGAACTCCAGCATGAAGGGTTTTTCGAGGTCAGATTGTAACAGAATGGATGCAGAGGAGAAGGCCTGCTTAAGGGTGTGGAAAGCAGAGAGGGCTTCTGGAGACCAATCAGCAGGATTATCTCCTTTCCTGGTCATGACCATGATGGGTGCCACAATGGTAGAAAAAGACTTGACGAATTTTCTGTAGTAATTTGACAAAACCCAGAAATCTTTGGATAGCTTTCAATGACATAGGCAGTACCCATTCCTGAATGGCCTTGAGTTTTTCAGGATCCATATGTAATTTGGAGCCAAAGATCACATACCCAAGAAAAGAAATGGTAGAAACTTCAAAGACACATTTTGATATTTTCCCATAGAGCTTATTAGCATGTAAACAAAGCAAGACCTCTTTAACATGTTGCTGATGACTGCTGAGATCACATGAGAAGATCAAAATATCATCTAGGTAGACCATGACGTATTGATAGAGGATATCACAAAAGATTTAATTCACAAATTCCTGGAAAACTGCTGGAGCATTACATAACCGGAAGGGCATTACAAGGTTTTCATAATACCCATCACACGTGTTGAACGCAGTTTTCCACTTGACCAGAGCCTTGTTTTAATTGTAGAATGTCGACTGAAGCTGAAACCGACCTTCCCGGTTCATCAAAAATTCTCTTGAACGACCGGATAAATTCTTGATAATTGGAAAACAGTGAGTCATTCCTCTGCCACAGTGGAGACACCCAGTCCAATGCTGAACCAGTCAAGAGAGAGAAGATATATGTCACTTTAGCCCTGTGAGATGGGAAATTCTGTGGGAGAAATTCATGTGGACCTCACACTGATTGAGGAACCCACGGCAACTCTTGGGATGGCCATCAAAATGACTAGTTGTTGAAAGGTGTAATTGAGATTCAGAAGACCTTATAGGGCTTGCCACAGAGACCGGGGAAGACATAGCAGCTGGTGATGGAACAACTTGAAGATGATCCATATAAGCAGAAAGATTCTGTAAGCATTGGAGCACTTGTGTCTGTGTATTTTCCTGTCTCTAGTCTGGCCTCAAGATTTTGTCAGACTTGAGCCCCAGAAGCCCGATCCTGTTCAGAATTCATCAGGCCTGTGCAAACTGTCATGACTCTAGGGAAATTGGCCTCCTGAGATGGAGCAGGCTCTGCTGGCTGAGATGCTGGGAGCAGAAACTGGGGAGATCTGAGGTATGTCTTCCTCATAGGATAGCACCAGGCTAGGAAAGTAGATCACAGGATATGTAGACAAAGGTCGACAATTGTGAAGCAGGGAACTTGGTATGAGGTGATCAGGGTAAAGCACAGGACTTTATTAGATATAACTTGGGTAGAAGACATGTAATAGGATCTTCAAGCCTCATATAGAGGAGCGTCTGTTAGAATAATAGTTGAATCCAGAAGGAAAAGGTAATGAGTTCTTGAGACTAGATAAAAGCAGAAGACTTTGATTCAGATGCTTAATACAGAACTCAGAAGAAAACAGCAGGAATCTGTAGTCAGAGATACCGAGCAAATCCTCAGCTAGACAGATACAGGAGGCCTTGTTCAAATACTGAGTAATATTCTGTACTTTATTACTGAAGTGTTGATGCAGGAACTCTGGGTAAAGTAAGTTATAACACAAGTTCTTAGAGAAAAATACTGAGCTATGCTCAGTTATAGGATGGCTTGGGTACTTGATAGAGTACTGAGCCAAGCACAGTATGAAACGATAGGAACAGCACTCCAGTTCAGGAACAAATGTAGTTGCAACAGAAGCCAAAAAGAAAAGCATAGGAGATGTTGCACAGGCACTGAATGAGTGTCCAGGACAGTTTTATATACCCAGTGCTTATTGCTGATTGGGCAATTACTCACAGCTGACCCGAGAGCAGAGCAGGATTGGCAGATGCAGAATCAGGTGACAAAGCCAAGATGGCCGCACCCATGGTCAGTAGAAGCCAGTGTGGATAATAGCAAAGTGAATGTTAAACTCTCTACCAGTGTTAGTAACCTTTGTCTGGCAGACGCCACTTACTACTGCGGAGAGAAGGACTACACAGAACAGCATACCAGGACCTGGTCAGGTGAAGCGTGACTGTCCAGACCTTCCACTGTGATCCAACAGCATGGTTCCTGGCAGGAGGTTTATGCTGTCCACCTATGACAACCTTTGTGTGTTCTCTGCATTTAGAATTGAACCCAGGCTCCTTTATGGCTATGTAGTCCTGGTAGGTCTGCACAGTTGTCACTTAAGGATTCAACCCCTTAACTAAATACTTGTTTATGTTTTTATTTAAACAATTTTTAGTGGGTATGAGACTTAATGCTGCAGATAATGGGACCCATACAGCTGGCTACCTTGGTAGTGATAGTGGACTAGGTATAGTCTATAATATTGGCTTTTGACAGCTGAAAGCTGGGTTGCTATAAAAGTACATACAAACTCACAAATTTAAAAGGTTGATCCCTGTATTGGCTGAGTGGATGTAGTTGATTTCACTAAGACTAGTTTGATTTGTTGGACAGAAATTTCAGGCTTTGGTAGGTGTTATAAAGTCATTATGAAGGTGAGGCTGCAATCTCACTGGATATTTCTTGCTTTGGTTTGAATGCACACCAGCCAGCAGCCATTGATGGCATGAGTTTAATGACACTTTCAGAAATTAAAAAAATCTGAAGCTAATTTACCCATATGAACTCAATAAATCATAATCACATCCAAATATAAACCACACCTACAGCCACTGCACTGTGAGGGTTTGAGAATGGAGTTTGTACAGTGTTCGTTGGAGCTGTATGCTTGTGGCCTGCTTTATATGGATGAGATGCCCAGGAGGAAGGCGCAGGAGCATCACCAGATCCAGGTCCATATTAGGCTTTGTTCCAGGTGAGAATATTGACCTTGATTCCCTCTCAGATCATGAAGTGGTTCAGCTATTTAGATTGAACCGCGAAAACCTCATAACCCTATATGTGCAGGTGAGACATGATTTGGAGCCTTTTCTGGTAGCAACTAAGCAGTGCCAGGGGTGCATAAATGAATGTGTGCCCTGCATTATTTTGCAACTGGCTCATTTCAGTCAGTGTGTGCTAGAGTGCTGGGTATTACACAAACCACTTTCTCAAGGCATTTATCTCAATTGTTATCTGCCCTATAAAAGTTGTGGCAAACATATATATCTCATTCCCTCATTGTGAGTCCGAGTGGCAGGATCTTAAGGTAGCTTTCTATCGGCTCTCAGCATTGCCTAATGTGCTGGGAGCCATAGACTGCACCCACATTGGGATCAGGTCACTGCACTTGAGGGGGGAATGTCTATGTCTGTGATGCTAACCTCAAGATTCTCAGTGTAGTTGCAGGTTACCCAGGGTCTTGCCATGATGCCTATATCCTGTGCCAGTCAGCCCTATGGGAGAGCTTTGAAGAAGGACACTTGGTATGTTTTTTTTCCTATATTAAACATATTACATTTAAGCTGTAATAGGTGTGTGCTTCTCTCTATTGCTGTACTGATGGTATTTGCTTTTGTTAGCATGTTTTTGCCAATCACAAATGCCAGTATTGCATTTTTTGTACTGAGTGTATCTTTACATTTAAGGAAAGGGGTGTCAGAGTTGGCTCATGACACCACTGTTGAGGCCACGAGGCCCTTCACAGCACCACTACAACAACACACACATTGCAACAAGGTCAGTTAATAGAGCGTACCTTTGGGGTTTTGAAGAGCAGGTTTTGTTGCTTGGAACGGTCGACTGGTATCCTCCTTTATGATGTGCATAATGTTTGTGACATCATCCAGTCATGCTGCATGCTCCATAACATAGCCCTTGCGCAAGGCCATGATGACCTTGTGGATATTGCAGCAGTTGTGGAGGAGCCGGACCCTTTACCATCAGAGGGCATTGTCAATACAGAGGGCGGGAATGAGGTTCATCAGAGCAGGGCCAAAACTAGGATTTTTGTCACCTGGGACAAGACCATGATTTGGCGGCCCCCGAAAAAAATACAACATAAAGGACGAAAAGGGTGTGTGGTGTTGTAACACCATTATGCCCCTTACAACACATTATGCAACAAAGTAATGCCCCTTACAACACATTCTGGCACAGTAATGCCCATTTTACATTATGCCACAGTATTCCCCTTATACATTTATGTCACAGTAATGCCCCATGTACATCATGCCACAGTATGGCCCCCTTTACATTATGCCACAGTAAGGACCCTTAAACATTTTGCCACAGTAAGGCTCCTTACACACTATGCCACAGTAAGGCCTCTTTTACATTAAGCCAAAGTAAGGCCCCATCTCCCTTCTCTTACCTGCCAGGGCCATGCAGTGGATGAGCTCGTGGGGGGGGGGCATTGGATGGGGGAACTGTCAGTACTGCCATCATTGTAATGAGGCACCGCTCATGAACCAATTGGAGCTTGTGGACCAGCAGCCTCTGCTGATTGGCTTGCCAGTACGTGAGCACTGATTGACTTGCGACCAGCACCACTTTAGACTGACGGTGTCTCTGTGCTTCTGAAGGCTGGGATGGTGCTCCAAACCCACAAGAGCAGCAACCTAGCCTCCTGGCAGCTTCTCCCCGGCAACCCCTCAAGTTCGGCACCCTGATCGCATACCTCCTTAGCCCCCCTAGTTGTGGCCCTGGTCAGAGGATCATCCAGCAGTATTTTTAATGTAAGTATTTTTGACACAATGTTAGAGAATGTGTATATGTGTTCAAGTTGTATGCCTACAAACAGATAACTTTAAATGTCTGTATATTACACAGGGGACTGTGGAGCTCATTCAGACCCGCTCGCGAGGATGCGAACGCTCATAGCTGGCCGATATTTGCAATATGCACATGCATATGTATCACAACGCGTGCGCAAACCACTGTGTAAGATTGGGACGTGCTAGCTCGCCCGGCATAGACAACCCAGCTGAATAAGTGACAGAAGAGGCCGTTTGTGGGTGGTAACAGGGGCAGGCCACTAGAAATGGGGGAGTGGAGGTGTTAACGCAGGCATACCTGAGTTTCTCAACACCATTTAAAAGTGCGTGCATAATTAAGAGGCAGCATCATAGTACACGTCACTTGGTTGTATTTTACACTGAAGTGATCGCAGTGCTTGTGGCAGGGTATAGTCAACCTCAAGCACTGCAATCGCATCCAATGGTGCTCGATGTACCAATGGTTTCATGCACTTCCAGGAGATGACATATGCATATGAGCATCTTATGAATGGCTAGTGGGCATCTGCATACACATAGTGATCACACGTCAAGACATAGTGGTTGTGCTAATGCCTTGCCGTATGATCACCTGCCTAGCTGGATTTGCAAATGCTAGGTGCGAGCTAACGCATCTAGCGAGTGAGTCTGAGTAAGCTCCAGTGCTCTATCCATGGAAAATGCTGCATGCTATATACAGTATATAGTTTGGGCAAAGAGTGTCTGGTAAGTTTTTTAGTTTAAGAATTTAAAACCCCCCTTAAAATAACTATTGTCTAAAGATTCTTGAGTGAATAAACTTAAAATAAACCAAATATATCCTTTTCCACAATTACTGCACTGCAACATGTTTTTATTTGTATAGAAAACAATACTCCAACATTGGAATAATATCAAATAACAGGGTAAGATCTGTCAATGTAAAAGTAACACAACAGACATATATATATATATATATATATATATATTAGGGGTGAGCGGGTTCGGATTTCTGAAATCCGAACCCCCCCGAACCCCCCCGATCCGAGTCCGATCCGAGTCAGGCTCGACTTTTCCCGCCTGACTCGGATCTGAAATCGAGGCAAAACGTCATCATCCCGCCTTCCGAGTCTCGCGGGTTTTGGATCCTATATAAGGTACCCGAGTCGGCGCCATTTTCTCACTCGGCTGTGGACAGTGAAGAGGGAGGGTGGGAGTTAGGGCTGTGTAGTGTAGTGTAGTGTAGTGCTGCTGTTGTCCACTACTTCAAAGTCCATAGGGGCTGGCTGTGTTGTGCTGTGCTGCTGTTGTTAATAGGGGCTGTGTCCACTACTTCAAAGTCCATAGGGGCTGGCTGGACTGTGTTTTGCAGTCAGTTCTCCATAGGGGCTGTGTCCACTCCAAAGTCCTGTGCAGTGTCCCAGTCCTAAAGGAGTGCTGTAGTGTTGTCCAGGGGGTGCTCTGTCCATCAGGGGTGCTCCCCCCAAGTGCTAAAAAAATAATATATTTTCTGTGTTTGTGAATTGTGTGCGCAGTAGCCGCACGTGCATCAACAAAGTAGTGCCAAGCGTGCGCCTGTGTCATAAGTAAAGGGCCGGCTGGCTTGACCGTTAAAGGGTGCTGTAACCCCCGAAAGTACACTCCAGTCCAAACCAAAAAAAAATTATTTTCTGTGTTTGTGAATTGTGTGCGCAGTAGCCGCACGTGCATCAACAAAGTAGTGCCAAGCGTGCGCCTGTGTCATAAGTAAAGGGCCGGCTGGCTTGACCGTTAAGGGTGCTGTAACCCCCGAAAGTACACTCCAGTCCAAACCAAAAAAAAAATTATTTTCTGTGTTTGTGAATTGTGTGCGCAGTAGCCGCACGTGCATCAACAAAGTAGTGCCAAGCGTGCGCCTGTGTCATAAGTAAAGGGCCGGCTGGCTTGACCGTTAAGGGTGCTGTAACCCCCGAAAGTACACTCCAGTCCAAACAAAAAAAAAAATTATTTTCTGTGTTTGTGAATTGTGTGCGCAGTAGCCGCACGTGCATCAACAAAGTAGTGCCAAGCGTGCGCCTGTGTCATAAGTAAAGGGCCGGCTGGCTTGACCGTTAAGGGTGCTGTAACCCCCGAAAGTACACTCCAGTCCAAACCAAAAAAAAAATTATTTTCTGTGTTTGTGAATTGTGTGCGCAGTAGCCGCACGTGCATCAACAAAGTAGTGCCAAGCGTGCGCCTGTGTCATAAGTAAAGGGCCGGCTGGCTTGACCGTTAAAGGGTGCTGTAACCCCCGAAAGTACACTCCAGTCCAAACCAAAAAAAAAATTATTTTCTGTGTTTGTGAATTGTGTGCGCAGTAGCCGCACGTGCATCAACAAAGTAGTGCCAAGAGTGCGCCTGTGTCATAAGTAAAGGGCCGGCTGGCTTGACCGTTAAAGGGTGCTGTAACCCCCAAAGTACACTCCAGTCCAAACCAAAAAAAAAATTATTTTCTGTGTTTGTGAATTGTGTGCGCAGTAGCCGCACGTGCATCAACAAAGTAGTGCCAAGCGTGCGCCTGTGTCATAAGTAAAGGGCCGGCTGGCTTGACCGTTAAAGGGTGCTGTAACCCCTGAAAGTACACTCCAGTCCAAACCAAAAAAAAAATTATTTTCTGTGTTTAGCCGCACGTATATATCAAATCGATATAACATAAATGGAGGACCAAACTTTCTCCGATAAAAATAAAATAGAGAAAGATCAAGAACCACTTCCTCCTAGTGCTGAAGCTGCTGCCACTAGTCATGACATAGACGATAACATGCCATCAACGTCGTCTGCCAAGGCCGATGCCCAATGTCATAGTAGAGGGCACATACAATCCCAAATGGCAAAGTTCAGGAAAATGACCTTGAAAAAGACATTTAAATCAGCTGAAGAGAAACGTAAACTTGCCAATATGCCATTTACGACACGGAGTGGCAAGGAACGGTTAAGGTCGATCCCTAGTATGTTCATGACTAGTGGTTCAGCTTCACATGACGATGGAAGCCCTCCTCCCACTAAAAAAATCAAAAGAGTTAAGCTGGCAAAAGCACAGCGAAGAACTGTGCTTTCTAAGAAGATATCACAAATCCCCAAGGAGAGTCCAAGTGTGGTGGTGGTTGCGATGCCTGACCTTCCCAGCACTGGACGGGAAGAGGTGGCTCTTTCCACCATTTGCACGCCCCCTGCAAGTGCTGAAAGGAGCACCCACAGTCCACTTGCTGATATGCAAATTGAAGATGTCACTGTTGAAGTACAACAGGATGAGGATACTGGTGTAGCTGGCGCTGAGGAGGAAGTTGGCGAGGAGGATTCTGATGGTGATGTGGTTTGTTTAAATCAGGCTCCGGGGGAGACAGTTGTTGTCCGTGGGATGAAAAAGCCCATCACGGTCATGCCTGGGCAGAAGACCAAACATTCCACCTCTTTGGTCTGGCAATATTTCTATCCAAATCCGGACAACAACTGTCTTGCCATATGTACCATATGTAAAGGTGAAATAAGTAGGGGTAGGGACGTCAACCACCTAGGAACATCCTCCCTTATACGGCACCTGCAGCGCGTTCATAAAAAGTTACTGTCAAGTTCAGAAACTTTGGCTAAGACCGTAAGCAGTCCAGGGACACCTAAATCCCGTTGTCCTGTTGTATCCAAGCGCCTGCAAACCACACCGTCAACTCCCTCCTCGTCAATTTCCTCCTTAGTCAGGATCGGAAGTAGTCCTGCAGGCCATGTCACTGGCATGACTGACTCTCCTATCCGGGATTCCTCTGGAGGATCCTGCATTGCTACGCCTACTGCTGCTGCTGCTGCTGTTGCTGCTGCTGGGAGTCGTTCATCATCCCAGAGAGGAAGTAGGAACACCACTACTTTTACTAAACAATTGACCCTCCAACAGTCCTTAGCGAGGAGGATGAAGTACGACAGCAGTCATCCTGAAGCAAAACGTATAACTGAGGCCTTGACTGCTATGTTGGTGTTAGACGTGCGTCCGGTATCCGCCATTAGTGCAGTGGGATTTAGACAATTGATGGAGGTAGTGTGTCCCCGGTTCCAAATCCCGTCTAGATTCCACTTCACTAGGCAGGCGATACCGAGACTGTACAGAAACGTCAGAAAAAGTGTCCTCAGTGTCCTGAAAAATGCCGTTGTACACAATGTCCACTTAACCACGGACATGTGGACAAGTGGAACAGGGCAGACTAAGGACTATATGACTGTGACAGCCCACTGGGTAGATGTATCACCTTACGCAGCAACAGCAGCAGCGTCACCAGTAGCAGCATCTCAGAAATGCCAGCTCGTTACAAGGCAGGCTACGCTGTGTATCACCGGTTTCAGTAAGAGGCACACTGCCGACAACCTCTTAGAGAAACTGAGGGAAATCATCGCCCAGTGGCTTACCCCACTTAGACTCTCCTGGGGATTTGTGATATCTGACAACGCCACCAATATTGTGCGGGCATTACATCTGGGCAAATTCCAGCACGTCCCATGTTTTGCTCACACAATAAACTTGGTGGTGCAGAATTTTCTGAAAAGCGACAGGGGCGTGCAGGAGACGCTTTGGGTGGCCCGAAAAATTTCTGGCCACTTTCGCCATTCAGCGACTGCGTGCCGAAGACTGGAGCGCCAGCAAACACTCTTGAACCTGCCCCGCCATCACCTGAAGCAAGAGGTTGTGACGCGGTGGAACTCAACCCTCTATATGCTTCAGAGGATGGAGGAGCAGCAAAAGGCCATACAAGCCTATACATCCACCTATGACATAGGCAAAGGAGGGGGTATGCACCTGACTCAAGTGCAGTGGAGAATGATTTCCGTGTTGTGCAAGGTTCTCCAGCCCTTCGAACTTGCCACACGTGAAGTCAGTTCAGACACTGCCAGCTTGAGTCAGGTCATTCCCCTCATCAGGCTTTTGCAGAAGCAGCTGGAGAAAGTGAAGGAGGAGCTAAGACGGAGCGATTCCGCTCGGCATGTGGGACTTGTGGATGAAGCCCTTCATTCGCTTTGCCAGGATTCCAGGGTGGTCAATCTGTTGAAATCAGACCACTACATTTTGGCCACCGTGCTCGATCCTAGGTTTAAAGCCTATGTGGTGTCTCTCTTTCCGGCCGACACAAGCCTGCAGAGGTGCAAAGACCTGCTGGTGAACACACTGTCAGCTGAAGCGGAACGTGACACGTCAACGGCTCCTTCTTCATTTTCTCCTGCAACTGGGGCTGACAGGAAAAAACTTAGGTATCCTAAGCAACCCGCTGGCGGTGATGCAGGGCAGGCAGGACCAAGTTTGGACATCTGGTCCGGACTGAAGGACCTGGCAACAATTTCTGACATGTCTACTGTCACTGCATATGATACTGTCACCATTGACAGAATGGTGGAGGATTACATCGGTGACAGCATCCAAGTAGGCATGGCAGACAGTCCATACCTGTACTGGCAGGAAAAAGAGGCAATTTGGAGGCCCCTGTACAAACTGGCTCTATTTTACCTGAGTTGCCCCCCCTCCAGTGTGTACTCCGAAAGAGTGTTTAGTGCAGCCGGGAACCTTGTCAGCGAAAGGCGTAGGAGGTTGCTTCCACAGAATGTGGAGAAGATGATGTTCATCAAAATGAATTATCAGCTCTTCCAGGGAGACCAGCCTCCAGAAGGTACAGAGGGACCTGTGGTGGTGGATTCAAGTGGGGACGAGTTAATACTTTGTGAGGATGAGGATGTACACACTGAAGAGGGTGAGGAATCGGTGGATGAGGAGGATGAGGATGACATCTTGCCTCCATAGAGCCAGTTTGTGCAGGGACACATTAATTGCCAGCTTGTTTTGTGGGGGCCCAAACGAACCAATCATTTCAGCCACAGTTGTGTGGCAGACCCTGGCGCTGAAATGATTGGTTTGTTAAAGTGTGCATGTCCTGTTTATACAACATAAGGGTGGGTGGGAGGGCCCAAGGACAATTCCATCTTGCACCTCTTTTTTTTCTTTGCATTATGTACAGTTTGGGGCCTAGTTTTTCAAACTGCCATCCTGTCTGCCACTGCAGTTTCACGCCTAGATGGGTCACGTGTTTGTGCCGCCCACTCGTGTCGCTTAGCATAGTCATCCAGCTACCTCGGTGCAACCTTTTGGACATAAAAACACTATTGTGAGGTGTGAGGTGTTCAGAATAGACTGGAAATGAGTGGAAATTAAGGTTATTGAGGTTAATAATAGCATAGGAGCAGAAAAACCTACAAATTCTGTGATTTTAGCTGTTTTTATGCTTTTTTAAAAAAAAATACAGATCCAAAACACAAAACCCAGAACCCAAAACACGGAAGGGTGGTTTTGGCAAAACCAATCCAGATCCAAAACACGAAGAAAGATCCAGATCCAAAACCAAAACACAAAACACGAAAAGTGGCCGGTGCACACCCCTAATATATATATATATATATATATATATACAGTATATATATATTGTGATAGGATCACTGGTAAAGTGGTCTGTGGCAGGTACATTCGTCCCAGATTAATGTCTTATGTGTTTTAAATCCCCAGGAGAAAGTCTGCAGTGTAGCAGGCTTGAGTCTCGGCTTTTGGAAAAGCCGGTTTGGGACCTGGGGGTTGTGGGTGAGAGGAGAGGGAGGGCTCCACCCACGGCCACTCCAGGTTTTGGTTCTCGCAGCCTGGTAACAGGCTTGTTAGGGTTTCCACCTGAGAGTGGCCAATATAAGCCTAGTGTGTTGAGGGCTGATTGTCTCACCTGGGAGAGCAGACAGGGAGTTTGCTCAGAGACACTTGAAAACCTAACTGTGAGTGTTGTGCTGTGCCTTGGTTGCTGATGAGGGCATTAGGCCCTGCCAGGTTCTGGTAGTGAGGGAACCACCTGTGAAGTTAGTGCCCCGACAGGGCTAGGATTTATATTTATGTTTTCTTTATATTTCTGACATTGTACAATAAAGACTGGTGCCGACCAGTTTGTACTTGCATCCAGACTGGTGTGCTGCTTCCCTGCGGCTGTGTGTGTGTGTAAGGAAGGAGTCCTCTCCCCAGGAGAGGGACCCCCTAACCTAACTGTATCACAATATGGTGGAGAATGCGGGCAACCACACACACTGAAGTTGCAGCAAGAGGAAAACTTTCCGTTTAAAAATTAAATGGACAGACACCCAATTTGTGAGTGTGGAAATAGCACTGTGTCCTTGAAGTCCCATAGAGGAGGCGTCAGCCAATGCTCAGAGAGGCAAGGTTCAGCTTCCAACCTACACCCCAGAACAAAATGGAGGAAATTATTAAGGCCTTGCTTTAAGCTACAGGAGCTCAGCAGGAGACGAACAAACTTCAGCAGGAGACGAACCAACTTCAGCAGCAATCTACCAGGGCTCAGCAGGAAGCTACAGCAGCTCAGCAGGAATCTACCAGGGCTCAGCAGGAACCCACCAGGGTGCAACTGTTGGCCGTGGAGACAGCCCAGAGGCAACAACAGGTTGCCATCAAGGAAACCCACCAGTCCTTAGCGGAAAACAGCCAGGCCATAAGAGAGGTGGTACAGTACCTGGTCGCCCTGCCCAGAGATGTTACTACTGGTCCTCCCACCACCACTCACTCCGTATGAGCCAGTCACTTCCTCCAAAAGATGACTTTGGGCGATGATGTGGAGGCCTATCTCGCCGCATTTGAAAGAACGGCCGAAAGGGAGAGTTGGCCCAAGGAGCAGTGGGCAAGTCTGGTGGCACCTTTTTTGTCTGGGGAGCCACAAAAAGCATATTTCGACTTATGCCTGGCTGATGCCAAGGACTATAAAAAACTAAAACAGGAGATCCTAACTCGCTTGGGAGTCACCACCTTTGTTCGTGCCCAACAGGTCCACCGCTGGGAGTTCCATATGGACAAGCCTCCACGTTCACAGATGCATGACCTCATCCATCTGTCCTCAAAATGGCTACAGCCCGAGACGCTGACGGGACCACAGATCGTGGAAAGGGTCGTGATGGACTGGTACCTGCGATCATTACCTGTGACTCTGCGCAAGTGGGTGAGCCATGCAGACCCTAAGTCCGCGGACCAGTTGGTCGAGCTGGTGGAGAGGTACGTGGCGGCTGAGGAGCTGATGAGTATGCCCCACCGAGCCCCGATGGCGCACCGGCGAACTCCCACAGACACTGGTAAGAATGGTGCTGGGCGGTGGAATGTACCTAAGACTGAGGGTGTAGAACCTGGAGACTGGCCTGCCAGGCCAGGAAGGTAAACAAATAGACATTAATATGACTCAGTGTTTCCGATGTGGTGACTTCGGCCATATTGCCGCTAATTGTTCACTTACAACTGAACCTATGCAATGTGATACTGCTCATGTCTACCGCAGGGGGTCTTTCTTTGCATAGACAGCCTGTACGGCTGACCGGCAGGCTGAGACTGATAAGCATATTTGTGTACTCACTGTAGATGGCAACCGAGTAGAGGCACTGTTAGACTCTGGTAGCTTGGTGACACTGATGAAAGCTGAGCTGGTGAACCCCTTGAGGCGTAAGGGGAAAACTGTTGGTGTGACCTGCATACATGGGGATAGTCGATATTATGTTACTGCCAAGGTGAACATCGAGACACCATGTGGCTCTGCCATAGTTTCTGTGGGTTTGGTGCCTGGTCTGATGTGCGATGCAATATTGGGGAGAGACTTTGCTCACTTCTGGAAGTTGTGGGAAAGCCGTTTTGTTCCAGAAGTGAACAACCCCGATCCATTTGAGAAGGTTGTCGATGTAGTGGAGGAGGGAGTTTCTTCTGAGTCAGAGTTATTCCCTTTTTCTACTATGAATGGCGAACTAGAGAATGCGGAGCGTGATGGTGGCCCGCCAACTGATGTGCCTCCCATTGAGGTGGGAAGTGTTGTTGGGCCAGGTGATCATCTGCCTGATTTATAGGTCAGAAGAGAGGTCTTTGCCGTGGAGCAGTTGAATGACCCTACTTTGTTAAAAGCCAGGGAGAATGTAAAAGTAGTTGATGGTAAACCAGTAGACCCTGATAGTCCTTTGTCCTATCCCCACATGGCAATGTGTCAGGATTTGTTATATCGGGTGACTAAGAAGGGGGAAGATATTGTGGAACAACTAATAGTTCCCAAAGCCTACAGAAGAACAGTGTTGGATCTGGCCCATGGTCATATAACGGCAGGCCATCTAGGGGTAGAGAAAACCACTGAGCGAATAATGCAGAGGTTTTTCTGGCCCGTGCTTCGTAAAGAGGTGTCTGACTTTTGCGCATCCTGCCCTGAGTGTCAGTATCATGCTCCCAGGCTACATTTTAAGGGTCCACTAGTTCCAGTGCCTATTATAGAGGTGCCGATAGTGAGAGAGCACCTGCAACAGGCTCAACAGGCACAGCAGAGGGTATACAACCGTAATACTCGGTTACGCAGCTTTGCTCCTGGGGACAGAGTGTTAGTGTTGGTTCCCACTGTGGAAAATAAACTTTTGGCTAAATGGCAAGGCCCCTTTGAAATCTTAGAAAGAGTGGGACAGGTCAATTACAAAGTTTACCAGCCGGGGAAAAGAAAGCCGGAACAGATATACCATATAAATCTATTAAAGCCCTGGAAAGATAGAACGGTACTGTCGGCCGTCCGAGCCCCTCCAGTAAAACCAGGGCCCTTAGTTCCCAAAGTGACAGTGGCAAAAACCCTGTCGGCAATTCAACAACGAGAGGTCAAGGAGTTTCTGATCAGAAATAGGGTGCTGTTCTCTGACGTACCTGGGAAAACCTTGGTCATTAAACATGACATAATCACTGACCCAGGGGTTAAAGTTAATCTAAAGCCCTATAGGTTACCAGAAGCACCAAGAGAATCGGTGTTGAAAGAAATTAAAAATATGCTAGAGTTAGGGGTTATTGAAGTATCACATAGTGAATGGTCAAGTCCCATTGTGTTGATTCCAAAGCCCGATGGGAGTGTGCGTTTCTGCAATGACTTCCGAAAGTTGAACAGTGTTTCAAAATTTGATGCCTACCCGATGCCACATCGGAGAAGGAGGCGTTGGCCATAAAGTAGGCGTTAGAGGCTCTCAGGTACCACCTGGTTGGAAGAAAGTTCAAATTGATCACTGATCATGCCCCTTTGAAGTGGATGTCCGAAAATAAGGACAGTAATGCGAGAATTACGAGATGGTTCTTGGCATTACAAACTTTTACATTTTCAGTGGAACATAGGCCAGGAAGCCAGCTGGCCAATGCAGACGCGTTGTCACGTGTTCATTGTTTGGGGGCTTCAGTTGTTCCGCCCCATAGGCGAAACAAAGGGGGGGGATATGTGATAGGATCACAGGTAAAGTGGTCTGCGGCAGGTACATTCATCCCAGATTCCTGTCTTATGTGTTTTAAATCCCCAGGAGAAAGTCTGCAGTGTAGCAGGCTTGAGTCTCGGCTTTTGGAAAAGCCGGTTTGGGACCTGGGGGTTGTGGGTGAGAGGAGAGGGAGGGCTCCACCCACGGCCACTCCAGGTTTTGGTTCTCGCAGCCTGGTAACAGGCTTGTTAGGGTTTCCACCTGAGAGTGGCCAATATAAGCCTAGTGTGTTGAGGGCTGATTGTCTCACCTGGGAGAGCAGACAGGGAGTTTGCTCAGAGACACTTGAAAACCTAACTGTGAGTGTTGTGCTGTGCCTTGGTTGCTGGTGAGGGCATTAGGCCCTGCCAGGTTCTGGTAGTGAGGGAACCACCTGTGAAGTTAGTGCCCCGACAGGGCTAGGATTTATATTTATGTTTTCTTTATATTTCTGACATTGTACAATAAAGACTGTCACCGACCAGCTTGTACTTGCATCCAGACTGGTGTGCTGCTTCCCTGCTGCTGTGTGTGTGTGTAAGGAAGGAGTCCTCTACTGGATACTTAACGTACTCTACCTCTAACTATGGCTTTAAGCACATCATCACGTGTGCGTAGAATTCACCAGGGTGGAGTGGTAGGTGATGGACTAAGTGAAGTTGTACACACACTACTAATAGTGGAAGCTGATGTTGCCTTTATTAGGCCCCTCTGGCCTACTAACTCTCTGTGAAGGTTTATAAGTGCCTCAGTCTGTGACCGAATATCCTGAGTGAGGTCAAGCAGGATTAAATCAATATTCTTAGCCATTGTAATTCGTGTACCCTCCGCCACACTGTTAGCATTAGATATTTTTATTAACAGACGATTGATGGAATCCATTTGTTGTGTTTGTCTCTCCATAAAGAAGACCTGCTTAATTCTAAAGCCATCAAGGGACAAAGTTTTTTCATCAACAGTAGGGGGTTGTTGAGGTGTAGGTGTAGGCTCTGGTGATGTGTGGTTCAGTTGCTGGTTGTTGTTTGTAACCACTTCTGTATTTTCATCCACAACCCTGCCAGGATCTACTGTGACTACGACGATCTCATGATCATCTTCTTCCAGACAATGTAGTTAAGGAGTTGGTGGATGTGGACATGAAGGACCTAAAAAAAGGTAAGGATTATTTAATATAGATTTTAAATTAGGAGGGTGGGGGGGGTGGTGAAGGCTAGACAGTTTTATTGTTTCTGTAATGTTTGCAGATTGTGTCCACATGAGATTTTTCTAAAGTTATGTGTATTAAAATCTTAGGATAGTTTTCTCATTAAATGCTAATGTACATACTAATTTGTTGTGTTTCTAACATTTCAATTTTAGCGCATACCTGCATGTTCTTCCACATGTGGATGAGCCCTTTTTGAAAAATATTTTTTCCTGGAGCAGCTGCGGAACTATTCCAGACATTATTATAAGCCCTATTACATTTATAGCAAACCTATTGTAAGCAGTGTAAAAAAAAAAACATTTATAAAGACTACATAGTGAAACCAAAATACTGTCTGTGGTTTCAAACATAACAGTGCAATGGGCCTTTCTGTGCTAGTTGATCTCACTAACATATTATTGTCGTGTTTGATTCAATTTTTACTTGTTAACATTATTGTTGATAAAAAAAGGACATTATTAATATGGACTCTTAGTGCTGTAGCACAACACATCCCAGCATGCCCAAACATTGAAACAATTTTACTCTGTGCAATCTATGTCACAGCATACTTGTATGTGTTGTTCTAGAGCAGTAGCTTATTGTACAGTAATAGAGCAGTACAAACACCCAAGTAAATTATGCTAATACAAATATGTAATATGAGTATTGTTATGTTACTCACTAATAGGGGCCGGATTTGGAGGTCTATCTGTATCCTCAATCTAAGTTCCGGGTAGGATCTCTGGTGGAATAACCTATTTCATCTCTTGTTCATAAGATGTGTAGTGTATGGGCATGTGACGCCCACCACCAGTCTTGCAGGACTGCTTAACTTCATCCGTTTCATCCACTTTCCCCTTTAACACATGCTTGATATCATTGAAACATTTTTAACTTTAGAAACGTCATGTCTGCAGCTACTAACAGCATTAACAGCTTCTGTGATGCCAACCCACATTTGTTTCTTTCTGGCCAGGGGTGTACAGAGTGCGCATTCTCCCAGGAGATGTGTGAACTCTGGTATCATAGCATGTACCAGTGCAGAATTTTCTTCATGGGTGAAGCAAATATTGTGCCCACAGCGTGTCTTCCCAGGCAAAGGGTCAGCAGATTCAGCCTCCTCCACCTCCTCTTCATCCTCCCCCTCATCTTCATTTTCCTCCTTCTCCACCTGTGTGTCATCCTCCTCCTGCGCTTCCTGGTCAGACAAACCTTCCTCCTCCTGATGACTCTGCCTGACAAACACCTTCTGATCCTCCTCCTCCTCCAGCCTCTGCTGAGTGTTATGAATTCTGCTGCCTACTCCATGAGACACCACAAGAACCCAGCTAGCGAGATTTTCCACCAATAACAACCGCCCTTTGTTCCCTTAGAACTAGGATACATTCACTGGTACTTAGGCGACTGCCTGGACTTATGCTCAAGGTAGTAGCGGCTCACATGGAGATACAGGGGAATTCAATAGGTAAATAATGTACAGTTAGGACTGACACAGTTGACGATGATAAGGATATCGATGGTCCAGATGTTGTGAGAGTACAGTTTGGTGTTTTGGACAATAGCTTAGGAGTCGATGGTGTGGCAGCTGTGCCGATGGTGCGGCAATGGTGCCGATGGTGCGGCTATAGCCATAGATAAACAGTCTAGGGTTAGTAAATGGCTCAGAGAGCCGATGGTGTGGCAAACTGTGCCGATGTTGCAGCGATGGTGCCGGTGTTGGGGCAGTTGCCATAGATAAGCAGTCTATGGTTTGATAATGGCTTTGAGAGCTGATGGTGTGGCAAGTGTGCTGATGTTGCAGCGATGGTGCCAATGTTGGAGCAATTGCCGTGGATAAACAGTCTATGGTTTGATGATGGCTTTGAGAGCTGATGGTGCGGCAGGTGTGCCGATGTTGCAGCGATGGTGCCGATGTTGGGGTAATTGCCGTAGGATAAACATTGGCAGCACGGGAGCTGCTGGATATGGCTATGAAGCCGTTTGGAGATTGGTGGTAGTACGGAAGCAACTTGGAGCGGCTATGAAGCCGTATGGTGAAAGATGGCAGCACGGGAGCTGCTAGATGCAGCCAGGAAGCCATTTGGAGATAGGTGGTAGCACAGAAGCTGCTTGGTGCAGCCTGGAAGCCATATGGTGAACGATGGCAGCACGGGAGCTGCTGGATATGGCTAGGAAGCCGTTTGGTGATTGGTGGTAACACAGAAGCTACTTGGAGCAGCTAAGAAGCCATATGGTGAACGATGGCAGCACGGGTGCTGCTAGATGCGGCCAGGAAGCCATTTGGAGATAGGTGGTAGCACGGAAGCTACTTGGAGCAGCCTGGAAGCTGTATGGTGAACGATGGCAGCACTGGAGCTGCTGGATGAGGCCAGGAAGCCATTTGGAGATAGGTGGTAGCACATAAGCTACTTGGAGCGGTTAGGAAGCCATGTGGGAGTTCAGTGAACTGGAGAACAAGAACAACCTGACTCTTCAGCCAGGCTGAGGGAACTCACAGTCACTCTATAGTTGGCCTGTGTCGCCTGGTTGATACAAGCAGCTGAGATGGTCTAGGCAGGGGCCTAAACAGCAGACAGATGGATTCAGATGCTGCAGCAACACATAATGGTGGCAGTGAGGTGGAAACACTGCAGGTAACAAGATAAATGCAGACATACAGGACTGTGGTGTAATACTGCAGGGCTGAATGGAGACAGGATCCAGATTCAATATCCAAAGTACTCAGTAGACCGAGAAGCACTAGGAACTGAACACAGCAAACATACACTGGTAGTGACACAGTATAACTGGCAATGAGATCAAGTCTGAGTGTATACTTATGTGATGCAGGATCCAATCAGAGACTATTCCTGGAGAGTGATTCCTAATTAAAAGGCATGTGTGTACCTGCTCTGCAAGGAGAGAGATAGTTATTTAGTGAACACATGAAACAATACAAACACAGACAGACCTGAATGACAGGCAATGCATTGGCAGAGACTAGACAGGATTTCCAGCTTTCTGCAAAAAGCCAGAACAAGGATAGGACATGATGCAGTATCCCAGTAACAACTAAGACTGGGATTTGCCACCAAGATGATTTGCTAACTGCAAATCCTAACACTGAGCTCCCCCAGCTCTCCGACTTGCCATGCTGCCTCACTGTCTCTGCACACCACACTTCTCCTCTCATTCACATAGCTCCTCACTCCCTATCAAAGCACAAAATGGTGGCTATGGGGTTTATATGGTGTGTGTGATGCCTAAATCATGGGACATTGCCTTGCCAATGGGTGAATCTCTTTGTGTCAGTATGTTTGCTGGAATGAATCTCGCATTCCGGTTGGTCTAAGATTTGTGGCTTTTCCTTGAGTTTTCTCATGAGATGTTACATGTGAACAGCGTATGTGGCTGGAATGTCGCTACCTATTACATACGCAAATTGAGAGTGATACTTGTGACTTTAAAACCTGCCATGAGGTGTGAATCCATATGTTCGAATAAACTCACACCCTATTACATTTGGCCCCAACACTTGTTTATTGGTTCAGTTAGGCTGGAGCTGATTGCTTGTCTGTGCTTTCATCACCTACATAATTAATACTAAGTAAAGTTGTTCTATCTGCCAAACACTGTTGTCTGCATAGTTATTTATTAGTATAAGACTGGGCTGAATGAGAATATCAACTGCT
Source organism: Taudactylus pleione (assembly GCA_031769625.1). Lineage (NCBI taxonomy): Eukaryota > Metazoa > Chordata > Amphibia > Anura > Myobatrachidae > Taudactylus > Taudactylus pleione. Next base: position 6,630,480 of record JAUIMM010000137.1, on the reverse strand, counting down.
AGGTGGTTTAGTGCCCAATAGCAATTATTCAATAGTGCAGCTCTTCCTAAAGTCAGTTCTGAAATGCCCAAAAATTATTAATTTGTAAAACAGGAGAAACAAAGAGGTGACTTTAATTAAATGAACAAAAATATACAGGTATAACAGTTTTCTAAGTTTTCTGTCCAGGCCACATGAGAAATGAGGAGCTGTTGCCACACCACATAGGGAGCAAGGCCAGACAATGTTGGTCATTTGGTTTTCCTCCATCTATGCCGCTATGTATAAGGGTGTGGGACAGGGTGGGCATGGCACAGGGTCTTTGTAAGAGTTGTGCCCCTTCTCCACATACCATAGACCACTCATCATATTTTCATGTTTCCTCTTTCTTCTGGCCAGGGATCCTTGCGCTGCTTCTGGATCTACCTCCTTGCCAGTGAGGTAGAGCCCCTCTTCTTGAGGGCCAAATAATGATAAGGCATTGCTGGATTTAAGCACCTGGCAACATGACTGCCGCACAGTTGGAGACCACAACTTGAATTACTTTATTATGTTAATACATGAAACTAATCTCACTGCTGCACTGACCACTTGATGCTTCTTCTGTCACTAGTTGACTATCATCTAATCTGTGTGAAGTACTTTACATTTTCACCTTTTTTAATATTAAATTAAATAATTAGTATAAATCAATCATGCATAGATTATACATTTTTACATAATTTTAGTAATTTATTTGCATACCTGTATAACCAACTGCCAGACATAGCTGATATCTGCCTACTAGTTATTTGTGGTTAAAACCGTTTTGCAATCCACATAATCCTCTTTCGCAAATAAGAATATTCAGCATAAAACATTATATATTCTTTTCAGTACTGAGATCTCCCTCTTTACTCATCAATCCTGCAAAATTTAAATTTCATAAATATTTCAGAATCATTGTAATGTTTACATTGTCCACAAATGCATGCAACAATTACATTTGTGCCAAAATAAAGTGTATTTAATTATACATTTTATGAACAGGATGATAAACAGGAAAAGTACTATGAGCTACACAACTGCCATCCATATTCCTTTGACATAAATTTTCGTTAAATAAATAAGTACAAAGATCATCTCTGTATGAAATTTTGATCCAACTCAATAAAGTCAGTATGGAAATGTCAGAACAACTGCGATAACAAGTTAAACATTTCTTATTTAACATTAAAATTGATTTAAACCATACATATTTTGTTAAGAAGTCTAATTTAATCATAAACTACCACCTAGGACTTTAATTATTTATATAGTACATACAGTAAGTGACTCAGTACAAATTATTGCTATGCTTCTATCCTTCAGTGTGAAAGGAATTCTGCTCAAGAAAATAGAAAACTACAGTATGTGTAGATAGAAAAGAAAAAGTACAGCATTTACAAAAAATAGCACTGGTTAACCAGACACATAATATTGATTGGTACCTGAGGGGTCACAGTGAGATTGAGCAGATATACTAAATTGGAGGTCAAAATATTGTTCTACTTGATGAGAGGTATTTAGAGCAGTGAAGTATCAGCCACTTTTCAGGCCGCAGCGGACAGATCCGAGCGACAAAATTAAATTGAAAAACAGCAAATCCTGCTGAAACAGGAATTCCAGGCAAGAAACGAAGAAATCATTTCTCTGAAAAACAATTTAGTGGAGTCATGATTTAAAAATGGAGGGCTCTAAATAAATGTGCAGATTCCTGCCGCCTGAGAGCACTGTCTGTTTCTGAAGAGGTCTTGGAGAGGCATCTCCTTATGATAATTGGCTACATTATCAGTACTTAAAGTGTTGCAGCATATATGTTATTAACTACATTTGGACTCTGCCCATTTCATGAGCCTGCATTAATGATAATCCCTGTATATCTTTCAGTCTAAAGGAAGAATCTCGGGGTAGAGTACAAGATTAATAAAATGAGAAAGATCCAACTTGTAAACATCCATTTCATACAATATCTTAGTTTCCCCAACATTGCTCTGGAGCTTGTGCGCCTGAATGACATAATGCTACATCACAATGACCCACAGCAGAATGTGGAGGGAGATTTAGATGGCTGATTTCATGGGGCTGTTTTAGCACTATTTGTTTTGGGGGTTTGAGAAAACGTATAATGTATCAGTGTAATCTACACTGAGTTTAGACTTGTGATCTGGTTTTAACAACTTAATATTACATCAAATCATAGAAAAATGTCAAGTTCAGTTAAATCGAAAGGGGATTTTGTACTGAAGAAAACCTGATTTAGTGTATAAAGGGGAATGTGTTCTTAGGAATGTGGCCTAATCTGATATGGGTTGGGTACAGGATCCTGGAGGTCAAAATCCTGAAGATCACAATCCTGATACATGTTGGTGAGTATTCTAACTTTTATCCTAACCCACCCCTCCCCCATCCTTACCCTAACCATTCTCTTTGGCAGTCTAACCCTGACCGTCACTTCCCACATCCTAACCCTCCTCTCTCACAGCCTAACCCTGACCCTCCCCCGAGTGCCTAACCCTAAATACCAACCCTAATACTTACCACCAGGTTTCTAACCATTGGGATTTTGGTATTTTAACAACCGTCGGGATTCTGAAGTCGGTATTCTGACTGTTGAGATCCTGACAGATGGGATCCTGACTACATCCCTCTGATATACTGTATGTGAAAAGCTTGCAATCTGGCTTGGCATTGTAGTGATAACAATGGTTCCTAAATTATTAGCATTTAATGTGTTAATAAGAAGTTTTATATTTTATTATACAAAATATCATATTTTTTGCTATTTTAACAATTTTTTTAAGCTGATATTGAGATCATTTTGGCCTCTTCTGGCCCTTTACGCTGTACGCAAAACGCAATTGCTGGGTTTCCATCCTAATCTATCATTGCTTCTAGAACAATTTCTTTATCGCTACAATGTAACAATGTCAGGTTAGCCAAGATAAATGGAAAACGATAAACACATTTTATGGATCTGTGAGGGTATATTCAAGTAATATTTTAATTGTAATTTAGTGCCTGTTCATTCTACTAAATACATAATTGTCTGGATCTATTTCTCCTAGAACAAGGCTTAATTTGATGTATAACTGAAGCAGAATCCCAGGCAGGATGCCAGACTTTGGAAGAAATGCAGGGACCAAAATATGAGACAAAAACGAAATTATGACTGAACTAAAACATTTACACCAAATTATTAATTTATTTCATTTTTACATTGAGCAATGAATCTTTTAACATTTTAATAATAATGAAGAATGCATTTAATTTTTTCTATTTATTAGTTACAGATCCTCTAACCAATAATAGCACCTAGCTTACACTGATACCATAAATGATGTTTCGGACATATTGCTAGATGAATATTTCAAACCCCTTTGCCTTCATACTGTATCTTAGTAGGTTTCATAATATGACTCTTTAAAAAAACTATGATTCAAACAAGATATACTGTAAATCCACTTACAGGTCTAAATAAGAAAATAAAAATGCAGGATTAGCTTATTAATAGCAGCTGTAAAACAAATGCAAATGATCAATGGTACTCTTGTTAGGCTCTACTTGGTTGCCACTTCCTGGTTCCATGTTTCAAGGAAAAAAGTGTTGCTAAAGCTAAACATCAATTGTGATATACTAAAAAATACTGGATCCACAAACATAGTTTAAAAAAGATTTTTTTCACATGCATATAGTATTTTCCCATGTACTTGCAGAGTGCAAATGCGTCCACATGTAAATGAGCCCCAAAAATGTCAGATCCTAGCAATAGGGGACACAAATTGCATGTGAAATTACAATCAGATGCCAGGTAATGTTTGTGATAATTATGATGAATCAGTAGTATTGGGATGAGATGGTCATCCTCAGAGTAATTGGAATGTGTATTTATTCTCATCCCATGCTCAGCGATTATGAAGATGGAGATTTTCCACCAAGCAAAAGACCCTAAAGTTTTAAAATAGATCATATAACTGCATATCACTAAGTAAATTGTATAAAAAGAGTGTTCCAGGGTGGGTTTGGTCGATGGGCATTTGCCCTACTAACTCAGGCCTACTGTATATTTAGAATATGCAGCCACAACATGTAATAATAGAGAACTGGTGTGGCCCTACTTGGCTCATATTGCCTATGGGAGATCTGTACAGTGTAGGACTTGTCCCGACCCCAGCAGTAGCACACTAATCAGCAGGCATTCTATTATCTCACTCTGCTGCTTGGTCATGACTCGGCTCCTCCTCCTCCTTTCCTGCCGGACTGTGATTCCAGGGAGATTTTTTTTTCCAGGATATATTTTAACTGGTGACCTAGAGAGGGGGAACTAGTGGAGACAGTGCCAGGACATACTGGTAGTGGCCAGTGATAGAGTAATAGAAACAATGATGGTACTATCAGTGTGAATAAGCAGAAAAGAGAAAATAATGCTTAGAAATGCTGGTGTCCATGAACCCTCTTTCTTTATCTAGTAGTTACCTCTTTGTGTAGCACTGTCTACTTGTCTAGTACTATGTCTTGCTAAGTCCACCATTTACAGTATCTGTCCATCATTCTGCAGAGTGTATAATCCACGGTCTCTGGTGATGAATGTTTTCTCTAATTTATCCTGCTGGCTTGAATCCTGTCTCCCTACTTTGGCCCATGTTCTCTGGCCATCATAGTCCAATATGATATAATAGTGGAGAGAGAGAGAGAAGAGAGAGAGAAGAGAGAAGAGAGAGAGAAGAGAGAGAGAGAGAGAGAGAGAGAGAGAGAGAGAGAGAGAGAGAGAGAGAGAGAGAGAGAGAAAAAAAAAACATATTTTGGAGGACATCACACTTGTGGTCAGTGATAAAATACATTCCATTCCAAACAGATTCATTCACAACATGTTCTGCTTCATATTCTATAACTTGGGATTATTCAGGGGGAGTAATGGGAATGTGTTTTACCTGACTGTGCAGTAGCATGTTTAGATCCCACTTACCAAAATATACAGACACAGTAAACTATTAGGCGAAAAGGATGGGAACTTATGCTAACACTTTATTAACCACTTACCTGGCACGGTCACATGGGATGTGACGATGCCATCATGATGTGTCCCCTGGCTGTGAATAAGGAAATCCATTCTGCACATGTGCACAACTGTTTTCCTCCTACTGGTTCTTCACACCAACCGTGATGTAATGGTCGCCACCCACATGCTTAAATCATGCTCCAAATTGTCTTGTGACTGCCAAAAAACAAAATTGGAAGGAGTGGAATTTATGCTGAGATCAGTTACAGCAGTGGGGACTGAAGATCAATCTCTCTGATCCCCACTCTGTATTAAGGATGGGCAATGCCAAGGAGGAATGTAGAGAAGGGGATTTTTTGCCACTGGGGTGTGATGCCCTAAAAAGTCTTATTGACCTTGGAGGAGGTCGTTATACACAATTACATTGACCTATGCATAGACATATGTGTAGGTACTAACACAGGTGGGCCTGTGAGCACTGTAGGTGTGTGCATGTGAGAGGGGAATCTATTGTGACACTGGGAATCTATTACTGCTAGGAGGCTGGGAGGTAATGTCATTGGGGTTAAACTGAAAAGGGGCCTATGTACATAGAGGAGTGAGACACACACAAGGCATATTTTTTTCAATAAAATATTTAAATATATTTAAAAAAAATATGGTTAAAATGTAATTAAATGTCAAAAAAATCCTCCAAATTTCTGGGAGATTTTTAAAAAAAATAAAATTAGACAGTTAAATGGTAGAGTTATTTTGGAAATTATTTGAAACCTTGCCAATTTTTTATTATTTGTTTGTGATTTTGCAATTATTGTGCTAAACTAGAGAAATATCTTTATTTTATAATATAGTATGGCATTCAGTAAACACCATGACATGTTCAGTGCAAATAAACTGAACATTCTGCTCATCCCACTGTTTTAGAATAAATCTATAAATGTTAAATAGGTTTTAAATAATGTTGTCCACAATGTTGATAATTAGTCAGACCCACTCTAGTACAGCAGTCCCTCTTGTACACAGGAACAATATAAAGAGCTGCTACAGATAATAGCCCACAGTGAGTTCTTCTCAGCCTGCTGGCAGGTGTGTCCAGTGTGCCATGTGCTAAGTCTATAGCCCCCTCTCATCCTTAGAGACATGTACTGTAGGTGCTACACCCCAGCAAAGGTGCTAATTCCACCTCTAAGCTACTATCTATCAATATGCCTGCACTAATTAACAGTCTTCACAACGAGTATAAAATAATTTTGTAGCAATTTGTGATTGTTCCTGAGCTGGGGCAAGCTGCTGTCCCAGAGCAGAAGTACCTTATTGTTGTGAAATGTTCCTCACCACTCATTTGCAGATGCTATTATTATTATCCTTTATTTATATGGTGCCACAAGTGTTCTGCAGCGCCTTACAGAGTACAAAAAATAATAAGTGAACAAGAAACGAGTTACTTACAGTACATAACAGTGCAGGACAAGGACATGGTTTATATACATAACTGCAATAGCAATTAAAGCACTCACAATAAGCAGGAGGGAGTTGGCAGTCAAGTGTTAGGTGCCCTTGTGGGGAGTAAGGAGTAGAAGAAAATATAAAGAAAAGCACATGAGGGAAGAGGTCCCTGCTCGTGAAAGCTTACATACTAAAGGGGAGGGGCAGACAGACAGGCGTGACACAGAAGGAGTAGATAGGGAGGAAGAACATGAAGTGGGTTAGGATGAGAGCTGGAAGGCCTTGATGAAGTAGTGGGTCTTGAGAGCCCATTTGAAGATTTGTAGAGAGGTGAGAGTCTGATAGGGAGAGGGAGAGAATTCCAAAGGTAGGGAGCAGCATGGGCAAAATATTGGAGGCGGAAGTGGGAGGAAGTAATCAGTTGGCAAGAGAGGTGACATGCATTTGTTGAGCAAAGTGGACAGGCAGGAGTGTGAAGGGAGAGAAGGTCAGAAATGTAAGTGGGAGAGTATTTGGTGTGGACTTTGTAGGCAAGTGTGATAACCTTGAATTGGCATCTGATGGGAAGGGGAGCCAGTGTAGGGCTTGAAAGAGAGGGGAAGCAGATGTAGAACATCCAGAGTGGAAGATGAGCTGAGCAGCAGCATTGAGGACTGCTTGTAATGGAGAGAGGTGAGAGACTGGGAGGCCTGTTAGTAGAAGGTTACAGAAGTCTAATCTGGAGATGACCAGCGAGTGGATTAGGGTTTTAGTAGCATCCTGGGTGAGGAAGGGTCTAATCCTGAAAATATTTTTTAGGTGGAAATGGCAGGACTGCGTGAGGTGCTGAATGTGTGGTTTAAAGGAGAGGGAGGAGTCTAGGATAACTCCAAGACAGCACACTTTGGGACTAGAGGAGATAGTTGTGCCATTAATAGATAATGAAATTGTGGGAAGTGAGGTAATGGATGAGGGTGGGAAGATGTTTAGCTCAGTCTTAGACATGTTAAGTTTAAGAAAGCTCTGGGACATCCATGAAGAGATAGCAAAGAGACAGCTGGAGATACGGGTAAAGAGCGAGGGGGAGAGGTCAGGGGAGGAAAGGTAGATCTGAGTATCATCAGCATAGAGATGATATTGGAGGTCAAAAGAGTTGATGAGTTCACCTACAGAGGATGTATATAGGGAGAATAGTAAACGTCCAAGAACAGAAAGTCTTCCCATTTTCTTCCTCGATGAGCACATGCGCCAAATATATTGGGCATTTGTATAAATGTAAAAGAACTTATAAGAGGCCATTTGCAAAGAAGATCCCTAAAGAAATATTCCTAACAATATTGTATATATTTATTCATTATACAGTACATAACTTTATCTCCCCTACATAAATAGTATTGATAGAATTGAGAGATTCATGTGGAAACTGTTGTCTCTGCATGATATTGGGGCAGAAGATAAATACGCCCCTAAATGCCACAAAAGGAGCTACAATGCAGTAACAGTTTCCAACCCAAAAAAATACTATATGTGGGAACTCCTAACTAAATAAAAGGGGGTGTTCAATTTAAACTTAATATAACATTTTTTGATGTTCTAGCAACATTGGCAGTATGGATGGTGTAATGGCTAGCATTACTGCTTACAGCACTGAGATCTTCGGTTAAATTCCCTCCTCATCCATAACTGTGTGAAGTTTGTATATTCTCCCCATGCTTGCGAGGGCTTGCTAAAGTGCTCCAGTTTCCCACACTCCAAAAATATACTGGTAGATTATTTGGCTACTGACAAAAAATTATCCCATGTGTGTATGTATGTATATGTGGTAGAAAATATAGACGTAAGCTTCACTGAGACAGGGACTGATGTGAATGGCCAAATATTCTCTATAAAGTGCTGTGGAATATGTGTGCCCTATATAAATAACTGGTAATAAATAAATAAGAATAAAATTTGGAACAGAACATATGCTGTTGCAATGCTGTTGACTGAGCAGGGTGAATAAATCACTGTAAATCAGTTAATGAAGAAAAGATCTGATTGGTCAAAGCACTTTCTTTTATTTGTGCCAAGTTATTAAAAAAGCCCCAAATTATCTGTCTGCTGGCCACAGTATGGGGTTTATTTAGTTTGTAGCTGTAATAATATACTATATTAACCTTAAAATATCAATTTATATAATATTTAATTTTATTGCTATGCTACACAGGCATTATCTGTACATAATATATGTGTAAGATTAAGAAAATAAAACAAGGCTCACAGGAATATTTCACTATCCTGAAATAGTGAGGAATGTTATAGCAATAATACCAGAAGATAAGTATGCCTCAAGGTGAAATTATATACAATATACTGTATCTCAAATAATATTTTAACTTAGTAAATAATGTAGTTGAAATTTGTATGCAGGACAAAATGATAAAATAAATATAATAATATGTATATATTCAATATTAAATCGCAACCTCTTGGTGGGAATCGCAGTGTAAACTTTAATAACCCTGCAGCTCTCCATTGACTACAATGGAGGGAGCAATCATTAGCTGTGAGACGGAGAATGACCTCTCTCAGCCAATGAATGCTTAGCAACGTGGTTTCCATGGTGAAATCCCGCCGCTAAACTGTCATTTGGGAAGTACAGTTCTATAGAAAGGTACTTCAGTTTGTGGGTCCTCGCTGATCATTTTCTTTTTTTTGCCAAGTCCAGGGATGCCTACTTCGGACCGAAGAGGACAGAACCTCGCATAGGAGACGGTGAGTATGTTTTTTTTTCACAGGTCCACTATGGGTATTGGCTGCCTGGATGGCTATTTCTTGGGCAGGATGAAAAAACACGTGGATCTATCTAGTCAGGGTGTATTAAATGTTTCAGTCACCCATATACATCATGCCAGTGGAATATCTATAATGGGTGTAGTGTATGCGGGGCACACGGGTCCCCGGGTACAGTGGGGCCCCGCACTGCACACACTGCACCCATATTATTTTAGACTTACCTGTTCGTGGTCCCATGTCATGGGTCTGCGCTGCACAGAACACCGGAAAATGGCCGTGGCGGCCATTTTTATGGTTTTCTGTGAATGCGCAGTAGACTCCTGGCACTAGAGTGTGCCCGGAGTCTACTGCGCATGCAGAGAATGCCAGAAAAATGGCTGCTGTGGCCATTTTCCGGAGTTCTGCGCATGCACAGTAGACTCCGGGCACACTCTAGTGCCCGGAGTCTACTAAGGCCATGGTGGCTGGCTAGCCATGTTAGTCGGCTGCTGGCCATTGGGGAAAGAGAAGGGGGCCCTGCACGGGGAGTGCACATGGGCCCCCTCCTCTCTTAAGACACCCCTGCATCATGCCCAAACTGCATCACTGTTTGCTGTATTCGCTACTCCCTGTTTTGAGCCATATACTTCCGCCCCACTGAATATGCCAACATGCTATACCTCCAATGAAGTGCATCCTTCATATGCAGGACAAAATACACATGTATCTATTCTTACTGGGTATATCATACTGCCACACACATGTCAGTTTTCCCATATATGCCTTGGGTCCTTGTACGGCTTATCTCCCACATTGTAACCTCCTGGCCGCTCGTATAGCTGTGGGTGACCACCCACAGCATATGCGAGCGCCCAAAAAGATGGTCGCGATGGTCTTGACCATCACGACCATCGGGCTTGCGACGGAGACCCTGCGGTAGGGTCTCCCTGCTACAAGCCCTGGAGTGATTTTGGCTTTATAAGAGCCAAAATCACTCCCACTGACATCACTAGTGATGTCAGTGGGGCCGGCTTCAGACGGTAGGCGTTCCCATGGGAATGCCTCCGTCTGGCAGGCACGCCCCCCCCCGGCATGCCCACCAAAGGGGGCGTGCTGTCAATCAACATCGAAAGCATGCCCCCTTTGGTGCGAGACCCGGAGCGATGGAAAGCCCGTCGCTCCACGGGTCTCGCGCATGCGCACGACGGAGCTCTCTCTGTCGTGCGCATGCGCAGTGGGGAACATCGACCCGCTTGCGAGCGTCCTGATGCTCACGAGCGGGTCTGAATGACCCCCAATGTACCGTATTTTCTGTTGTCTGTAAAGTGACTTTGAGTCCTGCGGGAGAAAAGCACTATATAAATACTATTACTTTAAATTACTTCCTCACATATTGTAAAACAGGAATCCACCCATCTGTCATCCTAACCCTCTGTCCCATGCTCATTGTCTACCCCATCTGTGTCACCCCTGTCTGTCTGCCCCTCCCCTTTAGAATGTAAGCTCTCACGAGCAGGGCCCTCTTCCCTCATGTGCTTTTCCTTCCTTTACTTAGATCATTATCTACTCTATACTGTTTATATACCATGTACTTGTCCTGCAATGTCTTGTACTGTATGTCACTGTTTTCTTGTGTTGTTCAACTGTTTATGTACTGTTTCTGTACTTTGTTTATGTACTTTGTAAGGCGCTGCAGAACCCTTGTGGCACCATATAAATAAAAGATGATAATAATAATAATAATAATAATAATAATAATAATAATAATATGGATATTTTACCGGACAAGTGGACTGATGCTACAGGGATACATAGGTGAGTATGTGTACATGTGTGTGTATGTGTGTGTAAATGTGTGAGTGCATGTATGTTTAATAAACTTATACTTAAACTTATAAACTTATAGTGTGTGTGTCCTGTGTTTTTTAAAAATTTCTTTACAGGTGTACTACAGGTACCAGTGGGCTCCTAATGCCCTGCATGCTGCTACTTGTGGTTCTTCAAGTACCAGCATGCGGGGCAGGCTTGCTTGGACCTGCAGTTCTACTTGTAAAGACAATGGGGGTCATTCAGACCCGGTCGCAAGCGCTGAGTGCTTGCAATCGGGTTGATGTTCCCCCACTGGGCATGCACACGTTGGAGCCGGCTCCGACATGCGCATGCGTGAGACCCAGCTAGCAACGGGCGTTCCATCACTAGGGGTCTCGCACCAAAGGGGGCGAGCTGTCGATGGTGAGTGACAGCTCGCCCAGTTTGGGAGGCGGGCAGGGGCCGTGGCAGGCCAAACAGAGGCGTTCCCTAAGGAACGCTTGCCGTTTGGAGGCGGCCCAACTGACATCAGCAATGATGTCAGTGGGGAGCTTCTTGCTCGATCAGAGCTGGAAGCTCCCTGGGGCTTGCGAGTGCCAAGACCCAACCTTAGGGTCTCGTCGCAAGCCCCGATGGTTGCGATGGTCTTGACCATCGCGACCATCACCCTTGTCGGTCGCTAGAGCTGTGGGTGGTAACCCACAGCTTAGCATTCGACCAAGAGGCGGCACTACAGAGTGACCGCTTGCATCTAACGACCGCCTCTGAATGAGGTCCAATGTTTGTTATTCTTTATTTACACTACACCACACTATCAACCCACCACTACTAGAGGTAGCAGCCTGGGCCTAGGGTGCCCTGGAGGGGAGCACCCCTTTATTGGGGGGTCCCCAGCTCCCCAGGGACATCCAGCCTGGGCTGACTAGCGGTCACGGCTGTTGCTGCTGCTTTGGGGCCCGTTGAAACGGTCCCCCAGTATGCTAGAAAAAGTTTGGTGCTAGCTCTGAAATATACAGGGGAACCCTACTCATGTTTTCCCCTGTATTTCCAAAACCAGGACCGGATAAAAGCCCACTGCTGGTTGCGCAGAATATGGGGGACCCCTGTTTCGCTTGTCCCCCGTATTTTCTCAACCAGGGCTAGTTCTGACTAGCCCGGTGCTGGTTGTGCTTAAGTACGGGGGACCACTACGTTGTTTGTCCCCTGTTTTTAAGCACGCCCAGCACAGGGCCGCAAAGCCCGGGGATGGTTGCTCTTTTTGGGGGCACGCCATTTTTTTCCTTTTTTTCACACTTTTTTATTTTTACAGCAGCAGCACTGATGGGTCTCATGGACCCGTCAGTGCTCTGTGTCAATGACACAGATGCAAGTAGCATGGATCTCCTAGTCCGTGCAGCACAGACGGGTCTCACTGACCCATCCGTGCTCTGTGTCAATCACACAGATGCATGTAGCATAGATCTCCCGGGTCCGTGCTACATGCAAATGGGCACCATAACGCTGATTGGCTGAGAGCCGTGACAGACGGCTCTGTCAGCCAATCAACACTTTGCCCATTGAAGGCAAAGGCATTTTTAAAAATGGCCGGTCGCGGCAAAACCTTGCGATCCGACAAGAGGTCCGCAAGGTTTTACCTCAATTAGGGATCCGGGGTAGGAGGAGAGATCCGAGGGGCACCTCGGATTGCCCCGGATCCACGAAATTCGTCTGGGTCCGGTTCTCAGAGAACCGGACCCGCTCATGCCTAGTGTGGAGTAAATAATTTTGTGCAAAAATAGAAATAATATTCTTTCTTACTACAGGTCCCAGCTAGCCATGCCAAATTTTAAGGGCTGTCAGGGTATGTTGGTATTTGGGTTACCACCACTGCCAGCATGCCCTAATAGACAGGGTCTGCTGGTACCTGTAGTGCACCTGTAAAGAAAATAATACAATAAATGAAGTACTCCGAAACTGTGGCAAAAAAGTTATTTAGTAAATGAACAAATACAGATACAGTATCCCTCTTTACCATCTTTATTACTTACGTAATTCCTTTGGTCCTTTTTGGTTCAGGGAGCATCCACGGCATCTTGGCATAATAAAACCACATTGGTGATTAACAACTTGTCCCGCAGCTAGAACATACCCATGAATAGGGAACATTGAGTACACCCACAATAGATTATGCACATAGGGCCTGATTCAGAGCCAGACGCAATTAGCGCTCGCTCGTCCAGAAAATAGGGGTGGCTATTCAAATGATCCGTTCGCTCTTTGCGGTCTGTTCACGCCTCTAGGTCTGAACGAGCGAACAAAACTTGTGGTCGTTTTTTTATAAAATACGCCCCCTGGCCGCTCGCATCCTACGTCATGTCCGCTATTTATTAGATTAATCGAGTACATCGACCAGGGTATGAACTGCTCGCTATTCTTGGGGTTGGTTTTTGCTACCACAATTTTGCAAGCAGTTCTGGCTATAAAATAACCCAGTGACGTGGTCAATGACGCTGCTGTTTTAATTATGCACACCCTTAAAACGCCCGTTTTGACCTTTAAGCATGCTTGCGTTTGGATCTCCCCTCCCCGTTTTCAAGCACCTTCCCCCGTTACCACCCACACACGCCTCCTCCTGTCACTCAAATTATCAGGCATTCGCTATTTTGCGAGCACATGAATTTCGACAGCACTGTCTGGTTCGTGCATGCGTATAACGATCCGTATGCATGCGCAGTTGGGCAAACATCACTCGGAGCGAACGAGCGGCCGCTTACTAACGGCCGCTTACGAGCAGCTCTGAATCAGGCCCATATTCCGAACCGCGGGAATACCAAAACTGCTACTTGGATCTGTCCGGATCTCCTCAGGAGATCAGAACCGCAACTTGGATCTGTCCAGATCTTCTCAGGAGATCAGAACCGCAACTTGGATCTGTCTGGATTCACACATTCGGATTTCTGGAGAACTAAACCTCAAATCTCTAGTATTTATCAAACAATATTTGTGGAATATCCCCTGAAAACACCAGAAACATGGTGGGACTGTAGTAGATATCTCCAATATCTGTTGCGGTCCCTCCATTTCCAACAGCAGAAGCAGCCCCTTTTTATTTCTATTTGAGTACTGTACTTGTACTGCATGCAAATAAAGTTCCTGTATCTCTTTAAGTGGAACATGGTTTGATCATTTGCATGTAATTGTAAATCATTGTCTCAGGCAGAATGATAACTATTTTATATTATAAATGTATAACTACATATTTGGCACGTCATATTTTCTCTTTTTATTTTTTTTTGCTTATTTGTTTTCGTTCCTTATCCTTTTCCTTATTCATCAGTGACTGCTTCATATTCATTAGTCCTATTCTTAAGCACAGTTTCTTACCATGATTCATTTCTATATGGGTTTATTATGAACTACTGTTCAGACACTAGCTACTTTTTGTTGGTTATTTCTTGTGATTATATAAAACCTTCTACAAGCAGATTTCATCTTTATTTCAGTTCCAGTACCTGCATGATTTAAACTTTCCACATGGTCCAAGTTCTGGTCATGGAAAGCTTGAGAATTATCTGCTCATTCTGCTCAGAGCTATACATTTACTAAAACAATTTCACACATAGATTCTCCGTTTCTGCAGGTTGTAAATAGAATTCTAGATCAGGCTTCAGTGATCTCTGACATAATTCGATAATCCTTTTCTTATAGAGGAACATTGGTTCTTGGTCTCCACTGCCCCAGGGGGACTTATCATTGCTTGCACACATAATATACCTGGATATAAATTGCTTCCTGTCCCTAGGAGTAAAATATGGCTCAAAAACAGATTGGTTTGGAAGTGATAAAACGATGGGACAAGGCATGCATGTGTCCAGGAAATGGGCCTTCTTTCTCATTTAACAGTGGCAGTATTTGTCACAGAATAGCCGCATATTGATTTTACTGTTCATGCAACATTTATCATTACATACATCTAGCTGCAGAGATTATGACTGAAAATGTTTACTGCTAACAGAATGAATTAAAAATTCTAACTAACTCTCCTCTGACTCTTATTTTTCCTTTTTTAAACATAACACTGTTGCAAACCCTTATTGCTACACTTGTTCCTGCCCAGACTGATGTGGCTATACCAATCTTTTTTCACTTGTCTTGTGTCATTACTTCACTAATATTCCCGAAAGGGATGTAGTTATGAGACCGCCGGCCGCGATGCCACCGGTCTCCATTCCCAAAAAGGATGTTGTTATGAGACCGGCGACCACAATGCCGCTGATCTCAATACCGACAAGGAAATCCCAACAATAGACTTAAGATAAGCTTCAAAATAGCAATGCCTATCTTAATCCCGATGCTGGATGCCGAAGGATGCCAGTCCGACCGAGGTAAGTATGGAGAGCCCTTAGCATTAGCCGCGGGGGGGAGAGGGGGGTAGGTTTCGGGAGTGTAGCAGGGTTAGCATTAGGTTTAGGGGGGAGGTTTGGGTTAGGCACCCCAGGGGGAGGTTCGGGGTAGGCACTCCCCCCAGGAGGGCTGGGGTTTAGGGTGTGGTAAGGGAAGGTTAGGGTTAGGCACTAGGGGGAGGCTAGGGTTAGGCACCACTAAGGGAGCATTAGTGGGGGGAGGGGTAGGGATAGGGTACTTACTTGCCCTATTGGGATCTTCTCCCTTTGGGCTGTTCAGCTGCCGGGACTTCATACAGTCAACTGCTTTTGTAGGGCTGAACTGAATATGCAACAATTACTTCAATTTAAATAAACTATCTCTTTCTAAATATATTTTCATTGAATTATTTATATACATATGCAATGAGCTATATACTTTTAAGCAAACAGAAAGAAAAGGTTCACCTATTTTTATCACCTATTACTTGAAAACAAAGTGTTGTGTAAGTACAAATGAAACAATCATAATTAAGCAATCTTCTTACTGCTCATGATTAAAATCTGACATTCCACATGAACATCAGTTGTGTCCATGGGCTCTTTCTTTCTGAACTTGTCTACCTAGGTAGACAATTGCACAATACGTTTGACATTTTCCTCTGGGACATAAGGCTTTGAGAAGGTAGATCAAATTGGTAGATAAAGAAGGTAGATAAAATTTTGAATTTGGATCACAAATTACCTATCATAGCTTCCTACAGTACCTCTGTATGAACTAAATCACACATTACAAATTAAAGACTTTTTCAGCTGCACTTTTGAACAGTGGCATCACATACCAATGTCTGCAAAGGTCCATTCAGTCCTTTTGGAATTTTGTTGCCTTCCCATCAGCAGAGTATAGTAAAAGCCAAGTGTACAATAAGTACAAGTTGAGAATTTTATCCATTAGTCCAGAGGTTCCCAAAACTCCATTACAGTCCAGGTTTTAAGGATACCCATGCTTGAGTCCAGATGGTTAAATCAAATCGACTGAGGTTCTAATTAAGTCACCTGTGCTAAAGCATGGATATTCTTAAAACATTGACTGTAATGGCAGAGTTTCGGAACCACTGTATTAGTCTAAATTTCCTTCACTTTTTCCATGGTGCTGAAATAGCAATCTCATTACTTCACTCATAACCACAATAACTTATTCTGACATAAATTCTGTGATATGAAAAATAAATTTTGTTAAATACAGCCTGGCGTCATTTCTTTTTCAATTTCGTTACAGGCAAAATATTGCAAGCATTTTGTTCTTTAGCTTCATAATAGGCATTTCTCTGCATGAACAAGAACAAATTAGAACACTATGTTATCATATTGCAGAAAATACATATGCATGGCCATCTTTGATTTGTAAGCAGTGGATTCTCTCTGATATGTGCAGTATAAAGCTGCAACAGCAGCTGTTTGAGTTTTGTGTGGCCAAATTACAGTAATCTCACAATTAAATTAAACTAAAGGTTATTAAGAAAAGCTTTAAGTTCTGTTAATTAAATTTTTTAGAGAATGATTTCACAAAATGTACAGTTAAGTGTCTATGTAATTATTTATATATGTATTTTTAAGTGGCATCCAATATCACTATGGTCTTTCTTTTATGGGAGAGTTGGGCAAAATAAAGGCAATAAGATTTTTCAAAAGTGCATTGTGGTAGAAATTTATCTTTTGCCTCTATTTTATTTACTCCGGCTCCCAAACCCAAAGCCCATACTCTGCTCCCAATCCACCCAAATTCCACACCAAAACACTCAGTACCCACCAAAATCCACCTAGAAGTGCATACTTACTCTTCCACGGTTTGTTAAACAACACTGTACCACCAGAATTAGGAAGGTTGATATGTTTGTGCATTGTAACAAGCAATTATCATGAACTACTTCTAGTATGCCCAGAGACCTCAAAGTATTTTCCAAAATTAAAGAAAAGTAAAATAAAACTAGTATTTGTCTGCAATATATAAAGTATTATTAACTCCTTAAAGGAATACAAAACTTGTTGGAATGTCATTGGGCCTCTGACATGTATTAGTGTAGACTATATAAGGCCATGTCAGTGGCTAAACTGTAGTGTTCTATCCATAGGTCAGTTAAAAAATAATGTATCAACATTTTTAAAAGATATTTATTTTCTTAGAACAATTATTTCTTCTACAGTAAATATAATTTGCCTGCCACCGGTAAAATGCCATTTGCGTCCTTCTATGTGTAAATGCACTTTTTTTTTCCATGTACTTGCATTTTACATGTGAATATGAGGGGCTGTTTGGGGATGTAATTATCTGAGAAGAGGATATGGGTTTAATGGGTATTAACAAGCGAGAGAGATTCCATGTTTATGGTGACAAGAATGTGTACACAGAGAATTTTATCCCCACAAATTTGGTTTACTCATGTCCTTAGACAATGCAAACCAACATTTGCACAAAATGACATCTCTGCAAGCACATTTTTGTTCTCTTCCAACAATCCGGTTAACATCTTAAAAACCATCCATAGTGGACTTACATACTTCCCTTGTAAAGTCTTGGTGCGGGTCCATCACTCAATCTGTAGCTTCTCACTCCTAATAATACCCACCACACACATATATAGAATTAACTCATATTACATGTTTCTTATGAGTAGGCTTTGATCGCATCCCCTTTGATCCAACCCTGTATTGTATCCAAATTACTTTTTGTTTACCATCTCCTACGTTGAAGTCCATTTCTCTCTGTGGCTTAGTCACTAGCTGACAACAGAAGCTGCAGAAATCTTTGTTCTTCATGTTCAGAAGCCTGTTAACAGGTTAATTCTCTGTGAAGTAACACTATTGCTGTGCTGTCCTTCTCTCATTAACAGGCTGCTGTATGTGATATTTTCATGCATCTACTACAGGACCATTCTCTTATGCAATGATTAATTTAGGTAAGAAGCTTTGTCCAAACAGGGCATGGAGTATAAAGGTTCCCTGTGGTCCATAACACAGTCGTAATTGTGATCGTAGGGGCCACTATTGCTAAACCAGTGGCTTCTGTGGACCTATTCTGTAAAACTAAGCACAGTAAAAAAGGTATCAAATGTAAGTTTTTTTACAAATAAAAATCAAACACACAATTTTTTTACTAAAAAACGAATACATTTTTTTAATAAAATAAATCATCTAAAAATGTAAATAAAAAAGTTTGTTTCTTTCCCCAGCCCATTTTCAGTCACCATAAAGACTGTCACCCATTTGGAGGGGAGCTAATGCAATTTGCATGGTTAGTAGGAGTTGTCTCTATTGTAATACTGAATGACCACCCCAAATTGTATCATCCTACTATTGGTTCAACCTTCCCTTAATCCCACAACAGAGTACAGTAGAGTGGCTCTTTACTCTCATGTTCTATCACATAATATTTTAATTTTAAACAAAAACCTTTAAAACTATACTATATGCCTGAATTCTTTCATTTGAAAAAAAAATTATGGAGTTGTTCCATATTTGTGTGGGTAACTACAGAAATAACTGTATAAAGGCTTGTGTAGAATTTAATTGCAAGCATAAATTGATTAACATGCAGTGCTGGCTGTATAAGCAAGATGTGTCCAGCTCTGCTATGGTAGCATATACATCTGGTTTAGGTTTCCTCTCTGTGTTTGTCAGCAAAATTACCAGTAAAACAGACATCCCTATGAGATGAGTGTCAGGGAAAAAAATGGTATATGTTCAGGAAGCCGGCGGACGCAATGCCGACTGCCAACTTCCCGACTACTTCATCCCAGTGAGGGTTAAATGACAGGCGTCTAAATCTAGACTCCTGTCATTTTACAGATGGTGGAAGACGGCACCCGGCATCCCGATCGAAGGGATGCCGGGCACCGAGCGCGGACAGCCGTGGGGGAAAGGTTAGGTTTAGGGCTCCCGGGGGGGACTTAGGGTTAGGCACCCCCCTGGGAGGTTAAGGTCAGTTTAGGGAAAGGGGGGGTTAGGGTTAGGCTCCTCCGGGGGAGGTAAGGGTTAGGCACCCCCCCGGGGGATTTAGGTTAAGGCGGCGGGGAAGGGGGGGTTAGGTTTAGGCACTTAGAGGGGGGATTGGGGTTAGGCACAGGGGGGAGGTTAGGGTTAGGCACCCTAAAGGAGGGTTAGGTTCAGGGGGTAGAATTAGGCTAGTTTATACTTACCTTTAGAACGATCGAGATTTACTCCTCTGTCGGGATTTACTCCTCTGTTTATGTCGCATCAAGGACTGATATTCAAAACATCATAAATTCTCAGATAACCCTTAAATTCCTATTGCTATTATGAATTAATGATCAGGTAAAATACAAGACATACAATATTACATATAACAGAACAGATTAAAATATGTGTGCTCAGTCCTATATATTTGTCACATATACACTTAATAGTGCCCCTTTGTGTACCTATTAAATTTATAATGCTCCTAAATTTGATGACAGTTTGAGATGTTCTCAAATTACTGGCTGCTTAATAGAGAGTATCAGCAAATAGTTTAACCCACCTGTGTACGTCTCAATTGAGAAGATCCAGTTATAATCATGTGTGCTTACAGATCTAATATATAAACCAAATGAATACCCTTACAAGGTTGTTATATTATGATGTAACACATTATAAACCATTTCTCTATGGAGTTAGGAGATAGACTGAAAGTGAGAGGTTATAGCAACACGACAGTAAGGAAAGCAAGCCGTGAAGCAAAGCTAACGAATAGAGATCTTCTAATCTTCCCTAAAAAGAAGGATAAACTGGATGGACAATAACTCATTAGATTTGTTGTTACTTTTTTAAATCAATGGAGAGAAATTACTGAAGCTTTGCAAAAATATTGGCATGTACTACAAGCTGATGGAGACTTGGTAGAGATCCTGGGTAATAGGGTACAAGGGAGCTGGAGGCGATCCAGAAACTTGAAGGATCAACTAACACATAGTCATTTTGTGAGACAGAAGAAGGAAAATGTAAAAATTAAAGGTACGCATAAATGTGGCCATTGCAGAGCGTGTCCATTTATTATGAGAAAATAATATTTTCAAGACAAATTTGGAAAGAAATGGATGATTACTGATTTTATTAATTGTTCTACTCATGGAGTGATATATTGTTTGATATGTCCTTGTCATAAGGTATATGTAGGAATGACCAAACGACAATTGAAAACCAGATTATTAGAACATGCTTATCATATTCAAACTGCCAAGAGAGATAAAGATAGAATGAAAACCCTCACCAGTGTGGCTAGACATTTTCTACAATGCCATGCAGGAGATAGTAAGGGCCTAAGGGCCTTTGCAATTGAGAGGGTACAGTTATTCTTGAGAGGAGGCAAATTGGTACGTGAATTACTAAGCAAAGAAGCAAAGTGGATCTTCGTGTTGGATAGTATTCACCCTATGGGTTCCAGGCCCGCTGCCGGCAGGCGCTGGGTCCCGGCGCTACTTCTGTCGGGTCCCACCGATGATATCGCGAGCCATTATTGGCTCGTGGTGGCCATCTTTGAATTTCAAAAATGGCGCTTAGACGACATTTTTTAAATGTTCATGCTGCCATACTCAGCAGAATGGCTGGCGGGGACTGGATCCTCTCAGGTCCAGACCCACCGCCAATGCCATCATAGCTGCATTTTCCCCTGCTGCCACCGCCACCCACACTGCCACTGCCGCCACAGTGAGTACACCTGCTGGAGGCTCCTACTGAGGCTGCGCAACAAGTTAAAAAGTCCTATCTGTATAATGGTAGATTCTTGAGGTAATAGGTTAAAAACTGTAACTTTCTATTTTATCTGAAACCTAAAAGCACGTACCCTGGAACAATAGCTACCTATTAAAACAAACCCCAAGTCTAAATTCGCTCCCTACCCTGAGTTATGCCTTCCCAAAAATCCCCCATAGAGAATAGCAGAAAAGTGGTCCTAATTGACACTGTCAGAAAAAAGTGACAGTTGGAGCTTTAGAATATGCCCAAATCCTCATTATTTTATGTTTATGCCCTGAAATTCGGCATGCAGCACCAAGCAACAGTTCTACCAGTCCATGCCAAATTTCAGCTCCGTACCTCTGATAGCTTTTGAGGTGTAGCCCCTTAAACACCCTGCCCCCCACCTCCGGAATTCTCTATGGAGAAATCCGTTTTTTTAGAAGCAGCCTTAATATAAGGGCACGACTGTGCCCTTATAATATATATATATATATATATATATACACCCCCCAACCCAGATCCTTATGTGATAGAAGCATTATATGAAAGGTATGTCTTTATTACAAATTTTCTCCAGCCTGTCCAAATTGTACACGTGAAGTAGATCACAAAGATGTTTGCTGTAACAAGCACAATTTGTAGTCTGTTGCAAACACTACAATTAGCTTTCTTCAAGTTTCCGCTCTCTTGCTGAGGTTAAAGACTTCAAGATGAATTCTGATAAGGTTCAATTATCAGTATAGCTCCCAAAGGGATAGATTATGTGCTCCTGCAAAGCAAGTCTGAATAAAAAAAAGTCTCACGCAGAAAGAATGTTTCTAAAATACAGAGCAATAGAAAATGATCTTTATTAAAATGCATGATATGTGTACCAGAAATATTTCCCTGCACTCATATTGCCTTGTAATAGATGCAAGAAAATCACTTTGAATTTTCTTTGTAACGAGTAGAAAGCTATTACATATAAATACAACTTAGATGAGGTAAAAGGGGTTGTTATACTGCAATATATATTGCTAATAATAGAGACTGTTAACCCCTTTGGAATATATTTGCAATCTGCATGAGATTGAAATGTAAAACTGCACACAATGGCCCTCATTCAGAGCCGCTCGTTAGCGGCAGTACGCTCGTTCCGAGCGATGTTTGCACATCTGCGCATGCGTACGGTTTTTAGTACGCATGCGCGAACCAGTCAGTGCGGCCGAAAATCGTTTGTACGCTATATAGCGAGTGCCTGCTATTTTGAGTGACAGAATGAGGCGTATGTGGGTGGTAACAGGGGATGGTGCTTGAAAATGGGGAGTGGAGATCCGAACGCAGGCGTGCTTAAAGGTCAAAACGGGCGTTTTATGGGTGTGTATATTTAAAACAGCAGCGTCATTGACCACGTCACTGGGTTATTTTAGAGCCAGAACTGCTCGCAAATTTGTGGTAGCAAACACCAACCACAAGAATAGCGAGCAGTTCATACGCTGGTCGATGTACTCGATTAATCTAATAAATAGCGGACATGACGTAGGATGCGAGCGGCCAGGGGGCGTTTTTAACAAATAAACGAGCGTATGTTTTGCTCGCTCGTTCAGACTTAGAGGTGTGAACAGACTACAATGTGCGTACGGATCATTTGAATAGCCACCCCTTGTTTTTAAACGAACGACCGCAAATAGCGAACGGCTCTGAATGAGGGCCAATGTGCACTCTGATTTATTGTTGACAATAATGGCCTCTGATCCAGGCCTCCTAACACCCATGGAAGTTTATGCTATGCCCCCTTCTGTGGCCACAGGTGGTCATTTATTTAAAAATTAAGTAAAATCATTGTATAATAATAATAATAATAATAATAATAATAATAATAATATATATGGGCAGCATGGTCGCACAATTAACATTGGTGCGCTGGAGTCATGAAATCACTTCCCAACCATTGTCATGATAGCAAACTCTGGAGATTCTTGTATACCTAACAGATAGGGGTTGAGCGCAGTAGACTTGATTTACTATACCTAAATTAAGCTTGACTGTTCATTGTGTGCTAGCGTACTGGCAGTGTAATTGCACGACTACAAAAATGCTTAAATAATATGTCGTATATGATTTTAAGTGCACTGTGGGCCTAATTCAGAGATGTGCGCAATGCCAAATTTTTTGCAGATCCAGCAATTGTTTTCCATTGTGCATTGTGATTACTGCCACACAGAGGATCCATTCGCAAAGTGAATGACAGGAAGTCACTAGGGGGTTGGTTAGAAAACGCAGGTGTGTCTTACCATTAGAATGTTGCTACATGGGCATGCATAAATTATCCATTGCGATCTCCTACTGAACAGGAGAGCTCTCTGCGTGTCAGAGCCACTGTATTTGAGACAGGTCAGACCTGCTGCAAGGGCTGCATGGCTGGTCGATGTGCGTCAATGTTATAGATTTTTATGCTGCTACTCAGCGTACGATGTAGATGAGAAGGCAGCAGCTGGCACCCCTATGCTCGGGTAAGCTTTGGAACTATTAGCATATTTTCGCAGCTGCTTTCTGTGCAAAATTGCAGGTGGAATCGCAATGGATAATATATTGGACATAAAACTGTATAAAAGACTGCCTGCGGGGACAGTGTGTTGATGCGACCACTATCCCTGAGCAGAATCTTACTAATTAGAGTGGAAAATTATTGGGAAAAAGATTAACTGTCAATATTGTCCGAAAATATTCAAGCCAATAACAATATTGATTCTGGACAGACATCTATCAGGGGTATTCAATATGAAACGTAAACGTCGCTGTCTATGCGTGTCGAAGCACATTGGAACTTTTGTCGGTGAAAAAGTATCGCGCGCGCCCCCGATTATACCCGTATTCAATATGAAATCGGCAAAAACGGCACCCGGCGAATGTGAAATCAGCGAAAACTTCGCTGATTTTTTGGGAAATCACCGTATCACCCCCAAAAAGATGCTCTGACATGGGGGATCACTCTGGATACCCCCGATTAGCCCTGCTGAAGGTTTTTGGGGTTGTTAAATGGGCTCAATAGCTGCTATTTTGGGAAGGTGGTGAAAAATGGTATTTCAAAGTTTTTGTTGCAGAACATAAGTAGTCCCAGCAAATCTTGGGTACTTGAAAATGGGGGTGAGCATATTTAAAAGTTGCTATAGTGAAGTATTAAAAATCGTGAAAAATCCACCTTCCGCAGACACCTGCAATGAAAAAAAACACCTGGGGCATATTTGGGGACCCTCGTAGATTGTAGTTCACTAGTTTTTAACTTTGTATCCCCCAATTTTTTTTTTTTGCCCCCAAAATGAAAGTGCTTTTTTTGGGGTCCTCTGAGGTATTTTTCAAAGACTTTTTTACAGTTTACCTTTGGGGAACTGTCTGAAGGTTGCAGGGTGGTTTCCAAACCACCCTGGTTGCAAACCAAAACCCCAGTTCTGCACTTTTTTTCACCGCCCATTCCTTGCTGATACTTTTTCGCAGGGTCGAATGCAATATACTTTTCGCACCGGCGAAAAGTTTTCAAATTGAATACGGTGTAAAAGTAAAAGCAGCGAAAATGACGTCATCCGAGCGAAAACCTTGCAGAAACAGCGTTTTCGCTCCATATTGAATACCGCTATATATCTCTTACAGCATATCACTTGTAGAATAGTTAGAATACAATTACAATGTACTTCATGATCACGCCATGCTGTTCCTGCTCAATGCTTTACTTGGAAGCTGGAATAACAATCATAAGAAATTGGTTGCTTTACAGTTCAGGATTACATTTCTCTAGTCTCCTTCTTACACAACCGGGGTCAGATTTCACTTACTGAGCGTACTGCATAGCTTCACTTCTTTCTTTCAGCATCTCTTGGCTGGCTGGTACATGTAGTTACATAGCTGTACATGTGGCTCCATTGCTCTAAACACATTTCTTAGGCAGCTCTTTATTTCTCTCCCCTTCTATTCTCTTACTCTCTCTATAGCTTTAATGTAAGGAAACACTCTGTATAAGTGTATTACTCCTCACTTGGGTTCTATTGCACCAGATCACCAAACAATAACTGAAAAACTACATAAAAATACATTTTACACAAATGGGGGGGAGGGGGGTGAAAGTCTTATCTCCCCCCGCATCTTGTGCTAAATAAAAAAAAAAGAAAACCATTGCTTGATTTAAATGGAGAAACCAGTCAGGGTTAATCTCTGCTGACCAGTGAAGACATAGTCACATCCAGGGAGACTTGTGCAGGACAAGTGACTGCTAAAATAATATTGCCGGATGGTGACTGCAGAGGACTGCAAATAATCCTGGAGTTTATTGGGCTGGCTGTTTGCACAAAGAACTGAGTGATCATTCACAGCAGCAGATAACTGGGCTGTTGGCCACGCCCCCCGTCTGAACGCTCCACTGATTTTGGTTCCAGCATACCCGACGGAGTTCAGCGTGCACGCCGACCACCGGAGCGCTTCAACACAGCGGCAAAGTTTACTCCATCTGCCGATCAACAGCACAAGCGTCAAGGGAGGAACAGAGAAGAAGGAAGAGACCGGGAGGCCCACTCACCACCATACCACACTTTGGGGGATTCGCATTTGGACACCATGCATAACAACAAGATGAGGTAGGAGGTGCGAGCACCCATTCTCATTCAACAATACATACTTCCAGCTGACGAGCTGTGATTAAGAGACCATTGTGACCAAGGTACTACCTACCTAACACATTTATATCAGAACGGATTTATTGAACCCCCTTTTTCTCTTTTGCATTATTCATATGGTTACAGTAATTGTGACCACATTTATATATCATAAAAAAATTTTTGTCCTGTTTTGATTTCTTTTGTATAAGATTGTGTATATATTTTCTATTTTATTATGCCAATATATCTCATTATTGACGATTTTTAATAACTTTCTTATCGATATTATTAAATCATCATTATTTTTTTACTGTACTGTGATTAGTTTCAACTCATTATTCTTCATATGCTGCGCTATTAAATAGACACTAACTTTCTTATTACATACCTATACACCGGTGATTAAGGGAAAAACCACCTGTGTCTATAGCTGCAACATCACCCTTATCCCACTCCCCTTACCATCCTAGTCCCAAGTAGCGCACTACACCATCCACAACACCCTAATACACAAGATAAGCTGCAATTCTCCAGCCATGTTTTGCCATGAATTTTTTGGCTACTAAATTGTGGACTATTTTTAAACAGACTGATTGGGCCTGATTCGGAGTCACATACAATGCCGATATTCATGCAAATGGTCGATGTTTTTCCATGTGCATGTGTCTAAGATGCTAAAAATGTTGCACAGCGCATGTTTCCCATGGTGTGTACACCCAGAACAGTAGTGATTGAGATATACGGTCTCAGAAATATATTGTAAATGTATTGGGTGTTCTACAGTAGGTGGTAGCTGGTAGGTAGCTGGTAGATGACTTTTCAGATGCATGGAGGCGCACTGGCTGATGAGCACATTATGGGAACATCTCAAGTGTGTTGCATGATTAATTGTAAACTCAAAGGCTTATCCACTGATGTTGGAGGCCTTTCGATGTTGTGTCTGATGGTAGCGCCTACAGATGTACCAAGTGGGATTTCTTGCATCTAAAAAAGCATAAATTGGGCATCTCAGTCCTTTCACACTTAGCAGAAAACTTGTACATCAGGGGAAGGGCTTTTACTAGCCTTAGTTTAACCCACTATTGTGTTATTCCTGTAAAATGTTGGGGTTACTTACTGCATGCAAATTAACTCCTCTTTTCTGTCTGTTTCCCTTAGTGCTGATTGGCTGGTACCTTATCTCCATTCACTTTATCTCCATCCAATGCTTAGTAAATAGACCCCTACCTTATACATTACGGTGCCAAGTTTAGTAGAGCATGGAACACTTGTTTGAGAAGGGTCATTTAACCTGATGAGAATTAAGGTTTCCCATAAGGAAGAGAGACAATTACCATTGTATTGGGTAATGAAACCTGAACTACTGATGTGCCCAGCTATAACGTGGCATCACAGCGCTATCTCTCACGTCACATATGGCGCGCCACACACCACGCCATGAGTCGCGCCACAAAGAAAGTTTATTAGTGAAAAAAGTCATTACGTGTAATACAACATTTTGCCCACCAGATGTCACTTTTCCTAAACTACATGGCGCATGCGTCAGATTTCATTAAGTGTAATACAACTTTTTGCCCACCAGGTGTCACTTTTCCTAAACTACATAGCGCATGCGTGTGATTTCATGATGTGTAATACAACATTTTGCCCACCAGGTGTCACTTTCCAATGTACCGTACGGTATGTTCTGTATCACCGGCCGATGATTGTTTGACAGAAGCTTAGACATTAGACTTTACAAACTACAGAACTCTATTAATGGGTGAAGCGTGTGGCCTAGCGGTCTAATGCCTAGTCTCACTGCTTCTCCTCTCTTCTTGTTCCGTGGGTTCGAGACCTTGAAAATACAGTATGTTTTTTTAATTTATTTTTAAAATCTTCACTTAAAATATTCAGTATTCAATACAGTACATGTGGAGCGCATGTCTGCCCAGTGCTTCGGGAGTCAAACAGCGAAACTAGGATTTTTATTATTGTACATACAGTACTGTACCTTAGAACGCAAACTTGCGTCAATTCCGGCGCTGACATGAACGCGGACATTATAGTTATTTATTATGACCATCAAGTGGCAATGGGCCCTGTTAAAGAAACTGGTTTCTGTATATCAAACTGACTGCGCGTTTAAACCGCAAAATTGCGTCAATGTCTGCGCGTGCCCAGTGGTCGGATTTTAATCACAATGGAATGTGTGCCCCATGTCCAGTGGAGCCAAGCCATACATTAAGTTGCGCTATTTTATGGCGCATACCCAGTTGTCTGTATTGCCAACAGTACTGTTGAATTTTCACACTAGTGCCATTCTGCACTGTCCGAGACTTACAGTACCGCACAGTATACACAATAGTAAATTCATTATAATATATAACATAAAAAAAAAAATACATGAAACAAAACAGTATTTGGGTGCCCCAGATGGAGGTGAACATCAGCTGTGTGAATACGATAACAGAGCACTAACATTACCAAAAATCTCACCTTATCCTGATGTCGAAGGGACCGCCGCTCTAACCATACAGTAGAAGCCTGTCTCTCAATTCACGGTGCACCCACTACTGTACAGTATGTCTGCAACTATGGATGTGGATGTTGAAGCAGCCACTACTATTGTAGTGTATATGAACTAAAGGAACCTGAAAACTTGAAACATCTGCATTACAAATGGCAACATCAAGGAAGTTAAACCCCTCCTCCACATTACAAATTATATACAGTACAGTATAAGCTACATAGCAGTTGCTTGACCGTTTCTTTCGATGACAACTGGTAAGACTCTATGGAGATGATCAATATAATTGTTACACTGGGCACGTGTCAATACTGTTCTCCAAAACTTCATTATCCCATCCAAAAGTTCCTGTTTAGTTGTTGGTCATCAAGTGGCAATGGGCCCTGTTAAAGAAACTGGTTTCTGTATATCAAACTGACTGCGCGTTTAAACCGCAAAATTGCGTCAATGTCTGCGCGTGCCCAGTGGTCGGATTTTAATCACAATGGAATGTGTGCCCCATGTCCAGTGGAGCCAAGCCATACATTAAGTTGCGCTATTATATGGCGCATACCCAGTTGTCTGTATTGCCAACAGTACTGTTGAATTTTCACACTAGTGCCATTCTGCACTGTCCGAGACTTACAGTACCGCACAGTATACACAATAGTAAATTCATTACTACAGTACATAAGGTGCTACAGTAGTGGACTAACAGCAGTTTGTAGGGCAGATGCAGAGCGCAAACTTGCGTCAATGAAAATGCTGTCTTAGACTTGGTAACATTATTAATTTAATATGTTTAGTAACTGATAGTTGACTGTGTATAAGAGAGGGGTCTCTCTAGTACAAACTGACTCGGCGTTTAAACCGCAAAATTGCATCAACTGTCAGCACAGTTTGCGTTGTGGTAACTTATAGCCAGTTCTGATGAGTTACGGTACAAATAGGATCTCTGGCTTGTGCCCAGTGGCGGGGTTGCAATGCATTGCCAGTGGTGCTGCGCCATAGCCATACCCTTGTAGCGCTATGGCTATGTACTGTACGCCATGGCGTACAGTATGGAATATCATACTGTACAGTACCAGGTCATGATTCACACACAGTGAAAGTGTGTTATTATTACACTGACTGTGTAATAATAATATTAAAAATAAAAAGTGTAACCTTGACTGTCTAATAATAATGAAAAGCTTCATTATTAAGCTTCCTGGTTTCGAACCTGGGTTGTACAGATGTCTGCAATGTAGAAGTACAATTTCTTACCTCTACGCTACAGACGCCTGAGTACTGTATGTCATCGTATGGTACTGTAGATGTCACATAAAGTACTGTAGAGGACTAGGAGAGACTTGTGAGCAAGGGCTTAGGTGATCCGTCTTGCTTACACTTCTCTCCTTATGTTCGAGACCTTTATAATTTAATGGATTTTTTTAATGTTCACTAGTGTACTGTAGTTCAGTCTTGTTATCCAACCCTTACAAAAATCAATCTATTGTACTGTATATGTGCCCAGCTACAGTACTGTAGTTTGTTGCTCCATACGGTACGCCATACAGTATACCGCATTGTTGCGCGCTACACTGTGGCGTATTGAGTCTCATAGCACTGCGCATGCCCAGTTGTCTGTATTATACGGTACTTATAACTGTAGTTGTAAGTACAATACGGTAGACATTGTAGTGATTCCCTGACTCTAGGAACTACAGTACAGTAGATGCAGTAGTCTAGGGGGCTAATGCCTAGCACTACTGCATCTACCATTTTCTTGTACCGCTGGTTCGAGACCTTTAAAGTACATACTTTATATGGTAATTTTATTTTGTTTTAAATCTTCACTAATACAGTACATTATCCAGAAATTCTGGTATTTCTATGCCACAGTACTTTGACCAAAAAGTCTAACCTTGTTAATAAAAAATAAAAAGTGTAACCTTTCAAGCTTCGAACCCGCAAAAGGGTTGTACAGGCAGCGTAATGTATTGGTTTGATTATTTACCATTTCACTACAGCCGCCTGCAATACCAAGGTTGCACCTGGCTTGAGTGTTTCCTACAATACTGTACGTCATCGTATCTCAGGCGCATGCCCAGATCTACTGTATACCCATTTAGCGCTTTTTTTTTTTTTAACTAAACTCAGTACATTTTATATATTAGGGGGTAAATGTACTAAGATGGTAGTGCTATTAAGTGATTTTGCCCATAGCAACCAATCTGATTCCAGGTATTACTGTACAGTATCTTCTAGAAGGTGCTACTGTAGATAAATGCTAAGTACAGTAGAATCTGATTGGATGCTATGGGCAACATACTGTACAGTACAGTAACTTCTTAAATAGAACTCCCATCTTAGTAAATTTACCCCTACAAGTTTCACTTTTTCCCCCCAATTTTTTTTCTTCCACCCCCCAAAATGAAAGTGAATTTTTAGTGTGTTCTGACTTTTTAAAAAAAAAAAACTTACGCAGTTTACAGTACCTTTAGGGGACGTTGAAGGCTTCCCGCAACATTGCACCCCAATTCACGAAATTTTTCCTCCTGCTATTCATACAGTAGGCGAAACTTTTTTACATACTGTCTTACTGTACATTGCATTGACTTCCCGCCTGCAGTAGGCAGAAAAGCTTTCAAATTGAATACAGCGATAATTTCACACCTGGCAAAATGACGTAAACATACAGTACAAACACCAATTGTATAAATTAATGACAATTTTTATTTAACCTACAGTAACATGCTTTACAGAGGGGGGGACTTCTTTAGCCCTACTGGGGGACCGAGGACTACACAAAAAGAGTTGGCTTTTAATTTAAAATCATCACTGGCACTTTTGGCCTCAGATTCAGAGTTTCACCTATACCAGGTGCAGACTCTACTGTGCATCAGAGTGCACCATAATATAACATAAAAAAAAAAATACATGAAACAAAACAGTATTTGGGTGCCCCAGATGGAGGTGAACATCAGCTGTGTGAATACGATAACAGAGCACTAACATTACCAAAAATCTCACCTTATCCTGATGTCGAAGGGACCGCCGCTCTAACCATACAGTAGAAGCCTGTCTCTCAATTCACGGTGCACCCACTACTGTACAGTATGTCTGCAACTATGGATGTGGATGTTGAAGCAGCCACTACTATTGTAGTGTATATGAACTAAACGAACCTGAAAACTTGAAACATCTGCATTACAAATGGCAACATCAAGGAAGTTAAACCCCTCCTCCACATTACAAATTATATACAGTACAGTATAAGCTACATAGCAGTTGCTTGACCGTTTCTTTCGATGACAACTGGTAAGACTCTATGGAGATGATCAATATAATTGTTACACTGGGCACGTGTCAATACTGTTCTCCAAAACTTCATTATCCCATCCAAAAGTTCCTGTTTAGTTGTTGGTTTCACATCAGACCTAATGAACCTCTTCAACTGGGCCCAGACCATTTCAATGGGATTCATGTCCGGTGACCTACAGGTAAGTAAAAATAAAAAAAATATTCAGTCACAGTACTGTACTTTAGTATAAAGTGTACTAGAATAATTACTGCTTGGTACTGTACATACTTTTTGGTACAATAAACAGTTAATACAGTACTATAAGACAATACTCACTCTGGTGGTGTGCGTTCCCAATTTATCCCTCTCTCTTCCATGAATTTTGCTGAAGCCGAATGTTTGGGATCATTATCCTGGAATAATCGATGTCCTGATGGGAAGCATTTTCTCACAAATGGCACCATACAGCAATCTACTATTTTTTCTTGGAAGAAGGTCTTATCCATGATGCCTAAAGAGATGAGAAATTGTCAGTAACAAGCATACACTGTACAGGACTGTAAATCATTTTTAAAACAAGCATTACTGTACTGCACCTTCAAAAATATAGATCGGTCCTGCACCCCAACGAGATATACCTCCCCATACATGGACTTTTAACGGATGCTTCGGACGTGGTTTAAGTGAGAGATGTGCACGGTGTCGGAAGGACAGTCTTGAGAACCTCTCAAGAGAAACCGGAGTTTCTACTGTGAAAATTCTCTCCACTCTCTATCCACCATCGTGCTTGTTCAACTCTCTTTACTTTATTAACATCCCTTATCATGGGATTTATCCTGTGAAATAAAAACAAGTTTTAGTTTACTGTCATGTAAAATCAGTGCATTATTAATATACAGTATATATATTTTACAGTATGTACAGTACCTTGTAGGGCCAAAAGTCCATCCCAGTTCCTTACGCATCCGTTTGATGCTGGAACAGGAGATGTCGAGGTCACATTCTGCTTTTAGAATACGTTTGATTTGTAAAGCTGTACACTCATCATCCTCACAAGTCAATTTGTGCACAATCTTTTTGACGCTCCTACGGTAGAACACATACAGAGCATATAGCAATTATTGGACAGTTAGTGTTGAAATTGGAACACAATACAGTACCAATCTAGCAACATACAGTATACTGTAATAAAAAAAGGTTTATGTAAAGTACCTACCATGTGCATTTAGAAGGAAATCTATATCTGGTCCGCGTTCTCTCAAATGCATGTAAGCGCACAGTCTGTAAACTAACAAGAACACCACACTCTTTCAGCCAGGCATGAATCTGTCGTGTTGTTTTGTGTTCTTTTTTCATGCTTGCAATTATCTTGCTGATGGCTTTGCTGATTTTTGCCATGTTTGACAACAATATCTGTGTAAAGAACAAGAGAAATACGTTACAGTACTGTTGCTGAGTATACAGACTGAGTACAGTATACAGTACATACAGTAATGTAATGTTCAGTATCTTAAACACAGGGGGTTATTACATTCTTACTGTACATCAGCCATAACATGTACAGTATAACCAGCAAGTAAATTTCATTTTGCAGGCTATGTTTAATAAATGATAGTTTTGAGCTAATTTGTGATATATATTTCCCAATTTAATCTCACATCAAGCTTTCATACAGTATGCCCCTAAATACGCAAATATGCATCTACAGTACTGTATGAAGGAGACAAACAGGACAATAAACAGCAATATTGCGACTGAAACAAAAATGGTCGCCGAGCAAAACAAAACGGTACCGTATATGCATTGAAAAGTCGCTGCGCAAATCAGTGTCTAACACAGCAAACTGCAAAATGACCGTGAACCTAGCAAGCTCCCATACTTACAGTACCAGTGGGTTGATACTGTAGGAAACAGCTGTAGAAGCTCACGGTACAGCAACAAAGGTGACTCGGAAGTCAGGCAGAGTTGCCGAGGTACATAAGATCACGGTAATGAGCAGCAACAACAGTGACTTAGAAGTCAGGCAGCGTTGCAGGTAGTAGTACAGTATCTCAAGGGTTCATACTGTTGATACGTGCCGATGAGACAATCCGAGCAGCAAGTCCGTACAGTTAAGTAGCAGATTCACAGTGTGGATAGCTTGTGCGGTCTGAGATGCTCTTTTATGCTACCAGATACAAAAGAATTCCTTCCCGCAGAAAATCTGGCCGCTGATTGGTGTATTTGAAATATGCACTTCCTTGTGGTCCAATGGCATGGCAGAGTTTCGGCGGCAAGGTTTGGCGCTGTACTTTACAGTACTGTACTGTATATCAGTTGAGATATTCACACATTTTATTACTGTTGAGCTGACACCTACTGTACCTTACCGTACAGTATGTAATTACGGAGTGTTTTTTATATACCTGTATTTATCATATTTATTATCTTGTGCCTCTATACAATCTCACAATAGTGGTTAGTGCTTTAACAGTTTTAGCACTGTGTAATCTCCTATATTTACCTGTATATACTGTATAACACACGCACAGTCTTAGGAGACAGAAAAAGTACTGTAATTGTTTACAGTGTTGTAATGTGAAACATTTACTGTATACAGTACATGTACAGTATTTCCAGTATTTTACTTAACATTGTATTTAGTGTCTTTATACTTGTGTATTTCAGAGTGCACCGAACTGTCAACATGGTGAAGAGCAAAGGTTTTTACAACGGAAACGAATCTTGCCCACTTCCACTGACCAAAAGGCTGAGTGCACTAGTCCCACAACGGTCTACAAGCAAACCTTCCAAGAAGAAAACAGGTAAGGAAAATTTACAGGTACCTCTTCTAGTCAAGGCAAGGAAGAATGCAAAGGCGAAGAACAACACTTTGCAAGTGGACATCAGAGAAAATGGACCAGGGAACGTGGAGCAACCCATGAACGTCCCGAACCAGGAGGAAACACTAGTCATTTATGGGCCAGAAGAATTGGACACCTTTGAGCCTCTTGTTGAAGATGTATCCTGCTCACCAACTCGGCGAAAACTGTCATTCCAAGAAGATAACGCATGCAAATGTAGCTGTGCCAGGATGGTGAGAGACCTCGTCGGAAAAGTTGGTCAACTGGAAGCGAAAATTGACAACTTGAAAGAAGAGCTGAAGGAAGGGCTGAAGGACACCATTGCAGAAGCAATGAAAGAAGCAATCCGGCAAAGTAAAGAAGAATGGCAAGAGGCCGCTGCGCAGAGTACCAGGAAGAGACATGACCAGGCAATCCAGTATGAAATGGTCACACCGGATGAATTTGAGCCTGAGGAGAACGACGATGATTTCAACTTGGAGACTGACCCATCCTTCCACTTGCTACATATGGACAATACAGTGGCATCAGAGCACTTGGACATGACACCAGTGCCATCATGCAGCCTGCCTCAGTGGGAGAGTACACCAGTGGCATCACATCGCCTGCCTGAACGGTCAGTTGAAGAATCAAGGATCAACAATGCAGGCATGCCTGTACTTTCACCAGGAACGCCTGTCATGTCGAGCACGCCAGCACCACTGACTGTATTTGGAACACCCTTACCAGATATACCACTGGCTGTGATCAACGTTGAGAAGGACAATGAAATTTACAGAGCTGTGAATTGTGAGATGCATCGATATGCACAAGCTATATTTCAGGAACACGTGCCCTACGACCTGTATTGCAATTGGACGAAGCGGGTGAACTTTGATGGAAGTCGGAAGAAAGTGCCAATCCCCAACAATTTAAGAGAAGATATCCTCTCAAGATGCCGGACAAGATTCAGGATTGGAAAAGAAGAACTTACTCGGATAAAGGACACGCTGAATGGGGTGCTGCGCATGCCAAGGAAACATGCATGGAGGACAGTCACGCATACAAGTACAGATCTGCAATCAACAAACACGACTTGAAGGGACTTGTCAGAAGACAGGAAGACCCGGCGCCGCCGCTGTCCTGGACGTGGCAACGGCAGAAGAAAGAAGCTGAGGACAGGAGAGGACTAAAGGGGTGGAAAGCAAAAGAGCTAAAGAAGTTCCACCCCTCAAAGCCTCTTCCACCATAACAGGTACCGGTAGGCCCTCTGTGAGGCCAACTGTACTGTACATTAATTTATATTGTAGTTTGTTAGGCTGCTGAGATACAGTAGAGATGATATTACTGTTACAGTAGATTAGTGTGACACTATTAGAGCAGGAAAGGGCCTTGCATGGCATATTGTCTTTCCTACAGGGACCTCTGTGTGGGATTGAGTGGGACAAAGAACAAGAGTATCTCCGGTGAGTATTGTACCTGTGTGTCTGTCTTTTACTGTCTGTTTGTCTCTGCCTATCCTCCTTTCTTCAGGGCGTACAGTGGACCTTGCACTCTGATACAAGGTAGAGTCTGCACCTGGTATAGGTGAAACTCTGCATCTGAGGCCAAAAGTGCCAGTGATGATTTTAACTTAAAAGCCAACTCTTTTTGTGTAATCATCGGTCCAGTAGGGCGTATCGGTCGGCATTGAGTAAGGACTGTTCTCACGTCATCTCTTTCCTCCTAGGTACTGTAGAGTAGTCGTGTCCGTGTCCAGCTTGGAACTCCAGGACATGCCAGCGGCAGAAGAAAGAAGCGTGTGACAGTAGAGGACTACAGGGGTGGAAAGCTAAAGAAGTTCCCCCCCCCCCTCTGTAAAGCATGTTACTGTAGGTTAAATAAAAATTGTCATTAATTTATACAATTGGTGTTTGTACTGTATGTAATTCAGTCTTTAAATGCGCCTGAGACCCAACACGTGCATCTGTAATTAAAAAGGTACAAAAAGTCAATAACACAAAGATGCAGAGGTGTATCGTCCTATTTGCCAGGATTTCACTCACCAGGGGCGCGCAAAAACACGTGATTGGCTAAAAAAAGTTTACTGTTGTCGTGTATTTATTAAGTTAAAGCTCAGACAGAGATAAAATTGTAGATACAGTAAATAGCACCAAACAATCAGATCCTAACTGTCACTGTACAGGGTGTGTTTGAAAAATGACAGTTACAGTAGTAGCTAATTGGTTGGTGCTACTGTATTTACAGTTTCTCCAATTTTATCTCTCTCCAAGCTTTATGAAATCACCCCTTAAGAGTGGTGTGCAATTAATAAAAGTACAGAATGGGTGACTTACTTTTTAGTTGCTACCGTATCAATAAATTTCAATACAGTATACTGTACTTTATCCACAGAACCAAGTAAAGACAGAAAACGTTGTACTAAATAAAATAAATTTTAATAAAAATCGAAAATAAACAAAAATAAAGTGAACAAAAAATTAAAAAATAAATCCACCAAGTGGTGGGCCATCTGGCGATACAATGCCAAAAA
Organism: Taudactylus pleione; assembly: GCA_031769625.1. Taxonomy (NCBI): domain Eukaryota; kingdom Metazoa; phylum Chordata; class Amphibia; order Anura; family Myobatrachidae; genus Taudactylus; species Taudactylus pleione. Next base: position 6,593,648 of record JAUIMM010000137.1, on the reverse strand, counting down.
CATAATTATTTGTTCTGTAGGGAGAAAAAAAAGGGTACAGTATTACAACACTAATATACAGTACAATATTGTACAATCTTGACACTACCGTAAATACTGTACTCTACCTCGAGTCAGGCGTGGTCCCTGCCTCCCTTGGGGTCCCTGCCTCCCTTGGGGTCCCTGACTGAAGACTGTATTGGAAAAAAATATATTCACATTAATAGTGCTGTATTTACTGTACAGTCTAAACATTGCTACACCAAAGGTCATTATACTGACTGAAGCTTCAGGCTGGCAGATAGAGGGATACTTTAGGTGCAGTGTAGATACAGTACAGTAATGATTGATGACCCTGCACTGAACAACTGCTTGTTCAGAGTAGGCTCGTCACTTACTGTACTGACAAACGACTGCATGATTAAAATGTCGTAATCATGCAGTGGTTGTCATACTGGTATTTTTAAGTGGATGGGCACCTTTTAGAGTGATGTCCTTTATAAAAAAAAAAAAAACACAAAGTGTGGAAGGAGAAGAGGTTGGAGATGCGTCTTTGTAGTACAGAAGAGAGAGAGAGAAGCTGTGAAAACAAAAAAAGGATAGAGAGAGACAGTGCAGAAGAAGACAATGTACAGTTGTGTAGGGTACAGTACTTACACGGCCTGTGAGGCCTGCTTCACCCCGCTTCTGGCAACTGGCCGGTGGGGCGTTGTGGATGTGGCCTTCCACGTTCCCGCACTGTGGGGAAAAAAAAAATATTCCAGTTACACAAGTAGAGAAACAATTAGTGTGTAAGGAGAAGAGGTTGGACATGGGTCTTTGGAGTACAGGACGAAGAGAGAGGCAGTGTAAAAAGGAGAGCACAATGTACAGTAGTGCACGGTACTTACTCAGGGTGGCAAGCCGCATTCTAAATGATGAAAATGAAATGCCCCTGGAGGGTGGTGGTGCTGCTGTTTCTGCCGCGGTTGGTGGTGGTGGTGGTGGTAGGACTGTGGACAAAGAACAGTTTCCATCAAAACCATTTGGAAACACATAAACTGTGTAATGGTGCGTACACACTACACGATATGCTCCCTGAGTCATCCACTTTATCGCCTAGTGTGTACGCACCATAAATCTTGAACAGAGCCTCTATAACAACAAAAAACAAACACAGACCGAGGGAGAAAAAGAGAGAGGGAGGGGGATAGGGAAGGAGAGAAAGAAAGAGGGAGAGAGACAGAGAGAGAGAATGAAAAGAGATAGAGAGAACAATGCACTGTACTTACGCAAACTGTCGCTGGGGCTGGGTGGGGGTACGGTCTCTGGTGATGCTGTTGAAAAAAATGACAGTACAGTATGTTACAGAAAAGAGAGAAGACGTTGGAGATGTTTTAAGAGAGAGAGAGAGAGAAACACGGAGACAGGGAGAGGGAGGGTTAGAGGAAGAGAGAAAGACAGAGAGAGAGAGAGAGAGACTGACAAGGTTAAAAAAGGAGAGCGATACAGTGCTGTACAAAACAATGTGGTGTACTTTACTTACGCGGCATGGAGACGCAAGTCGGTGGGGGTGGTGGTGGTGGTGTTGCCACCATTGTTGGCGGTGGAATGACTGTGGACAAAGAACAGTTTCCATCAAAACCATTTGGAAACACATAAACTGTGTAATGGTGCGTAAACACTACACGATATGCTCCCTGAGTCGTCCACTTTATCGCCTAGTGTGTACGCACCTTAAATCTTGAACAGAGCCTCTATAACAACAAAAAACAAACACAGACAGAGGGAGAAAAAGAGAGAGGGAGGGGGATAGGGAAGGAGAGAAAGAAAGAGGGAGAGAGACAGAGAGAGAGAATGAAAAGAGATAGAGAGAACAATGCACTGTACTTACGCAAACTGTCACTGGGGCTGGGTGGGGGTACTGTCTCTGGTGATGCTGTTGAAAAAAATGACAGTACAGTATGTTACAGAAAAGAGAGAAGACGTTGGAGATGTTTTAAGAGAGAGAGAGAGAGAAACACAGGGAGACAGGGAGAGGGAGGGTTAGAGGAAGAGAGAAAGACAGAGAGAGAGAGACTGACAAGGTTAAAAAAGGAGAGCGATACAGTGCTGTACAAAACAATGTGGTGTACTTTACTTACGCGGCATGGAGACGCGAGTCGGTGGGGGTGGTGGTGGTGGTGTTGCCACCATTGTTGGCGGTGGAATGACTGTGGACAAAGAACAGTTTCCATCAAAACCATTTGGAAACACATAAACTGTGTAATGGTGCATACACACTACACGATATGCTCCCTGAGTCGTCCACTTTATCGCCTAGTGTGTACGCATCATAAATCTTGAACAGAGCCTCTATAACAACAAAAAACAAACACAGACAGAGGGAGAAAAAGAGAGAGGGAGGGGGATAGGGAAGGAGAGAAAGAAAGAGGGAGAGAGACAGAGAGAGAGAATGAAAAGAGATAGAGAGAACAATGCACTGTACTTATGCAAACTGTCGCTGGGGCTGGGTGGGGGTACGGTCTCTGGTGATGCTGTTGAAAAAAATGACAGTACAGTATGTTACAGAAGAGAGAGAAGACGTTGGAGATGTTTTAAGAAAGAGAGAGAGAGAAACACAGGGAGACAGGGAGAGAGAGAAAGAGAGAGAGATAGGGGGAGAGGGCGAGAGAGAAAGACAGGGAGAGAGAAAGAGAGAGATAGAAAGAGAGAGAGAGAAAGAGAGAGAGAGAGAGAGAGAGAGAGGGGGTGGGAGGGAAGGAGAGAGAGAAAGAGGGAGAGGGGGAGAGGGCGAGAGCGAATGACAGAGGGAGAGAGAGAGAGGGGGGGGAGAGGGAAGGACAGAAAGAAAGAGGGAGAGTGAGAGAGAGAGAGAAAAACAAAGACAGGTTTACTGGATTCGCTGCTCTCCAGCTCCACAATCACTATATGGAGGTGTTCTGCATAAAAAAAATAATAATACACTATTGTACAGTACTCAGTGTGAAAGTAGAGGGTAAACATACTCAACTGTAACATTACTACTGTATACAGTATACTGTACTGTATTACAGTACAGTATTAATACAAAATGTCCTACAGTATAAAACTGTATACAGTACTTACTTGGCTGGGGAGGTGAGTCTGGGTCTTCCTCTTGCCCTGGGGAGGGCTGAGGCACTTCAATGTCTTCAACTAAAATACACAAGGACAGAAACAATTATTGTGTAAGGAGAAGATGTTGGAGATGTTTTAACAGAGAGAGAAACAGAGGGAGACAGGGAGAGAGAGATAGAGAGATAGAGAAAAAGAAAGAGAGAAAAACAGGGAAAGAGAGCGAAAAAGAGAGAGAGAGAGAGGAAAATGAAAGAGAGAGAAAGATAAAGAGAAAGAAAGAGGGAGAGGGAGGTGTACTTTACTTACAGGGCAGGGGGCTTCCTGCAGCCTCCTCATCAATGACGAGTCTGTCTGCGTATACAATATAAGATATTATACAGTACAAAAAATCAAAAAGGTAGTAGCATGACACTATTGTGTCCATACTGTAACTGTTGTAATCATTACCACTGTCATTTGAGGAGGCTGGAGAAGATGCTGGCAGTGATGGTGGTGGCGGCGGTGGTGGCGGCGGTGGCGGCGGTGGTGGCGCTGCCACGGCAGGGGGGGCTGCTGGCCCTGTGGGGAAAAAAACATGTCATTAAGAAGCATTTGAAAACAAGAGTTCAGACCTCTATTCCAAATTGGAGAGGGATTACGGTACAGTACTGTAGATGGCCTCAGTAGTGTGTACTGTACTTACTCTGAAAATTCAGCCAACTGGGCCCGGCTGCTGGCAGTGATGGGGGTGGTGGCAGTGATGGTGGTGGTGGTGGCGGTGGTGGCGGCGGTGGTGGCGCTGCCAGGGCAGGGGGGCTGCTCGCCCTGTGGGGAAAAATACATGTCGTCATTAAGGTAGATGGCCTTAGGGATTTAGCTATTGATTAAAATACAAACCAGTACAGTATACTGTAGTACATAAACTACTGTAGTCTGTGAAGCTGGCATTGGGGCCAATATAAAACAGTATGGTACTGTACTGTACTGTATATAAAAAAAAACATACAGTCCAGTAAAGTACTGTATGACCAAGTGGTGCAACGTTACACATAGGCTATGTGGGTGGCACTGTCGCCACCCCACGAGCTTCACAAGATGGCACATGCGCATGACACTGGAGCCCGAACCCAGCGGAGGACCCCGCTGAGGACTTTGCGAGACCTCGCCGGAGGGGTAAGTACTGTATTAATAAATACAGTACAGGTGGAATTTTCGTTTGTATCACAGTGATACCAAATGAAAATTCGCCCTGGTATTTCCCTTCTTTTGTACTGTACTGTAAATGGGGCACAGAGTGAGTAGTGATAAGATACCAGCCAATCAGCTCCCAAATATCATTTTTCAAGCACAGCCTGTGAGATGACAGTTGGGAGCTGATTGGAGACCCCTGAATCTGTCCATGACGTACAGTAATAATGTCAGACTTAAAGGGGCAGGCCCAGCACAGAAAAATAGTGTGTACAGTACTGTAGGTTAACAGATTTGGTCGACAGACATTAGAATGGTGAATCAATCAACTTGCCTTTTGTTACTAATTTATTAATCAAACAAGCCATGTCGACCAATAGTGTGTAACCCTTTAGTCCATGTACAGTACTGTAGATTTAATCAGCCTGTCAATCAAATGTCTGCCAGTCATGTCAGTATGTGTTAACAACTGTCAGTCATCGTCAGATACTGTACTATCCAAAACCCTACAGTGCAGAGTACAGTAATGTAGAGTATGTCAGAGTCGTGCATTGTAATGTATTCGTTATTGTACAGTATACTGTAATTCATGTGATTATACAGCAATACTGTACTTATTTCACCTTATACGCCTCCGGATGCGCTCTAGGCGAGGCCTATCCCTCCGCAGCAGGTCACTCCACCAGCGCTGCAGTGAGCGAACAGAGCGGCGCAGGCCATATAGCGTTTGTATTTCTCTGCTCGCACTTCTGTAGGTGAGCTCTTTGTCTTGGTTAGTGGCGAACGCTTGGTCCCGCCACTTAACCAAGACAAAGAGCTCGCCGGACAAGTAGCGTCTTGCCCTCATAGAAGCCATTTTGACTAGCCCGTGACGCACGTCGTTCTTCGCACGATGCACGACGCACGGCGTCCTCCTACTATGGGACTGGAGTAATACAGCCAACTGCGCATGCTCAGTGATAGCATAGCGCTACATGGTGTATGGCTTGGCGCCACAGATCCCATTGTAACCCCCTCCATTTCTAATCCATCGCAGCCACCGTAGCGCCAACCATGTAATACAGAGAGCTCTCTCTCCTACAGATCCCACTACTACCGTACTTAGTGTGCAAGGTTGGAGCAGCATCACCAATGTCATCAGTTTGGGATGCAACGCTATTTTGCGCATCAAACGCACAGTCAGCTTTGAACACAGAGCGCTCTCTCACAGATGGAAAGCACTCTCAGACACAGTCCAAGGGACGTAGCCATAGTGCGCGAGGCTGAGACCGCATATGCGTTGACGCATGTTTGCGTTTTGCGGTTTCTGGGCGCACAGTTTGTGATGCAGAGGCCTGTCTCACATTCTAGACAGTAGTTTCACTAACAGTTCCTGCAGTTATGAAATCACTATTCTGTGGTGCTAAATTGTAGGTCACCATCACTTTTGAATATTCAGTACTGGCACATTCATAGCGGCACACTAGTTGTCCTAGCAGACGGGGGATGGTGTTTTTTGGCAATGGTGACAATTCGTAGCATTTTTCAGGACACTAGGGCAGAGCTGACTGCTTACAGTAAATGGATTAACAAAGCTTCCTTTATTATGGTAATGTGAGGCTCTTGGCTTGCTTTGGGGGAAGGGACCTGATGCACTGTGTATGACTCTGGGCCCACTGGGCATGCGCAAGAAATCCCATCGCAACCCTCCTACTGGGCATGCGCCCGCCAGAGATGGAAATGCAACAGAATACAATACTGTACCAACTGCAGTAATACAGCCAACTGCGCATGCTCAGTGATAGCATAGCGCTACATGGCATATGGCTTGGCGCCACAGATCCCATTGTAACCCCCTCCATTTCTAATCCATCGCAGCCACCGTAGTGCCAACCGTGTAATACAGAGAGCTCTCTCTCCTACAGATCCCACTACTACCGTACTTAGTGTGCAAGGTTGGAGCAGCATAACCAATGTCATCAGTTTGGGATGCAACGCTATTTTGCGCATCAAATGCACAGTCAGCTTTGAACACAGAGCGCTCTCTCACAGACGGAAAGCACTCTCAGACACAGTCCAAGGGACGTAGCCATAGTGCGCGAGGCTGAGACCGCATATGCGTTGTCGCATGTTTGTGTTTTGCGGTTTCTTGGCGCACAGTTTGTGATGCAGAGGCCTGTCTCACATTCTAGACAGTAGTTTCACTAACAGTTCCTGCAGTTATGAAATCACTATTCTGTGGTACTAAATTGTAGGGCACCATCACTTTTGAATATTCAGTACAGGCACATTCATAGCGGCACACTAGTTGTCCTAGCAGACGGGGGATGGTGTCTTTTGGCAATGGTGACAATTCGTAGCATTTTTCAGGACACTAGGGCAGAGCTGACTGCTTACAGTAAATGGATTAACAAAGCTTCCTTTATTATGGTAATGTGAGGCTCTTGGCTTGCTTTGGGGGAAGGGACATGATGCACTGTGTATGACTCTGGGCCCACTGGGCATGCGCCAGAAATCCCATCGCAACCCTCCTACTGGGCATGCGCCCGCCAGAGATGGAAATGCAACAGAATACAATACTGTACCGACTGCAGTAATACAGCCAACTGCGCATGCTCAGTGATAGCATAGCGCTACATGGCGTATGGCTTGGCGCCACAGATCCCATTGTAACCCCCTCCATTTCTAATCCATCGCAGCCACCATAGCGCCAACCGTGTAATACAGAGAGCTCTCTCTCCTACAGATCCCACTACTACCGTACTTAGTGTGCAAGGTTGGAGCAGCATCACCAATGTCATCAGTTTGGGATGCAACGCTATTTTGTACCCACATATGCGTTGTCGCATGTTTGCGTTTTGCGGTTTCTGGGCGCAACATAGCCACAGTATGAAATCACTATTCAGTGAAATACAGTACAGTACAGAGCCCTCTCTGGGCACTACAGTGTCCAGAGCAGACAGTGATAAAAAAAAAATATACAGTACGGTACAGTATATTCTTTTCCAGTGATCGAACCCCGGACCATAATTCTACCAAAGTGATCACCTAACCACTAGCCCACACGACAGCTACAGTACCATGAACCACAGAGAGTGGCCTCATCCTTGTGCACTCCTCCCGCTGCTGTTTTTAATAAAAAAAAAATGTCATACTGTAATGCATCCCATATCAGTGAAAGCTGTGCGTGCATCTAATTATTCTACAGTATCGGTTATTCCGTGACAACAACTCCGGCAACTTCTCTACTATTCAGTTACTGCACCGTACCGTATGTACAATACAGTATGTGCAGTGATTTGTACAGTATATTATGCGACATTAAAAATACAGTATGGGTTGTGCGTTCATGCAAATGCTGTGAATATGATAGACATTCAGTACAGTGGAGCACTCGCCACCCAGCGGTTAAGCACTATATTACATGCAATTACAAAAGTGGAGCACTCCACTTTACATGCCGTACCATATCCTTCGTTGAAGAATACCACGGTATTCCACAAGTCCATGGCGCGACTCAGAGGCCTGCACGCCACGCCACAAGTCCGTGGCGCAACTCACGCCACGCCATGAGCAACAAAATAGCTGGGCAGATCTGTATTAACATAGAAACATAGAATTTGACAGAAGATAAGAACCACTTGGCCCATCTAGTCTGCCCTTTTTTTCCTTTTGGTAAACTCAACCCTATGTGATCCTCAGTTCTTTGTAAGGATATCCTTATGCCTATCCCAAGCATGTTTCAATTGTTTTACTGTCTTAGCCTCTACCACCTCTGATGGGAGGCTATTCCACATATCTACTACCCTTTCTGTGAAGTCATTTTTTTTCAAATTTCCTTTAAATCTGCCTCTCTCCAATTCAGTGCATGCCCTCATGTTTTAGTACTTGTCTTCTTTTGAATAGGACAAGAACAATCTTTAGTGGGTAATGAATCTCTAAAGTTAGCGATCCCACACGGTAATCCAACAAGTGTGATGTGATCAGATTAATGGAAGTGTGTCTTTGAAATTTCTCAGGAGTTGGCATTCAAAATATCCTGATATACAATAACATTGATAGGAACTGTTGATATTGATAAATGGAAAGGATTAAGAGATACGTTAAGGAAAAGCCTAATGAGTGCAAAGCATATACTGTACATTAAGGATAGAAGCATCTAGTTACAGTATGTTTCCCTCATCAGATTTTGTAGCATAGAGAATTAAGACAATAGACTCAGAGAGTCCAGACTCATTGGTAGCTGTTCTTCCAGCAATAATAGTGTTAGCTAATAAAAGGAAATCATGTGCACCTAGACAAGACAGAGTGGAGAAAAGAGAATTACTATTTAAATCTAAAATGCAATTGTATGATACATATCAGACAGATGAAAATTGGATTTTACAATTACATCAGAGATCTAACTACAGTATGTTCTATGACAAGGAGAGATACGATTATGAAATGACATATACTTATAATACTCCTACCCATACTGATGATGATGGAAATTAAGTTCGTCACTCTTAAGAGAGAAATGAGAACAATGAATTAGTACTACATAAAGAGAAGAGTGGTACTAAAATAGCAACAAATTTTGCCAAGTTGCACATAGACTACATCACTACAACTGGTAGAATACAAAGTAGTGAAGCACAGCAACAAATATTTTTACAAGCTCCCCTGAGAGTATTAACTACTGATGAAGGCAAGTTATGGTCAATCCATGTCTCTTGGACCAGACAAAAATTAAACTAGATAACTATATGTATCAAGGGCCTGATTCAGATTTAGGAATAGAGTAAGATATAGCAAGTAACTGTGCATATTGGTAAAACTATGTGGCACTACCGGTGGGGGAGATTTAAAATGTTCAGAAAGATTTAGATTTGGGAGGGGTGCGTCCAAACTGAAATCTAAATTGTAGTGTAAACATACAGCTATCCAGCATATGTGAGCTACATGTAAAAGCAGCCAGTATTTACCACACATGCAAAAAAATGTATGTATTTGCACCGCTTGCTTTGCAGCATGGTTTGTCCAGATTAGAGATGTGCGCCGGACCATTTTTGTTGGATTTGGATTTGGCTCTGATTCATCATCTGGATTTGGATTTCCCAAACTGACATGACTGGTTTTGGATTTGGATTTTTTACAAAAATTTACAAAAAAAGCTAAAATCACATAATATGGGCTCTTTTTGTTCCTAGAGTATTATTAACCTCAATAACATTAATTTCCAGTTATGTACAGTCAACTTAGACCACCTCACAGCTCACAATATAGTTTTCACCATTATTGGCCAAAGGCTGCAGTGAGCTGGCTGGTTACCCTGCAACAGAGCAGCTGCACAGGCACCATAGTTTAAAGCACATCTATGAAACATTGCCAAACAGCAGAGGCAGAAATGAAGGTAATGCAAGATGGAATTGTCCTTGGGCCCTCCCACCCACCTTTATGTTGGATACTAAAAAGGACATGCACACTTTAACAAATAAAGCACCTCAGCAACAGGGATTGCCACTTTTGTGACTGAAGTTCTTGGTTTGTTTGGGCCCCCAACAAAACACAGTTAAGTTGCAGGTGTAATCAGAAAAATGAGGTAGGAACAAGAACATTTACAGAGGAGAAGATCATAGCAGAACTCTCAAAACTGAAAGTGGATAAATCAATGGGGCCAGATGTGATACATCCAAGGATACTAAACGAGCTTAAAGGGGTGCTGTTAACACCATTAACAAAATTATTCTGTGGAAAGTAGAAGCAAGAAAGAGACAAGCAACTACCGACCAGTGAGCCTTACATCAGTAATAGGGAAATTGATGGAAACACTCTTAAAATAAAGAGTCATAGATTATCTCAAATCTAACAATTTGCAGGATCCCAAACAGCATGGTTTTACTGGGGGGGAGATCATGTCAAACAAATCTTATTGACTATTTTGACTGGGTGACTGAGGAAATAGATAAAGGGGGGCAATAGATATAGCTTATCTAGACTTTAGTAAGGCTTTTGATACTATTCCACATCACAGACTGTTAAATAAACTGGAAAGCATGGGATTGGGTCCAAAGGTAGTTGAATGGATAAGATCATGGCTGCAGGATAGGACACAGAGAGTTGTAGTAAACGGAGTGCAATATCAAGAGGGAAATGTTACCAGTGGAGTACCTCAAGGATCTGTACTTGGACCAGTGCATTTTAATATCTTTATTTGTGACATTGCAAATGGTATTGAAGGGTTACTATGCCTTTTTTCAGATGACACAAAGGTATGCAACAGGGTAGACAAACCAGGAGGGGTAAAAGAAATGATTGATGATCTAGGTAGACTAGAGGAATGGTCAAGAATGTGGCAACTACAGTTTAATGCCAAAACATGCAAGATCATGCACTTGGGTCTCAAAAATCCAAAGGCTAAATATAGTATAAATGGCACTATACTGGAAACTACTGAAGAGGAAAGGGATCTAGGAGTCACTATTTCAGGTGACTTAAAGGCAAGCAAACATTGTAACAAAGCAATGAGCAAGGCAAGTCAGATGCTTGGTTGCATAGGGAGAGGAATCAGTAGTAGAAAGAAAGAAGTGATAATACCACTGTATAGGTCATTGGTACATCTTCATCTCAAATACTGTGTTCAGTTCTGGAGGCCATATCTCCAGAAGGATATTAATACAAGAGAGACTGTACAAAGAAGGGCAACTAAAATGGTTCAAGGTCTACAAAACAAAACATACCAGGAAAGACTAAAAGATCTTAATATGTATAGCTTGGAGCAGAGAAGGAATAGGGAGAACATGATAGAAACGTTCAAATATATAAAGGGTTTTAACAAGGTAAAGGAAGGAGACATTCTTCAAAGAAAGAGAAGTATTAGAACAAGAGGACATGTTCTAAAACTGGAGGGTGATAGGATCAGGGGAAATTTTAGGAAAAATTACTTCACAGAAAGGGAAGTGGACAAGTGGAATAGCCTCCCATCAGAGGTGGTAGATGCTAAGACAGTAGAGCAATTTAAACATGATTGGGATAGACATAAGGATATCCTTCAGAAGAAGTAAGGATCAATAAGGGTTGAGGTAATAATATGTTTAAAAATGGGGCAGACTAGATGGGCCAAGTGGTTCTTATCTGCCGTCAAATTCTAAGTTTCTATGTTTCTACCTGAATGAGGAGATGTTGTAGTGACATATGTCACTTGAGTTGCCAACTTGCTCACCAGGAGCTCTTTGCATCTTTTAAGATCTGGGAAAGTTGGAAAGAAAGATATAGCATATGACTTAAACCTAGGATCAAGCACGGTTGCTAAAATGTAGTGATCAGATTTCAAGATATTGGCCACCCATGGATCCTGGCGAAGCAAATAAAGACTTGATCTACAAGTCTGCCATACTTTGCGGATTTGCTTTGTTTAATCCCCTCCTTCAATTTCTCAAGCTGATTTTCCAAATGCCTAATTAGGGGAAACACCTTTCTCAAGCTCGCAGTGTAAGAAATCACATCACATGTGGCTACTTCAAATGGTGTGAGCCCCTTGGACAATACGGAAAGTACTCTTCACTGTGCTGGGCTAAGGTGCATTCCCCCTCCTCTCCCAATGTCAAGGCTTGTTGTATAGCTGTGGATGGCTTTTTGCTATTCCTCCGTCCGCTGAATCATACAGTGCATCCGGAAAGTATTCACAGTGCTTCACTTTTTCCACATTTTGTTATTTTACAGCCTTATTCCAAATGGAATAAATACATTTTTGTCCTCAAAATGCTACACACAATACCCCATAATGATGTGTAAAAAGTTTTTTTGAGATTTTTGCAGATTTAATAAAAAAATATCTAGGAAATCACATGTACATAAGTATTCACAGTCTTTGCCATGAAGCTCAAAATTGAGCTCTGGTGCATCCTGTTTCCACTGATCATCCTTCAGATGTTCCCACAGCTTAATTCTAGTCTATGTGTGGTAAATTCAGTTGTTTGGACATGATTTTGAAAGGCATACACCTGTCTACATAAGGTCCCACACTTGACAGTGCATGTCAGAGCACAAACCAAGCATGAAGTCCAAGGAATTGTCTCAAAGCACAAATCTGGGGAAGGGTACAGAAAAATATCTGTTGCTTTGAAGGTCCCAATGAGCACAGTGGCCTCCAGCATCCATAATGGAAGAAGTTCAGAACCACCAGGACTCTTCCTAGAGTTGGCCGGCAGTCTAAACTGAGCGATCGTGGGAGAAGGGCCCTAGTCAGGGAGGTGACCAAGAACCCGATGGTCACTCTATCAGAGCTACAGCATTCCTCTGTGGAGTGAGAACCTTCCAGAAGGACAACCATCTCTGCAGCAATCCACCATCAGGCCTGTATGGTAGAGGGGCCAGACGGAAGCCACTCCTTAGTAAAAAGCACATAGCAGCCCAGCTGGAGTTTGCCAAAATGCACCTGAAGGACTCTCAGAAAATGAGAAACAAAAGATTGAACTCTGTGGCGTCAATGCCATGCATTGTGTTTGGAGGAAACCAGGCACCACTCATAATCAAGCCAATACCATCCCTACAGTGAAGTATAGTGGTGGCAGCATCATACTGTGGGGATGTTTTTCAGTGGCAGGAACTGGGAGACTAGTCAGGATAGAGGGAAAGGTGAATGCAGCAATGTACAGAGACATCCTGGATGAAAACCTGCTCCAGAGTGCTTTTGACCTCAGACTGGGGTGACTGTTCATCTTTCAGCAGGACAATGACCCTAAGCACACGGTCAAGATATTAAAGGAGTGGCTTCAGGACAACTCTGTGAATATGTTTGAGTGGCCCAGCCAGAGCCCAGACTTGAATCCGATTGAACACCTCTGGAGAGATCTGAAAATCCAGATGGTTTACAGGACAGTTTAACAAGGCATAGTCACATTTATTCTACAGATTCTCAAGCAGTCTGTGTATGATAGTAATAAATAACCTGCTATTCCCACTTATTAAAGTCACACCTGAGGGTTGAGATTGGTCAGAACAGATGTGGGAGGCTGAAGAGGAGACTAGGGTGGCATGAATAAATATGGGTAGCTTGAGCCATGACTTCCTCATGTGTTGATGTGAGGAGGTAGATGAACTGCAGTGGATGATGGGCTCAAAGGCAAGGACAGGAATGGAATGTATTTATTATACAGAAGGTTGGAATGAGATTTGAAGATGGTATCGGACTGGGACTGATGATGTGGAACTGATGATGAGTTGAATAGAATTGGAATTGATGATACTGAATAGCCGAGTAGACTCAGGGCCTGATTCAGAGCTGAACGCTCTGACCAGAGTGCTCGCTCTGAACCAGTGCCCTCCTACCTGAAAATGGAGCGGCCTCCTGGCTGCTCGCATAGCTGTGTGTGACCACCCACAGCATATGCGAGCGGCCAAAAAGATGGTCGCGATGGTCTTTGACCATCGCGACCATCAGGCTTGCGATGAGACCCTGCGGTAGGGACTCGCAGCCGCAAGCCCAGGAGTGATCAAAGCCAAAATCACTCCCACTGACATCATTAGTGATGTCAGTGGGGCCGGCTTCAGACGGTAGGTGTTCCCATGGGAACGCCTCCGTCTGGCAGCCACGCCACCGGCATGCCCACCAAAGGGGACGTGCTGTCAATCAACATCGACAGCACGCCCCCTTTGGTGCGAGACCTGGAGAGCCCGTCGCTATCTGGGTCTCGTGCATGTGCACGACGGAGTTCCCTCCATCGTGCGCGTACGCAGTGGGGAAACATTGACCCCGCTTGCGAGCGTCCTTTGCTCGAGAGCGGGTCTGAATGACCCCCTCAGTTTGGGACTGAAGATGCTGAATTGATGAGTAGGATCGGTTTGAGACTGATGATAAATTGATGAGTAAGATTGGTTTGAGACTGATGATGCTGAATTGATGAGTATGATCAGTGTGAGACTGATGATGCTGAATTGATGAGTAGGATCAGTTTGAGACCGGTAATGCTGAAATGATGAGTAAAATCGGTTTGAGACCGATGTTTGGAGATATCAGATGGGACCGATATTTAAAGATATCAGATAGAACTGATGGAGGCATATAGGAACAAGTCTCAGTGGAAAACCAGACTGGATTACTAGATGGAATAAGAAACTTATGTAACCAGACTTGGAACTGGAATGGCATAGACTGGAACCATTCAGAGTACCTAGGAGCTCAGCACACAGCTGTAACTTCAGCAGAAACAATGATGTACTGGTATTGAGAGCCAGTCAGGAAATGTACTGTAATTTATAGGGGTGGATCCCCGGGGATTGATTGCTTGATTAGCTGGTCTGGGAACAGCGCTCTGAGTAGAGGAAGAGATTCAGGTGACTGAGTCCAACATGGCTACATCCATACTGTGGTTTTGGAGAGAACTCTGTTGTGCAGCCTGTGTATTATCATGCTGTGATGACACATGCTGTGATCAAGGGGCTGCGGGGAGCCATGTCCACACTCAGAGACAGAATACTGAGCAGATTGGACAGGAACAGCACAGACAGTCATCAGTACCAGCTGGGAGCATTGTGCAGCGTAAGCAGACTTGTGCTATCTGGGAGTGATGCACAGTGCAAGTGGACCTCAGCACTAGCTGGGACAGACACCAGAGAGGTCAAAAGGTTGTTTTTAGAGTCCAGAGTATGATAATTAATTAGTGCAAGTGACCATTGTTTTAAGGTGGTAGCACTGTCATCACTGTGTCCATTTTATGTTTATATTATAAAATACAGTTACAAGTGTTATCTACAGTATTTAAATATTTGAACAAAATGCTATTTTACATATTATTGTTATAATTTAAACTGAAGGAGCTATAGTTGTAATTAGTTTTTATTTTCAGACGACAATTTTATTGACTTGTACAAGCAGCCTCTCCAGATTTAAATGCACCTTGAAAACACAACTCGGTCATAAAGCCTACCATACTCCTCACTCACTAACTCCATCCTCAGACCTTCTGATTCAACTGTTAACCCCTTCATTTTAGCATATAATCCATCAGCAGGGTCCTCTTCTCTCATCCTCTCCTCATAGCAATATCTATGACAACTGTGGGCTAGCTGTATGTGCTGGAGTGGGAGTGAAGCTGTAAGGCCTAATAATGTTATTCCTCATACATGCCATTAATGGTAGCATAAATGGATGCTGCAAAATGGGTAGGACAGATATAGAGACCAGGTGCAGGCTAGACAGATAGCCTTTGGCTGTAGCAGAATGTAGGATATCTAAGAGCAGACTGCAATTACACTGTCACTGAGTGCCAGGGGCACAACTGGACAGACTACATGAAACACTGGAACTGGGTCCTGGAACATTAGTTGAGCAAGCTGCAATAATATATTCTGTGAAGCAATACTAGATAAGGCTTGTTGTATTATACTGGAGCAAAATGCTATAAAGCAAATACTGGAGCAGGTGTGCTGGAACACACAGGCTAAATGCTCTGAAGCAAATACTGAACCAGGTATGCTGGAACACACTGAGGCTGAATAATTACAGATATTTGCCTAAACATTTTACGGTGTTGCAGGCAGCCAGCAGGGACATGGAGGTCCACAAAGTTACAGCACCGGAACGACTAATGGTACCAGACTCTGGGTTGTGACAGTTCCTTTAAGCAACATTTTCTCATTCATACAATGACTGCAGGGTCATCGAGAGCTGTTTTATCTTCAACCCAATGACTCACCAGTGTGTGCTCCAACAAGTTACCGTACAATGAGTTGCCCTGCTCTTGCTCCTGTATTATTCCCTCCATGTCTATGGTTTTATGAATTGTATTACTGCTATGTACTTATGAAATGGCAATGTTGTTTACTGTACTTAGGTCCTGATTCATAATGGATCGCAACTGCAACAGTGTACGCAGATCGGTCAATAGTGCATACTGCGCATGCGTATGCTTCGCAGTGTGCATGCATGAGGTTGCATTGCAATTGCATTGCGAACACCTACGCAGATACAAAGCAGTCACAGACTGAGGGATGGGACATCAGCGTTTGGGGGTGGTGATGGAGGAGTGGGTGCAGAAACGCAGGTGTGTTTTCCAGTTTGAATGCCATTGCTTGGGCGTGAATAAATTAGCCACTGTGATGGCATACACAGCAATTTATAAGTAAGGTCACACCTGTTGTAATTGTACATGAGGGGACGATGTTACTTGATGTTCCAGATGTATATGCGGGACTGCAAGTTATTATGGATGTGCAGTAGTGGGCGTCTCTATGCTGGCTGTGCGATGGCTTTGCATTCATTGCATTCATTAGCATATTTTTGCAGTAGAGCTGCGTGCATAATCGCAGCCATGATCACAATAGTGATCTGTAGTGAATCTTGCCCTTAGACTTTTATTTGTTTTATATACCATATGGCACAAGACACCCAGCTCAACTGAGCTGCTTCCTTATTCACATTGCAGATGCAATGAAAAGCTGCTCATAGTGTATTAGAAACACTAGGCTCTGAGTTTAATCACACCAGAGTTGGTTTTACACACATACTGTACAAAGTCACAGATGAAGCACAATAGAACCTAGTGTGAGGAACAGCAGTGGCTGCTCACAGCAGAGGCCTCTTTGCACAGATTCAGACTCAGTTGCACACAGATGTAACAATGTTGTACACTCCACTGACCAGTGCATTCTAGCAATACAGTTATTTTGTTTCTATGAGGTTTATTACACAAGATGCTTTGTGCAGACAAGTCGCATGGTACCAGGCACGCAGAGAGGGGTTATTTGGTGCGACAGAGCAAACCGTAAGAAAGGACACATCTGTATGTCCAGACAAAATACCAACATGTTCAGAATGCTAACAATCACAATCTTGACTTGACAAAATGTCTATATGTTCAAAATGTAGATAACCACAACACTAACATTTGTATTGTCGACATTTTAACTGTGTCAATATTTTGAATGTCAACATTTTCACTGTGTTGACATTTTGCAGGTGTCGACATTATTACTTTCAACATTATGGTGTCGACCTTTTTGACTAATTGTGATTGTCAACAACATGACTGCATACCATAATAACGCACACCTGCAATTTTTACTATACAGAATACTGATGCTGTTTTTTACAAATGTCCTTGTATATCGCTTAAAGCTAATGTCTGGGCAGAATCATATCCATTTCAGAAAGCAGAATCAAGCTCATATTAAATTAATAATTAAAGCAAATTCAGGCATGAGAGGACGACAGGCACATAAAATCATTTTATTTAGTAAAATAACTAATGCAGGAAAGAGTTGACATCTTGCTCCATATTAACTAAATATGGTTGGGACAGTCCTATCAGTAAGCTAATAAACTGAATAGGTTGTCTCTGATTAATAATGTATCATATGAGACTTTTCCTTGTCTTAATAAACAGGACTTTTTAAAGAATTGATCACATGACTTGATAAAAACAAATCAATGTGGAATTACATTAATATTTTAGATATATTCTGCATACAACTTTATTTATGTGACATACAGTCTAATCTTCAGTATGGTTAAAACTAACAGTTAGTGAGGTTTATGGTACAGATTATGTTGAGAAGGTTGGGGCCTGGGCCAGGTAATGATGATTAGGTGGGACAAATGACCCCTTTAAAACGTTTTGATCGTGGAATGCAAGAGTGACTGCGCAAACCAGTAGCTTACCATTGGTCTGTAGGGAATCGGTATGAAATATTCCCGGCAGCACCTGGCCGACAAAAGCAGAGTTCCCGGCAGTGGAAGCCCGACAGCGCTGGAAATCCCGATCATCGCTAAGGTAAGTATAAACTAACCTAACCTAACCCCCTAACCCTAACCCTCCTTAGTGGTGCCTAACCCTAACCTACCCCGCAAGTGCCTAAATCTAATCCCCCATCTAAGTGCCTAACCTTAACCCCCTCCTTCCCCGCTGCCTAACCCTAAGTCCCCCCCGGGGGTGCCTAACCCTAACCCTCCCTCCCCCTAGCCTAACTCTAACCCTCCTGGGGGGGTGCCTAACCCTTAGTCCCCCCTGTGTGCCCTAAACCTAACCCTCCCCCCTGCAGCTGTCCGCTCGCGGCACCCGGCATCCCTTCGATCGGGATGCCGGGCGCCTGTCTCCCGGCATCGGGGAAATGACAGGCTTCTAGATATAGACGCCCGGCATTTCACCCTCGCCGGGATATGACAGTCGGGAAGCCGGCTGTCGGTATTAAAGCAGCTGGTTTCCCGATTGTATACCGTCTGCAGAATAGAGCCCCACTAGGCTGTGCACTCAGGAACTGTTTTTGCCTGGGGGAGGTCACAATGTGGCTAATGCCACATTGCCTGCAGCCCATTGGGGGCACATGGGGAGCAGTCACACAGGACCCAGTAGTACTCCCTGCTTGCTACAGTGCAAGAAGCCGCTTATAAGCTTTGCATTAAAAATAAAAAAAATATCTGCAACATGTATGGATAATGTTCATATATATCTGCTATTAATAGAATATGGCCCCAAAGCAGCAGTGAAAGTCAGAAGCGTAAGAAAAATGGCTGAAAATAACAAGTCTGTAATGTTCTCAGTGGCTAAACAAAGCATAACAAAGATACTGGAGGCTCAGTCATGGAAGTGTAACATAAAGATGTTGCTAATAAGGGAAGATACAAGGAAATATACCCAAGAGGGCAGGCTTATTCCACTTCTTGATCTTTTTATCAAGTGAAAGAAATAAAGTATCTTCTCCATTAATATAAATCATCATATTCTGCACATATTTAAAGGTGAAGCTAAATAGAAATATAGGAGGAGTTATTGAGAGTACTGTACATGAAGGATCAACGCTCTAAAAGTTTGATATTAAAAAGCTATATCAAGATGATCAGATTCAGGGGCAGGATATGCAGGACTACAGACCTAAAATTTTAGGTCACTTCATTGGTACTGATGTACTGTAAAAATAACAGACTTACAGAAAGCAGATTTGCAGCTCAGTGGTTGCCCAGAAAGCTAGGAACTGCTTCTGACTGCACTTAATGCTAGATCAGACAATAAGCTCACACTAAACTGTGCCATAGGAAAACAGATAGCTGAATAGAAAGTGTGCAGGTGGTGATGATGTACAGTCAGGGGCGGATTGGCCATTAAAGTCAGCGGGATGTTTCCCGGTGGGCCGACCAGACTATGGGGCCGCCTGGCTCCACTTTGACAGCCCAAACCTGCGAGCGGCCCGCCCACTGTAGAGTGTCTTTTGTGCTGGTCCTTTACAGCCAACCACGTCACTATTCGGGGGCCTTCTTGGATAATTGACAGCCTGCCGGCGGCTCGGCGCATCCATCAGTCTGTGCCTTCACAGGCACTAGCAGCGGGAAGCAATCGGGAGGCCGACTGCCTAAATACCGGCAGCCTGCTTCCCGACTGTCATAACCCAGCAAGGGTGAAATGCCGGGCATCTAGATGTAGATGCCCGTATTTCCCCGACCCCGGGAGACCGGCGCCCGGCATCCTGATCGTAGTGATGCCGGGCGCCACCAGCGGACAGCCGCTGGGGGGGGAGGGTTAGGTTTAGGGCTCCCGGGGGGGACTTAGGGTTAGGCACCCCCCCCGGGGGACTTAGGTTTAGGCAGCAGGGAAGGGGGTGGTTAGGGTTAGGCACTTGGGGGGGAAGTTAGGGTTAGGCACCCCTAGGAGGGTTAGGGTTAGGATTGGGGGAGGGAGGGTTAGGCACCCCTGGGGGGGACTTAGGGTTAGGCACCCCCCCGGGGGACTTAGGTTTAGGCAGCGGGGAAGGGGGTGGTTAGGGTTAGGCACTTAGAGGGGGGATTAGGGTTAGGCACTTGGGGGGGAAGTTAGGGTTAGGCACCCCTAAGGAGGGTTAGGGTTAGGGGGGTTAGGTTAGGTTAGGTTAGCACATACTTACCTATCCACGATCGGGACTTCCAGCGCTGTCGGGCTTCCGCTGCTTCTAACTCTGCTCTTGTCGGGCTGCCGCTGACGGGAATCGAACCGCTGGCCATGCGGCCGGCGGTATTTCATACCCATTCCCTAGCAGCCCGTCGGCTTCTACCACTGCCGCCCGCTTTTCCCATCCCCACTGTGCCTCATCTTCACACACTGCTCAGTATAGGCTGCCTGTCACTGAGACTCAGAGACAGGCATCCTGGGCAGTCTATACCGAGCAGTGTGTGAGAGCTCCGCTGTGCCTGTGTCTCTGAGCGCAGGTGCATGTTCCCAGCCAGCATTCCTCCCCTGCTCTCTCCTCCCTCCTCTAGAGCCAGATACTGGGCTTCCAGTTTGTACTGTGAGGCTGTCACTGTGTTATGTACTCTTATGCAAATGTATAAGTGTATATGAATAGATATGGGTGTATGTGTGCATATATATAGCTATGTATATGTCTAGTTGCTGTCTGTATATTTGTGTATGTGTCTGTATATATGTTCCTACAGTATGTTTATGTGTATGTACCTATGTATATGTGTATATGTATATGAATGAGTGACTGTATGTATGTATGTATATACCTGTGTATATACATATGAGTGTCTGTATGTACCTATGTATATGTCTATCTGGTAACTGTATATGGATATATGAGCGTCTATGTGTGCGTGTTTGTACCTGGTTATTTATATATGTATATGAGTGTCTGTGTATGTACCTATGTACAGGGGCATTTCTTGAAAGGAGGGGGCCCGTGTGCAGTCTCCGACTCGGGCCCCCTCCTCTCCGCCTGGCAGCCGGCTGCGCACTGAGCTGTGGGCAGCCAGCACCGGATTTATAGACTTTGGGCACTAGAGTGTGCCCAGAGTCTATAGTGTATGCACAGGTCAGCAGGAAAATGGCCACGGCGGCCATTTTCCCTGTACTGCGCAAATGACGGGAAAATGGCCGCCGCGGCCATTTTCCAGTCATTTTACAGCGCCGGACCCTCGTGCCGACGTAGGACTCCGGAGAGGTAAGTAATATTATGAGTGCAGAGTGTGCGGTGTGGGGCCTCCCCACACACCCTGCACCCATTATAGATACGTTCCTGCCTATGTATATGTGTATCTGTAATATATGAGTGAGTGACTGTATGTATGTATGTATATACCTGTGTGTATATGTATATGAGTGTCTGTATGTACCTACTATATATATATATGTGTATCTGGTAACTGTATATGGATATTTGAGCATCTATGTGTGCATGTTTGTACCTCTGTAAATGGGTATATGAGTGTGAACTATATGAGTGCATGTACCTATGTATATGTGTATCATGGGAGAATGATGACCTGTCTGTCTGAGAGGAGGGGTTATTCTGTACTAAGGGGACATGTTCTGTCTGAGGGGGCAATTTTGGGGATGTAGTTAATGTCCTGACGATCGGGATGCCAGCTGCCGAAATTCCGGGACCGGTATCACGATCACCAACAGAAAACTGGCACCGGAATCTCGACATAAATGGGGATGCCGACCTGGAATCCTGGCAGCCGGCATTCCAGGGAACAGTACTCACCGTTGAACTATCGGGATGCTGCTGTCAGTGTACTGACAGCCGCCACCCCATCCATTGGAATATCATACCGATTACCTATTATGTGCTAAGTGGAGATGATTATCTGGGGGAGGGGGATCATCTGCTGTACTAGGGGAGATGACATGTCTGTGAGAGGGGATCTGCTGCACTAGGGGGAGATGATCTGTCTGTGAGAGGGGATCTGCTGCACTAGGGGGAGATGATCTGTCTGTGGGGGAGGGTGATATTGTTTGCTAAAGGACAATGGGCGGGATGTACTAAAGGAAAAATGCGGTAAAAACCCCATTTTCTGTGTTTTTACCGCATTTCCAGATGTACTAAGCCCTGGCCACCCTTTTTTCGGCACGGAGGGTAACGCCAGAAAAACCTGTCGTTACCCTATAGACAGGGGCTGGCTGGCATCTTTCAGCCTGGGGAGCAATACAAGCAAGTGGCCCCGGCTTTCTCCAAAAAAAAAAAAATCAACCTGTGAAGTACTCCCATCGTGCAATATCAGCAAACAATTGGTCATCTTAATGCCAAAGTTTGAATCTCCCTTATTTATTAATTATTTAGAGTCCTTGAGGAAGCTTTCCAATAAATGAGATTGAAATGAAGCAATATATGATGGTGACACTGGGCTGGATGTGGGACCAGGGGCGTATCTATAATGGGTGCAGGGTGTGCGGGGCACATGGACCCCTGGGTCCAGGGGGGCCCCGCACCGCTCACCCTGCACCCATAGTTTGACTTACCTCTCCAGAGTCCCACGTCGGTGCGGGTGTCCGGCGCTGTAAAAACAACTGGAAAATGGCCTTCAAGGCCATTTTCCCGTCGTTTGCTCATGTGCAGTACAGGGAAAATGGCCGCCGCAGCCATTTTCCCGGTGACCTGCGCATACTCTATAGACTCTGGGTGCATTCTAGTGCCCAGAGCCTATAACTCCGGCGCTGGCCGCGCACAGCTCAGTGCACTGCCGGCTGCCAGGCAGAGAGGAGGGGGCCCATGTCGGAGACTGCACACGGGCCCCCTCCTCTCTAGAAATGTCCCTGTGTGGGACAGTGCAATGGGGGGGAACAAAAGGCTGAAGAAGGGTGGGGACTATGACTGGAATGGCTGGGGGTCCTAGGTGAGATGTGGACTTGTTGGGAAGGGGGGAGACACTGGGCTGGTTAGGTGGGATACACTGGCATTTGGGGTATCAGTTATAGATGATAAGGGACACTGGGCTGGACAAGGGGAAGACACTGGGTGGGCACTGGGCTGGGGGAATGGGAGCACTGACCTGGGATTGCTGCTGTTCCTGTAGACGACATGCCTGGTCCTGCACACACTCTCCAGCACTTCACACGCTGACAGCTGCATCCTGAGCAGCCGCCCCTGCTTAGTCTCCATCTCCCTGCTGCGGCTGCTGGAAGAGGTAGCGCTGCCACACTTTTCAGTAGGAGCGGGGGAGGGGGGGTCGCAGCCGCGGGGGGGGATGGTTCGCGGCCGCTGGAGGGGGGGTCACGGCCGCAGTGGGGGGTGCGGGGGTGGTGTGTCAGGCTGGCTTGGCTGGAAGAGAGGACTAGAGGCTCAGTTATGCCCAGCCAGCCCAGGCGTGCAGCTAGCCACCAACCGTCAGAGGCAGAGCTGAGGAGACTGGAGAGTGAGGGCTGGAGGCGGGGCCTCCCTCCAGCTCTCTCTCTCTCTTTGTCATCACTGAGGGCTGGCTCCCGATCAGCGCTGGCCAGGGCAGAAAATAAAACAACGGCCCAAACTCCCGCTGAGGTCTACAGGCAATCTGCCACTGGCCGGGAGACATGCAGAGGATGCTCCCAGGCTGCTTAGTTTGTTAAAAGGGCTTCAAGGACGGCCGCACTGATTATCCTTGTTACACAAACTGAGTGGCCGGGGAGCATCCTCTGCATGTCTCCTGGGTGCCAGACGTGCATGGAACATAAGGCAACTGGCGGCCCCATAACACTGAAATTATACCGGCCCGGGGGGCAGATGGCACCCTGCCCCCCGGCCCAGCCCGCCACTGCCTATAGAAGCCTATGGGCTTCTTACTGCACACCGCTTCGCCACTGCCCCGCCATCGCCCAGCGCTGGCCCCCACTCACCTGCTGTCCATGTTGCCAGCCCGCACTCCTCCTGGGTCCTCCGCTGCCTCCTCCTCCTAATCTTCTTCCGGGTGCAGGGAGGAGGAGGAGGAGGAGCCTGGGACTTCATGCACATGTGACTAGCAGGAATCTCCCAGGGCTCAGAGGGGACGGGGTCCCACAGAGACCCCGTCACCCGGTGACGGTGATTCCACAAAGGGCAGCTCTTATCGCAAGAGCTGCCCTTTGCGATATTGTACTAATCACATATGTTAGTACATATGCGATTAGCAAGGTTGCGGTGACTGGCGGAATGGTCACCGCAACCTTAGTACATCCTGGCCAATCTGTCTGTGGGGATATTCTGTGCTAAGGGAACATGACGTGAGAGAAAGGGGGGCTCTTCTGTGCTAGGGCAGGAGGAAGTTACTGGGGAGGCGCAGGATAATGGCACTGGGGAGATGCAGAAAAATGGTGTTGGGGAGGCGCAGGATGATGGTGCTGGGGAGATGCAGATTGTACCAAATGAGCAAATATATTTTATTAAGATAAAATTGTTTGATATGGGAAACTCCCATGTTGTCCTGCCCCAAAACTTAATATGTATTCTGGTGGAACCTCTGTTGCATATTGATGACATTGGCTTTATTCCTACGCAAACATGGACCATGTCATCTCCTGCATGAATAGTGAATACCGACGCAAGACACTGCCTGTCCAGAAAGGATCAATTTCTCCTGAGGTTCCTCGCTACAGAGACATCATATAGGTAAGAAAATGCTCATTCACCTGCTCACTGTGCTTTGGACTGAGGGCATGGCTATCAGCTCCTGGAGCGGTGGGCATGCCCCCAGCATGAGAAAATGAGGGGGTGGCTTGCGGCCATCGCATTTTACATTAGGACACACCCCTTGCAACTAGGCCCCATCCATTTTTTTGGGCGCACATAGGGCCTCTTCCACAGTTTTTTCCAGGGCCACTTTAATTTCCCAATCCGCCCCTGTGTACAGTACTAGTCAGCCAAGAAAATATGGGTACATGCTTTGTGTACAGGAAACATGGAAACCTAAATATCGACGGAATTGTTTATGTACTTTGTAAGGCGCTGCGGAACCCTTGTGGTGCCATATAAATAAAGGATAATAATAATAATAATAATAATAATAATAATAACAATTGTTTGGAAAGTTAGAATAAGTCAGGTGAAGAAGCAACTTAATCATTGGTGTTATAAAAGAGGATCATGTACGGTATAGAAATTGTAATGTAAACTATTGTGAGTGAGTTATCAAAGCTTATACAGTACAACAATTCTGAAAGGGAGGTTACAGCGACAGCCAACAATGGTACAATATTTGGGACCAAGACAGCAGCGAGGTAGCAATCAGTCTCCCAAATTTAAAAGAATTCACAACATTTCACAAATAGTTCAGCTTTGGTATCAAGCTCAATTAGGAACACAAGGAAATTATCAAATGAGATACATTAACACATACACAGCAGCAGCGACTTTAGCGTACAACTTTGAATCAGGCCCAATATGCAGCTTAAGATGAAAGATGCCATAATGAAAACAACATTGTGGGATTTACCGTAACTCTGCCTCTCTCTGCACGCTTTAATACTGCTGGTGATTTTTTAGAAGCCACCATCGGTGCATCATATGGCTATGGCTGTGTCTGGGAATGCCGCCACTTTCACTGACACACCACAACTCTTATTAGCATGCGCATGAGACAGACTTCCCAGGAACACCTACCCCATTTCTGATACCATCCATCCTGATTGCAACAGCACATTTGTGTGTATAGTCATGTTCACGGATGTGTAGTGAAGTAATGGTCAACTTTGTGAATATCTGCTTAGCATGTGGATTGCATGAGTTAGAATCAGACATTTAAATCTGCACCCCCTGCAGTGCAACATGGTTTGAGAAGGTGCAAAGTCACTTGCTTTTTTTTGCTTTGTTCCCAATTCAGAGTCAGACCCATAATGCAAAAGCCTGTTTGGTTTTGATAAAATGGCTAGTAATTTGGACCCGTCATCTGCTAGGTAACTAGCAATGATGTCTGGCATTGTAGGATTTCCTTTTCCTCTATCTACCCCTACTATACATCCCCATCTCTGTCCCATCTCCTCCTTCTTTGCTGTCTCTCACTCTCATTTATGTCCGTCCACCTATCCAGCTGTCTGTTTCACTCTCTTTGCTCTATCTCTGTTCCCCCTCTCTCTATGGTAAAGCAGGAAGAGTCATGGGGAGCATGTGTTGGGGCATCCACAGCTTTGCGAGCGGAATGGAGGCGGAAACAAAACAAAACAAAAATGCCCTGATTCAGAGCGAGCGCTCGCCAACAGCGAGCGGATCTGAATCAGGCCCATTGTGCAATCAAACATTGCTACAGGAAAAAGGGGGCAGGGCAGCCAGTGAGGGCTGGGATGGAAGGGATGTGAGTGATCTTTCCACCGGTCTCACTGCACTTGTGCAAGACAGGTTTCATAGGATTATACAATAGATAGGGAAGCAGAGATTTTTATTGATATTTGAACTTTTTATTATCATACCTCTCTTGAAAGTGAATCTTTGTTGTGCACCAATGAATGTATTTTTTTTTAAGTAACAGTTGTTTCCTCCTTAGGAGTATGTTGCCACATTTACCTGGGTGTGCAACATTCTTGTTAATTAAAAAAAAAAAGCGTAATAATTAATTACTCATCCATATCTTTCTCTGACACCAGTATTTAGTTGTATAATAACAGTCTCATCAAAAGAGTATATTAGAGAGATCAGTATCTCACTAGGCTTCAGATGTACAGTACTTTGTGAATTTTGGAAGAACACCTATTGAAATTGTGGTGTGGACTCTTCACAGTAAATAGCCTTCATATATAACCAGAGTCCACTAATGTATTGTTCAGGTTTGGAGAGTAAAATAGCTCAACCAGCCGTGATACATGAAGATACTGTAATATATGGTATATCAAGCTTGAAAATAAATCAATACTAGAACAAATCATACTGATGACAGACAAAATCATTTATATAATATACAGTAGTTACTGTATGTTTGTACACTGTATACAATTAGAAAAACAAGATGATAGCATATGCTTGGACAAACCCATCACCAAGAACCAAGATTTTAGAAATTACTGTAGAACAAGATGACACTCACATAAGACATTGTTGAGTGATGGTGTTTGAATTATCACTGTTCATATGTTTATTGTGACAATTACTGCACTGTATGAGTTCTGCAATTTAATATAACTTCTTTAATAAAGGCAATGTAACAAACTGCACAGGAACCATGAAATTCTAATAGGCAGTTTTAGGCCTGAAGCATCCTGGGGCAAAATTACAGAAGTCCTTGCACTCCAAGACTGCACATTTAATAAGGCACAGTGAGGGTAAGACCTACTATGTATATATACATATATATATGCTGTGTGTTAGTTTTGGGAATGGAGAAGGGGCGCGGGGCTCTGTGGGCTGGTGTGGCTGGACTGTTTCATGGCACCATAATGTACACTTTTTCACTTCTTTAGTTTGTTTTTTATATATGTATCACTTCATACACTTTTAATTATAACCTCTTACTTATGTAAGACTTAACACATAGGAGTTTCTTTATAATTCTTTAACCATCACTTGTAATCTCGCACTAGTGTAATGCAATGCGGTGGTTCTAATGGGTTGGCCTGGGGGGTCCCGTGCCATGTATTTGTTCCATAGGAGTGTAAGGGACCTGCCTGATAGAGGTCACATGGATGCGGTGGCAAGGCACATAATTATGGCCATTATAATGCTAAGAACCTCTTAGATGCAATATAGCAGTATTATTATTCGGTTTAGCATGGTTAGAGTGTGTACTTGCATTTTTTCTCTTTTTCTGCTTGTAGCTCTACTAGTCTCCGCAGGTAGCACCTCACATTGTGCTTAGGGTGTGCAATCTAGGGCCCCACCCCCTATGCAAAATTTACAAATGTCACTGACTTCCTTATCATATTATTGTTGGTGGTGGCCACAGATCTTATAACCCATAGCTGCTGCTGCCCCAGCTCTTCTTTATTTATACCAGCTTGTCATTAGTGTCATCATGAATTGTGAAGCAGGGTGTAGTATATGTGCTCATCCCCATCCCTCTTCTCCCATTTCCTCTCACACTGTCAATCATGTAAGAAGCTCCAGCTCCCAGTTTACACAAGAAAGATGAGTAGCTGAATAGAGCTGGAGCAAGGCAGGTAACTGTAGTTTTTTAATAGCTTATTGGTGGGAGTGTTTGGGTTAATGGGTGTAGGACATGAATGAGTTAATGGATGCTGGGTGAAAGAGGTTAATGAATGCTGAGAGGGTAGTTAATGTGGGGGGGAGTTTATGGAAGCTGGATGGAAGGAGGTTAATGAGGTCTGAGAGGGGGCTTAATGGGTGCTGGGTGCTTTGGGCGAATGGATTAATGGGTGCTAGGTGAGGGGACATTCATGGGTGCTTGGTGTGGCTGAGGCTAAATGGTGTTGAGAGGGGGTTAATGGGTGATGGGGAGAATAGATTAATGGGTCCTTTGTTAATGTGATCTAAGGGCAAACACATTTTGGGGTTCTGGGAGGGGGAAGTTTAATGGGTGCAGACAGCATAGAGGAATGTTTGAATTTGTGATGAAAGGGCAAATTTATTAATGAATTCTTTGAGAGGAATGGGCTAATGAGTGGTGGGTGAATTGATTAATGGATTCTTGAGAGGAATGTTTTAATGGAACTTGGTGGGGGGAGGTTAGTAAGTGCTGAGTGTGGTGCAAGTGGGTCAATTGGTACTGGGAATTAGTATATTGGTTCCTGTTGAGGTAGGTTAATAGTTGTTGACAATGTGGATGACTATGTTAGGTGGACTCTAGTCTCGGCAATCCCCCCCTGATGGTGGCCCTGAATGCACCTATGATAGCTACAGTTTCAACAAACTGCCCTGATAATAACAATGTACAAGTATGATAAAGCAGATTTTTTTTTGCCTACTCTACCAGTTTATATTTCATATGATTTAAAAACAATTATTCAATGGAAACTAAAATTGTATTCTTAGTGCACAAAACACAATTGATTGTATCACATATCTAAATTATTAGAATTTAAAATCCCTTTTGTAGGACAATAAAGTAGCTTTTACTTTGTTTTGATGTAGATATATCTGTTTGAAACATTTTTTATTATATTTTTTATTTGATAGTACTGTCAAAAATAGTAAAACATTAATTAATTTGAATAAAAAAACAAATAAACTCAATCAGATTTACAATCTGAGCCTCACATCATTGCTGGTTGTTATAATTGGGTAGTTTTACTTGCATGCTGAGAGCATAGAACATAATACAATAATATAAATACTTATTATTTTATAGTTTGTTAAAATTGTAACATGTAAATCATTAAGTAACTTAAAAATATTTTCTGCACCGTTTGGTGAATAAGTTTCACTTTAGTTTAAGTAGCCATTACGGATCATGAGATGTGTAGATGCATGCAGCATGTATGACGTGGTTTTCTCTCTGAAGAGTAAATAGAAAGTGATGTACTTCAAAATGTAACATCATAATAATAATAATAATAATAATAATAATAATAATAATAATAATCCACGCTATCTGTTTCTAATATTTTATTAGGATTATTGCCTGCATTTTCTCTTCATATCTTCTTTTGAACCATGTTCTACTTTTGTAGCCCTGATTATAGCCATTCTAATATGTCTCTGGAACTTATGCTACTTGCAGTAGATCTAAGCATATATGTGATTGTTTGCTGTTTTATTTTTTTCACTATCAAATGAGTAATCAAATCTCTTGATCAGAGTATTCCACCCAACTCAACCCTCTGGAAGAGAAGCCGTCCAAACATTCTCATACTGTATTTTATAAATACTACACCTATTCCAGTGTGCCAAACACATCTATGAAACTTGACACTTTAATAGTTAGACTTTTTTGTTGATTAAACAAGGAACATCGTCTCAGCTCTAACACATTGTTTCAATCGGATAATATCAAAGTTTTTAAAAATTCACTGCAGTTATGTAAACATTCATTAATAAATAAAAACTATTACAATTGCAAAAAAGTTTGTACAGAAAATATATCTTTTTCATTTGAAAGTTATTTCAAGTTGAAAAGTTTCTTTGCAGAGTTCTGCTTTTAAACCCTTTATTAAATCATCAGTTTCAGATTTTCTGTCTGAATTTTAAGCCAAATATAGCAACTACATGTTACATGTGACAAGTCCCATTGCTCTTCATTTTTACCAAGTAACACTACAATCAAGCTGTCAATCAATCTCGTCTCTGCTCAAACTGACAAGTGAACTGTGCTATAGACATTAAAGGAAAAATGCAGGTGGAGATGTAGGAGACTCTCTTAACATCAAATAAATCAGAATTAAAACTTTATTATACACCATATATTGCCTTTATTTACCGTACAATTACCATTCTCTCGTAAATACTGTATATTTAATCAGTTAACTGGTGGCATTGCATGTGATATGATTGCATCCAGCAGTACTACAGCTGGCAATGTTGCATCTCATGCGACCGCGCCACCCTGGCTTCTCCAGAGGAGATCTGTTCTGCACTTGTGCACTCTGACTCCCCGGACCCCCAGAAGTGATGTGTTGGTCTGTGACTGCTGACATCAGTTCTGGAATCGTGCCCTAGAATGCAGCGCGAACAGCACTCCTGGTTGCATGTGCCAAAGATCACAGTGCGAGGAGGAGAACTTAGTCCTCCTTCAAGCACTATTTGGCTGATCTCTGCAACCACCATGAACATACGGCCTCCCCCTCCCCTATGTGCTGTGCTCTGCATATGGGGGAAGAGGTGGCCCTGGGTGGTGTATGTCCATGGGGGTTGGGGGTATCTAGCATCTGTGGGGGTGGGGTAGGGGGTAATATATATAGAAATATGTTGCTAAAGGGGGAGGGGGTAAAATAATAATAAAAAAATATTTGTCACAGGGTAGGAGGGAGGGCAAAGAAAAATGGGGTTTTTACATGGCGGATTGGTTTAGAAAACAGGTACTTTTTTTACTACTACTGGTTTGTGGGTGGTATTATTATTAAGATTTATGACCCCTGGGTGGGAACTTATTTTATAATGGGGGCCTATGAACATGAGGGGATGGGGGGTTGTAAAATACCCCCTAGATATATATATATATATATATATATATATATATATTTCTAGAGTATATATACACAGTATATATACACAGTATATATATATACATATATATATATATATATATATATATATCAGTTGCACAGTTTGAAAGGCACTCTCAGACATATAAAGAAATAAAAAATCAACACTCCATGTGTATGCCAACATTTCAGAGTACTTTAACCTCTTTTATCAAGACATAAAAGAGGTTAAAGTCCTCTGAAACGTTGACATCTACACATGGAGTGTTGATGTTTTATTTCTTCATACATCTGAGAGTGCCTTTCAAACTTTGCCACTGATATTGATACAGTCTCAGGACTGCTGGAAAGAGCACCCACCATTTACAGAATTTATACAACAGGAGTGCCGGGCAAAAGACTATATATATATATATATATATATATATATGTATATATATATATATATATATATACATATATATATATTTATTATTATTAATTTTTTTTAAAATAAATTATTCAAATATATTTTGAAAAATAATTTTAAACCTAATTACGTAATAAAAAAAGACAACAATTTCTGAGTGGTTTACGGGGAAAAAATATTCAGTTAAGTGCTTAAAGGGAAAATAATGCATTACTAAAACAGTAAAACAGTGCTTTCCGTATGGGTCTTCTGGAAGGAAATTACTAATGCTGGCCATACACGCTACAATTATCGGGACTATCCGCCCGATATCGGTGGATCGCCGTGATAATTGTAGCGTGTGGGGGGGCGGCCGAGGGTTAAATATTGCTCGGTCGGGCATGCTGGATTGTCCAGCATGCCCGTCCGATGCAATATTTCCCGTTAAACTGTTGGCCGCATCGAGCAATGTATGCCCAGCGCAGCCGACAGACAGACATTTCCTGTGTTCCTTCCTACAGAAATGTCTCCTCCCCCGGTGGCAGAGCGCAGATGTCTGCCGAATACACTGTGAGAGAAATCTCACAGTGTATGCCGGCGACTTCTGCGGCTGGCAGCCGGCCAGATAAAATGTCTGTCGGTCTGACAGACATTTTAGCTGGTAGTGTATGCCCAGCATATGTTAAGTGCTTGAGACAAGCATCAAGTTGGACTGAGGAGGATGAACATATAAAAGCAGGAAACAGAAGACCTGAAATACAACAAGCTTTGGTGATGAAAGGAAATGTGTTTTAGCTGCACACAAACCAGTATTAGCATGAATCGTCTCCAAACTGAGGAATTGGGATTTCAATGCTTACCCTAAAATAAGGTTAAAAATGGGAAAGGATGCCTTTATCTGATACAATTTAAAGATTTATCCATTCCTTCCTTGGGAAATATAAGAAAGTATACATAAAGTGGGAACTGTAGGTCCAATGATCTGAAATCAATTAGTCTTACACTACAATTGCCTTTAGAGTTGGACATAAAAGATGCCCATTTGCGTTAAACATAAATATGCATCTGCACCAGTGGCGGATTTTACTTAGGGGCTGCAGGCCCTCCTGTAAAATCCATCACCTCAGTGTAGTCAGTGCAGTCCGTGACTGCACCGGCAGGCAGTCTCGGGCAGGAGACACCTCCTCCTGGCACTGCTATTAGTAGAGAGCAGCTTCCAGTAGGTAGACTCTACTCTGTCTTTCAGCCAGTCCTACCCGGCTCCTAGGGGCTGCAGATGATGCAGCCCTTTGGAAGCTGGCGATATGCGCATGTGCGTCTCCCCACCGTTAGTGCAGAATGATTTTGCAGGTGCTGGGACCCGGCCAGTAGACGGTGGGTGAGTTTTTTGGGTGAGTTTTGTTCTTTATTCCCCTTCTTTTCTCGGAGGCGGCAGCCCCCATCCTCTAAGAGGGTAGAAGCGGCCACAGCTATCTTGTGTATATATAGAATTTGCACTGTTTAATAAATGCATTTCATAGATACATGATGTACTAACCTAGGAGTATTGTCAGTCACAAGGAATGTGGATGGGACCACACTTCTTAATATATCAGTAATACTGGAACCTACAGACATCTATGTAAACCTGCAGCCATTAACCCATTCTTCCAAATTATCTAACTATTGTGATTTCCATAAAATGGGCAATCAGTTATTCTCGTAATGACTTCTGTATTGTTCCTCAGTGGTCCCCAATTGACTTTGTGTGTCATAATGTAAATATACAAAACGTACTGAATTCTCTCCTTAGATTGCACAACCACTGTAATGTCTTATACATCATTCATCAAAAAATCATAACTTGCTACCATGGCTATAGTGGGATCACTCAGAGAGTGGGGGGGTGCAAGCTGCACTGATATTTTGGAGTTACCCCATCAGATCATGTCACCAAACAGTGCTGCAGCAATGATGGATGACATGCTCATGCTGGGAAAGGCAGCGAGCATGGATGGGGGCATGACACATGGTCATCCTCCAAAAATAATTATAACCACAAATAAAATTCAGGCGCTAAAAAACATATACAATATTTAAATTTAAGGTAGTTGATTCAATTAGTTGCTGCTCCTACTGAGTACCTCTGGAGTACTCTAAATCCAATATGCAAATAAATTTTTTCAAACAACAAAGAGCGCAATAATTTCTAAACATTAATTACAATTTTAATTATATTCAATATATAAATTTAATTCAAAAACACATAATCAGGGGCGTATCTAACCATTGGCCAGGATGGCACTCGCCAGGGGCGCCACTCGGTGGTGCCACACATGGCCAAGGGCTAGAAATCAGGGCCTCCGATCAGGACTGGTGTGTGGTCTGGGCCCAAGCATCAACTAATGCTTACCGGCGTCTAGGGACTTATTTAGTGATGGTGGAGACGCTGGTTGCAGTACAGAGCCCCGGACCACAAACACTGGCTGTGTGTGACAGACCACCTGACTAAGGAGTCAGACAGCCCAGCCCCTACTTATACAGGCCCGCAAACTGGAAAAAGGAACAGCATCTTCAACACAGCCGGCATCAGCCCTCTGCTGTATACCGTGATACCTTCTGGATTCCCAGCTCCCTGCATCTACCACTGCCACGCGATGTCTGGCAGTGGGCTGGCCTGTCACTAACAGAGACAGAGGAGCCAGCGAGCAGCACTCCTATAAGAAGACAGCAGGGAGCACCTTACCAGGATTATCAGTAAGTTATTTAAAGTAACTACTGCTCGGGAGGCATCTGGTCCTTTTAAACAGAAAATGTGGTATCAATGTGGAGGGGGAACACAGAATATAGTGTGGGAAGGGAAACAATGGAGCACACACAATGGGATAAGGGGAAGGGGAGCTCAGTGTGAAGGGGAAGGGGAGCACAGTATTTGGGATATGGAGGGAGAAGAGGAGCACAGAGTGGGGGCTGGATGGAGGAGGGGAACATAGTGTGAGATGTGGAGGGGAAGGGGGAGCAGAGTGGGGGCTGGATGAAAAAGGGGAGACGCAGTATGTGTGATATGGAGGGGGGAAGGGGAGCACAGTGTGGGATGTGGAAGGGGAAGGGGAGCACAGTGTGGGATGTGGAGGGGGAAGGGGAGCACAGTTTGGGTTGTGGAGGGGGAAGGGGAGCACAGTTTGGGTTGTGGAGGGGGAAGGGGAGCACAGTGTGGGATGTGGAGGGGGAATGGGAGCACAGTATGGGGGCTTGATGGAGAAGGGGTGCGCAGTGTGGGAAGGGGAGCACAGTGTAGGAATGGGGGAAGGGGAGCACAGTGTGGGATGAGAATGGAGGAAGAAAACCACAGTATAGGATGTGGAGGGGAGAAGGAGAGCACAGTATGGGATGTGGAGGGGAGAAAGAGAGCACAGTATGGGATGTGGAGGGTAGAAGGAGAGCACAGTATGGGATGTGGAGGGGAGTAGGAGAGCACAGTATGGGATGTAGAGGGGAGAAGGACAGCACAGTATGGGAAGTGAAGGGGTGAAGGAGAGCACAGGAATGGGATGTGGAGGGGAGAAGGAGAGCACAGTATGGGATGTGGAGGGGAGAAGGAGAGCACAGTATGGGATGTGGAGGGGAGTAGGAAAGCACAATATGGGATGTGATGGGGAGAATGAGAGCACAGTATGGGATGTGGAGGGGAGAAGGAGAGCACAGTATGGGATGTGGAGGGGAGAAGGAGAGCTCAGTATGGGATGTGGAGGGGAGAAGGAGAGCACAGTATGGATTGTGGAGGGGAGAAGGAGAGCACATTATAGGATTTGGAGGGGAGTAGGAGAGCACAGTATGGGATGTGGAGGGGAGAAGGAGAGCACAGTATGGGATATATAGGGGAGAAGGATAGCACAGTATGGGATGTGGAGGGGAGAAGGAGAGCACAGTATGGGATGTGGCGGGGAGAAGGAGAGCACAGTATGGGATGTGGAAGGGAGTAGGAGAGCACAGTATGGGATGTGATGGGGAGAATGAGAGCACAGTATGGGATGTGGAGGGGAGAAGGAGATCACAGTATGGGATGTGGAGGGGAGTAGGAGAGCACAGTATGGGATGTGGTGGGGAGAATGAGAGCACAGTATGGGATGTGGAGGGGAGAAGGAGAGCACAGTATGGGATGTGGAGGGGAGTAGGAGAGCACAATATGGGCTGTGGAGCGGAGACGGAGAGCACAGTATGGGATGTGGAGGGGAGAAGGAGAGCACAGTATGGGATGTGGAGGGGAGTAGGAGAGCACAGTATGGGATGTGGAGGGGAGAAGGAGAGCACAGTATGGGATGTGGAGGTGAGTAGGAGTGCACAATATGGGATGTGGAGCGGAGATGGAGAGCACAGTATGGGATGTGGAGGGGAGAAGGAGAGCACAGTATGGGATGTGGAGGTGAGAAGGAGAGCACAGAATGGGATGTGGAGGGAAGCACAGTGTAGGAATGGGGGAAGGGGAGCACAGTGTGGGATGAGAATGGAGGAAGAAAACCACAGTATGGGATGTGGAGGGGAGAAGGAGAGCACAGTATGGGATGTAGAGGGGAGAAGGAGAGCACAGTATGGGATTTGGAGGGGAGAAGGAGAGCACTGTATGGGATGTGGAGGGGAGAAGGAGAGCACAGTATGGGATGTGGAGGGGAGAAGGAGAGCACAGTATGGGATGTGGAGGGGAGAAGGAGAGCACAGTATGGGATGTGGAGGGGAGAAGGAGAGCACAGTATGGGATGTGGAGGTGAGAAGGAGAGCACAGAATGGGATGTGGAGGGAAGAACAGTGTAGGAATGGGGGAAGGGGAGCACAGTGGGGGATGAGAATGGAGGAAGAAAACCACAGTATGGGATGTGGAGGGGAGAAGGAGAGCACAGTATGGGATGTGGAGGGGAGAAGGAGAGCACAGTATGGGATTTGGAGGGGAGAAGGACAGCACAGTA
The DNA here is from genome assembly GCA_031769625.1 of Taudactylus pleione. Taxonomy (NCBI): domain Eukaryota; kingdom Metazoa; phylum Chordata; class Amphibia; order Anura; family Myobatrachidae; genus Taudactylus; species Taudactylus pleione. The sequence goes on along the minus strand of JAUIMM010000137.1, from coordinate 6,557,412 downwards.
TGGGATGTGGAGGGGAGTAGGAGAGCACAGTATGGGATGTGGAGGGGAGTAGGAGAGCACAGCATGGGATGTGGAGGGGAGAAGGAGAGCACAGCATGGTATGTGGGGGGGAGTAGGAGAGCACAGTATGAGATGTGGAGGGGAGAAGGAGAGCACAGTATGGGATGTGGTGGGGAGTAGGAGAGCACAGTATGGGATGTGGAGGGGAGTAGGAGAGCACAGTATGATATGTGGAGGGGAGAATGAGAGCACAGTATGGGATGTGGAGGGGAGTAGGAGAGCACAGTATGGGATGTGATGGGGAGAATGAAAGTACAGTATGGGATGTGGAGGGGAGAAGGAGATCACAGTATGGGATGTGGAGGGGAGTAGGAGAGCACAGTATGGGATGTGATGGGGAGAATGAGAGCACAGTATGGGATGTGGAGGGTTGACGGAGAGCACAGTATGGGATGTGGAGGTGAGAAGGAGACCACAGTATGGGATGTGGAGGGGAGTAGGAGAGCACATTATGGGATGTGGAGGGGAGAAGGAGAGCACAGTATGGGATGTGGAGGTGAGCAGGAGAGCACAGTATGGGATGTGGAGGGGAGAAGGAGAGCACAGTATGGGATGTGGAGGGGAGAAGGAGAGCACAGTATGGGATGTGGAGGTGAGAAGGAGAGCACAGAATGCGATGTGGAGGGAAGCACAGTGTAGGAATGGGGGAAGGGGAGCACAGTGTGGGATGAGAATGGAGGATGAAAACCACAGTATGGGATGTGGAGGGGAGAAGGAGAGCACATTATGGGATGTGGAGGGGAGAAGGAGAGCACAGTATGGGATATAAAGGGGAGAAGGAGAGCACAGTTTGGGATGTAGAGGGGAGAGCACAGTATGGGATGTGGAGGGGAGAAGGAGAGCACAGTATGGGATGTGGAGGGTAGTAGGAGAGCTCAGTATGGGATGTGGAGGGGAGAAGGAGAGCACAGCATGGGATGTGGGGGGGAGTAGGAGAGCACAGTATGGGATGTGGAGGGGAGAAGGAGAGCACAGAATGGGATGTGGAGGGGAGTAGTAGAGCACAGTATGGGATATGGAGAGGAGAATGAGAGCACAGTATTGGATGTGGAGGGGAGAAGGAGAGCACAGTATGGGATGTGGAGGGGAGAAGGAGCGTACAGTATGGGATGTGGAGGGGAGTAGGAGAGCACAGTATGGGATGTGGAGGGGAGAATGAGAGCACAGTATGGGATGTGGAGGGGAGAAGGAGAGCACAGAATGGGATGTGGAGGGGAGTAGGAGAGCACAGTATGGGATGTGGAGGGGAGAAGGAGAGCACAGTATGGGATGTGGTGGGGAGTAGGAGAGCACAGTATTGGATGTGGAGGGGAGAATGAGAGCACAGTATGGGATGTGGTGGGGATTAGGAGAGCACAGTATGGGATGTGGAGGGGAGAAGGAGAGCACAGTATGGGATATGGAGGGGAGTAGGAGAGCACAGTATGGGATGTGGAGTAGAGAAGGAGAGCACAGTATGGGATGTGGCGGGGAGAAGGAGAGCACAGTATGGGATGTGGTGGGGAGTAGGAGAGCACAGTATTGGATGTGGAGGGGAGAATGAGAGCACAGTATGGGATGTGGTGGGGATTAGGAGAGCACAGTATGGGATGTGGAGGGGAGAAGGAGAGCACAGTATGGGATGTGGAGGGGAGTAGGAGAGCACAGTATGGGATGTGGAGTAGAGAAGGAGAGCACAGTATGGGATGTGGTGGGGAGTAGGAGAGCACAGTATTGGATGTGGAGGGGAGAATGAGAACACAGCATGGGATGTGGAGGGGAGTAGGAGAGCACAGTATGGGATGTGGAGAAGAGAATGAGAGCACAGTATGGGGTGTGGAGGGGAGAAGGAGAGCATAGTATGGGATGTGGAGGGGAGAAGGAGAGCACAGTATGGGATGTGGAGGGGAATAGGAGAGCACAGTATGGGATGTAGAGGGGAGATGGACAGCACAGTATGGGATGTGGAGGGGAGTAGGAGAGCACAGTATTGGATGTGGAGGGGAGAATGAGAGCACAGTATGGGATGTGGAGTGGAGAAGGAGTGCACAGTAAGGGATGTGGAGGGGAGTAGGAGAGCACAGTATGGGATGTGGAGGGGAGAAGGAGAGCACAGTATGGGATGTGGAGGGGAGAAGGAGAGCACAGTATGGGATGTGGAGGTGAGAAGGAGAGCACAGAATGGGATGTGGAGGGAAGCACAGTGTAGGAATGGGGGAAGGGGAGCACAGTGTGGGATGAGAATGGAGGATGAAAACCACAGTATGGGATGTGGAGGGGAGAAGGAGAGCACAGTATGGGATGTGGAGGGGAGGAGAGCACAGTATGGGATGTGGAGGGTAGTAGGAGAGCACAGTATGGGATGTGGAGGGGAGAAGGAGAGCACAGCATGAGATGTGGGGGGGAGTAGGAGAGCACAGAATGGGATGCGGAGGGGAGTAGGAGAGCACAGTATGGGATATAAAGGGGAGAAGGAGAGCACAGTTTGGGATGTAGAGGGGAGAAGGAGAGCACAGTATGGGATGTGGGGGGAGAAGGAGAGCACAGTATGGGATGTGGAGGGTAGTAGGAGAGCACAGTATGGGATGTGGAGGGGAGAAGGAGAGCACAGCATGAGATGTGGGGGGGAGTAGGAGAGCACAGAATGGGATGCGGAGGGGAGTAGGAGAGCACAGTATGGGATATGGAGAGGAGAATGAGAGCACAGTATTGGATGTGGAGGGGAGAAGGAGAGCACAGTATGCGATGTGGAGTGGAGAAGGAGCGCACAGTATGGGATGTGGAGGGGAGTAGGAGAGCACAGTATGGGATGTGGAGGGGAGAATGAGAGCACAGTATGGGATGTGGAGGGGAGAAGTAGAGCACAGTATGGGACGTGGTGGGGATTAGGAGAGCACAGTATGGGATGTGGAGGGGAGAAGGAGAGCACAGTATGGGATGTGGAGGGTAGTAGGAGAGCTCAGTATGGGATGTGGAGGGGAGAAGGAGAGCACAGCATGGGATGTGGGGGGGAGTAGGAGAGCACAGTATGGGATGTGGAGGGGAGAAGGAGAGCACAGAATGGGATGCGGAGGGGAGTAGTAGAGCACAGTATGGGATATGGAGAGGAGAATGAGAGCACAGTATTGGATGTGGAGGGGAGAAGGAGAGCACAGTATGGGATGTGGAGGGGAGAAGGAGCGTACAGTATGGGATGTGGAGGGGAGTAGGAGAGCACAGTATGGGATGTGGAGGGGAGAATGAGAGCACAGTATGGGATGTGGAGGGGAGAAGGAGAGCACAGAATGGGATGTGGAGGGGAGTAGGAGAGCACAGTATGGGATGTGGAGGGGAGAAGGAGAGCACAGTATGGGATGTGTTGGGGAGTAGGAGAGCACAGTATTGGATGTGGAGGGGAGAATGAGAGCACAGTATGGGATGTGGTGGGGATTAGGAGAGCACAGTATGGGATGTGGAGGGGAGAAGGAGAGCACAGTATGGGATGTGGAGGGGAGTAGGAGAGCACAGTATGGGATGTGGAGTAGAGAAGGAGAGCACAGTATGGGATGTGGAGGGGAGAAGGAGAGCACAGTATGGGATGTGGTGGGGAGTAGGAGAGCACAGTATTGGATGTGGAGGGGAGAATGAGAGCACAGTATGGGATGTGGTGGGGATTAGGAGAGCACAGTATGGGATGTGGAGGGGAGAAGGAGAGCACAGTATGGGATGTGGAGGGGAGTAGGAGAGCACAGTATGGGATGTGGAGTAGAGAAGGAGAGCACAGTATGGGATGTGGTGGGGAGTAGGAGAGCACAGTATTGGATGTGGAGGGGAGAATGAGAACACAGCATGGGATGTGGAGGGGAGTAGGAGAGCACAGTATGGGATGTGGAGAAGAGAATGAGAGCACAGTATGGGGTGTGGAGGGGAGAAGGAGAGCATAGTATGGGATGTGGAGGGGAGAAGGAGAGCACAGTATGGGATGTGGAGGGGAATAGGAGAGCACAGTATGGGATGTAGAGGGGAGATGGACAGCACAGTATGGGATGTGGAGGGGAGTAGGAGAGCACAGTATTGGATGTGGAGGGGAGAATGAGAGCACAGTATGGGATGTGGAGTGGAGAAGGAGTGCACAGTAAGGGATGTGGAGGGGAGTAGGAGAGCACAGTATGGGATGTGGAGGGGAGAAGGAGAGCACAGTATGGGATGTGGAGGGGAGAAGGAGAGCACAGTATGGGATGTGGAGGTGAGAAGGAGAGCACAGAATGGGATGTGGAGGGAAGCACAGTGTAGGAATGGGGGAAGGGGAGCACAGTGTGGGATGAGAATGGAGGATGAAAACCACAGTATGGGATGTGGAGGGGAGAAGGAGAGCACAGTATGGGATGTGGAGGGGAGAAGGAGAGCACAGTATGGGATGTGGAGGGTAGTAGGAGAGCACAGTATGGGATGTGGAGGGGAGAAGGAGAGCACAGCATGAGATGTGGGGGGGAGTAGGAGAGCACAGAATGGGATGCGGAGGGGAGTAGGAGAGCACAGTATGGGATATAAAGGGGAGAAGGAGAGCACAGTTTGGGATGTAGAGGGGAGAAGGAGAGCACAGTATGGGATGTGGGGGGAGAAGGAGAGCACAGTATGGGATGTGGAGGGTAGTAGGAGAGCACAGTATGGGATGTGGAGGGGAGAAGGAGAGCACAGCATGAGATGTGGGGGGGAGTAGGAGAGCACAGAATGGGATGCGGAGGGGAGTAGGAGAGCACAGTATGGGATATGGAGAGGAGAATGAGAGCACAGTATTGGATGTGGAGGGGAGAAGGAGAGCACAGTATGCGATGTGGAGTGGAGAAGGAGCGCACAGTATGGGATGTGGAGGGGAGTAGGAGAGCACAGTATGGGATGTGGAGGGGAGAATGAGAGCACAGTATGGGATGTGGAGGGGAGAAGTAGAGCACAGTATGGGACGTGGTGGGGATTAGGAGAGCACAGTATGGGATGTGGAGGGGAGAAGGAGAGCACAGTATGGGATGTGGAGGGGAGTAGGAGAGCACAGTATGGGATGTGGAGGGGAGAAGGAGAGCACAGTATGGGATGTGGTGGGGAGTAGGAGAGCACAGTATTGGATGTGGAGGGGAGAATGAGAGCAAAGCATGGGATGTGGAGTGGAGAAGGAGAGCGCAGTATGGGATGTGGAGGGGAGAATGAGAGCACAGTATGAGATGTGGAGGGTTGAAGGAGCGCACAATATGGGATGTGGAGGGGAGTAGGAGAGCACAGTATGGGATGTGGAGGGGAGAATGAGAGCACAGTATGGGATGTGGAGGGGAGAAGGAGAGCACAGTATGGGATGTGGAGGGGAGAAGGAGAGCACAGTATGGGATGTGGAGGGGAATAGGAGAGCACAGTATGGGATGTAGAGGGGAGATGGACAGCACAGTAAGGGATGTGGAGGGGTGAAGGTGAGCACAGGAATGGGATGTGGAGGGGAGAAGGAGAGCACAGTTTGGGATGTGGAGGGGAGATGGAGAGCACAGTATGGGATGTGGTGGGGAGTAGGAGAGCACAGTATGGGATGTGGAGGGGAGTAGGAGAGCACAGTATTGGATGTGGAGGGGAGAATGAGAGCGCAGTATGGGATGTGGAGGGGAGAAGGAGAGCACAGTATGGGATGTGGAGGGGAGTAGGAGAGCACAGTATGGGATGTGATGGGGAGAATGAGAGCACAGTATGGGATGTGGAGGGGAGAAGGAGATCAAGGTATGGGATGTGGATGGGAGTAGGAGAGCACAGTAAGGGATGTGATGGGGAGAATGAGAGCACAGTATGGGATGTGGAGGGGAGAAGGAGAGCACAGTATGGGATGTGGTGGGGAGTAGGAGAGCACAATATGGGATGTTGAGCGGAGACGGAGAGCACCTTAAGGGATGTGGAGGGGAGAAGGAGAGCAATGTATGGGATGTGGAGGGGAGAAGGAGAGCACAGTATGGGATGTGGAGGGGAGAAGGAGAGCACAGTATGGGATATGGAGGGGAGAATGAGAGCACAGTATAGGATGTGGAGGGGAGAAGGAGAGCACAGAATGGGATGTGAGGGGGAGTAGGAGAGCACAGTATGGGATGTGGAGGGGAGAAGGAGAGCACAGAATGGGATGCGGAGGGGAGTAGGAGAGCACAGTATGGGATATGGAGGGGAGAATGAGAGCACAGTATAGGATGTGGAGGGGAGAAGGAGAGCACAGTATGGGATGTGATGGGGAGAATGAGAGCACAGTATGGGATGTGGAGGGGAGAAGGAGAGCACAGTATGGGATGTGGTTGGAAGTAGGAGAGCACAATATGGGATGTGGAGCGGAGACGGAGAGCACAGTAAGGAATGTGGAGGGGAGAAGGAGAGCACAGTATGGGATGTGGAGGGGAGAAGGAGAGCACAGTATGGGATGTGGAGGGGAGAAGGAGAGCAAAGTATGGGATGTGGAGGGGAGAAGGAGAGTACAGTATGGGATGTGGAGTTGAGAAGAAGAGCACAGAATGGGATGTGGAGGGAAGCACAGTGTAGGAATGGGGGAAGGGGAGCACAGTGTGGGATGAGAATGGAGGATGAAAACCACAGTATGAGATGTGGAGGGGAGAAGGAGAGCACAGTATGGGATGTGGAGATGAGAAGGAGTGCGCAGTATGGGAAGTGGAGGTGAGAAGGAGAGCACTTTATGGGATGTGGAGGGGAGAAAGAGAGCACAGTATGGGATGTGGAGGGGAGTAGGAGAGCACAGTATGGGATTTGGAGGGGAGAATGAACGCACAGTATGGGATGTGGAGGGGAGAAGGAGAGCACAGTATGGGATGTGGTGGGGAGTAGGAGAGCACAATATGGGATGTGGAGCGGAGACGGAGAGCACAGTAAGGGATGTGGAGGGGAGAAGGAGAGCACAGTATGGGATGTTGAGGGGAGAAGGAGAGCACAGTATGGGATGTGGAGGGGAGAAGGAGAGCACAGTATGGGATGTGGTGGGGAGTAGGAGAGCACAATATGGGATGTGGAGCGGAGATGGAGAGCACAGTAAGGGATGTGGAGGGGAGAAGGAGAGCACAGTACGGGATGTGGAGGGGAGAAGGAGAGCACAGTATGGGATGTGGAGGGGAGAAGGAGAGCACAGTATGGGATATGGAGGGGAGAATGAGAGCACAGTATAGGATGTGGAGGGGAGAAGGAGAGCACAGAATGGGATGTGGGGGGGAGTAGGAGAGCACAGTATGGGATGTGGAGGGGAGAAGGAGAGCACAGAATGGGATGTGGGGGGGAGTAGGAGAGCACAGTATGGGATGTGGAGGGGAGAAGGAGAGCACAGAATGGGATGCGGAGGGGAGTAGGAGAGCACAGTATGGGATATGGAGGGGAGAATGAGAGCACAGTATAGGATGTGGAGGGGAGAAGGAGAGCACAGTATGGGATGTGGAGGGGAGAAGGAGCGCACAGTATGGGATGTGGAGGGGAGTAGGAGAGCACAGTATGGGATGTGGAGGGGAGAAGGAGAGCACAGTATGGGATGTGGAGGGGAGAAGGAGAGCACAGTATGGGATGTGGAGGGGAGTAGGAGAGCACAGTATGGGATGTGGAGTGGAGAATGAGAGCACAGTATGGGATGTTGCGGGGAGAAGGAGAGCACAGTATGGGATGTGGTGGGGATTAGGAGAGCACAGAATGGGATGTGGAGTGGAGAAGGAAAGCACAGTATGGGATGTGGAGGGCAGTAGGAGAGTACAGTATGGGATATGGAGGGGAGAAGGAGAGCACAATATGGGATGTGGTGGGGAGTAGGAGAGCACAGTATTGGATGTGGAGGGGAGAAGGAGAGCACAGCATGGGATGTGGAGCGGAGAAGGAGAGCGCAGTATGGGATGTGGAGGGGAGAATGAGAGCACAGAATTGGATGTGGAGGGTTGAAGGAGCGCACAATATGGGATGTGGAGGGGAGTAGGAGAGCACAGTATGGGATGTGGAGGGGAGAATGAGAGCACAGTATGGGATGTGGAGGGGAGAAGGAGAGCACAGTATGGGATGTGGAGGGCAGTAGGAGAGTACAGTATGGGATATGGAGGGGAGAAGGAGAGCACAATATGGGATGTGGTGGGGAGTAGGAGAGCACAGTATTGGATGTGGAGGGGAGAAGGAGAGCACAGCATGGGATGTGGAGCGGAGAAGGAGAGCGCAGTATGGGATGTGGAGGGGAGAATGAGAGCACAGAATTGGATGTGGAGGGTTGAAGGAGCGCACAATATGGGATGTGGAGGGGAGTAGGAGAGCACAGTATGGGATGTGGAGGGGAGAATGAGAGCACAGTATGGGATGTGGAGGGGAGAAGGAGAGCACAGTATGGGATGTGGAGGGGAGAAGGAGAGCACAGAATGGGATGTGGAGGGGAATAGGAGAGCACAGTATGGGATGTAGAGGGAAGATGGACAGCACAGTATGGGATGTGGAGGGGTAAAGGAGAGCACAGGAATGGGATGTGGAGGGGAGAAGGAGAGCACAGTTTGGGATGTGGAGGGGAGAAGGAGAGCACAGTATGGGATGTGGTGGGGAGTAGGAGAGCACAGTATGGGATGTGGAGGGGAGTAGGAGAGCACATTATTGGAAGTGGAGGGGAGAATGAGAGCACAGCATGGGATGTGGAGGGGAGAAGGAGAGCACAGTATGGGATGTGGAGGGGAGTAGGAGAGCACAGTATGGGATGTGATGGGGAGAATGAGAGCACAGTAAGGGATGTGGAGGGGAGAAGGAGAGCACAGTATGGGATGTGGAGTGGAGAAGGAGAGCACAGTATGGGATGTGGAGGGGAGAAGGAGAGCAAAGTATGGGATGTGGAGGGGAGAAGGAGAGTACAGTATGGGATGTGGAGTTGAGAAGGAGAGCACAGAATGGGATGTGGAGGGAAGCACAGTGTAGGAATGGGGGAAGGGGAGCAGAGTGTGGGATGAGAATGGAGGATGAAAACCACAGTATGAGATGAGGAGGGGAGAAGGAGAGCACAGTATGGGATGTGGAGATGAGAAGGAGTGCGCAGTATGGGATGTGGAGGGGAGAAAGAGAGCACAGTATGGGATGTGGAGGGGAGTAGGAGAGCACAGAATGGGATGTGGAGGGGAGAAGGACAGCACAGTATGGGTTGTGGAGGGGAGTAGGAGAGCACAGTATGGGATGTGGAGGGGAGAAGGAGAGCACAGTATGCGATGTGTAGGGGAGAAGGAGAGCACAGTATGGGATGTGGAGGGGAATAGGAGAGCACAGTATGGGATGTAGAGGGGAGATGGACAGCACAGTAAGGGATGTGGAGGGGTGAAGGTGAGCACAGGAATGGGATGTGGAGGGAAGAAGGAGAGCACAGTTTGGGATGTGGAGGGGAGAAGGAGAGCACAGTATGGCATGTGGTGGGGAGTAGGAGAGCACAGAATGGGATGTGTAGGGGAGTAGGAGAGCACAGTATTGGATGTGGAGGGGAGAATGAGAGCGCAGTATGGGATGTGGAGGGGAGAAGGAGAGCGCAGTATGGGATATGGAGGGGAGTAGGAGAGCACAGTATGGGATGTGATGGGGAGAATGGGAGCACAGTATGGGATGTGGAGGGGAGAAGGAGATCACAGTATGGGATGTGGATGGGAGTAGGAGAGCACAGTATGGGATGTGATGGGGAGAATGAGAGCACAGTATGGGATGTGGAGGGGAGAAGGAGAGCACAGTATGGGATGTGGTGGGGAATAGGAGAGCACAATATGGGATGTGGAGTGGAGACGGAGAGCACAGTAAGGGATGTGGAGGGGAGAAGGAGAGCACAGTATGGGATGTGGATGGGAGAAGGAGAGCACAGAATGGGATGTGGAGGGGAGAAGGAGAGCACAGTATGGGATGTGGTGGGGAGTAGGAGAGCACAATATGGGATGTGGAGCGGAGACGGAGAGCACAGTAAGGGATGTGGAGGGGAGAAGGAGAGCACAGTATGGGATGTGGAGGGGAGAAGGAGAGCACAGAATGGGATGCGGAGGGGAGTAGGAGAGCACAGTATGGGATATGGAGGGGAGAATGAGAGCACAGTATAGGATGTGGAGGGGAGAAGGAGAGCACAGTATGGGATGTGGTGCGGATTAGGAGAGCACAGAATGGGATGTGGAGGGGAGAAGGAAAGCACAGTATGGGATGTGGAGGGGAGTAGGAGAGCACAATATGGGATGTGGAGGGGAGAAGGAGAGCACAGTATGGGATGTGGTGGGGAGTAGGAGAGCACAGTATTGGATGTGGAGGGGAGAATGAGAGCACAGCATGGGATGTGGAGCGGAGAAGGAGAGCGCAGTATGGGATGTGGAGGGGAGAATGAGAGCACAGAATGGGATGTGGAGAGTTGAAGGAGCGCACAATATGGGATGTGGAGGGGAGTAGCAGAGCACAGTATGGGATGTGGAGGGGAGAATGAGAGCACAGTATGGGATGTGGAGGGGAGATGGAGAGCACAGTATGGGATGTGGAGGGGAGAAGGAGAGCACAGAATGGGATGTGGAGGGGAATAGGAGAGCACAGTATGGGATGTAGAGGGGAGATGGACAGCACAGTATGGGATGTGGAGGTGTGAAGGAGAGCACAGGAATGGGATGTGGAGGGGAGAAGGAGAGCACAGTTTGGGATGTGGAGGGGAGAAGGAGAGCACAGTATGGGATGTGGTGGGGAGTAGGAGAGCACAGTATGGGATGTGGAGGGGAGTAGGAGAGCACATTATTGGATGTGGAGGGGAGAATGAGAGCACAGTATGGGATGTGGAGGGGAGAAGGAGAGCACAGTATGGGATGTGGAGGGTAGTAGGAGAGCACAGTATGGGATGTGATGGGGAGAATGAGAGCACAGTATGGGATGTGGAGGGGAGAAGGAGATCACAGTATGGGATGTGGATGGGAGTAGGAGAGCACAGTATGGGATGTGATGGGGAGAATGAGAGCACAGTATGGGATGTGGAGGGGAGAAGGAGAGCACAGTATGGGATGTGGTGGGAAGTAGGAGAGCACAATATGGGATGTGGAGCGGAGACGGAGAGCACAGTAAGGGATGTGGAGGGGAGGAGAGCACAGTATGGGATGTGGAGGGGAGAAGGAGAGCACAGTATGGGATGTGGAGGGGAGAAGGAGAGCAAAGTATGGGATGTGGAGGGGAGAAGGAGAGTACAGTATGGGATGTGGAGTTGAGAAGGAGAGCACAGAATGGGATGTGGAGGGAAGCACAGTGTAGGAATGGGGGAAAGGGAGCACAGTGTGGGATGAGAATGGAGGATGAAAACCACAGTATGAGATGTGGAGGGGAGAAGGAGAGCACAGTATGGGATGTGGAGATGAGAAGGAGTGCACAGTATGGGAAGTGTAGGGGAGAAGGAGAGCACTTTATGGGATGTGGAAGGAAAAAAGAGAGCACAGTATGGGATGTGGAGGGGAGTAGGAGAGCACAGTATGGGATGTGGAGGGGAGAAGGACAGCACAGTATGGGATGTGGAGGGGAGTAGGAGAGCACAGTATGGGATGTGGAGGTGAGAAGGAGAGCACAGAATGGGATGTGGAGGGAAGCACAGTGTAGGAATGGTGGAAGGGGAGCACAGTGTGGGCTGAGAATAGAGGAAGAAAACCACAGTATGGGATGTGGATGGGAGAAAGAGAGCACAGTATGGGATGTGGAGGGGAGTAGGAGAGCACAGTATTGGATGTGGAGGGGAGAATGAGAGCACAGTATGGGATGTGGAGGGGAGAAGGAGGGCACAGTATGGGATGTGGAGGGGAGTAGGAGAGCACAGTATGGGATGTGATGCGGAGAATGAGAGCACAGTATGGGATGTGGAGGGGAGATGGAGATCACAGTATGGGATGTGGATGGGAGTAGGAGAGCACAGTATGGGATGTGATGGGGAGAATGAGAGCACAGTATGGGATGTGGAGGGGAGAAGGAGAGCACAGAATGGGATGTGGTGGGGAGTAGGAGAGCACAATATGGGATGTGGAGCGTAGATGGAGAGCAAAGTAAGGGATGTGGAGGGGAGAAGGAAAGCACAGTATGGGATGTGGAGGGGAGAAGGAGAGCACAGTATGGGATGTTGAGGGGAGAAGGAGAGCACAGTATGGGATGTGGAGGGGAGAAGGAGAGCACAGTATGGGATGTGGATGGGAGAAGGAGAGCACAGTATCGGATGTGGAGGTGAGAAGGAGAGCACAGAATGGGATGTGGAGGGAAGCACAGTGTAGGAATGGGGGAAGGGGAGCACAGTGTGGGATGAGAATGGAGGATGAAAACCACAGTATGGGATGTGGAGGGGAGAAGGAGAGCACAGTATGGGATGTGGAGGGGAGAAGGAGTGCGCAGTATGGGATGTGGAGGGGAGAAGGAGAGCACTTTATGGGATGTGGAGGGGAGAAAGTGAGTACAGTATGGGATGTGGAGGGGACTAGGAGAGCACAGTGTGGGATGTAGAGGGAAGAAGGACAGCACAGTATGGGATGTGGAGGGGAGAAGGAGAGCACAGTATGGGATGTGGAGGGGAGTAGGAGAGCACAATAAGGGATGTGGAGTGGAGACGGAGAGCACAGTATGGGATGTGGAGGGGAGAAGGAGAGCACAGTGTGGGATGTGAAGGGGAGTAGGAGAGCACAGTATGGGATGTGGAGGGGAGAAGGAGAGCACAGTATGGGATGTGGAGGTGAGAAGGAGAGCACAGCATGGGATGTGGAGGGGAGAAGGAGAGCACAGTATGGGATGTGGAGGGGAGAAGGAGAGCACAGTATGGGATGTTGAGGGGAGAAGGAGAGCACAGTATGGGATGTGGAGGTGAGAAGGAGAGCAAAGAATGGGATGTGGAGGGAAGCACAGTGTAGGAATGGGGGATGGGGAGCACAGTGTGGGATGAGAATGGAGGAAGAAAACCACAGTATAGAATGTGGAGGGGAGAAGGAGAGCACAGTATGGGATGTGGAAGGGAGAAGGAGAGCACAGTATGGGATGTGGAGGGGAGAAGGAGAGCACTGTATGGGATGTGGAGGGGAGTTGGAGAGCACAGTATGGGATCTGGAGGGGAGTAGGAGAGCACATTATGGGATGTAGAGGGGAGAAGGGACAGCACAGTATGGGATGTGGAGGGGAGTTGGAGAGCACAGTATGGGATGTGGAGGGGAGAAGGAGAGCACAGTATGGGATGTGGAGGGGAGAAGGAGAGGACAGTATGGGATGTGGAGGGGAGAAGGAGAGCACAGTATGGGATGTGGAGGGGAGAAGGAGAGCACAGTATGGGATGTGGAGGTGAAAAGGTGAGCACAGAAAGGGATGTGGAGGGAAGCACAGTGTAGGAATGGGGGAAGGGGAGCACAGTGTGGGATGAGAATGGAGGATGAAAACCACAGTATGGGATGTGTAGGGGAGAAAGAGAGCACAGTATGGGATGTGGAGGGGAGAAGGAGAGCACAGTATGGGATGTGGAGTGGAGAAGGAGAGCACTGTATGGGATGTGGAGGGGAGAAGGAGAGCACAGTATGGGATGTGGAGGGGAGAAGGAGAGCACAGTATGGGATGTAGAGGGGAGAAGGACAGCACAGTATGGGATGTGGAGGGGAGTAGGAGAGCACAGTATGGGATGTGGAGGGGAGAAGGAGAGCACAGTATCGGATGTGGAGGGGAGAATGAGAGCACAGTATGGGATGTGGAGGTGAGAAGGAGAGCACAGAATGGGATGTGGAGGGGATAAGCAGAGCACAGTATGGGATGTGGAGGGTAGAAGGAGAGCACAGTATGGGAAATAGTGCGGAGAAGGATAGCACAGTATGGGATGTGTAGGGGAGAAGGAGAGCACAGTATGGGATGTGGAGGGGAGAATGAGAGCACAGTATGGGATGTAGAGGGGAGAATGAGAGCACAGTATGGGATGCGGAGGGGAGAAGGAGAGCACAGTATGGGATGTGGAGGGGAGTAGGAGAGCACAATAAGGGATGTGGAGCGGAGACGGAGAGCACAGTATGGGATGTGGAGTGGAGAAGGAGAGCACAGTATGGGATGTGAAGGGGAGTAGGAGAGCACAGTATGGGATGTGGAGGGGAGAAGGAGAGCACAGTATGGGATGTGGAGGTGAGAAGGAGAGCACAGCATGGGATGTGGAGGGGAGAAGGAGAGCACAGTATGGGATGTGGAGGGGAGAAGGAGAGCACAGTATGGGATGTTGAGGGGAGAAGGAGAGCACAGTATGGGATGTGGAGGTGAGAAGGAGAGCAAAGAATGGGATGTGGAGGGAAGCACAGTGTAGGAATGGGGGATGGGGAGCACAGTGTGGGATGAGAATGGAGGAAGAAAACCACAGTATAGAATGTGGAGGGGAGAAGGAGAGCACAGTATGGGATGTGGAGGGGAGAAGGAGAGCACAGTATGGGATGTGGAGGGGAGAAGGAGAGCACTGTATGGGATGTGGAGGGGAGTTGGAGAGCACAGTATGGGATCTGGAGGGGAGTAGGAGAGCACATTATGGGATGTAGAGGGGAGAAGGGACAGCACAGTATGGGATGTGGAGGGGAGTTGGAGAGCACAGTATGGGATGTGGAGGGGAGAAGGAGAGCACAGTATGGGATGTGGAGGGGAGAAGGAGAGGACAGTATGGGATGTGGAGGGGAGAAGGAGAGCACAGTATGGGATGTGGAGGGGAGAAGGAGAGCACAGTATGGGATGTGGAGGTGAAAAGGTGAGCACAGAATGGGATGTGGAGGGAAGCACAGTGTAGGAATGGGGGAAGGGGAGCACAGTGTGGGATGAGAATGGAGGATGAAAACCACAGTATGGGATGTGGAGGGGAGAAAGAGAGCACAGTATGGGATGTGGAGGGGAGAAGGAGAGCACAGTATGGGATGTGGAGTGGAGAAGGAGAGCACTGTATGGGATGTGGAGGGGAGAAGGAGAGCACAGTATGGGATGTGGAGGGGAGTAGGAGAGCACAGTATGGGATGTAGAGGGGAGAAGGACAGCACAGTATGGGATGTGGAGGGGAGTAGGAGAGCACAGTATGAGATGTGGAGGGGAGAAGGAGAGCACAGTATCGGATGTGGAGGGGAGAATGAGAGCACAGTATGGGATGTGGAGGTGAGAAGGAGAGCACAGAATGGGATGTGGAGGGGATAAGCAGAGCACAGTATGGGATGTGGAGGGTAGAAGGAGAGCACAGTATGGGATATAGTGCGGAGAAGGATAGCACAGTATGGGATGTGTAGGGGAGAAGGAGAGCACAGTATGGGATGTGGAGGGGAGAATGAGAGCACAGTATGGGATGTAGAGGGGAGAATGAGAGCACAGTATGGGATGCGGAGGGAAGAATGAGCACACAGTATGGGATGTGGAGGGGAGTAGGAGAGCACAGAATGGGATGTGGAGGGGAGAATGAGAGCACAGTATGGGATGTGGAGGGGAGAAAGAGAGCACAGTATGGGATGTGGAGGGGAGGAGAGCACAGTATGGGATGTGGAGGGGAGAAGGAGAGCACAGTATGGGATATATAGGGGAGAAGGAGAGCACAGTATGGGATTTGGAGGGGAGAAGGAGAGCACAGTATGGGATGTGGTGGGGAGAAGGAGAGCACAGTATGGGATGTGGAGGGGAGTAGGAGAGCACAGCATGGGATGTGGGGGGAGTAGGAGAGCACAGTATGGGATGTGGAAGGGAGAAGGAGAGCACAGTATGGGATGTGGAGGGGAGTAGGAGAGCACAGTATGGGATGCGTAGGGGAGAAAGAGAGCACAGTATGGGATGCGGAGGTAAGAAGGAGAGCACAGTATGGGATGTGGAGGGGAGAACGAGCGCACAGTATGGGATGTGGAGGGGAGTAGGAGAGCACAGTATGGGATGTGGAGGGGAGAATGAGAGCACAGTATGGGATGTGGAGGGGAGTAGGAGAGCACAGTATGGGATGTGGAGGTGAGAAGGAGAGCACAGTATGGGATGTGGTGGGGAGTAGGAGAGCACAGTATTGGATGTGGAGGGGAGAATGAGAGCACAGTATGGGATGTGGAGGTGAGAAGGAGAGCGCAGTATGGGATGTGGAGGGGAGAAGGAGAGCACAGTATGGGATGTGGAGGGGAGAAGGAGAGCACAGTATGGGATGTGGAGGGGAGAATGAGAGCACAGTATGGGATGTGGAGGGTTGAAGTAGCGCACAGTATGGGATGTGTAGGGGAGAAGGAGAGCACAGTATGGGATGTGGAGGGGAGAATGAGAGCACAGTATGGGATGTAGAGGGGAGAATGAGAGCACAGTATGGGATGTGGAGGGAAGAATGAGCACACAGTAAGGGATGTGGAGGGGAGTAGAAGAGCACAGAATGGGATGTGGAGGGGAGAATGAGAGCACATTATGGGATGTGGAGGGAAGAATGAGCACACAGTATGGGATGTGGAGGGGAGTAGCAGAGCACAGAATGGGATGTGGAGGGGAGAATGAGAGCACAGTATGGGATGTGGAGGGGAGAAGGAGAGCACAGTATGGGCTGTGGAGGGGAGAAGGAGAGCACATTATGGGATTTGGAGGGGAGTAGGAGAGCACAGTATGGGATGTGGAGGGGAGAAGGAGAGCACAGTATGGGATATATAGGGGAGAAGGAGAGCACAGTATGGGATGTGGAGCGGAGAAGGAGAGCGCAGTATGGGATGTGGAGGGGAGAAGGAGAGCACAGTACGGGATGTGGAGGGGAGAAGGAGAGCACAGTATGGGAAGTGGAGGGGAGAATGAGAGCACAGTATGGGATGTGGAGGGTTGAAGTAGCGCACAGTATGGGATGTGGAGGGGAGTAGGAGAGCACAGTATGGGATGTGGAGGGGAGAAGGAGAGCACAGTATGGGATGTGGAGGGGAGAAGGAGAGCACAGTATGGGATGTGGAGGGGAATAGGAGAGCACAGTATGGGATGTAGAGGAGAGACGGACAGCACAGTATGGGATGTGGAGGGGTGAAGGAGAGCACAGGAATGGGATGTGGAGGGGAGAAGGAGAGCACAGTATGGGATGTGGAGGGGAGATGGAGCGCACAGTATGGGATGTGGAGGGGAGTAGGAGAGCACAGTATGGGTTGTGGAGGGGAGAATGAGAGCACAGTATGGGATGTGGAGGGGAGAAAGAGTGCACAGTATGGGATCTGGTGGGGATTAGGAGAGCACAGTATGGGATGTGGAGGAGAAAAGGAGAGCACAGTATGGGATGTTGAGGGGAGTAGGAGAGCACAGTATGGGATGTGGAGGGGAGAAGGAGAGCACAGTAGGGGATGTGGTGGGGAGTAGAAGAGCACAGTATTGGATGTGGAGGGGAGAATGAGAGCACAGTATGGGATGTGGAGCGGAGAAGGAGAGCGCAGTATGGGATGTGGAGGGGAGAAGGAGAGCACAGTACGGGATGTGGAGGGTTGAAGTAGCGCACAGTATGGGATGTGGAGGGGAGTAGGAGAGCACAGTATGGGATGTGGAGGGGTGAAGGAGAGCACAGGAATGGGATGTGGAGGGGAGAAGGAGAGCACAGTATGGGATGTGGAGGGGGAAGGAGAGCACAGTATGGGATGTGGTGGGGAGTAGGAGAGCACAGTATGGGATGTTGAGGGGAGAAGGAGAGCACAGTATTGGATTGGGAGGGGAGAATGAGAGCACAGTATGGGATGTGGAGGGGAGAAGGAGAGCACAGTATGGGATGTGGAGGGGAGTAGGAGAGCACAGTAAGGGATGTGATGGGGAGAATGAGAGCACAGTATGGGATGTGGAGGGGAGAAGGAGTTCACAGTATGGGATGTGGATGGGAGTAGGAGAGCACAGTATGGGATGTGACGGGGAGAATGAGAGCACAGTATGGGATGTGGAGGGGAGAAGGAGAGCACAGTATGGGATGTGGAGGGGAGTTGGAGAGCACACTATGGGATTTGGAGCGGAGACGGAGAGCACAGTATGGGATGTGGAGGGGAGAAGGAGAGCACAGTATGGGATGTGGAGGGGAGAAGGAGAGCACAGTATGGGATGTGGAGGGGAGAAGGAGAGCACAGTATGGGATGTGGAGGGGAGAAGGAGAGCACAGTATGGGATGTGGAGGTGAGAAGGAGAGCACAGAATGGGATGTGGAGGGAAGCACAGTGTAGGAATGGGAGAAGGGGAGCAGATTGTGGGATGAGAATGGAGGATGAAAACCACACTATGGGATGTGGAGGGGAGAAGGAGAGCACAGTATGGGATGTGGAGGTGAGAAGGAGAGCACAGAATGGGATGTGGAGGGAAGCACAGTGTAGGAATGGGGGAAGGGGAGCACAGTGTGGGATGAGAATGGAGGAATAAAACCACAGTATGGGATGTGGAGGGGAGAAAGAGAGCACAGTATGGGATGTGGAGGGGAGTAGGAGAGCACTGTATTGGATGTGGAGGGGAGAATGAGAGCACAGTATGGGATGTGGAGGGGAGAAGGAGAGCACAGTATGGGATGTGGAGGGGAGTAGGAGAGCACAGTATGGGATGTGATGGGGAGAATGAGAGCACAGTATGGGATGTGGAGGGGAGAAGGAGATCACAGTATGGGATGTGGATGGGAGTAGGAGAGCACAGTATGGGATGTGATTGGGAGAATGAGAGCACAGTATGGGATGTGGAGTGGAGAAGGAGAGCACAGTATGGGATGTGGTTGGGAGTAGGAGAGCACAATATGGGATGTGGAGCGGAGACGGAGAGCACAGTAAGGGATGTGGAGGGGAGAAGGAGAGCACAGTATGGGATGTGGAGGGGAGAAGGAGTGCGCAGTATGGGATGTGGAGGGGAGAAGGAGAGCACTTTATGGGATGTGGAGGGGAGAAAGAGAGCACAGTATGGGATGTGGAGGGGAGTAGGAGAGAACAGTATGGGATGTAGAGGGGAGAAGGACAGCACAGTATTGGATGTGGAGGGGAGAAGGAGAGCACAGTATGGGATGTGGAGGTGAGAAGGAGAGCAAAGAATGGGATGTGGAGGGAAGTATAGTGTAGGATTGGGGGAAGGGGAGCACAGTGTGGGATGAGAATGGAGGAAGAAAACCACAGTATAGAATGTGGAGGGGAGAAGGAGAGCACAGTATGGGATGTGGAGGGGAGAAGGAGAGCACAGTATGGGATGTGGAGGGGAGAAGGAGAGCACTGTATAGGATGTGGAGGGGAGTAGGAGAGCACAGTATGGGATCTGGAGGGGAGTAGGAGAGCACAGTATGGGATGTAGAGGGGAGAAGGACAGCACAGTATGGGATGTGGAGGGGAGTAGGAGAGCACAGTATGGGATGTGGAGGGGAGAAGGAAAGCACAGTATGGGATGTGGAGGGGAGTAGGAGAACACAATATGGGATGTGGAGCGGAGACGGAGAGCACAGTAAGGGATGTTGAGGGGAGAAGGAGAGCACAGTATGGGATGTGGATCGGAGTAGGAGAGCACAGTATGGGATGTGGAGGGGAGAAGGAGAGCACAGTATGGGATGTGGAGGGGAGAAGGAGAGCACAGTATGGGATGTGGAGGGGAGAAGGAGAGCACAGTATGGGATGTGGAGGGGAGAAGGAGAGCACAGTATGGGATGTGGAGGGGAGAAGGAGAGCACAGTATGGGATGTGGAGGGGAGAAGGAGAGCACAGAATGGGATGTGGAGGGAAGCACAGTGTAGGAATGGGGGAAGGGGAGCACAGTGTGGGATGAGAATGGAGGATGAAAACCACAGTATGGGATGTGGAGGGGAGAAAGAGAGCACAGTATGGGATGTGGAGGGGCGAAGGAGAGCACAGTATGGGATGTGGAGGGGAGAAGGAGAGCACTGTATGGGATGTGGAGGGGAGTAGGAGAGCACAGTATGGGATGTGGAGGGGAGTACGAGAGCACAGTATGGGATGTGGAGGGGAGAAGGAGAGCACAGTATGGGATGTGGAGGGGAGAATGAGAGCACAGTATGGGATATAGAGGTGAGAAGGAGAGCACAGAATGGGATGTGGAGGGGAGAAGCAGAGCACAGAATGGGATGTGGAGGGTAGAAGGAGAGCACAGTAGGGGAAATAGAGCGGAGAAGGATAGCACAGGATGGGATGTGTAGGGGAGAAGTAGAGCACAGTATGGGATGTGAAGGGGAGAATGAGAGCACAGTATGGGATGTAGAGGGGAGAATGAGAGCACAGTATGGGATGTGGAGGGAAGAATGAGCACACAGTATGGGATGTGGAGGGGAGTAGGAGAGCACAGAATGGGATGTGGAGGGGAGAAGGAGAGCACAGTATGGGATGTGGAGGGGAGAAGGAGAGCACAGTATGGAATGTGGAGGGGAGGAAGAGAGCACAGTATGGGATGTGGAGGGGAGAAGGAGAGCACATTATGGGATTTGGAGGGGAGTAGGAGAGCACAGTATGGGATGTGGAGGGGAGAAGGAGAACACAGTATGGGATGTGGAGGGGAGAAGGAGAGCACAGTATGGGATGTGGAGGGGAGAAGGAGAACACAGTATGGGATGTGGAGGGGAGAAGGAGAGCACAGTATGGGATGTGGAGGGGAGTAGGAGAGCACAGTATGGGATGTGGAGGGGAGAAGGAGAGCACAGTATGGGATGTGGAGGGGAGAAGGAGAGCACTGTATGGGATGTGGAGGGGAGTAGGAGAGCACAGTATGGGATCTGGAGGGGAGTAGGAGAGCACAGTATGGGATGTAGAGGGGAGAAGGAAAGCACAGTATGGGATGTGGAGGGGAGTAGGAGAACACAATATGGGATGTGGAGCGGAGACGGAGAGCACAGTATGGGATGTTGAGGGGAGAAGGAGAGCACAGTATGGGATGTGGATCGGAGTAGGGGAGCACAGTATGGGATGTGGAGGTGAGAAGGAGAGCACAGTATGGGATGTGGAGAGGAGAAGGAGAGCACAGTATGGGATGTGGAGGGGAGAAGGAGAGAACAGTATGGGATGTGGAGGGGAGAAGGAGAGCACAATATGGGATGTGGAGGTGAGAAGGAGAGCACAGAATGGGATGTGGAGGGAAGCACAGTGTAGGAATGGGGGAAGGGGAGCACAGTGTGGGATGAGAATGGAGGATGAAAACCACAGTATGGGATGTGGAGGGGAGAAAGAGAGCACGGTATGGGATGTGGAGGGGAGAAGGAGAGCACAGTATCGGATGTGGAGGGGAGAAGGAGAGCACTGTATGGGATGTGGAGGGGAGAAGGAGAGCATAGTATGGGATGTGGAGGGGAGTAGGAGAGCACAGTATGGGATGTAGAGAGGAGAAGGACAGCACAGTATGGGATGTGGAGGGGAGTAGGAGAGCACAGTATGGGATGTAGAGGGGAGAATGAGAGCACAGTATGGGATGTGGAGGGAAGAATGAGCACACAGTATGGGATGTGGAGGGGAGTAGGAGATCACAGAATGGGATGTGGAGGGGAGAAGGAGAGCACAGTATGGGATGTGGAGGGGAGAAGGAGAACACAGTATGGGATGTGGAGGGGAGAAGGAGAGCACAGTATGGGATGTGGAGGGGAGTAGGAGAGCACAGTATGGGATGTGGAGGGGAAAAGGAGAGCACAGTATGGGATGTGGAGGGGAGAAGGAGAGCACTGTATGGGATGTGGAGGGGAGTAGGAGAGCACAGTATGGGATCTGGAGGGGAGTAGGAGAGCACAGTATGGGATGTAGAGGGGAGAAGGAAAGCACAGTATGGGATGTGGAGGGGAGTAGGAGAACACAATATGGGATGTGGAGCGGAGATGGAGAGCACAGTATGGGATGTTGAGGGGAGAAGGAGAGCACAGTATGGGATGTGGATCGGAGTAGGGGAGCACAGTATGGGATGTGGAGGGGAGAAGGAGAGCACAGTATGGGATGTGGAGGTGAGAAGGAGAGCACAGTATGGGATGTGGAGAGGAGAAGGAGAGCACAGTATGGGATGTGGAGGGGAGAAGGAGAGAACAGTATGGGATGTGGAGGGGAGAAGGAGAGCACAATATGGGATGTGGAGGTGAGAAGGAGAGCACAGAATGGGATGTGGAGGGAAGCACAGTGTAGGAATGGGGGAAGGGGAGCACAGTGTGGGATGAGAATGGAGGATGAAAACCACAGTATGGGATGTGGAGGGGAGAAAGAGAGCACGGTATGGGATGTGGAGGGGAGAAGGAGAGCACAGTATGGGATGTGGAGGGGAGAAGGAGAGCACTGTATGGGATGTGGAGGGGAGACAGAGAGCACAGTATGGGATGTGGAGGGGAGTAGGAGAGCACAGTATGGGATGTAGAGGGGAGAAGGACAGCACAGTATGGGATGTGGAGGGGAGTAGGAGAGCACAGTATGGGATGTGGAGGGGAGAATGAGAGCACAGTATTGGATGTAGAGGGGAGAATGAGAGCACAGTATGGGATGTGGAAAGAAGAATGAGCACACAGAATGGGATGTGGAGGGGAGTAGGAGAGCACAGAATGGGATGTGGAGGGGAGTAGGAGAGCACATTATGGGATTTGGAGGGGAGTAGGAGAGCACAGTATGGGATGTGGAGGGGAGAAGGAGAGCACAGTATGGGATGTGGAGGGGAGAAGGAGAGCACAGCATGGGATGTGGGGGGAGTAGGAGAGCACAGTATGGGATGTGGAGGGGAGAAGGAGAGCACAGTATGGGATGTGGAGGGGAGTAGGAGAGCACAGTATGGGATGCGGAGGGGAGAATGAGAGCACAGTATGGGATGTGGAGGTGAGAAGGAGAGCACAGTATGGGATGTGGAGGGGAGAATGAGAGCACAGTATGGGATGCGGAGGGGAGAAGGAGAGCACAGTATGGGATGTGGAGGGGAGTAGGAGAGCACAGTATGGGTTGTGGAGGGGAGAATGAGAGCACAGTATGGGATGTGGATGGGAGAATGAGCACACAGTATGGGATGTGGAGGGGAGAAGGAGAGCACAGAATGGGATGTGGAGGGGAGAATGAGAGCACATTATGGGATTTGGAGGGGAGTAGGAGAGCACAGTATGGGATGTGGAGGGGAGAAGGAGAGCACAGTATGGGATGTGGAGGGGTGAAGGAGAGCACAGCATGGGATGTGGGGGGAGTAGGAGAGCACAGTATGGGATGTGGATGGGAGAAGGAGAGCACAGTATGGGATGTGGAGGGGAGTAGGAGAGCACAGTATGGGATGCGGAGGGGAGAAGGAGAGCACAGTATGGGATGTGGAGGTGAGAAGGAGAGCACAGTATGGGATGTGGAGGGGAGAATGAGAGCACAGTATGGGATGTGGAGGGGAGAAGGAGAGCACAGTATGGGATGTGGAGGGGAGTAGGAGAGCACAGTATGGGTTGTGGAGGGGAGAATGAGAGCACAGTATGGGATGTGGATGGGAGAAGGAGAGCACAGTATGGGATGTGGTGGGGATTAGGAGAGCACAGTATGGGATGTGGAGGAGAAAAGGAGAGCACAGTATGGGATGTGGAGGGGAGTAGGAGAGCACAGTATGGGATGTGGAGGGGAGAAGGAGAGCACAGTATGGGATGTGGTGGTGAGTAGGAGAGCACAGTATTGGATGTGGAGGGGAGAATGAGAGCACTGTATGGGATGTGGAGCGGAGAAGGAGAGCGCAGTATGGGATGTGGAGGGGAGAAGGAGAGCACAGTATTGGATGTGGAGGGGAGAAGGAGAGCACAGTATGGGATGTGGAGGGGAGAATGAGAGCACAGTATGGGATGTGGAGGGTTGAAGTAGCGCACAGTATGGGATGTGGAGGGGAGTAGGAGAGCACAGTATGGGATGTGGAGGGGAGAAGGAGAGCACTGTATGTGATGTGGAGGGGAAAAGGAGAGCACAGTATGGGATGTGGAGGGGAATAGGAGAGCACAGTATGGGATGTGGAGGAGAAAAGGAGAGCACAGTATGGGATGTGGAGGGGAGAAGGAGAGCACTGTATGGGATGTGGTGGGGAGAAAGAGAGCACAGTATGGGATGTGGAGGTGAGTATGAGAGCACAGTATGGGATGTAGAGGGGAGAAGGACAGCACAGTATGGGATGTGGAGGGGAGTAGGAGAGCACAGTATGGGATGTGGAGGGGAGAATGAGAGCACAGTATGGGATGTAGAGGGGAGAATGAGAGCACAGTATGGGATGTGGAGGGAAGAAAGAGCACACAGTATGGGATGTGGAGGGGAGTAGGAGAGCACAGAATGGGATGTGGAGGGGAGAATGAGAGCACATTATGGGATTTGGAGGGGAGTAGGAGAGCACATTATGGGATTTGGAGGGGAGTAGGAGAGCACAGTATGGGATGTGGAGGGGAGAAGGAGAGCACAGTATGGGATGTGGAGGGGAGAAGGAGAGCACAGCATGGGATGTGGGGTGAGTAGGAGAGCACAGTATGGGATGTGGAGGGGAGAAGGAGAGCACAGTATGGGATGTGGTGGGGAGTAGGAGAGCACAGTATTGGATGTTGAAGGGAGAATGAGAGCACTGTATGGGATGTGGAGCGGAGAAGGAGAGCGCAGTATGGGATGTGGAGGGGAGAAGGAGAGCACAGTATGGGATGTGGAGGGGAGTAGGAGAGCACAGTATGGGATGTGGAGGGGAGAAGGAGAGCACAGTATGGGATGTGGTGGGGAGTAGGAGAGCACAGTATTGGATGTGGAGGGGAGAATGAGAGCACTGTATGGGATGTGGAGCGGAGAAGGAGAGCGCAGTATGGGATGTGGAGGGGAGAAGGAGAGCACAGTATGGGATGTGGAGGGGAGAAGGAGAGCACAGTATGGGATGTGGAGGGGAGAATGAGAGCACAGTATGGGATGTGGAGGGGAATAGGAGAGCACAGTATGTGATGTGGAGGGGAAAAGGAGAGCACAGTATGGGATGTGGAGGGGAATAGGAGAGCACAGTATGGGATGTAGAGGATAGAAGGACAGCACAGTATGGGATGTGGAGGGGTGAAGGAGAGCACAGGAATGGGATGTGGAGGGGAGAAGGAAAGCACAGTATGGGATGTGGAGGGGAGAAGAAGAGCACAGTATGGGATGTGGTGGGGAGTAGGAGAGCACAGTATGGGATGTGGAGGGGAGAATGAGAGCACTGTATGGGATGTGGAGCGGAGAAGGAGAGCGCAGTATGGGATGTGGAGGGGAGAAGGTGAGCACAGTATGGGATGTTGAGGGGAGTAGGAGAGCACAGTGTGGGATGTGGAGGGGAGAAGGAGAGCACAGTATGGGATGTGGTGGGGAGTAGGAGAGCACAGTATTGGATGTGGAGGGGAGAATGAGAGCACTGTATGGGATGTGGAGCGGAGAAGGAGAGCACAGTATGGGATGTGGAGGGTTGAAGTAGCGCACAGTATGGGATGTGGAGGGGAGTAGGAGAGCACGGTATGGGATGTTGAGGGGAGAAGGAGAGCACAGTATGTGATGTGGAGGGGAAAAGGAGAGCACAGTATGGGATGTGGAGGGGAATAGGAGAGCACAGTATGGGATGTAGAGGAGAGAAGGACAGCACAGTATGGGATGTGGAGGGGTGATTGAGAGCACAGGAATGGGATGTGGAGGGGAGAAGGAAAGCACAGTATGGGATGTGGAGGGGAGAAGAAGAGCACAGTATGGGATGTGGTGGGGAGTAGGAGAGCACAGTATGGGATGTGGAGGGGAGTAGGAGAGCACAGTATTGGATGGGGAGGGGAGAATGAGAGCACAGTATGGGATGTGGAGGGGAGAAGGAGAGCACAGTATGGGATGTGGAGGGGAGTAGGAGAGCACAGTATGGGATGTGGAGAGGAGAAGGAGAGCACAGTATGGGATGTGGAGGGGAGAAGGAGAGAACAGTATGGGATGTGGAGGGGAGAAGGAGAGCACAGTATGGGATGTAGAGCGGAGAAGGAGAGCACAATATGGGATGTGGAGGTGAGAAGGAGAGCACAGAATGGGATGTGGAGGGAAGCACAGTGTAGGAATGGGGGAAGGGGAGAACAGTGTGGGATGAGAATGGAGGATGAAAACCACAGTATGGGATGTGGAGGGGAGAAAGAGAGCACGGTATGGGATGTGGAGGGGAGAAGGAGAGCACAGTATGGGATGTGGAGTGGAGAAGGAGAGCACTGTATGGGATGTGGAGGGGAGAAGGAGAGCACAGTATGGGATGTGGAGGGGAGTAGGAGAGCACAGTATGGGATGTAGAGGGGAGAAGGACAGCACAGTATGGGATGTGGAGGGGAGTAGGAGAGCACAGTATGGGATGTGGAGGGGAGAATGAGAGCACAGTATGGGATGTGGAGGGAAGAATGAGCACACAGTATGGGATGTGGAGGGGAGTAGGAGAGCACAGAATGGGATGTGGAGGGGAGAATGAGAGCACATTATGGGATTTGGAGGGGAGTAGGAGAGCACATTATGGGATTTGGAGGGGAGTAGGAGAGCACAGTATGGGATGTGGAGGGGAGAAGGAGAGCACAGTATGGGATGTGGAGGGGAGAAGGAGAGCACAGCATGGGATGTGGGGGGAGTAGGAGAGCACAGTATGGGATGTGGAGGGGAGAAGGAGAGCACAGTATGGGATGTGGAGGGGAGTAGGAGAGCACAGTATGGGATGCGGAGGGGAGAATGAGAGCACAGTATGGGATGTGGAGGTGAGAAGGAGAGCACAGTATGGGATGTGGAGGGGAGTAGGAGAGCACAGTATGGGTTGTGGAGGGGAGAATGAGAGCACAGTATGGGATGTGGATGGGAGAATGAGCACACAGTATGGGATGTGGAGGGGAGTAGGAGAGCACAGAATGGGATGTGGAGGGGAGAATGAGAGCACAGTATGGGATGTGGAGGGGAGAAGGAGAGAACAGTATGGGATGTGGAAGGGAGAAGGAGAGCACAGTATGGGATGTGGAGGGGAGAAGGAGAGCACAATATGGGATGTGGAGGTGAGAAGGAGAGCACAGAATGGGATGTGGAGGGAAGCACAGTGTAGGAATGGGGGAAGGGGAGCACAGTGTGGGATGAGAATGGAGGATGAAAACCACAGTATGGGATGTGGAGGGGAGAAAGAGAGCACGGTATGGGATGTGGAGGGGAGAAGGAGAGCACAGTATGGGATGTGGAGGGGAGAAGGAGAGCACTGTATGGGATGTGGAGGGGAGAAGGAGAGCACAGTATGGGATGTGGAGGGGAGTAGGAGAGCACAGTATGGGATGTAGAGGGGAGAAGGACAGCACAGTATGGGATGTGGAGGGGAGTAGGAGAGCACAGTATGGGATGTGGAGGGGAGAATGAGAGCACAGTATGGGATGTAGAGGGGAGAATGAGAGCACAGTATGGGATGTGGAGGGAAGAATGAGCACACAGTATGGGATGTGGAGGGGAGTAGGAGAGCACAGAATGGGATGTGGAGGGGAGAATGAGAGCACATTATGGGATTTGGAGGGGAGTAGGAGAGCACATTATGGGATTTGGAGGGGAGTAGGAGAGCACAGTATGGGATGTGGAGGGGAGAAGGAGAGCACAGTATGGGATGTGGAGGGGAGAAGGAGAGCACAGCATGGGATGTGGGGGGAGTAGGAGAGCACAGTATGGGATGTGGAGGAGAGAAGGAGAGCACAGTATGGGATGTGGAGGGGAGTAGGAGAGCACAGTATGGGATGCGGAGGGGAGAATGAGAGCACAGTATGGGATGTGGAGGTGAGAAGGAGAGCGCAGTATGGGATGTGGAGGGGAGAATGAGAGCACAGTATGGGATGCGGAGGGGAGAAGGAGAGCACAGTATGGGATGTGGATGGGAGTAGGAGAGCACAGTATGGGTTGTGGAGGGGAGAATGAGAGCACAGTATGGGATGTGGATGGGAGAATGAGCACACAGTATGGGATGTGGAGTGGAGTAGGAGAGCACAGAATGGGATGTGGAGGGTAGAATGAGAGCACATTATGGGATTTGGAGGGGAGTAGGAGAGCACAGTATGGGATGTGGAGGGGAGAAGGAGAGCACAGTATGGGATGTGGAGGGGAGAAGGAGAGCACAGCATGGGATGTGGGGGGAGTAGGAGAGCACAGTATGGGATGTGGAGGGGAGAAGGAGAGCACAGTATGGGATGTGGAGGGGAGTAGGAGAGCACAGTATGGGATGCGGAGGGGAGAAGGAGAGCACAGTATGGGATGTGGAGGTGAGAAGGAGAGCACAGTATGGGATGTGGAGGGGAGAAGGAGAGCACAGTATGGGATGTGGTGGGGAGTAGGAGAGCACAGTATTGGATGTGGAGGGGAGAATGAGAGCACTGTATGGGATTTGGAGCGGAGAAGGAGAGCGCAGTATGGGATGTGGAGGGGAGAAGGAGAGCACAGTATGGGATGTGGAGGGGAGAAGGAGAGCACAGTATGGGATGTGGAGGGGAGAATGAGAGCACAGTATGGGATGTGGAGGGTTGAAGTAGCGCACAGTATGGGATGTGGAGGGGAGTAGGAGAGCACAGTATGGGATGTGGAGGGGAGAAGGAGAGCACAGTATGTGATGTGGAGGGGAGAAGGAGAGCACAGTATGGGATGTGGAGGGGAATAGGAGAGCACAGTATGGGATGTAGAGGAGAGAAGGACAGCACAGTATGGGATGTGGAGGGGTGAAGGAGAGCACAGGAATGGGATGTGGAGGGGAGAAGGAAAGCACAGTATGGGATGTGGAGGGGAGAAGAAGAGCACAGTATGGGATGTGGAGGGGAGTAGGAGAGCACAGTATTGGATGGGGAGGGGAGAATGAGAGCACAGTATGGGATGTGGAGGGGAGAAGGAGAGCACATTATGGGATGTGGAGGGGAGTAGGAGAGCACAGTAAGGGATGTGATGGGGAGAATGAGAGCACAGTATGGGATGTGGAGGGGAGAAGGAGATCACAGTATGGGATGTGGATGGGAGTAGGAGAGCACAGTATGGGATGTGACGAGGAGAATGAGAGCACAGTATGGGATGTGGAGGGGAGAAGGAGAGCACAGTATGGGATGTGGAGTGGAGTTGGAGAGCACAATATGGGATGTGGAGGGGAGAAGGAGAGCACAGTATGGGATGTGGAGGGGAGAAGGAGAGCACAGTATGGGATGTGGAGGTGAGAAGGAGAGCACAGAATGGGATGTGGAGGGAAGCACAGTGTAGGAATGGGAGAAGGGGAGCACAGTGTGGGATGAGAATGGAGGATGAAAACAACAGTATGGGATGTGGAGGGGAGAAGGAGAGTACAGTATGGGATGTGGAGGGGAGAAGGAGTGCACAGTATGGGATGTTGAGGGGAGAAGGAGAGCACTTTATGGGATGTGGAGGGGAGAAGGAGAGCACAGTATGGGATGTGGAGGGTTGAAGTAGCGCACAGTATGGGATGTGGAGGGGAGTAGGAGAGCACAGTATGGGATGTGGAGGGGAGAAGGAGAGCACAGTATGGGATGTGGAGGTGAATATGAGAGCACAGTATGGGATGTAGAGGAGAGAGGGACAGCACAGTATGGGATGTAGAGGGGTGAAGGAGAGCACAGGAATGGGTAGTGGAGGGGAAAAGGAGAGCACAGTATGGGATGTGGAGGGGAATAGGAGAGCACAGTATGGGATGTAGAGGAGAGAAGGACAGCACAGTATGGGATGTGGAGGGGTGATTGAGAGCACAGGAATGGGATGTGGAGGGGAGAAGGAAAGCACAGTATGGGATGTGGAGGGGAGAAGAAGAGCACAGTATGGGATGTGGTGGGGAGTAGGAGAGCACAGTATGGGATGTGGAGGGGAGTAGGAGAGCACAGTATTGGATGGGGAGGGGAGAATGAGAGCACAGTATGGGATGTGGAGGGGAGAAGGAGAGCACAGTATGGGATGTGGAGGGGAGTAGGAGAGCACAGTATGGGATGTGGAGAGGAGAAGGAGAGCACAGTATGGGATGTGGAGGGGAGAAGGAGAGAACAGTATGGGATGTGGAGGGGAGAAGGAGAGCACAGTATGGGATGTAGAGCGGAGAAGGAGAGCACAATATGGGATGTGGAGGTGAGAAGGAGAGCACAGAATGGGATGTGGAGGGAAGCACAGTGTAGGAATGGGGGAAGGGGAGAACAGTGTGGGATGAGAATGGAGGATGAAAACCACAGTATGGGATGTGGAGGGGAGAAAGAGAGCACGGTATGGGATGTGGAGGGGAGAAGGAGAGCACAGTATGGGATGTGGAGGGGAGAAGGAGAGCACTGTATGGGATGTGGAGGGGAGAAGGAGAGCACAGTATGGGATGTGGAGGGGAGTAGGAGAGCACAGTATGGGATGTAGAGGGGAGAAGGACAGCACAGTATGGGATGTGGAGGGGAGTAGGAGAGCACAGTATGGGATGTGGAGGGGAGAATGAGAGCACAGTATGGGATGTGGAGGGAAGAATGAGCACACAGTATGGGATGTGGAGGGGAGTAGGAGAGCACAGAATGGGATGTGGAGGGGAGAATGAGAGCACATTATGGGATTTGGAGGGGAGTAGGAGAGCACATTATGGGATTTGGAGGGGAGTAGGAGAGCACAGTATGGGATGTGGAGGGGAGAAGGAGAGCACAGTATGGGATGTGGAGGGGAGAAGGAGAGCACAGCATGGGATGTGGGGGGAGTAGGAGAGCACAGTATGGGATGTGGAGGGGAGAAGGAGAGCACAGTATGGGATGTGGAGGGGAGTAGGAGAGCACAGTATGGGATGCGGAGGGGAGAATGAGAGCACAGTATGGGATGTGGAGGTGAGAAGGAGAGCACAGTATGGGATGTGGAGGGGAGAATGAGAACACAGTATGGGATGCGGAGGGGAGAAGGAGAGCACAGTATGGGATGCGGAGGGGAGAATGAGAGCACAGTATGGGATGTGGAGGGGAGTAGGAGAGCACAGTATGGGTTGTGGAGGGGAGAATGAGAGCACAGTATGGGATGTGGATGGGAGAATGAGCACACAGTATGGGATGTGGAGGGGAGTAGGAGAGCACAGAATGGGATGTGGAGGGGAGAATGAGAGCACAGTATGGGATGTGGAGGGGAGAAGGAGAGAACAGTATGGGATGTGGAAGGGAGAAGGAGAGCACAGTATGGGATGTGGAGGGGAGAAGGAGAGCACAATATGGGATGTGGAGGTGAGAAGGAGAGCACAGAATGGGATGTGGAGGGAAGCACAGTGTAGGAATGGGGGAAGGGGAGCACAGTGTGGGATGAGAATGGAGGATGAAAACCACAGTATGGGATGTGGAGGGGAGAAAGAGAGCACGGTATGGGATGTGGAGGGGAGAAGAAGAGCACAGTATGGGATGTGGAGGGGAGAAGGAGAGCACTGTATGGGATGTGGAGGGGAGAAGGAGAGCACAGTATGGGATGTGGAGGGGAGTAGGAGAGCACAGTATGGGATGTAGAGGGGAGAAGGACAGCACAGTATGGGATGTGGAGGGGAGTAGGAGAGCACAGTATGGGATGTGGAGGGGAGAATGAGAGCACAGTATGGGATGTAGAGGGGAGAATGAGAGCACAGTATGGGATGTGGAGGGAAGAATGAGCACACAGTATGGGATGTGGAGGGGAGTAGGAGAGCACAGAATGGGATGTGGAGGGGAGAATGAGAGCACATTATGGGATTTGGAGGGGAGTAGGAGAGCACATTATGGGATTTGGAGGGGAGTAGGAGAGCACAGTATGGGATGTGGAGGGGAGAAGGAGAGCACAGTATGGGATGTGGAGGGGAGAAGGAGAGCACAGCATGGGATGTGGGGGGAGTAGGAGAGCACAGTATGGGATGTGGAGGAGAGAAGGAGAGCACAGTATGGGATGTGGAGGGGAGTAGGAGAGCACAGTATGGGATGTGGAGGGGAGAATGAGAGCACAGTATGGGATGCGGAGGGGAGAAGGAGAGCACAGTATGGGATGTGGAGGGGAGTAGGAGAGCACAGTATGGGTTGTGGAGGGGAGAATGAGAGCACAGTATGGGATGTGGATGGGAGAATGAGCACACAGTATGGGATGTGGAGTGGAGTAGGAGAGCACAGAATGGGATGTGGAGGGGAGAATGAGAGCACATTATGGGATTTGGAGGGGAGTAGGAGAGCACAGTATGGGATGTGGAGGGGAGAAGGAGAGCACAGTATGGGATGTGGAGGGGAGAAGGAGAGCACAGCATGGGATGTGGGGGGAGTAGGAGAGCATAGTATGGGATGTGGAGGGGAGAAGGAGAGCACAGTATGGGATGTGGAGGGGAGTAGGAGAGCACAGTATGGGATGCGGAGGGGAGAAGGAGAGCACAGTATGGGATGTGGAGGTGAGAAGGAGAGCACAGTATGGGATGTGGAGGGGAGAATGAGAGCACAGTATGGGATGTGGAGGGGAGAAGGAGAGCACAGTATGGGTTGTGGAGGGGAGAATGAGAGCACAGTATGGGATGTGGATGGGAGAAGGAGAGCACAGTATTGGATGTGGTGGGGATTAGGAGAGCACAGTATGGGATGTGGAGGAGAAAAGGAGAGCACAGTATGGGATGTGGAGGGGAGTAGGAGAGCACAGTATGGGATGTGGAGGGGAGAAGGAGAGCACAGTATGGGATGTGGTAGGGAGTAGGAGAGCACAGTATTGGATGTGGAGGGGAGAATGAGAGCACTGTATGGGATTTGGAGCGGAGAAGGAGAGCGCAGTATGGGATGTGGAGGGGAGAAGGAGAGCACAGTATGGGATGTGGAGGGGAGAAGGAGAGCACAGTATGGGATGTGGAGGGGAGAATGAGAGCACAGTATGGGATGTGGAGGGTTGAAGTAGCGCACAGTATGGTATGTGGAGGGGAGTAGGAGAGCACAGTATGGGATGTGGAGGGGAGAAGGAGAGCACAGTATGTGATGTGGAGGGGAGAAGGAGAGCACAGTATGGGATGTGGAGGGGAATAGGAGAGCACAGTATGGGATGTAGAGGAGAGAAGGACAGCACAGTATGGGATGTGGAGGGGTGAAGGAGAGCACAGGAATGGGATGTGGAGGGGAGAAGGAAAGCACAGTATGGGATGTGGAGGGGAGAAGAAGAGCACAGTATGGGATGTTGTGGGGAGTAGGAGAGCACAGTATGGGATGTGGAGGGGAGTAGGAGAGCACAGTAAGGGATGTGATGGGGAGAATGAGAGCACAGTATGGGATGTGGAGGGGAGAAGGAGATCACAGTATGGGATGTGGATGGGAGTAGGAGAGCACAGTATGGGATGTGACGAGGAGAATGAGAGCACAGTATGGGATGTGGAGGGGAGAAGTAGAGCACAGTATGGGATGTGGAGTGGAGTTGGAGAGCACAATATGGGATGTGGAGGGGAGAAGGAGAGCACAGTATGGGATGTGGAGGGGAGAAGGAGAGCACAGTATGGGATGTGGAGGTGAGAAGGAGAGCACAGAATGGGATGTGGAGGGAAGCACAGTGTAGGAATGGGAGAAGGGGAGCACAGTGTGGGATGAGAATGGAGGATGAAAACAACAGTATGGGATGTGGAGGGGAGAAGGAGAGTACAGTATGGGATGTGGAGGGGAGAAGGAGTGCACAGTATGGGATGTTGAGGGGAGAAGGAGAGCACTTTATGGGATGTGGAGGGGAGAAGGAGAGC
Source organism: Taudactylus pleione (assembly GCA_031769625.1). Lineage (NCBI taxonomy): Eukaryota > Metazoa > Chordata > Amphibia > Anura > Myobatrachidae > Taudactylus > Taudactylus pleione. The sequence goes on along the minus strand of JAUIMM010000137.1, from coordinate 6,523,824 downwards.
ACAGTATGGGATGTGGAGGGTTGAAGTAGCGCACAGTATGGGATGTGGAGGGGAGTAGGAGAGCACAGTATGGGATGTGGAGGGGAGAAGGAGAGCACAGTATGGGATGTGGAGGGGAATATGAGAGCACAGTATGGGATGTAGAGGAGAGAGGGACAGCACAGTATGGGATGTAGAGGGGTGAAGGAGAGCACAGGAATGGGTAGTGGAGGGGAGAAGGAGAGCACAGTATGGGATGTGGAGGGGAGAAGTAGAGCACAGTATGGGATGTGGTGGGGAGAAGGAGAGCACAGTATGGGATGTGGAGGGGAGAAGGAGAGCACAGCATGGGATGTGGGGGGAGTAGGAGAGCACAGTATGGGATGTGGAGGAGAGAAGGAGAGCACAGTATGGGATGTGGAGGGGAGTAGGAGAGCACAGTATGGGATGTGGAGGGGAGAATGAGAGCACAGTATGGGATGCGGAGGGGAGAAGGAGAGCACAGTATGGGATGTGGAGGGGAGTAGGAGAGCACAGTATGGGTTGTGGAGGGGAGAATGAGAGCACAGTATGGGATGTGGATGGGAGAATGAGCACACAGTATGGGATGTGGAGTGGAGTAGGAGAGCACAGAATGGGATGTGGAGGGGAGAATGAGAGCACATTATGGGATTTGGAGGGGAGTAGGAGAGCACAGTATGGGATGTGGAGGGGAGAAGGAGAGCACAGTATGGGATGTGGAGGGGAGAAGGAGAGCACAGCATGGGATGTGGGGGGAGTAGGAGAGCATAGTATGGGATGTGGAGGGGAGAAGGAGAGCACAGTATGGGATGTGGAGGGGAGTAGGAGAGCACAGTATGGGATGCGGAGGGGAGAAGGAGAGCACAGTATGGGATGTGGAGGTGAGAAGGAGAGCACAGTATGGGATGTGGAGGGGAGAATGAGAGCACAGTATGGGATGTGGAGGGGAGAAGGAGAGCACAGTATGGGATGTGGAGGGGAGTAGGAGAGCACAGTATGGGTTGTGGAGGGGAGAATGAGAGCACAGTATGGGATGTGGATGGGAGAAGGAGAGCACAGTATTGGATGTGGTGGGGATTAGGAGAGCACAGAATGGGATGTGGAGGAGAAAAGGAGAGCACAGTATGGGATGTGGAGGGGAGTAGGAGAGCACAGTATGGGATGTGGAGGGGAGAAGGAGAGCACAGTATGGGATGTGGTAGGGAGTAGGAGAGCACAGTATTGGATGTGGAGGGGAGAATGAGAGCACTGTATGGGATTTGGAGCGGAGAAGGAGAGCGCAGTATGGGATGTGGAGGGGAGAAGGAGAGCACAGTATGGGATGTGGAGGGGAGAAGGAGAGCACAGTATGGGATGTGGAGGGGAGAATGAGAGCACAGTATGGGATGTGGAGGGTTGAAGTAGCGCACAGTATGGTATGTGGAGGGGAGTAGGAGAGCACAGTATGGGATGTGGAGGGGAGAAGGAGAGCACAGTATGTGATGTGGAGGGGAGAAGGAGAGCACAGTATGGGATGTGGAGGGGAATAGGAGAGCACAGTATGGGATGTAGAGGATAGAAGGACAGCACAGTATGGGATGTGGAGGGGTGAAGGAGAGCACAGGAATGGGATGTGGAGGGGAGAAGGAAAGCACAGTATGGGATGTGGAGGGGAGAAGAAGAGCACAGTATGGGATGTTGTGGGGAGTAGGAGAGCACAGTATGGGATGTGGAGGGGAGTAGGAGAGCACAGTAAGGGATGTGATGGGGAGAATGAGAGCACAGTATGGGATGTGGAGGGGAGAAGGAGATCACAGTATGGGATGTGGATGGGAGTAGGAGAGCACAGTATGGGATGTGACGAGGAGAATGAGAGCACAGTATGGGATGTGGAGGGGAGAAGTAGAGCACAGTATGGGATGTGGAGTGGAGTTGGAGAGCACAATATGGGATGTGGAGGGGAGAAGGAGAGCACAGTATGGGATGTGGAGGGGAGAAGGAGAGCACAGTATGGGATGTGGAGGTGAGAAGGAGAGCACAGAATGGGATGTGGAGGGAAGCACAGTGTAGGAATGGGAGAAGGGGAGCACAGTGTGGGATGAGAATGGAGGATGAAAACAACAGTATGGGATGTGGAGGGGAGAAGGAGAGTACAGTATGGGATGTGGAGGGGAGAAGGAGTGCACAGTATGGGATGTTGAGGGGAGAAGGAGAGCACTTTATGGGATGTGGAGGGGAGAAGGAGAGCACAGTATGGGATGTGGAGGGTTGAAGTAGCGCACAGTATGGGATGTGGAGGGGAGTAGGAGAGCACAGTATGGGATGTGGAGGGGAGAAGGAGAGCACAGTATGGGATGTGGAGGGGAATATGAGAGCACAGTATGGGATGTAGAGGAGAGAGGGACAGCACAGTATGGGATGTAGAGGGGTGAAGGAGAGCACAGGAATGGGTAGTGGAGGGGAGAAGGAGAGCACAGTATGGGATGTGGAGGGGAGAAGTAGAGCACAGTATGGGATGTGGTGGGGAGTAGAAGAGCACAGTATGGGATGTGGAGGGGAGTAGGAGAGCACAGTATTGGATGGGGAGGGGAGAATGAAAGCACAGTATGGGATGTGGAGGGGAGAAGGAGAGCACAGTATGGGATGTGGAGGGGAGTAGGAGAGCACAGTATGGGATGTGATGGGGAGAATGAGAGCACAGTATGGGATGTGGAGGGGAGAAGGAGATCACAGTCTGGGATGTGGATGGGAGTAGGAGAGCACAGTATGGGATGTGACGGGGAGAATGAGAGCACAGTATTCGATGTGGAGGGGAGAAGGAGAGCACAGTATGGGATGTGGAGGGGAGTTGGAGAGCACAATATGGGATGTGGATCGGAGACGGAGAGCACAGTATGGGATGTGGAGGGGAGAAGGAGAGCACAGTATGGGATGTGGAGGGGATTTGGAGAGCACAATATGGGATGTGGAGGGGAGAAGGAGAGCACAGTATGGGATGTGGATGGGAGAAGGAGAGCACAGTATGGGATGTGGAGGTGAGATGGAGAGCACAGAATGGGATGTGGAGGGAAGCACAGTGTAGGAATGGGGGAAGGGGAGCACAGTGTGGGATGAGAATGGAGGATGAAAACCACAGTATGGGATGTGGAGGGGAGAAGGAGAGCACAGTATGGGATGTGGAGGGGAGAAGGAGTGCACAGTATGGGATGTGGAGGGGAGAAGGAGAGCACTTTATGCGATGTGGAGGAGAGAAGGAGAGCACAGTATGGGATGTGGAGGGGAGTCGGAGAGCACAGTATGGGATGTAGAGGGGAGAAGGACAGCACAGTATGGGATGTGGAGGGGAGAAGGAGAGCACAGTATGGGATGTGGAGGGGAGAAGGAGAGCACAATATGGGATGTGGAGGGGAGAATGAGAGCACAGTATGGGATGTGAAGGTGAGAAGGAGAGCACAGAAAGGGATGTGGAGGGGAGAAGCAGAGCACAGTATGGGATGTGGAGGGGAGAAGGAAAGCACAGTATGGGATGTAGAGTGGAGAATGATAGCACAGAATGGGATGTGTAGGGGAGAAGGAGAGCACAGTATGGAATGTGTAGGGGAGAAGGAGAGCACAGTATGGGATGTAGAGGGGAGAATGAGTGCACAGTATGGGATGTGGAGGGAAGAAGGAGCACACAGTATGGGATGTGGAGGAGAGTAGGAGAGCACAGAATGGGATGTGGAGGGGAGAATGAGAGCACAGTATGGGATGTGGAGGTGAGAAGGAGAGCACAGTATGGGATGTGGAGGGGAGAATGAGAGCACAGTATGGGATGTGGAGGGGAGAAGGAGAGCACATTATGGGATTTGGAGGGGAGTAGGAGAGCACAGAATGGGATGTGGAGGGGAGAAGGAGAGCACAGTATGGGATATATAGGGGAGAAAGAGAGCAGAGTATGGGATGTGGAAGGGAGATGGAGAGCACAGTATGGGATGTGGAGGGGAGAAGGAGAGCACAGTATGGGATGTGGAGGGGAGTAGGAGAGCACAGTATGGGATGTGGAGGGGAGAAGGAGAGCACAGCATGGGATGTGGGGGGGAGATGGAGAGCACAGTATGGGATGTGGAGGGGAGAAGGAGAGCACAGTATGGGATGTGGACGGGAGTAGGAGAGCACAGTATGGGATGTGGAGGGGAGAATGAGAGCACAGTATAGGATGTGGAGGGGAGAAGGAGAGAACAGTATGGGATGTGGAGGGGGAAGGAGCGCACAGTATGGGATGTGGAGGGGAGTAGGAGAGCACAGTATGGGATGTGGAGGGGAGAAGGAGAGCACAGTATGGGATGTGGAGGGGAGTAGGAGAGCACAGTATGGGATGTGGAGGGGAGAAGGAGAGCACAGTATGGGATGTGGAGGGGAGTTGGAGAGCACAATATGGGATGTGGAGCGGAGATGGAGAGCACAGTATGGGATGTGGAGGGGAGAAGGAGAGCACAGTATGGGATGTGGAGGGGAGTTGGAGAGCACAATATGGGATGTGGAGGGGAGAAGGAGAGCACAGTATGGGATGTGGAGGGGAGAAGGAGAGCACAGTATGGGATGTGGAGGTGAGAAGGAGAGCACAGAATGGGATGTGGAGGGAAGCACAGTGTAGGAATGGGGGAAGGGGAGCACAGTGTGGGATGAGAATGGAGGATGAAAACCACAGTATGGGATGTGGAGGGGAGAAGGAGAGCACAGTATGGGATGTGGAGGGGAGAAGGAGTGCACAGTATTGGATGTGGAGGGGAGAAGGAGAGCACTTTATGGGATGTGGAGGAGAGAAGGAGAGCACAGTATGGGATGTGGAGGGGAGTAGGAGAGCACAGTATGGGATGTAGAGGGGAGAAGGACAGCACAGTATGGGATGTGGAGGGGAGAAGGAGAGCACAGTATGGGATGTGGAGGGGAGAAGGAGAGCACAATATGGGATGTGGAGGGGAGAATGAGAGCACAGTATGGGATGTGAAGGTGAGAAGGAGAGCACAGAAAGGGATGTGGAGGGGAGAAGCAGAGCACAGTATGGGATGTGGATGGGAGAAGGAAAGCACAGTATGGGATGTAGAGTGGAGAATGATAGCACAGAATGGGATGTGTAAGGGAGAAGGAGAGCACAGTATGGAATGTGTAGGGGAGAAGGAGAGCACAGTATGGGATGTAGAGGGGAGAATGAGTGCACAGTATGGGATGTGGAGGGAAGAAGGAGCACACAGTATGGGATGTGGAGGAGAGTAGGAGAGCACAGAATGGGATGTGGATGGGAGAATGAGAGCACAGTATGGGATGTGGAGGGGAGAAGGAGAGCACAGTATGGGATGTGGAGGGGAGAAGGAGAGCACAGTATGGGATGTGGAGGGGAGAAGGAGAGCACATTATGGGATTTGGAGGGGAGTAGGAGAGCACAGAATGGGATGTGGAGGGGAGAAGGAGAGCACAGTATGGGATATATAGGGGAGAAAGAGAGCAGAGTATGGGATGTGGAAGGGAGATGGAGAGCACAGTATGGGATGTGGAGGGGAGAAGGAGAGCACAGTATGGGATATGGAGGGGAGTAGGAGAGCACAGTATGGGATGTGGAGGGGAGAAGGAGAGCACAGCATGGGATGTGGGGGGGAGTTGGAGAGCACAGTATGGGATGTGGAGGGGAGAAGGAGAGCACAGTATGGGATGTGGACGGGAGTAGGAGAGCACAGTATGGGATGTGGAGGGGAGAATGAGAGCACAGTATGGGATGTGGAGGGGAGAAGGAGAGAACAGTATGGGATGTGGAGGGGGAAGGAGCGCACAGTATGGGATGTGGAGGGGAGTAGGAGAGCACAGTATGGGATGTGGAGGGGAGAAGGAGAGCACAGTATGGGATGTGGAGGGGAGTAGGAGAGCACAGTATGGGATGTGGAGGGGAGAAGGAGAGCACAGTATGGGATGTGGAGGGGAGTTGGAGAGCACAATATGGGATGTGGAGCGGAGACGGAGAGCACAGTATGGGATGTGGAGGGGAGAAGGAGAGCACAGTATGGGATGTGGAGGGGAGTTGGAGAGCACAATATGGGATGTGGAGGGGAGAAGGAGAGCACAGTATGGGATGTGCAGGGGAGAAGGAGAGCACAGTATGCGATGTGGAGGTGAGAAGGAGAGCACAGTATGGGATGTGGAGGGGAGTTGGAGAGCACAATATGGGATGTGGAGGGGAGAAGGAGAGCACAGTATGGGATGTGGAGGGGAGAAGGAGAGCACAGTATGGGATGTGGAGGTGAGAAGGAGAGCACATAATGGGATGTGGAGGGAAGCACAGTGTAGGAATGGGGGAAGGGGAGCACAGTGTGGGATGAGAATGGAGGATGAAAACCACAGTATGGGATGTGGAGGGGAGAAGGAGAGCACAGTATGGGATGTGGAGGGGAGAAGGAGTGCACAGTATTGGATGTGGAGGGGAGAAGGAGAGCACTTTATGGGATGTGGAGGAGAGAAGGAGAGCACAGTATGGGATGTGGAGGGGAGTAGGAGAGCACAGTATGGGATGTAGAGGGGAGAAGGACAGCACAGTATGGGATGTGGAGGGGAGAAGGAGAGCACTGTATGGGATGTGGAGGGGAGAAGGAGAGCACAATATGGGATGTGGAGGGGAGAATGAGAGCACAGTAAGGGATGTGAAGGTGAGAAGGAGAGCACAGAAAGGGATGTGGAGGGGAGAAGCAGAGCACAGTATGGGATGTGGAGGGGAGAAGGAAAGCACAGTATGGGATGTAGAGTGGAGAATGATAGCACAGAATGGGATGTGTAAGGTAGAAGGAGAGCACAGTATGGAATGTGTAGGGGAGAAGGAGAGCACAGTATGGTATGTAGAGGGGAGAATGAGTGCACAGTATGGGATGTGGAGGGAAGAAGGAGCACACAGTATGGGATGTGGAGGAGAGTAGGAGAGCACAGAATGGGATGTGGAGGGGAGAATGAGAGCACAGTATGGGATGTGGAGGGGAGAAGGAGAGCACAGTATGGGATTTGGAGGGGAGTAGGAGAGCACAGAATGGGATGTGGAGGGGAGAAGGAGAGCACAGTATGGGATAAATAGGGGAGAAAGAGAGCAGAGTATGGGATGTGGAAGGGAGATGGAGAGCACAGTATGGGATGTGGAGGGGAGAAGGAGAGCACAGTATGGGATGTGGAGGGGAGTAGGAGAGCACAGTATGGGATGTGGAGGGGAGAAGGAGAGCACAGCATGGGATGTGGGGGGGAGTTGGAGAGCACAGTATGGGATGTGGAGGGGAGAAGGAGAGCACAGTATGGGATGTGGACGGGAGTAGGAGAGCACAGTATGGGATGTGGAGGGGAGAATGAGAGCACAGTATGGGATGTGGAGGGGAGAAGGAGAGAACAGTATGGGATGTGGAGGGGGAAGAAGCGCACAGTATGGGATGTGGAGGGGAGTAGGAGAGCACAGTATGGGATGTGGAGGGGAGAAGGAGAGCACAGTATGGGATGTGGAGGGGAGTAGGAGAGCACAGTATGGGATGTGGAGGGGAGAAGGAGAGCACAGTATGGGATGTGGAGGGGAGTTGGAGAGCACAATATGGGATGTGGAGCGGAGACGGAGAGCACAGTATGGGATGTGGAGGGGAGAAGGAGAGCACAGTATGGGATGTGGAGGGGAGTTGGAGAGCACAATATGGGATGTGGAGGGGAGAAGGAGAGCACAGTATGGGATGTGGAGGGGAGAAGGAGAGCACAGTATGGGATGTGGAGGTGAGAAGGAGAGCACAGAATGGGATGTAGAGGGAAGCACAGTTTAGGAATGGGGGAAGGGGAGCACAGTGTGGGATGAGAATGGAGGATGAAAACCACAGTATGGGATGTGGAGGGGAGAAGGAGAGCACAGTATGGGATGTGGAGGGGAGAAGGAGTGCACAGTATTGGATGTGGAGGGGAGAAGGAGAGCACTTTATGGGATGTGGAGGAGAGAAGGAGAGCACAGTATGGGATGTGGAGGGAGTAGGAGAGCACAGTATGGGATGTAGAGGGGAGAAGGACAGCACAGTATGGGATGTGGAGGGGAGAAGGAGAGCACAGTATGGGATGTGGAGGGGAGAAGGAGAGCACAATATGGGATGTGGAGGGGAGAATGAGAGCACAGTATGGGATGTGAAGGTGAGAAGGAGAGCACAGAAAGGGATGTGGAGGGGAGAAGCAGAGCACAGTATGGGATGTGGAGGGGAGAAGGAAAGCACAGTATGGGATGTAGAGTGGAGAATGATAGCACAGAATGGGATGTGTAAGGGAGAAGGAGAGCACAGTATGGAATGTGTAGGGGAGAAGGAGAGCACAGTATGGGATGTAGAGGGGAGAATGAGTGCACAGTATGGGATGTGGAGGGAAGAAGGAGCTCACAGTATGGGATGTGGAGGAGAGTAGGAGAGCACAGAATGGGATGTGGAGGGGAGAATGAGAGCACAGTATGGGATGTGGAGGGGAGAAGGAGAGCACAGTATGGGATGTGGAGGGGAGAAGGAGAGCACAGTATGGGATGTGGAGGGGAGAAGGAGAGCACATTATGGGATTTGGAGGGGAGTAGGAGAGCACGGAATGGGATGTGGAGGGGAGAAGGAGAGCACAGTATGGGATATATAGGGGAGAAAGAGAGCACAGTATGGGATGTGGAATGGAGATGGAGAGCACAGTATGGGATGTGGAGGGGAGAAGGAGAGCACAGTATGGGATGTGGAGGGGAGTAGGAGAGCACAGTATGGGATGTGGAGGGGAGAAGGAGAGCACAGCATGGGATGTGGGGGGGAGTTGGAGAGCACAGTATGGGATGTGGAGGGGAGAAGGAGAGCACAGTAAGGGATGTGGAGGGGAGTAGGAGAGCACAGTATGGGATGTGGAGGGGAGAATGAGAGCACAGTATGGGATGTGGAGGGGAGAAGGAGAGAACAGTATGGGATGTGGAGGGGGAAGAAGCGCACAGTATGGGATGTGGAGGGGAGTAGGAGAGCACAGTATGGGATGTGGAGGGGAGAAAGAGAGCACAGTATGGGATGTGGAGGGGAGTAGGAGAGCACAGTATGGGATGTGGAGGGGAGAATGGGAGCACAGTATGGGATGTGGTGGGGATTAGGAGAGCACAGTATGGGATGTGGAGGGGAGAACGAGAGCACAGTATGGGATGTGGAGGGGAGTAGGAGAGCACAGTATGGGATGTGAAGGGGAGAAGGAGAGCACAGTAAGGGATGTAGATGGGAGAAGGAGAGCACAGTATGGGATGTGGAGGGGAGTAGGAGAGCACAGTATGGGATATGGAGGGGAGAAGGAGAGCACAGTATGGGATGTGGTGGGGATTAGGAGAGCACAGTATGGGATGTGGAGGGGAGAACGAGAGCACAGTATGGGATGTGGAGGGGAGTAGGAGAGCACAGTATGGGATGTGGAGGGGAGAAGTAGAGCACAGTATGGGATGTGGTGGGGAGTAGGAGAGCACAGTATTGGATTTGGAGCGGAGAATGAGAGCACAGTATGGGATGTGGAGGGGAGAAGGAGAGTGCAGTATGGGATGTGGAGGGGAGAAGGAGAGCGCAGTATTTTATGTGGAGGGGAGAAGGAGAGCCCAGTATCGGATGTGGAGGGGAGAATGAGAGCACAGTATGGGATGTGGAGGGGAGAATGAGAGCACAGTATGGGATGTGGAGGGGAGAAGGAGCGCACAGTATGGGATGTGGAGGGGAGTAGGAGAGCACAGTATGGGATGTGGAGGGGAGAATGAGAGCACAGTATGGGATGTGGAGGGGAGAAGGAGAGCACAGTATGGGATGTGGAGGGGAGTAGGAGAGCACAGTATGGGATGTGGAGGGGAGAAGGAGAGCACAGTATGGGATGTGGAGGGGAGTAGGAGAGCACAGTATGGGATGTGGAGGGGAGAATGGGAGCACAGTATGGGATGTGGTGGGGATTAGGAGAGCACAGTATGGGATGTGGAGGGGAGTAGGAGAGCACAGTATGGGATGTGAAGGGGAGAAGGAGAGCACAGTAAGGGATGTGGAGGGGAGAAGGAGAGCACAGTATGGGATGTGGAGGGGAGTAGGAGAGCACAGTATGGGATGTGGAGGGGAGAAGGAGAGCACAGTATGGGATGTGGTGGGGATTAGAGCACAGTATGGGATGTGGAGGGGAGAACGAGAGCACAGTATGGGATGTGGAGGGGAGTAGGAGAGCACAGTATGGGATGTGGAGGGGAGAAGGAGAGCACAGTATGGGATGTGGTGGGGAGTAGGAGAGCACAGTATTGGATGTGGAGCGGAGAATGAGAGCACAGTATGGGATGTGGAGGGGAGAAGGAGAGCGCAGTATGGGATGTGGAGGGGAGAAGGAGAGCCCAGTATCGGATGTGGAGGGGAGAAGGAGAGCACAGTATGGGATGTGGAGGGGAGAATGAGAGCACAGTATGGGATGTGGAGGGGAGAAGGAGCGCACAGTATGGGATGTGGAGGGGAGTAGGAGAGCACAGTATGGGATGTGGAGGGGAGAATGAGAGCACAGTATGGGATGTGGAGGGGAGAAGGAGAGCACAGTATGGGATGTGGAGGGGAGAAGGGGAGCACAGTATGGGATGTGGAGGGGAGAAGGAGAGCACAGTATGGGATGTGGAGGGGAATAGGAGAGCACAGTATGGGATGTAGAGGGGAGATGGACAGCACAGTAAGGGATGTCAAGGTGAGTGACAAAGGGACGGTGTGGCCCCGAAATGTTGGTCTCTTTTCCAGCTCATGGAATAAACACTGTTCGTCATTTGCCTTCAAGTCTCAGAGTGCCACTATTTTTTGCAGTGTATATATATATATATATATATATATATATCAAAACAGAAAAAGTAGCACATCTCGATGTAAGGTAGTGTAATTCTATAATATTCCAGGTGGTGATTTCAAAAGTTTCTGTGAAGAATTATGTGACTTGAAGCAATTCTTTGTGAGTATAATACGAATGACTATAGCTCAAGTTGGTTTGGTCTGGTCTATATTGCCTCTCACCCTATCAGTATCTCCCTTATTGATAGGGTAATATAGAGTCATAATTCTGCACCTTGTAGATAAAAAAGGGGGTCAATTTATTAATAAAAACCAGACACATAAAATACAATAAATGTCTTAAAAAAAGTAAAAACACTTAACTTGGCCATAGACTAGCACCAATTTTGGTGCTAGAAAATGTTTGGAGAGTCCATATAGTTTAAAAAGAAACAGGAAAAGTCTCAGCCATGTATTCAATTGCAAATGGAGGAGGAGGAGGACCCGATACATATCGTTCTCTTATGGACTCCTTCAAGGGAGCAGGTGACATTCCTGCTCCCTTGAAGAAGTCCATAAGGGAGGAAAAACATTGCGACCTCTTCCTTCTCCATTTACAATTAATACATGGACTAAGATTTTTTTCTTTTTGAACTATAAGGACTCTCCAAACTTTTTCTATGGCCAAGTTAAGTGTTTTTTTACTTTTTCAAAGATATTTATTGCATTATATGTGTCTGGTTTTGATTAATGAATGTACCCCCCATTTTGTATCTACAAGGTGTAGAATTATGACTCTATATTTTTGCCTATCAATAAGGGATTTACTGATATCTATTAGAGGGAGAGAACTAATGTAGACCAGACCAACCAACTTATACAGTACTATAGATATATCTTTTTATTATTTATTTTTACTAATTCATATTATATTCACAAAGAATTGCTTCAAGTCACAGAATTCTTCATAGAAACTTTTGAAATCACCACTTGGAATTTTACCGTACCACATTACCTTACACCAAGGGGTACAATTACTAAGAATCGAGATAAGTCGAGATGACCATCTCAGGTGATTTATTCATTTTTTTCCTGCTTGCAAATTTACTAAAGGTAAAGTTGGGTGAGATAGAGGGGTAAATTTACTAAGATTCGAGATGGTCCCGATTTTCAAAGTGATTTATCTCACTGGTACTCGCCAAAACTCGGGTGATTTAATCCCTTTTTTTACCAAATTTACCAACATGCGATTTGAGGCTAAAGGAGTTGGCCAATGCTGAACCAGAACAAGATATCTCTCCTGAGTAACTCGTTATGCTGAAGATTACTCACCCGAGATTGCCGTGTTTTCTCTCTCAAATCTCTCTCGAGCTAGCAGCCTGCACATATCAGTAAGATATGTGTTAGCTGATTGTGTGTTAAGACTTGTAAAAAAAAGGGTTAATTTTTTTTTTTTAAATGACATGAGGTCCCCCCCAAAAAGACTAACCAGCCCTGGGCTTGCCAGTCTGTCCTGGTTCTTAAATTTACAGGTTAAAAATTGTGTAGGGTTCCACTGTAAATTTACAAAACAACACCAGGCAGCAGGGACAGAGCTGGGTTTAAATATACGTAGAAAAAAAATGGCCTGAGGTTCCCCATATATTTAAAACCAGCCCTGGACCCTATCTAGCAGGGGACTGATGCCACATCCAGGGGAGCCCATTCACTAGTCAGCCCAGGCCAGGGATCCATGGGGAGTTGAGTAGCCCTCCAATAAAGGGGTACTCCTCTCCAGGGCACCCCTGGCCTAGGCTGATAGCCCGGGGCTATAGCCGGCACTCTAGGGCGGTGGGTGCCGGGTTGATAGTGTATTTTTAATGTAAAAGAAATGGTTAAATATTGTCTTTAGATGTGGAACAACACAGCAAGCCTCCCCCGCATGCTGGTATGTGGAGAACCACAAATACCAGCATGCAGGGCATTACAGGCCCACTGGCAGTTGTAGTTCCACAACCAAAGGAATACGTAAAAAACACAACATACTATGTGACAGTAAAATTTTATTTTAACATACATGCACACTCACACTCACTATCACACTCACTATCACACATACTCACCTAGTATCCAAAGTAATCCATAGGGGTACCTATAAAAAAATCCAAACTCACCTCTCCTATGCATATTTCATGTCCTCTTCTCCAAGCAGGCATCCAAAGGGTTAAAACAAATAGACGGGTGTTCCTGAATCCAAACTGACTGAGCAAAGCTATATGTTTCCACATAGCTTTACTCCATGCGAATGACCGGGGCACACATGGGCCCTGTCATTGAAGGAGCCACCAGCCAATCAGCGGGCATCTCCGTCAGAGCAGCTCACTGTGGCTGTGTGCGGTCAGCGTGTCTCCCCATAGACTTCCTTGGGGAGAATTCTCCATTGAAGTCTATGCTGGGAACCATGACATTGTATCTACTGCTGTTACCACAAGGGTGACCTCAATTAATCTTGTGGTTACAGCAGTAGATACAATGGTGCAGGGCCCATGTGTGCTCCTGTCATTCGCGCAAAGTAAAGTGGCATAAATTCAGTAGGTTTTGTGAATTTTCAGATCATGTCTAAGCAGCCTTAATGGAACATATGAAACTGTAAGGTTTTTTGTCTATTTAATTTCATAGCTTTTTTATAATTTATTAACCATCAGGGTTTTGACGAGCAAATCGGGCCACCTGCAGGGAAGAAGGACAACAAATAGGTACACTAACATGGGTGGAGGAGAAGACAGCACACAGGTGGTGTTTTAAGGGTGCTTAGAGCGAGACAGCTGTGGGGTCAGGCTTTAGGTGTGTGGGGCAGTGGCAGCAGCGGGGGTGTGGAGCAGTGGCAGCAATAGGGCCATGCGCAGAAGCATCAGTGGGCAACAGAGGAATCCACTGGTGCTGGGCATGCATGTGAGAAAAGTAAATCAATAAGACACAGATGCATGGACATATCAGTGAGATCCATCCATGCATTGTTTTAAAAAATGAATGTGTAATATAAAAAAAATTACGTGGCCCCACAGCACAGCCAGCATCGAGCTTTGGAGCCCCAGTTTTGGTTGTGCATAACACAGAGGACAACCAGCACCAGCCTAATCAGAGCCAGTACTGGTTACCAAAATACAGGGTACAAACGAAGTAGGGGTCTCCTAAAAAATACAGAATTATCCCAAAAAGAATTCTGGAGGGAAGGGGCATGGTGTTTAAGGGGCTACACCTCAAAAGCTATTGGAGGTATGGAGCTGAAATTTGGCATGGGCTGGTAGAATTATCGCTTCCTGCTGCAAGCCAAATATCAGGGCAAAAACTTAAAAATTGAGGACTTGGGAGTAATATAAATTTCCAACTGTCAGTTTTTTCTGACACTCAATTAGGACCACTTTTCTGCTGTTCTCTATGGTGGATTTTTGGGAAGGCAAAACTCAGGGTAGGGGGCTAATTTAGACTCAGGGTTTGTTTTAATAGGTAACAATTGTTCAACGGTAGGTGCTTTTGGGGTTTAGGTAATTGAGAAAGTTACAGTTTTAAAACTTTTACCTCATGAATTTGCCATTATAGAGATATCAAGTTTCAACTTGATACACAGTCTCAGTAGGAGCCTCCATCAGGTGTAATCATTGTGGCTTCACTTATGTGCACCAAGATGGCAGGTCAGTGCAGGTGGTAGCAGTGGATGGGCTTGGGGGAGAAAGAAGCCGTAAGTTACGGCTGGAACCGAGGAGGGCAGCAAACGTTAGCTGTGTCTGGTGCCCGGGGGGCATTAGCTGTGGTGGTGGAGCAGGTGGAAGGACTCGGGGGAGGAAACAGCAGACAGATGCAGGCTTGGATCTGAAAGATCTGTGATACCTGATCTGTTTATAAAAAAACAAAAAAGAACAGATGGGATCAGTGAGACCCATCTATGCTACTGTTATTTAAGTAAAACCCTGTATAAAAAATAAAAATAAATAAAAATGGCTTGGTACCCTGCCCAAAGACAACAACTAGCACTGGGCTTTGGCAAGCCAGTACTGGTTGTGCTAAATACAGGGGACAATTTACATAGGGGTCCCCTGTATGAAGCACAACCAGCATCAGGCTTTTGAGAACCAGTCCTTGTTGCCAGAATACAGGGGACAAAGGATGTAGGGGTCCCCCATATTCAGAACAACCAGCACTGGGCTCTGAGCCAGTCCTGGTTCTGGAAAATACAGGGGGAAAACATGCATAGGGTCCCCCTGTAATTATCAGAAACAGCAGGAGAGTGATGCCACAGCCAGGGGAGCCCTTTCACCGCCCCCCCAGCCAAAACATCACCCCCGACTGCTAGTCAGCCCAGGCCGGGATTCCTGGAGAGCTGGGAACCACCCACAATAAAGGGGTCCCACTCCGCAGGGCACCCCAGGCCCAGGCTGATAGCCTGGGGCTATCCAAAGCACCCCTGTGCGTTGTGTGCTGGGTTGATTATGTAGTGTAGTGCATATGATAATATAAATATTGTCTTTTGCAGTAGTACTACAGGTCCCAGCAGGCATCCCCGCACACTGGTACTTGGAGAACCACAAATAAGAGCAGGCGGGGCATTAAGGGCTTGCTGGTACCTATAGTACCCCTGCAAAATAAATATTAAAATATAACAGACACAGTTTTATTAATTATTTTTTTAACAAGACCTTCTCCTGGGGGGTGGCAGCCTTTATGTCTTTTTCATGGCTGCCGCTTCCCCCCAGGACTTCTACGGCATCTTCACCTGGGTGGCGATGGCCTTTAAGTTCTTTTCTTGGATGCCACCCATCCAGGGCTTCTGCGGAGTCTTCTGTCTTCGGCACCTCTTCTCAGCTTCCTCCCAGCCAACAGACTGTAAGTGGCCGGCGCCTCATGCTGGCTGTATACAAGCCTGCCCAGATGGACGGGGCAATGACATCGCAAGCAGTGATTGGCTCGCGATGGCCGTCTTCGAATTTCAAAAATGGCGCTGAGGCGCCATATTTGAAAAGGGCATGCTCGGTTCTCACTTTTGAAGTCAATAGTGAGAACAGCTCATTGACTGGTTGTGCTTAAATACAGGGGATAAACGACATAGGTGTCCCCCGTATTTAAGCACAACCAGTATCGGGCTAATCAGAACCAGCCTGTTTGCCAAATTACAGGGGACAAATGACATAGGGGTCCCCTGTAAGCTGAGCAACCAGCACTGGGCTCTGATCCGGTCCTGGTTCTGGAAATACAGGGGGAAAAATGAGCAGAGTTCCGCTCTATTTTCTAGAACCAGCACTGGACTATTTCTAACCAGGGCTGATGCCACAGCCAGAGGAGCCCTTTCACTTTGGTCCCCAGTCACAGCAATAACAATGACTGCTAGTCAGTCCAGGCTGGGGATCCCTAATGAGCTAGGGACCCCCCAATAAAGAGGTCACCCTCTCCAGGGCACCCCAGTCCTAGGCTGATAGCCCAGGGCTATCCCCAGCACCCCAGGGCAGTGGGCGACAGGTTGATTGTGTGATGTGGTGCATTTTAAATAAAATTTTCTATTGCAGGTGAACTATAAGTCCCAGCATGCCTACCTGCATGCTGGTATTTGGAAAACCACAAGGTCCCACTGCCATCTGTAGTCGACCTGTAAAAAAATATTAAATTAACTCAACACACTTTAATATTGTAATATTTTATTTTACAGGTCTTCACCTGGGTGACGGCGGCCTTTAGGCTTTTATACGTGGCCACCACCACCCCTTGGCTTAGGCATCTTCACCTGGTGGTCACCAACCCACCAAGGGTTCGGTAACTTCGCCTGATGGGCGCCAAGACACCAGGGCTTCTACAATTTTGCCTGGTGGGCACCAAACCGCCAGGGCTTCAGCATCTTCACCTAGTGGGTGGAAGCCTGTGTAAGCTCTTTTTTGTGGCCGCCACCCACTAGGACTTCCGGTGTCTTCGCCTAGCTGGTGTCAACCTGCCAGGGCTTCGGTGTCTTCTCCTGGCGGATGCTAACTCGCCAGGGCTACAACATCCTCGCCTGGCAGGTGCCAACCCTCCAGGACTTCTGGCATCTTTGCCTGAGGGGTGGAAGCCACTTAGCTCTTTAGCATGGCTGCCACCTCCCCAGGGCTTCTGTATTCCTCTTCACCTAGTGGGTGGCAGCCTGTGTCTGCTTTTTTTGCATGGCCGCCGCCGACTAGGACTTCCAGCATCTTTGCCTGGTGGGCGCCAACCCGCCAAGGCCTCGGCATCTTTGCCTAGTGGGCGGCAGCCTGTGTTAGCTCTTTTGCATGGCCGCCGCCCAATAGGACGTCTTCGCCTAGAGGGCGCTAACCAGCCAAGGCTTTGGCATTTTTGCCTGGCAGGCACCAACTCGCCAGGGCTTTGGCGTCTTCATCAAGTGGGCGGCAGCCTGTGTCAGCTCTTCTTCATGGCCACCGCCCACTAGGATTTCTGGTTCGTTCACCTGGCAGACGCCAACCCACCAGGGCTTTGACCTTTTTGCCTATTGGGCACCAACCTGCCAGGGCTTCGGAATCTTTGCCTGGCTGGTGCCAACCCAGCATGGCTTTGGCATCTTCCACTGGTGGGTGCCAACCCTCTAGGGCTTTGGCATCTTTGCCTGGCTGTCGCCAACCTACCAGGGCTTTGTCAATTTTGCCTGGTGGGCACCAACCTGCAAGGGCTTTGGCATATTCACCTAGTGGGTGTCAGCCTGTGTCAGCTTTTTCATGGGCGCCAACCCGCCATGGCTTCAGTGTCTTCTCCTGGTGGATGCTAACCCGCCTGGGCTATGGTGTCTTTGCCTGGCAGGCGCCAACCCAAGACTTCTGGCTTCTTCGCCTGAGGGGTGGCAGACACTTAGCTCTTTTGCATGGCTGCCACCTCCCCGGGGCTTCTTTTGTCCTCTTTCCCTTAATGGGTGGCACCTTGTGTCAGGTCTTTTTGCATGGCCACCACCGACTCTGACTTCCAGCTTCTTTGCCTTGTGGGCGCCAACCCGCCAGAGCTTTGGCATCTTCGCCCAGTGGGCAGCAGCCTTTGTTAGCTCTTTTGCATGGCTGCCGCCCACTAGGACTTCTCACGTCTTCGCCTGGAGGGCGCCAACCTGCCAGGGCTTTGGCATTTTTGCCTGGTGGGCACCAACCCACCAGGGCTTTGACGTCTTCACCAAGTGGGTGGCAGCCTGTATCAGCTCTTTTTCATGGCCACCGCCCACTAGCATTTCCGGCGTCTTCGCCTGGTGGATGCCAACCCGCAAGGGCTTTGGCCTTTTAGCCTGGTGGGCACCAACCCACCAGGGCTTTGGTGTCTTTGCCTGGTGGGAGTCAACCTGCCAGGCCTTCAGCGTCTTCATCTTTCAGGCACCAACCCAGCACGGGTTCTGGTGTCTTCACCTGGGAGGAGGCTTCCACCTCCCCAGGGCTTCGGGTGTCCTCTTCATAAGAGCTGGGTCCCTCAGCTGCCACCTCCGATGATGTAAGGAGCCGTGATCAGCTTGTGGTGGCCATCTTTGAAATTCCAAGATGGCCACCATGAGCCAAAAATGGCTTGCAACATCATCAGTGGCGGCACCCAGCAGCTGCTGGACCCAACACCTGATGGCGGCAGGCCAGGATCCGAGAGGATCCAGTTCCTGTAAGCCATTCTGCCAAGTACGACAGCAGCACCATTTTTGAAATTCAAAGATGGCCACCGTGAGCCAATCACGGCTCACAGGGGCCATCTTTGAATTTCAAAAATGGCGCTGGGCACCATTTTTTAAATGGGCACCACTGCCATTCTCGGCAGAATGGCTGCTGATTCCTCCACTGCTGCTAGGTCCCGCTGACACCCGCGCTGCCACCGACAGCCGCGCCAACACACTGCCAATACCCGCGCCACAGCCACTGATATTCTCACCGCCGTCGCCGTGTCCCCGCCGCTGCTATCCATTGCTGTGTTCCAGCACCGCTATTGCCTGCAAATGATGGCCATCTTGCTGCACCCAAGTGAAGCCACACTGAGAACACCTGCTGGAGGCTTCTACTGAGGCTGCGCAACAAGTTAAAAAGTCCTATTTGTATAATGGTGCATTCTTGAGGTAATAGTTTAAAAACTGTAACTTTCTAATTTACCTGAACCCCAAAAGCACATACCCTGGCACAATAGCTACCTAATAAAACAAACCCCAAGTCTAAATTCCACTCCTACCCTGGGTTATGCCTACCCAGAAAAAAAACATAGACTATAGCAGAAAAGTTGTACTAATTGAGAATGTCTGAAAAATGTGACAGTTGGAACTTTAGATTACACCCAAATCCTAATTTTTATGTTTATGTCCTGAAATTTTGCATGCAGCACCGTGCAACAGTTCTACCTGCCTCTACCAAATTTCAACTTAATTCCTCCAAAAGCTTTTGAGTTGAAGCCCCTCAAACCCCCCCAACCCCCCCCTTCAGAATTCTCTATGGAGAAATCCGTTTTCTTAGATGCAGCCTTAATATAAGGGCATGACTGTGCCCTTATTATATATATATATATATATATATAGACACAATACCTATATTGCACTACATCAACCAATATATATATTAAAATGCGAATATAAAACACACAGTAAAATTCATTAAAAAGCTTTTTTAGTAGAGGCTGCTTCTCCAAGTGTGGTTCCTTGCTGGTATCGACCAGAAGAGTACTACTGAATGGTGATCTTGGGGAGCGCCAAACTCCAATTATGCAGGTTCAAATTTTCCCTTAATATTTTCTATTTTAATGTCCTTTTAAGGCCATTCATATATATGAAAAACAAAAGCGGAAAACACAGTACCTCATAGTGTAGTAATCATAAGATTATAGATGGAGTGTAAAAATAATAATAAAATGCACGTACCAAATAGGGGATAATAATATGCATATATATAATAGCTCCTTAGTCTCTGTGGCAATGTTCTCCACTTCAAATTGAGCAATCAGAAGATGCTAGTACATCATAGCCACGTATTTGTTTATGAATTCATATAAAGAGAGAAACAACACTCTCATAGTGCAGTATTATAGACATTTATTACATACAACAGATAAAAAGGTAACATTGCAATTACAATAAAAAATCTTTAAAATGCTTATCTCAATACTCCCAGCTGGGGAAAGTTACAGTGCCACAATGTCCTCTATGCATTTCGACCCTTAGGCTCAGAATGGCTGGATTTCATCAGGAGGGTTTCCCTAGGTGTCCCTGTCTGCTATTTATACCCCTAACACTCTAATTGTTTAGCCCATGTAAAACGTTTCCAGCGCCGCCATCTTTGATCCCATTGCACTTATGCAATGGTGAATATCGCGGTTCTCCGGCAGTATGTATTACCGCCGCCATATTGAGAGCTGGCATGCCAGTGTAAGTCTGCCAATATTACTGCATGCTCATATAACTACATGCGCTGTCGCCGGCAGAGGGATTAACCCTCCCAGGCTTCCTACATCAGGGGACACAAGTGCCACAAAGCACAGTCCTCTTTCCCCATTAGTAGGATAAGCGGTGGCCAGTTTATCATAGGTATAACAGCCATGATGGGCGCCGCCATTTTGGCAATGATTTTAAACGGTCACTAGAGGCCAAATTGTTGTTCATGGCCATTTTGGATTCTATCCTAATTAGAATAGTGCATTATACAATACATTTCACTGTAACCAAAAAATGGGGTACTGATTAGAATAACAAATTAAATATATCAGAACAGCGTAATGCATATTAGATCCATCAGAGTAACAATTAGTAACCCCAACATCTACCTGAGTGCAACACATCAGCTTGTTCCATACTAAAAGTAAATAAAATAGTTGATATGATGAATAGCTCAAACAAATAGTTGTAAAATCAATATAAAAACTAACTGCTAACTCTATATTATTAAAAAATATTTTGTCCTAAAAAAAATTTTGGCATATAATTTTTTTTTAATGCTTTTTTTCAAAGAAAGGGAGCAATTTCATAAAATTAATTTAGCCCATTAGGAACCAAGGTATTTAGTGTATACATCCAATACATTTCCCTCTGGGATAACTTCTTCTCACCTACATGTACTAATTCAATAGCTTTAAAAGTCAGGCAACTGGGGTTAGAGTTATGGTCTCAAAAAATGCTTGGGTACTGAGTGGTTGTCCAGTTTATTTTTAATAGTACGGACATGTTCCTGTATACGTAGTTTTAGATTTCTTTTTGTTTTCCCTATATATTTCAGGTGACATGCACACTCAAATTGATAAATAACCCAGGATGTCATACAGTTCATCAAATCCTTAATCTTAAAAAACCTTGTATCATTAAAATTATAAAATTTGCTTGTTGTACTGCTAGAATATTTACAGATATTGCAAGTATTACACTTATAGAAGCCTTTCTTACTTTGTATCCATGATTTCTTGGCCTCATCAATCGGTTTTAGAAAACTTGGGGCCAGATGGTCCTTGAGGTTTTTGGCCTTTCTAAAGGCTATGCCCAGTTTATCCGGAAAATGGAGTTTAGAATTGCATCATATTTAAGGATATCCCAGTGTTTACTGAACACCCTTTGGATTTCTTTCTCCTTATTGCTAAAATTAGTAACAAACATGACAAACTCTCTCCCTTTTTCTCTAACCTTATATTCAAGTAGTTCATCCCTTTTCAAATCTTTTGCTTTAGTTTCTGCCCTCTTTATCACCTCCCCTGGGTATTTACTTTCCCTAAATCTCTCTGCATAAACATCAATTTGTTGATTAAACATGCCATCACTACTACAATTTTGTTGGATCCTACAAAATTGGGAGTAGGGTATATTGGTTTTCCACCCTGTGGTATGACCACTGTTAAAGTGAATATAACTATTAGCATCAACACTTTTAGTATATTTCCGACTTACTATTTTTCCATCCTCACCTTTTACAACCAGATCTAAATATTCTATTTGCTCATTACATATTTTATATGTAAATGAAAGATTGTATTCATTCATTTTCAGATATTCCATGAACTGTACAAATTCCTCATCTGATCCATTCCATATTATGAGTATATCATCAATAAACCTTGCATATAGTATAATATTCTTCTTATATTGATGTTCTCCATACACATATTTCTGCTCCCAGCTTCCCATGTGGAGATTGGCAAAGCTGGTAGCGAAAACAGTGCCCATTGCAGTACCCTAAATTTGAATAAAGTACTGTTCCAAATGTTTAAAATAATTGTGGCTAAGTAAAAATTTTATTAGTAGGCATATAAATGCCTTGTGGGACTCATCCACAGATAAGTCTTCATTCAGAAATTGAAGACAGCTCTGAATACCCTTATCATGTGGTATGAACGTATATAAAGACTGTACGTCAACTATAGCCCATTTATATTCATACTTCCATTCCATATTATTTAACCTCTGTAATATCACAGTTGTGTCTTTTATATATGAATTCAAGTTTTTTACATATTTATTAAGAAAGACCTCAACATATTCGGAACAATTGGAGGTCAAAAAATCTATTCCTGCCACGATCGGTCTACCTGGGCGATTTAATAATTGTTTATGTATTTTTGGCAGGCAATAGAAAGTCAGAATAGTTGGATTATTTTTTAATAGGGATATTCCTCTTTCTCAATTATTCCTCTACTGTATGTAGGGCTTCCACTAATATCACATGTAATTCCTCAACAAACATTGCTGTAGGATAGCTACTAAGTTTCCTGTATGAAACTTGATCTCCCAAGAGTCTAGAAAGCTCTTTCTGATAGTCTGTGCAATTCAGCACCACCAGACCACCCCCCTTATCTGCCTGTTTAAATATCAATGATGATTTTCCTTTAAGTTTTTTTAAAGCTTCCCTTTCAAAATTTGTCAAGTTGGATCTCTTAAGATCTTTCTGATCTTCCCCACACAGATCCCTTCTGACCAATTCAAAGAACATCTCTATTTGAGTACTCTATGACTCAAGTGGATAATCTTTGATGGAGACTTTAACCCTGATTTAGATTCTTGTTCATAATTTTTGAGGATATCAGTATCCTTTCTCAAAAAATGTCATTTTTGGGTCAGGTTTCTTGTATATTTATTTAAATCAATGAAAGTTTGAAAATTATTTGCTTTTGTATTAGGTGCAAATGTGAAACCTTTACTGAGTACTAAGGGCCTGATTCAGACCCGCTGACAAGTGCTATGCGCTTGCGAACTGGTCGATATTAGGCCACTGCGCATGCACATGCTGGAGACAGCTCTGACGTGTGCATGCGCGAGACTTGGCTAGCGACAGGCGCTCCATCGCTCCGGGTCTCGCACCAAAAGGGGGCGGCTGTCGATTTTGATTGACAGCTCGCACCATTTTTAGGCATGGCATGGGGGGTTGCTTCACAAACGGAGGCACTCCCATGCAAACACCTGCCATTTGTGGGCGGCCACACTGACATCACCAGTGATGTCAGTGGGAGAGCTTCTGGCTCTATTAGAGCCAGAAGCTCTCTGGGGCTAGCAGTCACAAGACCCTGCCACAAGGGTCTCGTCTCAAGCCCGATGGTCCTGGCCGCTCACAATAGCTGTGGGTGGTCACCCACAGCTATGCAAGTGGCCAGGAGGCTGCTCCACAAAAAAAATAAAAAACGCCAAGATTCAGAGTGTCCGTCTCTGAATCAGGGCCTGAGGCCTCTATATTTTATGATCCGATAAGTTAAATACACCTTGTTTTTTAAGATCAGAATCAGTTATTAATACTTCAGGTTTCTTTTCTTTATGATTCATCCCTCCACCTCCTCTTCCTCTTCTTCTACATACCTTCTTTTCATCAGGGATGTCCTTTCTATATATATATATATATATATATATATATATAAATATAATGGAACAGTTCTAAAACATGCACTGTGTGATCACAGCTGTCAGCAGAGAAACAGTCTGCATAAACAGAAAGTGAGCATGTTTGGTTTAATGATAGGCAGTCATATAGCATTAGAGTGTTACTGTATGGCTTCACCATTTTTCAAGCACGAATGCATGCCAGTCACACTTTAAGTATCAGATACAGAGAATAAATTATGGACTGTAAGCTTCCACAAGTAGGGACATCTGAACCTCTGTCTCATGTCATTCCCCCAGTGTCTACACATGTGCACATTGTACTGCCTTTGTGCTATCTATAACTACATAATTGTTACATGATTTGTACATACTCTGAACAGTATTATACCTGATCTGAATATTTTACGTCATGTCCTAAAGCACTACCATTATTATATGACTTGAACATTCATGTCTATTGTTATATTTGTTTTATTCTGTTTATTTTTTCTTCTGTATGATGATGATAAACTTTACAAAATCAAAGTCTGCAATGATGAGCTCTAAAAAAGTTGAAACAGTCTGTCTGTGGAAATCTGTGATTGTGCAAGCTCCTGTCATGCTACGGAAATTCCCAAAGGGCTGCTGTGCAAATTACTCATACTGTACATTTACAAAGTAATCCAATGCACATAAATAAAGCAGCAAATCAAAAAAGTGGTACTTTAACCTGTATTTTGTCTACAAGTTTTCTGTGGTCTTAAGCCACGTATCCACTTGCCAATTAAAATGAGCTGTTGAATGATAAAGATATCGTTATTATTCAATCGCTCATTAATCATGCATGAATGGGACATAAAACTGTTGAAAAACTACCAGCGATGCGCACTCCTGCTGGTCGTTTTTTACATCAATCATCGCCGGAACATGCTGGTCAATCTGCCGATAACGACAGATTGACCATGTTCAGGGATGAGGGAGGGTGCCTACACTGAACGACATATCATTCAGTGTAGGCACTGCAGGGGAAGAGGAACAACTATCTGCTAGTGTATACGCAACTTTACAATGAACTGCAAATATTCTTTCACCACCAACTTACTACAGGAGGGAGTAGATACAAACTACTCAACTCAGGTATGTCTGTGGGAATAGCATGGGCCAGGACATGCTTGAGAGGCACATTCCTACCCTTAAGCTGGCATCATCACTATTCTTCAGTCTACTATATCTATTTATCTAACTGTTTAACTATATATCTATCTACTATCTGTCATCCTGATATTATTTTATTTTCAAAAATGTTTTTATTGAAATAACAGTAAATATGGTACATTATACGTCAAAAATATGTTTAATATTTTTCCATATAAACAGCTGAAAAAGTATACCAAAAATAAAGGTATAAATACCATGGAAATATACTGGTCACAATATAAAACTGTCTCATTATACATAAAGGAAAAGTAATCATGTCACTTAGTACAATATAGGTGAAATATCACTATCTTGGTGAACCAGTATATAAAGTAATTTCAGTATTGTATACATAGTATTGCATATTAACATAGATAGTAAGGGATGCAATCGGGATGCCGATGGTCTAAATACTGACCGTCGGCATCCCGACTGTTTAATCCTGGCAAGTGTCTAATAACTGGCGTCGAAATCCCGATGGCTGTCATTAGACCTATGCCAAGAGCCAGACACCCGGCTTACTGATCAAAGGTAAGATGGGCACCGGGCACGGACAGCCGCAGGGCTGAGGGTTAGGTTTAGGGTTCCCGGGGTGGGACTTAGTGTTAGGCACCCCCCGGGAGGTTAGGTTTAGGCTAAGGCAAGGGGGGTTAGGGTTAGGCACCCCCAAGGGGAGGTTCGAGTTAGGCACCCCCACGGGGGACTTAGGGTTAGGCATCAGGGAAGGGGGGTTTTGGTTAAGGCAATTAGAGGGGGGATTAGGGTTAGGCACTTGGGGGGAGGTTAGGGTTAGGTATCCCTAAGGGAGAGTTAGGGTTAGGTGGTAAAATTAGGTTAGCAAACACTTACCTTGGACGATCTGGATTTTCACCCCTACCGGGCAGACACTGTCAGGATTTGAACCGCCGGCCATATGGTAGTGAAGTATGCAAAAATTTAAAGAGCACTCTGTACATAATAAATCTTATTATTGTCTAAGATAAACATTATCTTTATCATATTTGGATACAAATCTTTATAGTGTAGAATGGATAAAAGAAAATAAGCAAAAACAAAAGGAAAGGAAATGTTGAGGAAGTAGAAGGAAAAGTTAGAAAGAGACAAAATGAGAGAAAGGAAAAAGAATGAAAGTAAAGAATAAATAATGAGTTGTGCATGCCAGGTCCAGAACTCAATCACCAGTCATCAAGTGAAAGTAATCGGGGTGTCTTCAAGCAGCATCCTGGTCTCATACCACAATGTGGATTTAAAGCAACACTGTATTTATTTGTTATGGTCATCATGTAAAGTGTCAATGCAACTTTCCCAAATGGAAAATAAGTGTTTTGTTTTGTCTGTCTTATGAAAGGATGACTCAATCCAATCCATTCTAAAGACAGAAAAATAGTTTATCTTTGAACATAGAAAAAGAGGGCAGGGTGGACTGAGGGCCTGATTCAGACTCGGTCGCGAGCGCTGAGTGCTCACAACCGGGTCGATGGTGGCCAATAGCGCAAGCGCATGACAGAACCGGCTCCGTCGTACGCATGCGTGAGATCCGGATAGCGACGGGCAATCCATTGCTCCGGGTCTCGTACCAAAGGGCGCATGCTGTCGATGTTGAGTAACAGCAAGCCCCCTTTGGTGGGTGGGCTGGGGGAGTCCCATGTGAATGCCTCTGTTTGGGGGCAGCCCCAATGACATTACCAATGATGTCAGTGGGAGAGATTTCGGCTCTGTTAGAGCCGAAATCTCTCTGGGGCTTGCGGCAACGATACCCTACCACAAGGGTCTCATCGCAAGCCTGATGGTCGTGATGGTCTTGACCATCGCGACCATCTTCCTGGCCGCTCACTATAGCTGTGGGTGGTCACCCACAGCTATGCGAGCGGCCAGGAGGCCATTCTAAAAAAACAGAAGGCCGGCCCTGATTTAGAGCGAGCGCTCTGTCAGAGAGTCTGGCTCTGAATCAGGCCCTGAATCCATTGTTGCAGTAGGCATTTTCTAGCTACAGCAGAAAGGTTCAACAACAACTTTTTACAACCCACAGACACCCTAGAATTAACTGTGAAGTGTCCCAACACTGCCCATTCCAGTGTCAATTGGAGGTAATTGTCTAGATTAACTAATGCAAA
The DNA here is from genome assembly GCA_031769625.1 of Taudactylus pleione. NCBI lineage: Eukaryota > Metazoa > Chordata > Amphibia > Anura > Myobatrachidae > Taudactylus > Taudactylus pleione. The sequence goes on along the minus strand of JAUIMM010000137.1, from coordinate 6,496,984 downwards.
TTGTTTAACTGCTATCCAAATTTTTTTAATAGAGCTGCAGTCCCATAAACAATGTTGATCCCGGGAGGGTACATTTAGGACATATCAAAGAGTTTGTCATGCCAATTAAATGGCATCGCTTAGGGGAGAGATAGCCTCTATAGAACAACCTATAAAGCAATTATATGTAAGTAGTAGCAGTAATAGTGCAGAGAGAGTATGCATAATATTGTCGTCTGTAAGATGTGGAAAGTATGTCTGCCATTTAACAATTTTCATAGTAAATGTCCTGTAAAGTAAGGTATTCTTAACTTACGATAAAAAATTGCTATTGATTTACCAGAATACCCCACAAAAAGAAATGCATTATCTAATTGGTTGTCCCAATCCAGGGAAGACAGGAAAGATATTACTTTACTAGCATAGTGTTGTGCCTGTAAGAAGGCTAAATCACAGCCCTAAAGGAAATCATAACTTCCCTGAGCCTTTTGAAATGTAAGAGGATGCTTTGATGAAATATTGGATAGATGTCTCACTCTATGTATACCCTGAGATTACCACATTATAAATGGATGTGTAGCCATTTAGCAAATTATTATTACCCATTAAAGGGAGATGTAAAGAGTAAGTAGTATGTAATGCAAACTTGTTACGGACAGAGGGCCTGATTCAGACCCACTCGCGAGCGGCTGTCCGCTCGCAAGTGGGTCGATGTTCTGCACTGAGCATGCGCACGACGGAGGGAGCTCAGTCGTGCGCATGCGCCAGATGCGACGAATGAAGGAAAGTCCTTCGCTCGTTGTGTCTGATCAAAGGGGGCATGCTGTCGATGTTGATTGACAGCACGCCCCCTTTGGTGGGCGTGCCTCCCTGACGGGGGCGTTCCTAATGGAACGCCTACCGTCAGAAGCCGGCCCACTGACATCACTAGTGTCACTAGTGATGTCAGTGGGAGTGATTTTGGCTCTGATAGAGCCAAAATCACTCCGGGCCTTGTGGTTGAAAACCTCAACCGCAGGCTCCAGCTCGCAGTTTCGATGGTCGCGATGGTCAAGACCATCGCGACCATCAAACTGCACGCTCGTATAGGCTGTGGGTGGTGACCCACAGCTATACGAGCGTCCAGGAGGACGCTCCATAGTTATGGAGGACGGCCCTTATTCAGAGCGTGCGCTCTGCTCAGAGCGTACGGCTCTGAATGAGGGCCAGAGTGCGATGCCAACCACGCTGATATCAAGCAAATACGGGGGAATATCATACTTAGGCTTATCCATAAAACTAACCAAATTTAAGTTAGTAAGAAATTGTGATTCTAAAGTATAATTGGCATAACGGTTTCTACCTTAAATCCAATCCTTAATGTATCTACAAACAGCAACGTGATTATAAAGTATAAGTTTAAGTATATTTGGAAAATTAATTCCACCCTCTTCTCTAGTTCTTTGAAGAATTTTTAAGCTTAGTTTAGGTTTTTTGTTATTCCAAATAAATTGTCAAAAAGCACCCATAATCCTTTTCTCATCCGATAATGTAAGAATAAGTGGAAGGACTTGCAGTGGATATAATAACTTTGGGAATATAATCATTTTTATTAGGTTAACCCTACCCAAATATGAGAGTTGGAGATGTTGCCAACCAGGGCCATCTCGAGACATGTTCGACCAGTGCAGTTGAACAGGGGCACCACTCCATAGAGGGCACCCCCCTTCCAACCATCCTGATTTCAGCGGAACAGTCCCATTTTTCAGGCACTGCCTCGCTGTTCCACCCATGGGCCGAAGTGTCCCACCGGTGGTCAGGAGGTTGGGCACCTTCACTGCCACAGCTGTGCAGTGGTGCAGGTCCCGGAGAAGAGGAATGGATGCTGCACACATACCCGTGGCATCCATTCGGTGCAGGGAGAGGACTGGGGCCAGCCCAGCTACTGACATTAAATGGAAGGCATGCCATATGGGCACGTCCCTTAATAGCATCATTTAGTGGGAATGGCCTATGTTAATTAGGACATACACACCTTTTGTACATGCATGGCTATGCCCCATGCAGGGCTATGGGGCGTCGGTGTCCCAGTTGGCACAGGGCACATCTCCTGCTGGAGTCGGCCCTGTTGCCAACTGTTTATTTCTACTAAAATCTTATTTAATTTAGAATTAATATTTAGTGAAAAGAAGTTATGAAGATTTTTAGGTAATTGTATACCCAAATAAGGGTTACTAGATGTCGACCACTTTAGCCCTCCTAGATTACCAATATAGGTATTGTGTATGTATATATATATATATATATATATATATATATATATATAAACACGGCAGCACTCCATGGATTTTCAACCAGGTAACAAAGCCATTCAAGCAATCAAGCTATTACATAGCAATGTTTCAGATTTATTGAAAATCTTTTGTCAAGCTAAAGATACATAACAATAACCTACCTTAAATACTTTAAGCACCCGAGTGTGCACAGCGCCAGGTGGGCATCCTTACCCCTCCGTCGGCATACGGCGTGATGTCACACACCCCGCATCCGACGTCAGGTCAGGTGAGCGCCGGTTGCCAAGGAAATAAGTGAAACTCATCACCATATCTGACCATGGATACATAAATAAAGCCATAAATATAGCACTTACTAGTTTACATTTACAAAAGTTAATAGCAAGATAACATTGAATCTTGGACAGCTGTAAAACATATTAAAATATTATAGAGCCCAGTCAATAATGCCTAACAATAATTATATATCTGAAAAACAAATTGACTGATATCAAGGAAAAGTCATTGTGAATTAAATCAATGAATAATGGTTCCAAACATACTGGCTTAAAAGTTGTCATCTATTATATGAAACATTCATTAAACCCTGAAGGGGACACCGTATTTAACTGGTGTATCCAAATTGCTTCTAATCTCAAAAGATTTTTAGCCCGGTCACCACCTCTCACTGATTGTGGTATCTGATCTATTAGCTTATATCTGAGTGTAGCTAGGCCATGTTTGGCAGCTACAAAATATTTGGCGACCGGCTGGTCACTTTATCTGCCTTCTAAAGCTAATCTAGAGCTAATTTTCACAGGTCGCAGTGTCACTAAGTTGGTTATACAGTTCTTGTTTATATTTATCTTTATCTTGAAGAACTATAGCCCCTCCTTTGTCAGCTGAGCGGATCACTAGCGAATCTTGTTCACTTCAGGGCTTTCTGAACAATTGAACCTGTCTTGTTTCATATAATAGATTACAACTTTTAAGCCAGTATGTTTGGATCCATTATTCATTGATTTAATTCACAATGACTTTTCTTTGATATCAGTCGATTTGTTTTTCAGATATATAATTATTGTTAGGCATTATTGGCTGGGCTCTATAATATTTTAATATTTTTTACAACTGTCAAAGTGGTCTATGTTATCTTGCTATTAACTTTTGTAAATGTTAACTATTAAGTGCTATATTTATGGTTTTATTTATGTATCCATGGTTACATATGGTGATGAGTTTCAGTTATTTCCATGGCAACCGGTGCTCACCTGACCTAACGGCGCAGGCAAACAAGGGAAAACACATACATGTCACAAGTAGGTATATTTTCTAATGTTCCACTCCAGGTCTGGATACCTTTACTTGGATATGTTCTTGTGGTTATTTTACTCTGGCCCTGCAGTGATTCCACACCTTCACACCTGCAGTGATATTACCCCTCTCTCCCTACCCCCTTTTTTATATCCTTTACAAACAGGAAATTTGGGGGGAGGGTGGTGCACACAATAACACATGTTCTCTTATAAACATCAAATCATAACTTGTTCATAATACACATAAACTGGATACAATCCATAAAATTTCTTACAGACAATATATATATAAATGAAAATATAAATCTTTAATAGAGAAAACCTTTAAAATGTCCTCCTTCCAGTCCGGATTTTAACAATTCACTTCCGGCCAACCCTTTAAAAAAAAAAAAAAAATTCCATTCACAATTATTCTGCGGGGCCCGGAGTTCCCGTCAATTCCGGATAACTCCATGCATCCCACCTGGAATGCAGGAGCTGGATAGAGCTCTCACCTCTTCCGGTCCATCAGCGCCGTTCATCACTACCGGCTTCCCCCGCACATTAGACGTGACACATAGCGGCCGGATAGAGCTCTCAACTTTGCCGGTCTTACTGCACCATACGTCACCTCCAGTTTCTCTCCTGCATTCCACGTGAATCACATGGATCCGGATAGAGCTCTCACCTCTTCCGGCCTCCCATGCGTTCCACCTGGAACGCAAACACCGGATAAAAACTATTCCAGCACCTATATCCTCATTCTCAGCGCATACATAAATAATTAAAATGTTTAAAATATTACTCTTCCCTTCCGAACCGGAAGGAGGATATTTTGAAGGTTTTCTCTATTAAAGATTTATATTTTCATTTATATATATTGTCTATAAGAAATTTAATGGATTGTATTGTATCCAGTTTATGTGTATAATGAACAAGTTATGATTCGATGTTTATAAGAGAACATGTGTTATTGTGTGCACCACCCTCCCCCCTCATTTCCTGTTTGTAAAGGATATAAAAAAGGGGGTAGGGAGAGAGGGGTAATATCACCTTGAGGAAGACTTTCATGGTCGAAACGCATCATTGAAGGTGTGGAATCACTGCAGGGCCAGAGGAAAGTAACCACAAGAACATATCCAAGTAAAGGTATCCTGGCCTGGAGTGGAACATTAGAAAATATACCTACTTGTGACATTCATGTGTTTTGCCTTGTTCTGGTACGCAGGATTACTCACCCCTAGAAGTGCACATATATTTATTTTCTGTGGTGATTAAACAATATTATGCTATGTGGAATTCTTCTTGTGCTCTTTTTTGAGGTCTACTAAGACAGAGGTGTCTCAAAGGGAATGTGGAAAAGGATAATTTAATTTGATTATTGAAGAGAATTAACTAAAGGACGCTGGGACTTTGGTGGACATTATCCATCCCTGTATGGTATAAATTTTATTAGGTTGCATTTTTTGTTCTTTCCTGGAAGAAGCACAATTTCCTTCTATTTATTTTTCCATTAGAATCTTTTAGAAGTTTGGTTTTTAGTTTTGTTAGTATTGGAGAAATGGGTAATTAACAGAAATATTTTTTTGGGAGGAGATTTCTTTTGTTTTGATAAACATTCCATTCTAGTGATGGTTAAAGCTTTTTGTCTGGCCAATTCCAAATCTCTGGCCGGATATCCCCTAGTCAAAAATTTAGTAAACATCAGATCCATCTGGATCTTAACATCCTCCTCCCTCCTAGCAATACGTCTAACTCTCAAGAACTGTGTGAAGGGAAAATCCTTCTCGAGTGCCGGTGGATCGTAACTGGAGGCATGTAACAAAGTGTTTCTATCTGAAATTTTAGTAAACAGATCAGTCGTCAATCTTCCCTTAGTTTTACATGTCTTAACATCTAGGTAGTTTACAGTTACAGGATCACAAATAAAGGTGCATTTCATGGTGTCATCCATCTGATTCACTTCATCCATAACTCGATGAAATTCATCTACTTTACCCGCATATAGAACCAAAATATTGTCTATGTAGCGGGTGAAAAAAAGCATTCTAGATGCAAAACTGGGATTTGTTAGAAATAGTTGTTTCTCTACCTGAAACATGTAGATAATAGCAAAGGTGGGGGCCAAGTTCGAGCCCATGGCACACACCCGTCTTTGCAAATAAAAGCCACCATCGAAATAGAAAAAATGACGGGTCAAAGTTTTCTCCAAAAGAGATAAAAAGAAATTCAATTCTGGCCCAACATAAGGAGGATTGCCCAACAATTACATATTGACAGCTTGCAATCCTTTATCATGCGGTATCTTGGTGTATAAACTAATGACATCAATACAACACAATAAATAATTTTCTGGTAAGTCTTTTAAATTTTGTAATTTAAGAAGAAAGTCAGTTGTATCTTTCAAAAAAGTCTCCTGTGTTTGGACAATAGGCTGCAAATAAAAATCTAAATATTTGGCAAATTGAGGACCTGGCCACGATTATAGGATGGCCAGAGGGATTATATAAATTTTTGTGGATCTTCGGCAATGAGTATAGCAGGGGGAAAATCCACACTTTGTGCTTTTTTAGTCATGCAATCTATGAAATCATCTTCACAGGCTTTTGATAGGATCGAACCGATCTTTAGTTTATAATCGACCGTTTGATCTGTAAATAATTTTCACAGGTCGCAGTGTCACTAAGTTGGTTATACAGTTCTTGTTTATATTTATCTTTATCTTGAAGAACTATAGCCCCTCCTTTGTCAGCTGAGCGGATTACTAGCAAATCTTGTTCACTTCAGGGCTTACTGAACAATTGAACCTGTCTTGTTTCATATAATAGATGACAACTTTTAAGCCAGTATGTTTGGATCCATTATTCATTGATTTAATTCACATTGACTTTGACTCTTTGATATCAGTCGATTTGTTTTTCAGATATATAATTATTGTTAGGCATTATTGACTGGGCTCTATAATATTTTGATATGTTTTACAACTGTCCAAGTGGTCTATGTTATCTTGCTATTAACTTTTGTAAATGTTAACTATTAAATGCTATATTTATGGTTTTATTTATGTATACATGGTTACATATGGTGATGGGTTTCACTTATTTCCATGGCAACATGCGCTCACCTGACCTGACGTCGAATGCGGGGCATGTGACAGCACGCCGCACGCCAATGGAGGGGGAAGGATGCCCGCTGAGCGCTGTGCACACTCGGATGCTTAAAGTATTTAAGGTAGGTTATTGTTATGTATCTTTAGCTTGGCGAAAGATTTTCAATAAATCTGAAATGTTGCTATGTAATAGCTTGATTCCTTGAATTGCTTAGTCACCTGGTTGCAAAATCCATGGAGAGCTGCCGTGTTTGTATCTACAATGATTCAGCCTGCCTTTGCCTGCTGTCTTTTGGCCTCAGCACCCCGGTTGCTGCAAGCTGTAATAGTGAGTGCCAGTCCACAAAAACCTTTATATATATATATATATATATATATATATATATATATATATATATATATTGTATATGGGCACAGTCATGCTCTTATATTAAGGCTGCATCTAAAAAACAGATTTCTCCATAAAGAATTCTGGAGGTGGGGCAGGGTGTTTAAGGGGCTACACCTCAAAAGCTATAGGAGGTACTGAGTTGAAATTTGCTAGGGACGGGTAGAACTGTCGCACGGTGCTTCATTTCAGGGCAAAAACAAAACAAATGAGGACATGGGAGTAATCTAAAGCTCCAACTGTCACTTTTTTCTGACATTCTCAATTAGCAACCCTCTTCTGCTATAGTCTATGGGGGATTTTTGGGAAGGCATAACTCAGGGTAGGGGTGGAATTTGGACTTGAGGTTTGTTTTATTAGGTAGCTATTGTGCCAGGGTATGTGCATTTGTGGTTCAGGTAAATTAGACAGTTACAGTTTTTAAACTATTATATCAAGAATGCGCCATAGTAGAGATAGGACTTTTCAACTTGTTGTGCAGCAACAGTAGCAGCCTCCAGCAGGTGTAGTCTTAGTGGCTTCACTTGGGTGCAGCAAGATGGGCGTCATTTGCGGGTGATAGCAGTGCTGGAAAAAAACAAAAGTAGCAGCGGCGGGGACATGGATGCGGCAGTGGGGACATCAACAGCGACGGGGACATCAGCGGTGGTGGTGGCATGTGTGTCGTGTATAGGTCGCGGGTGTCTGCGGTGTCATCAGCAGTGCAGGTGTCGGCAGGACCCAGTGACAGGGGAGGGTCCGGCAGCAGTGCGGGTGTTGGTGGTGGGCCTGGATCTGAGAAGATCCAGTTTCCGCCAGCCATTCTGCCGAATACGGAAGCCAGTCCTATTTAAAAAATAGCTCCTCAGCACCATTTATGAAATTCAAAGATGGCCACCGCACGCCACTCACGGCTCATGGTGGCCATCTTGAATTTAAAAAATGGCGCTGAGGCGCCATTTTTTAAATGGGCACCGCTGCTGTACTCAGCTGAATGGCTGGTGGAGACTGGATCCTCTCGGATCCAGGCCCGCCACAAACACCCAAACAGGCGCCGGTACAGCAGCTGCCGGGTGCTGACAATGATGACGTAGCAAGCCGTGATTGTCTCATGGTGGCCATCTTTTGTTTTCAAAGATGGCCGCCACGAACCAATTATGACTTGTGTCATCATTGGAGGTGGCGGCACCTGAAGAGGACCAAAGAATCCCTGGGGAGGTGGCAGCCACTCCCCAGGTGAAGACGCCAGAAGCACTGATGGGTGGGTGCCCACCAGGCGAAGACGCCAAAGCCCTAGTTGGAGGCAGCCATGAAAAAGAGCTAACACAGGTTGCCACCCACTAGGCGAAAATACTGAAGCCTTGGCAGGATGGTGCCCGCCAAGAGAAGTCACCGGAAGTCCTAGTTGAAGGCAGCCATGAAAAAAAGCTGACACAGGCTGCTGCCCACTAGGTGAAGATGCCAAAGCCCCAGCAGGGTTTATGCCTGCCAGATGAAGATGCCGAAGCCCAGGCAGGTTGGCGCCCGCCAGGTACAGATGCAGAAGTCCTAGTGGGTGGCTGCCAAGTAAAAGAGCTGACACAGGATGCTGCCCACTAGGTGAAGATGCCAAAGCCCTGGCTGGATGGCATCCACTAGGTGACAATGCCATAGGTCCTAGTGGGAGGCAGCCATGAAAAAGAGCTGAAACAGGCTGCCACCGACTAGGTAAAGACGTCAAAGCCCTGGTGGGTTGGCACCCACCAGGTGAAGACACCAGCAGTCCCAGTGGAAGGTATCCACAAAAAAGAGTTAATGCAGGCTGCTGCCCAGTAGTTGAAGACACTGAAGCCCTGGCGGGTTGGCCCCCACCAGGCAAATACAACGGAAGTCCTAGTGGGAGGCAGCCACAAAAAACAGCTGACACAGGCTGCTGCCCACTAGATGAAGACGCCGAAGCCCTGGCGGGTTGGTGCCCACCAGGCAAAGATGCCAAAGCGCTAGTAGGTTGGTGCCCACCAGGCGATGACACCATAACCCTGGCAGGTTGGCGCCAACCAGGCAAATATGCCATAAGTCCTAGTGGGCGGCAGCCATCAAACAGAGCTGACACAGGCTGTCACCCACTAGGTGAAAATGTCAAAGACCCAGTGGGATGGCGACAGCCAGGTGAAGACAACAAAGCCCTGGTGGGTGGACGCCCACCAGGCAAAGACACCAGAAGTCCTAGTGGGAGGCAGCCATGAAAAAGAGCTAACACAGGTTGCCACCCAATAGGCAAAGACACCGAAGCCCTAGAGGGTTGGCGCCCACCAGGAGAAGACGTCAGAAGTCCTAGTGAGAGGCAGAAACAAAAATGAGCTGACATAGGCTGCCACCCACTAGGTGAAGACCTCGAAGTCCTGGTGGGTTGGCGCCCACCAGGTGAATACACCGAAGCCATGGCAGGTTGGCGCCCACTACGCGAAGACACCAGAAGTCATGGTGGGGGGCAGCCAAGTAAAAGAGTTGACACAGGCTGCTGCACACTAGGTGAAGATGCTAAAGCCCTGGTGGGTTGGTGCCCATCAGTTTGAAGACACCAAAGCCCTAGCAGGTTGGCACCCACCAGGCGAAGACACCAGAAGCCCTGGTGGGTTGTTGTCTGCCAGGCAAAGACGCTGAAGCCCTAGCGTGTTGGTTCCCACCAGGCAAAGACACCAAAGCCTTGGTGGGTTGGCGCCTGTCAGGTGAAGATGCCAAAGCCCTGGCGGGTTGGCGCCCACCAAGTGAAGACGCCAGCAATCCTAGTGGGAGTCAGCCATGAAAGAGAGCTAACACAGGCTGCTGCCCACTAGGCAAAGACACCAAAGCCATAGCAGGTTGCTGTCCACCAGGTGAAGATGACGGAAGTCCTAGTGGTAGGCAGCCAAGAAAAAAGCTGACATAGGCTGCCGGCCACTATGTGAAGAAGTCGAAGCCCTGGCTGGTATGTACGTGCCAGGTGAAGATGCCAAAGCTCTAGTAGTTTGGCACCCACCAGGTAAAGATGCCATAAGTCCTAGTGGATGGCAGCCATGAAAAAGAGCTGATACAGGCTGTCACCCACTAGGTGAAAATGTTGATGCTTCGGCGGGTTGGCGCCTACTAGGTGAAGGCACCAGAAGTCCTAGTGGTAGACAGCCATGAAAAAGAGCTAAGTTAGGATTCTGCCCACTAGGTGGTGACACCGAAGCCCTGGAAGTCCTAGTGGGAGGCAGCCACAAAAAAGAGCTAACACAAGCTGCCGCCCACTAGGTGGAGACATCGATGCCCCAGACGCCATAAGTCCTAGTGTGCAGCATCCATCAAACAGAGCTGACACAGGCTGTCACCCACTAGGTGAAAATGTCAAAGCCCCAGTGGGTTGGTGCACACCAGTTGAAGACGCCGAAGCCCTGGCATGTTGGTGCCCACCAGGCGAAGACACCAGAAGTCCTAGTGGGAGGCAGCCATGAAAAAAAGCTAACACAGGTTGCCACCCACTAGGTGAAGACACTGAAGCCCTGGAGGGTTGGCGCCCGCCAGAGAAGATGTTGGAAGTCCTATTGGGAGGCAGCCACGAAAAAGAGCTGACACAGGTTGCCACCCACAAGGTGAAGACGTCGAAGCTATGGCAGGTTGGGGCCAGCCACGCTAAGACACCAGAAGTCCTAGCGGGAGGCAGCCATGAAAATGAGCTGACAGGCTGCCACCCACTAGGTCAAGAAGTCGAAGCCCTGTTGGGTTGGCGGCCACCAGGTGAAGATGCCAAAGCTCTAAATGGTTGGTGCCCACAAGGCAAAGATGCCGAAGCCCTCTCAGGCTGGCACCTGCCACGTGAAGACACCAGAAGTCCTAGCGGGAAGCAGCCATGAAAAAGAGATGACACAGCCTGCCACCCACTAGGTGAAGATGTCGAAGCCCTGGTGGGTTGGTGCCCACCAAGTGAAGATGCTGAAGTCCTAACAGGTTGGTGCCCACCAGGCAAAGATGCAGAAGTCCTAGTGGGGGCAGCCAAGTAAAAGAGTTGACACAGGCTGATGCACAGTAGGTGAAGGTGCTAAAGTCCTGGTGGGTTGGTGCCCGCCAGATGAAGGCGCTGAAGCACTGGCGGATTGGCATACACAGTGCGAAAACACCAGAAGTCCTAGTGGGAGCAAGCCATGAAAAAGAGCAAAGATAGGCGGCCACTCACTAGGCGGTGAAACCGAAGCCCGGGAAGGTTGGTGCCCACCAGGTGAAGACGTAGGAAGTCCTAGTGGGAGGCAGCCATGAAAAAGAGCTGACACAGGATGCAGCCCACTAGGTGAAGACATCAATGCCCCGGTGGGTTGGTGCCCACAAGGTGAAGATGTCAGAAGTCCAGAAGTCCTAGTATGAGGCATCCATGATAAAGAGCTGACACAGGCTGCCACCCACTAGTTGAAGAAGTTGAAGCCCTGGCGAGTTGGTACCTGCCAGGTGAAGATGCTGAAAACATAGTGGGTTGTTGCCCACCAGGGAAAGACTCTAAAGCCCTGGTGGGTTGGAACCCACCAGGCAAAGATGCCATAAGTCCTAGTGGGCGGCATCCATCAAACAGAGCTGACACAGGTTGTTGCCCACTAGGTGAAAATGTCAAAGCCCCATCAGGTTTGCACACGCCAGGTGAAGACGCCGAAGCCTTGGCAGCTTGGCGCCCACCAGGCGAAGACACCAGAACTCCTAGTGGGAGGCAGCCAAGAAAAAGAGCTAAAATAGGTTGCTGCCCACTAGGTGAAGACACTGAAACCCTGGAGGGTTGGTGCCCACCAGGAGAAGATATCGGAAGCCCTAGTGGGAGGCAGCCATGAAAGAAAGCTGACACAGACTGCCACCCACTAGGTGAAGACGTTGAAGCCCTGATGGGTTGACGCCCACCAGGTAAAGACACCAGAAGTCCTAGCGGGAGGTAGCCACAAAAAAGAGCTGAAAGGCTGCCAACCACTAGGTGAAGACATCGAAGCCCTGGCGGGTTGGTGGCCAATAGGCGAAGATGTCAAAACCCTAACAGGTTTGTACCCACCAGGTGAAGACGCCAAAGCCCTATCAGGCTGGCACCTGCCACGTGAAGACACCAGAAGTCTTAGCGGGAGGCAGCCATGAAAAAGAGATGACACAGGCTTCCACCCACTAGGTGAAGATGTTGAAGCCCTGGCAGGTTGGTGCCCACCAGGCAAAAATGCCATAAGTCCTAGTGGATGGCAGCCATCAAATAGAGCTGACACAGACTGTCACCCACTAGGTGAAAATGTCAAAGCCCAGTCGGGTTGGCGCAAGCCAGGTGAAGATGCCGAAGCCCCGGCAGGTTGGCACCCACCAGACGTAAACCCCATGAGACTTGGTGGGAGGCAGCCATGAAAAAGAGCTAACACAGGTTGCCGCCCACTAGGTGAAGACACTGAAGCCCTGGAGGGTTGGCGCCCACCAGGAGAAGATGTCAGAAGTCCTTGTGGGAGGCAGCCATGAAAAAGAGCTGACATAGGCTGCCATGCACTAGGAGAAGACATCGAAGCCATGGCGGGTTGACAGCCTCCAGATGAAGATACCGAAGCCATGGCAGGTTGGCGCCCACCATGCGAAGACACCAGAAGTCCTAGCAGGAGGCAGCCATGAAAAAGAACTGACAGGCTGCCACCCACTAGGTGAAGACATCGAAGCCCTGATGGGTTGGTGGCCACAAGGCGAAGATGCCAAAACCCTAACAGGTTGCTGCCCACCAGGCTAAGACACTGTAGCCCTATCAGGCTGGCACCTGACACATGAAGACACCAGAAGTGCTAGCGGGAGGCAGCCATGAAAAAGAGATGATGCAGGCTGCCACCTACTAGATGAAGATGTCGAAGCCCTGGCGGGTTGTTGCCCACCAGGCAAAGACACCATAAGTCCTAGTGGGTGGCAGCTATCAAACAGAGCTGACACAGGATGTCGCCCACTAGGTGAAAATGTCAAAGCCCAGCCAGGTTGGTGCACACCAGGTGAAGACAGCGAAGCCCTGGTAGATTGGTGCCCACCAGGCGAAGACACCAGAAGTCCTAGTGGGAGGCAGCAATAAAAAAGAGCTGACACAGGCTGCCACCCACTAGGTGAAGACATCAAAGCCCTGGCAGATTGATGCCTACCAGATGAAGATGCCAAAGCCATGGCAGGTTGGCACCCACCACCGAAGACACCAGAAGTCCTAGCGGGAGGCAGCCACGAAACAGAGCTGACAGGCTGCCAACCACTAGGTGAATACATAGAAGCTCCAGTGGGTTGACAGCCACCAGGCGAAGGTGCCAAAGCCCTAACAGGTTGGTGCTTATCAGGCAAAGATGCTGAAGCCCTATCAGGCTGGCACCTGCCACGTGAAGACACCAGAAGTCCTAGCGGGAAGTCCATGAAAAAGAGATGACACAGGCTGCCACCCACTAGGTGAAGATGTTGAAACCCTGGCGGGTTGGTACCCACCAGGTAAAGACACCGGGCACAGATGCAGAAGTCCTAGTGGAGGGCAGCCAAGTAAAAGAGTTGACACAGGCTGCTGCACAGTAGTTGAAGATGCTAAAGCCCTAGTGGGTTGGCACCCAACAGGCGAAGAAACCAGAAGCCCTGGCAGGTTGTAGCATGCCAGGCGAAGATGCTGAAGCCCTAGCGGGTTGGTGCCCACCAGGTAATGACACTAAAGCCCTGGCGGGTTGGTGCCCACCAGGTGAAGAGGCCGAAGCCCTGGCGGGTTGGAGCCCACCAAATGAAGACACCAGCAATCCTAGTGGGAGTTAGCCATGAAAGAGAGCTAACACAGGCTGCTGTCCACTAGCCAATGACACCGAAAGCCCTGGCGGGTTGGTGCCCACCAGGCGAACATGACAGAAGACTTAGTGGGAGGCAGCCACGAAAAATACCTGACACAGGCTGCCACCCACTATGTGAAGATGCTGAAGCCCTGGCAGGTTGGCGCCCGCCAGGTTAAGATGCCGAAAACCTAGCAGTTTGGTGCCAGCCATGAAAAAAAGCTAAGATAGGCTGCCACCCACTAGGTGGTGACACCGAAGCCCTGGAGGTTTGGTGCCCAACAGGAGAAGACGTAGGAAGTACTAGAGTGAGGCAGCCATGGAAAAGAGCTGACACAGGCTGCCACCCACTAGTACAAGACGTTGAAGCCCTGGTGGGTTGGCGCCCGCCAGGTGAAGATGCCAAAGCCCTAGTGGGTTGGTACCCACCAGGCAAAGACACTTAAACCCTAGTGGGTTGGCACTCACCAGGCAAAGACACAATAAGTCCTAGTGGGTAGCAGCCATGAAAAAGAGCTGACACAGTCTGTCACCCACTAGGTGAAAATGTCGAAGCCCCTGTGGATTGGCACCTGCCAGGTAAAGTCGCTGAAGCCCTGGCGGGTTGCCACCCACCAGGCGTAGACACCAGCAGTCCTAGTGGGAGGCAGCCATGAAAAATAGCTTCATAGGCTGCTGCCTACTATGGGAAGACTCCAAAGCCCCGGTGGGTTGGCGCTTGCCAGATGAAGATGTTGGAAGTCCTAGTGGGAGGCAGCCACGAGAAAAAGCTGACACATTATGTCCATTACTAGGTGAAAACATCGAAAGCCCCGGTGGCGTGGCGCCCACCAGTTGAAGACACCAGAATTCCTAGTGGGAGGCAGCCATAAAAAAGAGCTAAAACAAGCTGCCACCCACTAGGTGAAGCCGCTGAAGCCCTAGCGGGTTGGCACCCTTCAGTCGATGATACCGAAGCCCTGGCGGGTTGTCGTCTGCCAGGGTGAAGATGCCGAAGCCCTGGTGGGTTGGCGCCCACCAGGTGAAGACATCAGCAATCCTAGTTGGAGGAAGCCACAAAAATGAGCTAATACAGGCTGCTGCCCACTAGGCAAAGACACCAAAGCCCTGGCAGGTTGGCGCCCACCAGGCAAATATGACAGAAGTCCTAGTGGATGGCAGCCACAAAAAAGAGCTGACACAGGCTGACGCCCACTAGATGAAGACGACGAAGCCCTGGCGGGTTGGCACCCACCAAGTGAAGACACCAGCAATCCTAATGGGAGTCAGCCATGAAAGAGAGCTAACACAGACTGTTGCCCACTAGGCAAAGACACCGAAGCCCTGACAGTTTGTTTGCCCACCATGCGAAGATGACGGAAGTCCTAGTGGGAGGCAGCCATGAAAGATAGTTGGCACAGGCTGCCGCCCATTATGTGAAGACGCCTGTCAGGACTGCAACTATTTCAGTACATAAAGATAGACTACTTTTGCCAACATTCCATTGTGGTCATTGGAGGAGCTATCCTGCTTGCTGGCATGCTTCTCATTCAGGGAATAGAGAGTTAAAGTGATCATCTCTTTCCCAGGTGTCGTCAGGTTGTGGGATTCCAAGATTGCTCATTATTTCAAACCTGATTCCATTTGGGTCACATGTTCTGAAACTTCCTATGGATCACAGACCTCTAGTATAAAGCCTGTTACTAAATGTGTCTCAGTGTCTGTGCAACGTTGCTTTCAGGTCTTTTCTTTGACTTCTGCCAGATCCCCGCTGTTCCTGTGGATTGCTGCAGACTTTGTTAAATTCCAGATGAACTTCTAATGTCAGTCACCCGCTGCACTGCAGGGGCCAACATTCCTATTGCCTAAGTATTGCTTATTGCTCCATCACTACAGGTTCACCATTTTGCTGCACTATTTACTTTGCCTCTTGTCTTTCTGTTCCTGTGGGTTTTGAACTCATCCTTGTTACAGTTGTCAACTGCACCATTGCAGTGTCATCTCAGCATCACAGGGCTCAACCCTGCTACAATCTTCTCTGCATCATGGGGCTCAACCCGGTACAAACTTCTCCACATCATGGGGCTCAACCCCGCTACAATCTTCTCCGCATCATGGGGCTCAACCCCGCTACAATCCTCTATGCATCACGGGCTCAACCTCGCTCCAAACTCTAGCCATGACACAGGGCTCAACCCTGTTCTAGAATCTCATTGCCTTACAGGGCTTAACCCTGCTCTGACTTCACTACCCCACAAGACTCAAGTTTGCTTCATACCTCACTGCACTACAGGGCTCGGCCCTGTCCCGGAACTATATTATTAAGCAGCTCCCGCTCTGCTCTGGATTTTCATTACTACAGGGTTCTACCCTGGCAAAGGTCCTCAGTGTTATCCTGAGGTGTTGGCCTCATTCTGGAGTCAGGGTTCCCTAATACGTTAGTTCTTATATGTTAAAGACTGCATATATATATATACATATATATATATATATATATATATATATATATAAAAAAAAGCACTAATCCACGGCACTCACCATTCCTAGTTTTGGGGTGCAACATGGTATGTGACCACATTGTTTATGCTATCAAGGTTTAAAGCTCACAGCAACTTTGCTTTTAAATGTGAGACAGTTACCAAGCACACCTGTTGCAAAGCACCTAGGAAAACAGCTAACACAAGTTAGATAACTAGTTAATAGGGGTGCATGAGAAAATGTGATCACAAAAATTATTAATTATAAAAATTAATCATAATAAACAAAAAGCACTAATCCACGGCACTCACCGTTCCTAGTTTTGAGGTGCAACATGGTATGTGACCACATTGATTAAATAGAAATCACAGGGGCTCTGCACTCACCAAAATAACTAATAATAATAAACATAATAAACAGTGGGGTTTTGGTTCATGAATTGATCAATGCATTTAAGATTGCAGCCCATCGTCACGGGACCCCACTTTACTGCAAGTCCCTACTCTATTGCTCAGAATTATAACATGGACATAGCCATCACATTAGTGCTAAACTCAGGGTATGCTATCAAGGTTTAAAGCTTACAGCAACTTTGCTTTTAAATGTGAGACAGTTACCAAGCACACCTGTTGCAAAGCACCTAGGAAAACAGCTAACACAAGTTAGATAACTAGTTAATAGGGGTGCATGAGAAAATGTGATCACAAAAATGATTAATTATAAAAATTAATCATAATAAACAAAAAGCACTAATCCACGGCACTCAACATTCCTAGTTTTGGGGTGCAACATGGTATGTGACCACATTGATTAAATAGAAATCACAGGGGCTCTGCACTCACCATAATAATTAATAATAATTAACATAATAAACAGTGGGGTTTTGGTTCATGAATTGATCAATGCATTTAAGATTGCAGCCCATCGTCACGGGACCCCACTTTACTGCAAGTCCCTACTCTATTGCTCAGAATTATAACATGGACATAGCCATCACATTAGTGCTAAACTCAGGGTATGCTATGAAGGTTTAAAGCTTACAGCAACTTTGCTTTTAAATGTGAGACAGTTACCAAGCACACCTGTTGCAAAGCACCTAGGAAAACAGCTAACAAGTTAGATAACTAGTTAATAGGGGTGCATGAGAAAATGTGATCACAAAAATGATTAATTCTAAAAATTAATCATAATAAACAAAAAGCACTAATCCACGGCACTCACCATTCCTAGTTTTGGGGTGCAACATGGTATGTGACCACATTGTTTAAATAGAAATCACAGGGGCTCTGCACTCACCATAATAACTAATAATAATAAACATAATAAACAGTGGGGTTTTGGTTCATGAATTGATCAATGCATTTAAGCTTGCAGCCCATCATCACGGGACCCCACTTTACTGCAAGTCCCTACTCTATTGCTCAGAATTATAACATGGACATAGCCATCACATTAGTGCTAAACTCAGGGTATGCTATCAAGGTTTAAAGCTTACAGCAACTTTGCTTTTAAATGTGAGACAGTTACCAAGCACACCTGTTGCAAAGCACCTAGGAAAACAGCTAACACAAGTTAGATAACTAGTTAATAGGGGTGCATGAGAAAATTTGATCACAAAAATCATTAATTATAAAAATTAATCATAATAAACAAAAAGCACTAATCCACGGCACTCACCGTTCCTAGTTTTGGGGTGCAACATGGTATGTGACCACATTGTTTAAATAGAAATCACAAGGGCTCTGCACTCACCATAATATCTAATAATAATAAACATAATAAACAGTGGGGTTTTGGTTCATGAATTGATCAATGCATTTAAGCTTGCAGCCCATCGTCACGGGACCCCACTTTACTGCAAGTCCCTACTCTATTGCTCAGAATTATAACATGGACATAGCCATCACATTAGTGTTAAACTCAGGGTATGCATCTCACAGCAATTTTGCTTTTAAATGTGAGACAGTTACCAAGCACACCAGTTGCAAAGCACCTAGGAAAACAGCTAACACAAGTTAGATAACTAGTTAATAGGGGTGCATGAGAAAATGTGATCACAAAAATGATTAATTATAAAAATTAATCATAATAAACAAAAAGCACTAATCCACGGCACTCACCATTCCTAGTTTTGGGGTGCAACATGGTATGTGACCACATTGATTAAATAGAAATCACAGGGGCTCTGCACTCACCATAATAACTAATAATAATTAACATAATAAATAGTGGGGTTTTGGTTCATGAATTGATCAATGCATTTAAGATTGCAGCCCATCGTCACGGGACCCCACTTTACTGCAAGTCCCTACTCTATTGCTCAGAATTATAACATGGACATAGCCATCACATTAGTGCTAAACTCAGGGTATGCTATCAAGGTTTAAAGCTTACAGCAACTTTGCTTTTAAATGTGAGACAGTTACCAAGCACACCTGTTGCAAAGCACCTAGGAAAACAGCTAACAAGTTAGATAACTAGTTAATAGGGGTGCATGAGAAAATGTGATCACAAAAATGATTAATTCTAAAAATTAATCATAATAAACAAAAAGCACTAATCCACGGCACTCACCATTCCTAGTTTTGGGGTGCAACATGGTATGTGACCACATTGTTTAAATAGAAATCACAGGGGCTCTGCACTCACCATAATAACTAATAATAATAAACATAATAAACAGTGGGGTTTTGGTTCATGAATTGATCAATGCATTTAAGCTTGCAGCCCATCATCACGGGACCCCACTTTACTGCAAGTCCCTACTCTATTGCTCAGAATTATAACATGGACATAGCCATCACATTAGTGCTAAACTCAGGGTATGCTATCAAGGTTTAAAGCTTACAGCAACTTTGCTTTTAAATGTGAGACAGTTACCAAGCACACCTGTGGCAAAGCACCTAGGAAAACAGCTAACACAAGTTAGATAACTAGTTAATAGGGGTGCATGAGAAAATGTGATCACAAAAATCATTAATTATAAAAATTAATCATAATAAACAAAAAGCACTAATCCACGGCACTCACCGTTCCTAGTTTTGGGGTGCAACATGGTATGTGACCACATTGTTTAAATAGAAATCACAAGGGCTCTGCACTCACCATAATAACTAATAATAATAAACATAATAAACAGTGGGGTTTTGGTTCATGAATTGATCAATGCATTTAAGCTTGCAGCCCATCGTCACGGGACCCCACTTTACTGCAAGTCCCTACTCTATTGCTCAGAATTATAACATGGACATAGCCATCACATTAGTGTTAAACTCAGGGTATGCATCTCACAGCAATTTTGCTTTTAAATGTGAGACAGTTACCAAGCACACCAGTTGCAAAGCACCTAGGAAAACAGCTAACACAAGTTAGATAACTAGTTAATAGGGGTGCATGAGAAAATGTGATCACAAAAATGATTAATTATAAAAATTAATCATAATAAACAAAAAGCACTAATCCACGGCACTCACCATTCCTAGTTTTGGGGTGCAACATGGTATGTGACCACATTGTTTAAATAGAAATCACAGGGGCTCTGCAGTCACTATAATAACTAATAATAATAAACATAACAAACAGTGGGGTTTTGGTTCATGAATTGATCAATTCATGAACCAAAACCCCACTGTTTATTATGTTTATTATTATTAGTTATTATGGTGAGTGCAGAGCCCCTGTGATTTATATATATATAGATATATATAGATATATATAGATATATATATATATATATATATATATATATATATATATTTTTTTTTTTTTTGGATTCTCTCCTATACTTATTATTGCATATATGAACCTCTGTACTGTTTGAGGCTTTAGTTGAGAACTTGCTGATTATCATTCTTTTGTGAATAAATTCTATTTTACTTTTATCCTGTGTTGCTGAGTTTTATGGAAAGGTCAATCCTAAGACCACCCCAGTTTATTGTGCCTAGTAGGTCTGCCTCCCTCCAGGAGTCTCAAGTGTCGGCAGCCATGACAATGCCAAAACCCTGGCAGATAGGTGCCCACCAGGCAAAGATGCCAAAGCCCTAGCAGTTTGGTGCCCGCCAGGTGAAGACACCAAAGTCCTGGCAAGTTGGCACCCACCAGGCGAAGACGCCATAAGTCCTTGTGGGCAGCAGTCATGAAAAAGAGCTGACACAGGCTGTCACTCACTCGGTGAAAACGTCGAAGTTTTGATGGGTTGGCGCCTGCCAGGTGAAGACGCCGATGCCCTGATGGGTTGGCGCACACCACGCAAAGACACCAGAAGTCCTAGTGGGAGACAGCCATGAAAAAGAGCTAAGATAGGCTGCCGCCCACTAAGCAGGGACGCCGAAGCCCTGGAGGGTTGGTGCCCACCAGGAGAAGACATAGGAAGCACCCCAGGCCCAGGCTGATAGCCCGGGGCTATCCCCAGCAACCCTGGGTGATGGTTGCTGGGTTGATTATGTAAATTGTGGTGCATTTGAAAATATAAATATTGGCTTTTGCTGTGGAACTACAATTCTCAGCAAGCCTCCCGCATGCTGGTACTTGGAGAACCACAAGTATCAGCATACGGGGCATTACTTGCTTCCTGGTACTTTTAGTTCCACAGCAAAAGCAATATTAAAAAAACACATAACACACACCATAGAAAAGTATAAATGCAGAGACATGCTGTCGAAAACAGAAGATAGAAGACGCCGCCGAAGCCCTATATTTTGACAACCAGGACAAGTTCTCAAAAGCCTGGTGCTGATTGTGCTTCGTATAGGGGATCTCGAGGTCATTTGTCCCCTGTATGTAGCACAACCAGTACTATGGCTCTAAAGCCCAGTGCTGGTTGTCTTCTAGGGGGCGGGCTACGCTTTGCACTGCACCACTGCCACTGCTCTGCACCACCGCTGCTGCTCCTACCCCACTGACACAGACTGTCGCTCACTAGGTGAAAACGTCGAAGTTTTGGTGGGTTGGCGCCTGCCAGGTGAAGACGCAGAAGCCCTGATGGGTTGGCATACACCATTCAAAGACACCAGAAGTCCTAGTGGGAGGCAGCCATGAAAAAGAGCTAAGATAGGATGCCACCCACTAGGCGGTGACACCGAAGCCCTGGAGGGTTGGTGCCCACCAGGAGAAGACAAAGGAAGTCCTAGTGGGATGCAGCAACAAAAAAGAGCTGACACAGGCTGCCACCCACTTGGTGAAGACATCGAAGCCCCGGCGGGTTTGGAACCCATCAGGTGAAGACGTCAGAAGTCCAAGTATGAGGCATCCACTAAAAAGAGCTGACACAGGCTGCCACCCACCAGTTGGAGACGTTGAAGCCCTGGCGGGTTCGTGCCCGCCAGGTGAAGATGCCGAAGCCCAAGTGGGTTGGTGCCCACCAGGCAAAGACACTGAAGCCCTGGTGGGTTTGTACCCACCAGGCAAATACACCATAAGTCCTAGTGGGCAGCCGCCATGAAAAATAGCTGACACAGGCTGTCGCCCACTAGGTGACAATGTCGAAGCCCCGGAGGGTTGGCACCTGCCAGGTGGAGCCACCAAAGCCCTGGTGGGTTGCAGTCCACCAGGCAAAGACACCAGATGTCCTATTGTGAGGCAGCCATGAAAAAGAGCTAACATAGGCTGCTGCCCACTATGCAAAGACACCATAGCCCTGGTGGGTTGGCACCAGCCAGATGGAGACGATAGAACTCCTTGTGGGAGAAAGCCACGGAAAAAAGCTGACACATGATGTCGCCCACCAGTTGAAGACACCGAAGCCCTGGTGGGTTAGTGCCCACCAGGCGAAGACATGTGGTGGGCAGCAATGAAAAAGAGCTAACACAGGCTGCCGCCCACTAGGCTAAGACACAAAAGCCCTGGTGGTTTGGTGCCTGCCAGGCAATGCCGGAAGTCCTAGTAAGAGGCAGCCATGAAAAGCAGCTAACACAGGCTGCCACTCACTAGGTGAAAACATCGAAGCCCCAGCAGATTGGAGCCCGCCATGTGAAAATGCTGAAGCCCTAGCGGGTTGGAACCAGGAGAATACAGCAGAAGTCCTAGGGGAGGCAGCCATGAAAAAGAGCTAACACAAGCTGCAGACTGCCAGATGATGATGTCGAAGCCCTAGCGGGTTGTCAGCCACCAGGCGAATACTCCGAAGCCCTGGCAGGTTTCCGTCCACTAGTCGAAAACTCCAGAAGTCCTAGTGGGAGGCAGCAATGAAAAAGAGCTAACACAGGCTTCTGCCCACTAGTTGAAGACACTGAAGCCCTGGCGGGTTGGTACCCACCAGGTGAAGACACCAAAGCCCTTGTGGGTTGGCGACCACCAGGAGAAGATGCCATAAGTCATAGTGGGTGGCAGCCATAACAAAGAGCTGACACAGGCTGTTGCCCACTAGATGAAAACATCGAATCCCAGCGGGTTGGCGTCTACCAGGTGAAGACGTCGAAGAAGACACCAGAAGTCCTAGTGGGAGGCAGCAACCAAAAAGAGCTAACACAGGCTGCCACCCACTAGGTGAAGACACCGAAGCCCTGGTGGGTTGGCGCCCGCCAGGCGATGCCGAAAGTCCTAGTGGGAGGCAGCCACAAAAAAGGGCTGACACAGGATGCCGCCCACTAGGTGAAAATGTCGAAGCCCCGGCAGTTTGGTGCCCACCTGGTGAAGACGCCGAAGCCCTGGCGGGTTGGCGCCCACCAGGCGAGGCCACACAAGAAGACCTAGTTGGAGGCAGCCATGAGCTAACACAAGCTGCTGATCAACAGGCAAAGATGCTGAAGCCCTAGCGGGTTGGTGGCATCCAGCCAAAGACACCAAATCCCTGGCGGGTTGGTGTCCGCTAGGTGAAAACTCCAGAAGAGGGAGGCACCAATGAAAAAGAGCTAACACAGGCTACCGCCTAATAGTTGAAGACAACAAAGCCCAGGCGGGTTAGCATCTGCCAGGCAAAGACGCCGAAGCCCTTGTGGGTTGTTACTCACCAGGTGAAGACACCGAAGCCCTGGTGGGTTGGCACCCACCAGGCAAAGGCACCATAAGTCCTAGTGTGCGGCAGCCACGAAAAAAAACTGACACAGGCTGTCCCCCACTAGGTGAAAACATCGCAGCCCTGGTGGGATGGTGCCTGCCAGGTGAAAGCGCTGAAGCCCTAGTGGGTTGGTGTCTGCCAGGCAAAGACACCAGATGTCCTAGTGTGAGGCAGCCATGAAAAAGAGCTAAAACAGGCTGCCACCCAATAGCCAAAGACACTGAAGCCCTGGAGGGTAGGCGCCTGCCAGGAGAAGATGTGGGAAGTACTAATGGGAGGCAGCCACGAAAAAGAGCTGACAAAGGCTGCCACCCACTAGGTGAAGATGTCGAAGCTGGGCCCAGGCTGATAGCACCCCAGGCCCAGGCTGATAGCCCGGGGCTATCCCCAGCAACCCTGGGTGATGGTTGCTGGGTTGATTATGTAAATTGTGGTGCATTTGAAAATATAAATATTGGCTTTTGCTGTGGGACTACAGTTCTCAGCAAGCCTCCCCCGCATGCTGGTACTTGGAGAACCACAAGTATCAGCATATGGGGCATTACTTGCTTCTTGGTACTTTTAGTTCCACAGCAAAAGCAATATTAAAAAAACACTCAACACACACCATAGAAAAGTATAAATGCAGAGAAATGCTGTCGAATACAGAAGATAGAAGACGCCGCGGAAGCCCTATATTTTGACAACCAGGACCGGTTCTCAAAAGCCTGGTGCTGGTTGTGCTTCGTATAGGGGACCTCGAGGTCATTTGTCCCCTGTATGTAGCACAACCAGTACTAGGGCTCTAAAGCCCGGTGCTGGTTGTCTTCTAGGGGGCAGGCTACGCTTTGCACTGCACCACTGCCACTGCTCTGCACCACCGCTGCTGCTGCTACCCCACTTGCCTACAGCCATCTCACACTCTGCACCTCCCTCTTCCACCTGAGAGTTTACCATTTTGTTGCCCTTCTCCCCTGCAGGTGGCCCGGTTTGCCCATTCAAACGCAGATACTTAATACATTTTAAAAAAGCTATGAAATTCCCTAGACAAAAAACTTAATGGTTTCACATGTCCCATGATTTGAAAATTCACAAAACCTATTGATTTTCTGCTACTCAAACTTCAAAAAACAATGAAATTACAATCATTAAGGCTGACGCCTTAATGGACGTGTTCCATGCGCAATACAGATATGGTATGCCATCACACCCTGTGGTTAACTGCAGATTCAGCACTCTCACAGACTGAGATTGCTGTCACTCACAAAATGGTGGAGATGCTAATCCATAAAATTGTGTGCTCATTGGAATGCACACATGCAGTATAGGCAACTGAGGTTTGAGCAGTAATGTGGCTCCCACATCCCACTCAGTGCCCACAATCTTCCCATTTGATTACAAAAATATTCTCACTGGCTTCCAACATCCTTCTCACTGCATACACTTATCTAATTTAGAATACATGTTGAGCTCCCTTATTTTTAAAAATATCATACAGGTACACTTTCTTCCCCTATATGCCTCCATGCTGCTATATATTCCCCAATCATTACTGCTGTGTGGTCTCCCAACTGTGATAGTCTGTGTTCCCTCATCCACACCAATGTTGTTCCCCAGCAACACCACCCTGCATTCGTGCTTTCTCCATAGCCACATTGCTGTCTATCTTTCATCTGCGGCACTCTTTCTTCCTCCACCTGCACTACTCTGGTCCTCCAACCATGCAACTCTGTCTTCCCCCACCACCCGCACCACTCTGTCTTACTCCCCATACACACCAATCTGTCTTCCCCAATCCCTACTGCTATGTGGTCTTCAAACTATGGTAGTCTGTGTTCTCTCATCTGCACCAATCTGTCTTTCTCCATCTGCTCCGCCCTGCATCCATGCCACTCTGTTTCCTGCTGCACCACTGCCTTCCCCTAAGCCTCGCTGCTGTCTTCCTTTCCTCTGTGGTATTATATATTCCTTCATCTGCACCATTCTGTCCCCCTCAATGGTGCAACTTTGTCTCCTAGCCCCACCCGCACTACTCTGTCTTCCTACCCATCCATACTAATCTGTCTTCCCCAATCCCTACTGTTGTGTGTTCTCCTATTTGTGCTAATCTGTATTCCCTTATCCACACCAATCTGTCTTTACCCGTCTGCACTGCTCTGTCTTCCCATGTCCATGCCACTCTCTTCCCCCATCCATGTCGCTGTCCACCCAAACCGGGCCACTCTGTTTCCCCCATCCGCACTACTGTTTTCCACCCATCTGCATTACTTTGGCTACCCCCCTCTGTACTGCTTAACCTTCCCTCCTCCACATGCCTTTGTGTCTCACCTATCCACACTGCTGTGTCTCCTCCCCCCATCCACACTACATTTATCCCATCTGCACAGCTCTATTTTCTGCTCAAACCTCAGTTTCATAGACTGCATGTGTGTATTCCAATGAGCACACAATTCTGTGAATTGACAGCTCCACCATTTTGTGAGTGACAGCAATCTCATTCTGTGAGTGTTGAATCTGTAGTTAACCACAGGGTGTGATGGCATACCATATCTGTATTGCGCAAGGAACATGTCCATTAAGGCATCAGCCTTAATGATCGTAATTTCATTGGTTTTTGAAGTTTGAGGTGCCGAAAATCAATAGGTTTTGTGAATTTTCAGATCATGTCTAAGCAGTCTGAATGGGACATGTGAAACTGTAAGGTTTTTGTCTATGGAATACATATATATATATATATATATATATATATATATATTCAGAGTCTTATGCACAGTTGAATCCCTGCCCAACTTTCAAGCAAAATACTAGACTTTGCTTTAGGGTGCAGAAAAAAACCAAGGAGAATGTAGATTTTGTGCAAGTTGCAATCATACCTGGGGTATGCAAGCACGACTGAAATCCTTTAAGGGCATGCATTCAGTGTGGTATGTTCTCTGGAGAAGCAGCCTTCTCTGTGCAGTCCACATCTGCAAATATGCATGTCCAAAGGTGTATCCTAAGATGTATCTCTTGCAGTTTCTTGTACTATTGATGATGATGGATCTTGGCCTTGTTAAATAAATAGTGTGCCCCCACTGCCACCTCCTCCCTACTCCTAGAACTCATTACTGTAGTAAAGGCTAGTTCCTACTAATACAGGGGCATACTAGTGTGGAGTCCCCCTACAAAACCCACAACCAACTTCAGGCAATGACAGGCTGGTCTGGTCTATTATAATAGAGACACCTGCAGAAACCTACAGCCCAACCTGCTCATCACATCTTTAAATTACCTTGGAGAAATGTGAAAATCAACAAAACCAAGTTAGAGCACAGACTTGAGGCCTGCATGAGCCGCATTGGCGTCACAAGGGGGGTGTGGAGGGTCACCTGCCAAAGGGTGGCACCAGGGTGCCAACTCCTCCTTAGTGACAGGATGCGGATGCTGCACTGTAACATTACATGCATCACTCGGCTCCTGACAGAGTGAGGGAGCCGGCACTGCACACAGAGTTGTCTCCGGGGCAGTCTGCACCTCCGGGGCTCCCCCAGAGTGATAACAATGAAGGTTCAAGTTGCAAGGCCATGCTCCTACCCGAGAGTCCACGCCCCCTGCATGTGAGGCCATACCCTCTTTTGTCAGTGCTCACTTTCTCCGTACAGACTCAAACCCTCACCCCACCGGGTGTCATCGCTGGAAGAAACGCGGCTGCATAAGCCCCATTATAATTATCCAAGAACATGGATAGATAGGGAAAACCATGTCATAGTGAACTTCTCTCTGGTTTATTATGTTGTAAGAAGAGTTTTTTTTAAAGTATTTGGGATACATTATAATAATAATTTGCTTTTCAGGTAAATATTGTATTTTATTAAAGGATTACTTAAATCAGGGGTGGGGAACCTTTTTCCTGCCGTGGGCCATTTTGATATATATAACATTATTTGCAGGCCCAGTGCAGGCCACGCCCCCTCCGTGTAATGTCACAAGGGGGCGGACCACAATCGCCAGTGTTTACAGCAATGCCTGGAGCATCCTGAAGATGTGCCAGGGAGCAGTAAGGGCAGCGGTGTGACCATCTGAAGCATCCTAAGGACGCTTCAGGTGGCACTGCTGCATAGATTCTGGCTACAGGGTGCCATTTTAGGCACCCTGCTAGCCAGATGAGGCTTGCATAAAAAAGCTCAGAGGGCCAGACCAAATAATTCTGGGGGCCTTATACGGCCCCCGGGCCTGAGGTTCCCCATCCCTGACTTAATCATGCCTCAATATTTCATCCACTAAAGTTACAAACGTATGATTTTTGAGTGATGCAGTATACTCCCTTAAATAACCAAGAAAGATACAAGACTAAAAGTAATTTCTAGGGATTGAAATGTTTTCTGATGTAGCGGCTGTTCTGTTTATAGATTTTTAAACCCCTCAATATTCTTCTCTGCAACAAATCCCATTAGATTTTCATGAAGAAACATAACAACTTTCTATGAGGTTACTGCTGAATTATTTCATTGTTACGAAAGGCCATCTGGCTTTATTTCCGAGTGAATATGCACAGGCTTTTACCTAACTATTCATCACAATGTACTTAGCACAGAGATTTTTCAAACATAAACTTCATTTTGCAGTATGATTTTTTTATATGAAGGAAATGGATGTTCTCAGCACAGAAAGATATTATGGGAAAGCATAGAAGATGAGATCTGTTCCATAAATTGTACTTTTAAACTAACATATTGTATTGCATCAATTTTGGAACAGTAAAATCGTTTACCTTAGTAAAACGAAAATGTAACAAATTTAAGGAAGTCTTTTTTTTCTGTAATGTAATTCACTGTTCTATTTATGTGAAAATGCAGTTGGGGACTATCTTAATCCATGTAAAAAAAGAAAAGAAAATTAAATGGAGCAATTTGCCGGTACAAAAACTGGTCTCTTGTTAAATGTAGTTTGATCGAAAATATAAATGCTACTTTTAAGCTGTTTTTTCTTTATTTGAAATGAGTGTGGCAGGGTCAAGAATATGAGGCATTATCAAGCTGCTAAAAATGTGTGTAATGTTATTGCTGTTATGTCAATTATCATGTGCATGCCCCCTGGTAGCATGGGTGAATGGTAATCACCAGGAAGGGCATAATCAAATAGTTACAGTTAGGAGAGCCAGTTATATCTCTTTCACACTGCCATCAAGTAACCCGTGTTCTTGCTCATGAACGTGCAGCAACCAGGTTACTGTGCAGTGTGAAAGGGGCCAGTTGAAATATCCAGGGTCGACCAACCCAGGATTTCAACTCGGGTAGCAAGTATGGTTGAACATGAGTTCATCCCGGCTTGCAGTGCGGTGTGAACGGGTAACCCAGGTTCGAAGTGACCCGGGTCCTGTTCACTACATAGGGAGAGCCTGGCGCTTGGAGATGAACTCACCTCCTAGCGCCGGCTCAGCAGCGTTGGTGGTGCCATCATCGACCCAGCTGTCTGAAAGGGGTCTCAGGTGGGTCGCTTCTGGGATGGACGCGTGCAGAAATCCTGGGTGCGACCCACCAAATGCGTTCTGAAAGGGGTATAAGTGACAATTCGGCGTAGGAGTGATCTCAGAGGTCGGCAGCCAGGAGGATAAGGGAGTCAAGGGCAGGACACAATACCAATCCAATGTCCAGGAGAGAGATATGAGTGTGTAATTTGCAGTATGGTGAACCCCCTGGTACTGTCAATTTATGATATTGTTTTGTGTTACAAAACATAAATTACATTTGGTTGTAAATTATTTGATATGTTACATGTGTATATTGAGGTGCACATATTTTAAGACATATGCAACTCAAAATAGGGAGTAAACTTGTGATTACTGCATAGTACATTCAACTTAATGATATTTACTGCTACATTAAAATTGCACTGAAGATAAAGTCCAGTATCAAACCTTTTCCTCTACAGTCACTGCAGGTAAATGTATGTCTGTATTTTCTAGAAATGAAGGTGGGGAGATTTAGAGTACAGTATGCAAGACACAAGGAATGCTCCAGGGGTCTGAGCCCCCTTTGCCGGCCCGGTGTCACGGCAAGGGTATTTCAGCATGGCGCTAGGCAGGTGTTACCTGTGAGGTAATTGTGGTGCGGGCTGTCTGGTGGCGGAGCTGGTGTCTGGCGGGGGGCTGTTGTCACTCTGCGCTGGTAAGGCCTGGTGGCGTCTCCGTTCCGTTTGGCATGGGCGCCGCCATCTTGCCTTCTGGCCATGTGATGCGGCTGGCCAATCCTGGTGAGTCACATGTTCCCTCCGGCCAGTAACAGCATGGCATGGGGTTTTTAGGAAGGGTTAGTGCCTTCCTTCTTTGCCAGTGTATCTCAGCCTAGCTGAGAGGGAGTTCTCTGTGCTTATCCTGTTCCTGTGAATTCGCTGTCTGCCAGTCTGCCTGTCAGCTCCTAGCTCCCGCTGGACTACCCCGCTTCCTCCACCACCCTTACCCATACCTGAATGCCTGAGCCTGCTGACATCCTGCTCATTGCCTTAGTTCACTACCTGCATACCTGGTGGATTTTTCCAGTCTCACTACCTGCACACCTGGACAGATGTCTAATTGTTTCTACTTGGACATTAACCCATTACTCCCATCACAGAACTTTAGTGCATGTTTATATATACCTGGACTTTTATTTACTGCCATACTTTATGTCTTCTCAAGCACTTATTAAAAAACCTAGTTTTATTTTTAAACCCGCTTCTGTGATCGCTCCTGCTACCACCCCGGGTCCACAAACAACCCAGAACATAACAGTTTGCACTGGCCCCATGGAGCCGGCCACGGATCAGGAGTCAGGAGTGGATTTATTCCGGTGCATTTCTGGTCGTTTAGAAAATCTGGAGAACATGCAGCATCAGATGGCTCAATTTTTGCAAGAGATGTCTAAGCGACAGGATAGTTTACAAACTTCCTTTTCTACCCCTGGAGTACCAGCAACCACATCGGCATCAGTGTCTGGGAATACAGGAGGCAGATCATCTCCCTGCTTATACCTTCCTTTACCAAGTAAATTTGACGGCAACCCTAAACTCTGCCGAGGATTCCTAAATCAGTGTGACATACATTTTACCCTGTAGCCTGACAACTTTCTAACTGAAAGAACTAAAGTGGCTTATATAATTTCTCTGTTATCCGGCCAGGCCTTGGAATGGGCTTCTCCTCTCTGGGAGCGCTCAGATCCGCTGCTGGATAATTACGCAGGCTTTCTGTCATCCTTCAGGAGGATTTTCGATGAACCTGGGCGTACTGTATCAGCATCATAAAACATCATGAAACTGAGACTAGGGGTCCATCCTGTCAGTCAATATGCCGTGCAATTTCAAATTTTAGCATCAGAGCTCAAATGGAATGAGGAAGCCGTCACCTCAGCCTTCTGGCATGGGTTGTCAGACTGACTAAAGGATGATCTAGTCACTCAAGAGCTTCCTACTAATCTGAACGACATGATTTCGTTGTGTATCAAAGTTGACCTATGCTTCAGGGAACGTCAGGCTGAAAAACACAGAACTGACCGGCAAAGGTCATTTGCCCCCTCCATTTCTACCCATCCCATTCCTTCTCCTACTGAAGAGGAGCCTATGCAGGTGAATCATACACACCTCTCCAAAGAATAATGTCAGAGAAGAATGCAAAAGAACCTCTGTCTGTACTGCGGAGAGTCAGGTCACCTGCTGATCTCCTGTCCCCATAAACTGGAAAATGCCCAAATCCTAACTGACCTTGGAGACATCAATTTAGGAGTTATGTGCCCGTCTACAAAAATTAAAGACTTCACGATTACCCTAGCTTTGGATCTTAAACCCAAACCTGTCTTTGCTACTGCTCTACTTGACTCGGGAGCAGCCGGAAATTTCATAGCGTCCAGTTTCATAGACAAATTTCAGATTCCTTGTTTGTCTCTCAATAATGCCATCTCTCTGACCTCTATAGACGGACGCTCTCTAACTAACGGGATAATCACCATGGAGAGTCAACCAGTATTGGTCCGAATTGGGGCACTTAATTCTTAGTCCTTAAAATTCCTGGTGATATCAGAGGCCTCTCAAGAAATTGTTCTTGGTCTACCCTGGTTGCGTCAACATAATCCCTGGATAGATTGGAGTTCTATGCAGATTCTTTCATGGGGTATGGACTGTCAGAAATCCTGTCTTCCAAAAATTCGACCTGTAAGAAAGACAGTTCCATTAGTTTCTTCTGCCATTCCCAAGGAATATCAGATGTTCGCCGACGTGTACTCTGAGTAGCAAGCAAATATCTTAATTCCTCATAGGCAATGGGACTGTCCAATTGATTTGATACCTGATAAGATACCACCTCGTGGTCATACCTATCCGTTATCTTTGCCTGAGACTCAAGCCATGACCGAGTACATCCAGGACAACCTGGCAAAGGGGTTCTTTCGCCCCTCTACTTCACCTGCCGGAGCTGGGTTTTTCTTCGTTGGCAAGAAGGACGGTGGTTTAAGACCATGTATCGATTATCGAGGCCCTAACGACATTACTGTAAAGAATTGATACCCTCTTCCCCTGATTACTGAGTTGTTTGATAGAGTCAAGGGCTCTGTCATTTTTTCTAAATTAGATCTGAGAGGGGCTTACAATCTTATCCGTATTCGAGCTGGCGATGAATGGAAGACCGCTTTTAATACCAGAGATGGACATTTCGAATATTTAGTAATGCCTTTTGGATTGTGCAATGCCTCTGCTGTCTTTCAGAGTTTCGTTAATGAGATTTTCCGGGATCTGTTATATGTTTCAGTTGTTGTCTATCTGGACGATATACTGATTTTTTCATCGTCTGTAGCTAAACATCATGAACATGTTAAAGAAGTTTTGACCCATTTGAGAGAGAACCACCCTTACTGCAAGCTGGAAAAGTGTGTCTTTGAAGTGCCCAGTGTACCTTTCCTCGTCTATGTTATTTCTGGCTTCAGTTTGGAAATGGACCCCAAGAAGGTACAAGCAATTCTGGATTGGTCCCGACCTCAGACACTGAAGGCCATCCAGAGAATGTTGGGCTTCGCCAATTATTATAGGCATTTCATTAAGGGATTCTCTACACTGCTGGCTCCCATTACAGCCTTGACCTGCAAAGGTGCTATTCCTGCCCAATAGTCACCAGAGTCAGAGTCTGTCTTTCATCTCCTAAAACAGGCCTTTATCTCAGCACCAGTTCTTCGACAACCAGATCTGGACAGGCCTTTTTTGTTGGAAGTAAACACATCATCTGAAGCTACTAGAAAAAGTCACCAAATATTCCTCTGTAAAATATAGGGAATAGGTCCGATGATATCAGTCACCAACGTTTCTTGTACAGTATTACTGTCTCAAATCTTCTTATGGCCCAGGATAACACTTTAATGAATATTCCAAAGATCATGTAAACGAGAAGAAAATAAAAATTTGTGTATGGTGAAGTACGTTTAGACAAACTTTATTTCCACATCAACATATAAAAACACAATCCAAGGATAGGGTAAAGATTAGCCGTGTACCGTATTATAGGGGTGTAGTCTCCTAGCACCCAAGCAAGCATAAGATGGTAAAACTCCACTATGTCTCCCGGGAATGACTCGTGGACTTGCTTCAGTCTTGGAGATATCTCCCCACGGTACCAGTCACACACCAATGCGTTTCGACTCACCAATAATCAGAGTCTTCCTCAGGGTATGTGTGTACTCTCTGCCACTCACTTATATCCCCCTTACTGGTTTCTCATTGGGTAGGACAATAACCTTTCAATTTTGTCTTACTCCTAATCTGTCAGGTCAAACACTATCCTAAATCCACTAGATACTTAATCAGTTAACCTGTATATATTCATTTATATAAATAAAATCAAATATTAAATATATAATCCACAAATATACTTAATTGCGTTCCACAGCCGGAACGCATAGTGCTTCCTGTTTCCTGATTTCCTGAGGGCATATCGTTCCATATCCTGCTGTCAATCTAAAGTCACCATAGTGACAGCCTCAACATCCTGATGCTGCCATACCTCCATGGTCCTTACCTACTACTGTAGCTATCGGGAATGTACATCCGATAGCGCTAGTTGCGCCTACCACATGACGCTAGTCACGCCCTCCACATGACGGAAATATGTCACGTCCAGCATCCCGGATGTGCTTGTTGTTCCCAACCTCCTTGGAATGCAAACACAGAAAATTGCGTTCCACATACGGAGTGGGTAACCGGATCAGTATGCTTATAGTCACCATAAATGTGCAAAAAGCAAAATAAATAGTAATACAGGCTGGTTACAAATACATATAAAGCTGCTACAGCTAAACTTAATACCGATTTTAAGGTACACTAAAACCATACCCAAATGGGTAGCCTCAACGTGCAGCACAGAATAAATAATAAATATAATATATAGTAAATACATGAATAATATATACTAATAAAAACAGATAAAAAAGTCCATAAACGATACATAACCATTAAAGAAACCACTTGAGCTCAAAGCAGTCCTGTCTTAACGTTATGAGGACAATCGAGTCCATCCTTGTGGGTTCTTTTCTAAAAAATTCTCACCTGCCGAAATGAACTACGCAATAGGTGAGCAAGAACTACTAGCTGTAAAGTTGGCATTGAAGGAATGGAGATATTTGCTAGAAGGCGCTAAGTTTCCATTTACTGTATTTACGGACCATAGAAATCTTCTATTTCTCAAAAACCTTCAATGTGTGAGTCCTCGTTTGGCCCGGGTTTCAGTTCACCCTGACCTTCTGGTCTGGAGCACTTAATCAGAAGGCTTATCCCCTGTCGAGATCTCTCCTCTGTGATCATCAATCTGAAAATCAAAACAACACCCCTTTCTTGGAATCAAGAGTTTTCGCCACATTACAGGTTAAACCTCCTACAGGTAAATCATTTGTGGTCTCGGAATTAAGGAAGCGGCTTCTCACTTGGGCACATTCCTCTCGCTTCGCAGGACGCTCAGGCACTCAGAAGACCTTGGAGTTCCTGAAAATACAGTATTGGTGGCCTTCCATGAAGGCAGATAAAATGGAGTTTATCTCTTCCTGCTCCTCCTGTGCCCAGCATAAATCATCACGACAAGCTCCAGCTGGGGAATTGCTTTCACTACCTACTCCATCACATACATGGATGCATCTCTCCTTGGATTTTGTCACAGACCTGCCAGTCTCTCAAGGCTTCAATACTATCTGGGTTGTAATAGACTGATTCTCATAGATGGTCCACTATATACCTTTGAAAAAGTTACCTTCTGCTCCTGTCCAACACATATTTCATCTTCATGGCCTTCCTGCTGAAATTGTCTCTGACCGTGGTGTGCAGTTTACTGCAAAATTCTGGTGGGCTTTGTGTTCTGTTCTGCAAGTGAAGTTAAACTTTTCCACGGCCTACCATCAGCAAAGCAACGGCTCCACCAAGAGAGTTAATCAAGATCTAGAGAGTTTCTTAAGAATCTTTATGACATCTTCCCAGGACAATTGGGCTGCCTTGCTGCCGTGGGCCGAGTTTGCGCATAATGCTTCCTACCACTCGTCAACTAACCAAACGCCAGTTCAAGGTGTTTATGGCCTTCATCCTCGTGTCCCCGAATTCCGAAGCCTGCCTGTTTTTGATGTTCCAGCTGTGGAGGACATGGTGCGGAATTTTGCTGCCATCTGGACTCAAGTACGGTTTGATTTGTTGAAGGCATCCTCTCGCTATAAGACCCAGGCCGATAAGAAGCGTAGAATAGTTCCACGCATTCAAGTAGAAAACCAGGTCTGGTTGTCCACCCTGAATCTTCGTCTAAGAGTTCCTTCAATGAAATTTGCACCTCGCTTCATTGGTCCCTTCACCATAACAGAAGTCATTAATCCAGTGGCCTACCGTTTACAGTTACCCCTATATCTAAAAATCCCTAATTCCTTCCATGTTTCCTTATTAAAGCCCCTATTTCTGAATACGTTCCACAGTTCTCTACCTGCTTCTCCTCGAGTCCAGACGGAGAGAGGAGTTGAGTTTGAGGTCGCCCAGGTCTTGGACTCTTGTCTACGCAGAGGTCATCTACAGTATTTGCTGGACTGGAAAGGTTACGGTCCAGAGGAACATTGCTGGACCGATACCTGTGATGTCCACGCTTTCACGCTCATCAGGAGATTCCATTCTGCCCATCCGGAGAAGCCTGAGGCCACCCCAAAAGGGGGGGTACTGTCACGGCCAGGGTATTTCAGCATGGTGCTAGGTGGGTGTTACCTGTGAGGTCATTGTGGCGCGGGCTGTCTGGTGGCAGAGCTGGTGTCTGGCGGGGGGCATTGGCTGCGCGTGTTGTTTTGCGGGCCTATTGTCACTCTGCGCTGGTAAGGCCTGGCGGCGTCTCCGTTCCGTTTGGCATGGGTGCCGCCATCTTGCCTTCTGGTCATGTGATGCGGCTGGCCAATCCTGGTGAGTCACATGTTCCCTCCGGCCTGTAACAGCACAGCATGGGGTATTTAGGAAGGGTCAGTGCCTTCCTTCTTTGCCAGTGCAACATGTATCTCAGCCTAGCTGAGAGAGAGTTCTCTGTGCTTATCCTGTTCCTGTGAATTCGCTGTCTGCCAGTCTGCCTGTCAGCTCCTAGCTCCCGCTGGACTACCTCGCATCCTCCTCCTCCCTTACCCATACCTGAATGCCTGAGCCTGCTGACATCCTGCTCATTGCCTTAGTTCACTACCTGCATACCTGGTGGATTTTTCCAGTCTCACTACCTGCACACCTGGACAGTTCTAATTGTTTCTACTTGGACATTAACTCATTACTCCCACCACAGAACTTTAGTGCACGTTTATATATATACCTGGACTTTTATTTACTGCCATACTTTATGTCTTCTCAAGCACTTATTAAAAAACCTAGTTTTATTTTTAAACCCGCTTCTGTGATCGCTCCTGCTACCACCCCGGGTCCACAAACAACCCAGAACATAACACCTGGTAAATAGTGCCCTGCGCGTGACCAAATTTGGGGGAATGGCCTCATTACCATAGGCCACGCCCCCTATGTGATGTCATTTGGATGCTTGCCTGCATGGCACACATCAAAATAACGTCAAGCTGGGGGTAAAGCCCAGCCCTCCCCCAGCCTTTTCCCATCAGTGAATAGATGCGGAGCACATGTGCGCTGCATCCATTCACACTCTGGAGGTCTGGCACCACCACACAGCTGTGGCAGTGGGAGTCCCCAACCTCCCGATTTCACCACCCACGGGCCACTTCAGCCCACGGATGGAAAAGTGGGACAGTACTGTCCCACTGAAATCGGGATGTTGGGGAGGGGTGCGCCCTCTATGGGTGGTGCCCCTGTTCGACCGCACTGATCGAACACCCCTAGAGCCGGCCCTGGCAAGACATGGGGACATTTGAGATGAAGGGGTAAATTTACTAAGCGGCAGATGGCCCTGCATATACAAACTGATCAATGGGCATCATCAGAGGTTTGGGGGGTCAAAGTACAGGATGTACTATTCATTGAATTTTATAGTGTATTGTAAACCACCACTGATTCCTCAATTTTAAAACCTTGATCCTTCTACAAACCCAACAGCAATCTTGCTGGCTAAAACAAACAAAACCATAAGCTACCTGTATTAAATTTGTATATTGTTCTCTCTTTACTCTCTCCCACAGATTTATAAGAAAAGAAGAGCATAAAAATACCTTTCAAAGAAAGAGAAGAAATCTCTTTTATTATGTACTGTGCATAATAATAAATACCCATACACCTGTCAGGAGCTGTATCTCTTTGTGGGTGCTGGAGGACTGGTGCAGTGATACACAAAGATCTAGTCACTTCTGATTGCTGATTCAACCCGGCTCCAACACATGGTAATTCATTCAGTAATGTGGTTGCTATATTATATGGTTGTGCTTGTCAAATGAAGTGAAGTGGAAGCAGACTGCTGGGCCACCCTTTGTCTTCCTGCTTTCATGCAGCTCCTCTGACATTTGAGCTTTCAAAACCCTCTTAACATCAGAGAAGTGTTTTTACAGTTATCAACACACCACTTACAGGAACTCACAGGATTCACTGCCTCACAAACCCCCTGCCATAAAGCCTTCTTGCAGGGCAGGAATGTGTGGTATGCCTCTGCCCCTAGAATCCTCTCATGCAGTGGTACAATTGCATGCACCAGTGCTCGGTTTTCTTCATAAAAGATGCACATGTTGCGCCTCCTCTTCACCTTCCTCCATTAACTCTGGAAGTTCAAATGAACATCATCCTTCTCAATGCTTTCCTGACCCTCTATCCTCTTCCTTGTAGGCATCCTGCAACAAACCAAACACATGACACTGTTTTATCTGTCTCCACCTTCACATACTGTATCAGTGAGATCAGTGCAAAAGTGATACTTTTATAGGGCAAATGATATCTAAATCATGCAACTTTGAAAAACCAATTACTACACCAATTTCAAAGCCAAGAGCCTGCATATAATGAAACTCGCTTTGTTATTTGCTGGATTCTTATGGGTTCTCTTACCAGCAAACCCGCATAGCATCACATGCGAGTTACATAGGCACCTTGAAACTCGCAGCCTATTACATGCTGCTAGTTTTGGAAGAAACTTGCACCGAGTTTATGAGAGTGCAAACTCGCATAAATAATTACATTTCCCCTGAGGTCTGTTAATTTAAACACACCATCACAAAGAGATACCTAGGGGACAATCGAACAATAGGGACTATGTACTTATAAACTATCCATAGTTGAGAAATAGCTGTTCCTACTTCACCTGCAGGAAGCGGACTCGGCTATTGTTACTAAGATTAGTCCCGCCAAGGAGAGGGAACGTTAAGTCACCCCCTTGGCTTTGACTAATCAGACTCATGTAATCTCGGCCTGACGGGTGTCTGCACATATCCTTCAGTCAATTAAAATAGTCAGGCATGGAAATTGGCTCACTGTCACCTCCCCGTCTGCACTTTTTTTTTTTTTTAAACAAATAATTTTATTACAAGTCGAACAGACAAACAAACATCAATGGCATCTGGACTACTCTTCTAAACACTGAAGAATGAAGAATCCGGCAGCTAAATGGGGCCAAGCGGGTGCACCAGAAAACTAAAGTTGGTAAGTGACTGAACTCTTCAGTAAAATCTGAGACCCTTATTGCAGCCATAGACTTCTATGACAGCTTGAACAACAATCAGGTGGCAAAACAGCAGTGAAAATTCATTAGTACAGAGGTTCTCAAAGTCAGGGCCTGAATCAGAGCTGGACGCTCTTTGAGAGCGCTCGCTCTGAATCAGGGCGTCCCTGTTTTTTTTAAAATGGCCTCCTGGCCACTCACTAATCTGTGGGTAACCAGCCACAGCTTTAGCGAGTGGCCAGGTGATGGTCGTGATGGTCACGATCATTGCGACCATCAGGGCTTGCAAAGAGACCCTTGTGGTAGGGTCTCGTTCCCGCAAGCCCCAGTGAGCTTTCGGCTCTAATAGAGCTGGAAGCTCACCGCCCCCAAACAGCAGGCGTTCCTTCAGGAATGCCTCAGTTTGGCCAGCCACCCCCCCTGCCCACCTCCAAAATGGGGCAAGCTGATAATCACAATCGACAGCTGCCCGCTTTGGTGTGAGACCCGTAGCGACGGTGTGCCCGTCGCTGGCCGGGTCTCTCACATACGCAGTGGGGGACCATCGACCCGCTTGCGAGCGCTGTGTGCTCGTGAGCAGGTCTGAATCAGGCCCTCAGACTCAAGGCCCCACAAAGTTCAGCCAGGTAGCAGTGTTCACCTGAGACAGGTACCTGTATAATGTGTATTCCACAGAGATATAATAACTGAATATGTTTTATTCTAATTCCAGTACCCATTAGGGAGCAGTTTATAGATATATAGTGAGGACATTACATTAAATAGTATTGAAATGTTGGAATTGGAATTATGACCTGCACTTGAATTTATTTACTACACTCAGCGCCGCCATTATTGGTATTTTTATAGAAAGTGCTATATAACTCTGTTGAAGGTTACTTGTGGACATATTATGTAACTTTTGCAATTTACTATAACTTGTGTTTATAAAACACTAGCTGGAGTACCCGGCATTGCCCAGGATTTTAAGAATGTTTGTTTACACATAATCCTCCAACAAAACTCTCCTTAGGCAGGCCTCATGAAAAGTGTGACAAACTTCCTCATCAACAGTCCTAAGGTCTTCGAAGGAAGTAGGACCTGTAACGGTGTAAAGCAAACTTCAGAGACAGAAGCATTCAAAATTTGTCAGAGGTACAGTGTAAACACGGTCAAGAGCTTCTGTTGCTCTGATACCAGGATGACCATCTATAGCAACTCCCTGTTTTCTGCGCATAAAAACTTTTCAAGAAGCATTCCATGTGTAATATTTCGGCAGTTCACAGTATAGCAGGGTCCTTGCGAAGTCATCATTTTGACACAGTTTGAAGAAAGAAGTCATTGTTGTTGCATAATTTGGTATAGTCAGAGAGCTGAGAATGCTGGGAAAGCCTGCTAAAGCTCTCTTCGATAATAAACATTAAGATCATGACAAAATATCACAATACAATACGCACGCTCCGAGGCCCTACCCATATGCCGTGAGGCCCCACAATGAGCATACAGCAAAAATTGTGGATTTTAATTAATTAAAAATTTACATTAATTAATTTCAATTTCAATTTTTTTTTAGTTGCCTCTGCAGTGTTTTAATAGACTCGTATGTAAAATTTCACGATCTTGGCTTGTAAACTGTGGATTTGTATAGAAAGACAGAAGGAAAAAAAATTCTCTTTTATATAGTAAAATAGTAGAGATAAGAAAGTTCTTAAATATCACCACTGAAGGCAGCAGACAGCAGTACTGAGTGCAAGGCCCCACAATGAGCGTAGAGCAAAAAATGTGTTTTTTAATTCATTAAAAATTAACAGTAATCAATCTCAAATGTTTTAGTTGCCTCGGCCATGTTTTAATATGCTCGTATGTAAAATTTCACGATCTTGGTCTGTTAGCTGTGGATTTGTATAGAAAGACAGAAGGACAGAAAGACAAATTTTCGCTTTTATATAGTAGATGTTTGAGAAAATGTCACTGAACCATTTACATACTTGCAGTAGTAACTCTCATGGAGGAACATCCAGTTCTATCAGAAAACCAGACTAATAGAAACAAAATATCTTTGTAAAAGTGAATTATTTATGTGTGTTAACAAGTGTACTACTGATTTTAAGATCCTGGTTCCTCATGTTTGTGTTATGATCCCCTGAGTAACTGTTGCTACTACAAGATAAATATAGTCTTTAGAGACCAGGAATTGTGACAGTGGTGTTTCAAAATCTGGAGTATCTTTGAGGGATGATGTGCACTTGACTGAGGTGCGGCTTTAAGGCTGAGTTGCAGCCTTGAGGGCTGATGTGTACATGGCTGAGGTATGGCCTTGAGGGCTGATGTGCACTTGGCTGAGGTGCGGCTTTGTGGCCAAGTTGCAGTTTTGAGAGCTGATGTGTACTTGACTGAGCTGCGGCTTTGAGGCCGAGTTGCGGCCTTGAGGGCTGATGTGTACTTGGCTGAGGTGCGGCCTTGAGGGCTGATGTTTACTTGACTGAGGTGCAGCCTTGTGACCAAGTTGCAGTTTTGAGGTGTACTCAGCTGAGGTGGGCCTTAAGACCAGGTTGCAGCCTTGAGGGCTGATGTGTACTTAGATGTGATGCGGTCTTGTATCCAAGTTGCAGCTTTGAGAGCTGATGTGTACTCGGCTGAGGTGCGGTCTTGAGGCCAAGTTGCAGCCTCGAGGGCTGATGTGTACTTGGGTGAGGCCGTGTGGCCAAGCTCATTCAGAAGCAGGCTACTATGTGTATCACCAGTTTCATTAAGAGGCATACCACTGAGAACCTCTTAGAAAAACTCAGGGAAATCATTGCAAAATGGTTTACCCCACTTGGACTCTCCTTGGGATTGTGATTTCTGACAATGCCACCAATATTGTGAGAGCATTACATCTGGGCAAATTCGAACACGTCCCATGTTTTGCTCACACAATTAATTTGGTGGTACAACAGTTTTTTTTAAATGACAGGGGTGTGCAGGAGATGCTCTTGGTGGCCTGGAAGATTTTAGGACATTTTCGACATTCAGCAACTGCGTGTCGAAGATTGCAGCACCAGCAAGTACTGTTGAATTTGCCCTGCCATCAGCTGAAGCAAGAGGTAGTAACTAGGTGGAATTCTACCCTCTATATGCATCAGCGGATTGAGTACTAGCAAAAGGCCATCCAAGGCTACACAATGACCTATGACATAGGGAAAGGAGTGGGAATGCACGTTAGTCAAGCATAGTGGAGAATAATTTCCATGTTGTGCAAGGTTCTCAAACACTTTAAACTTGCTACATGTGAAGTTAGTTCAGACACTGCCAGCTTGAGTCAGGTCATTCCCCTAATCCGACTTTTGCAAAAGCAGCTGGAGAAACTGAAGGAGGAGCTGAAACAGTGATTCTGCTAAGTATGTCAGACTTGTAGCTCAAGCCCTTCATTCGCTTTGCCAGGATCCTGGGTCATCAATCTCTTGAAATCACTATATGTTGGCGACCATACTTGATCCTAGGTTTAAGTCATACCTTGTGTCTTTTTTTCTGATGGACACAAATCTGAAGAAATGCAAAGAGCTGTTGGTGAAAAAATTGTCAGCTTAAGTGGCATGTGATATGGCAGCATCTCCTCCTTCAGTTTCTGCAGCTGCCAGGAAAAAACTAAATTTACCTAAGAGACCCACTGCTGGTCATGCAGATCAGTCAGCAAAACCTAATGACTTCTGGTTAGGTCTGAAAGAACTGCCTACAATTAGTGACAAGTCACCATTCAGAGAATGGTGGATGATTATTTTAGGAATATCATCCAAATAGGCATGTCAGACAGTCCGATTCAC
Organism: Taudactylus pleione; assembly: GCA_031769625.1. Lineage (NCBI taxonomy): Eukaryota > Metazoa > Chordata > Amphibia > Anura > Myobatrachidae > Taudactylus > Taudactylus pleione. Next base: position 6,454,915 of record JAUIMM010000137.1, on the reverse strand, counting down.
TACTTGTAGGAAAAAGAGGCAATTTGGAGTTCCTTACACAAACTGGCTTTGCTGTATTTAAGTTGCCCATCCTCCACTGTGTACTCTGAAAGAGTTTTCAGCGCAGCCGGAAACCTTGTCAGTGATCGGCATAGGGGGTTACTTCCCCAAAATGTGGAAAAGATGATGTTCATCAAAATGAATTACAAATTCCATGAGGAAGATCTTTACCAGCAATTAAGTCAAGAAAATACGGAGGCACCTGTAATAGCAGATTCCAGCAGGGACAAATTAGTATTGTGTGAAGAAGAGTAAGATTTACACACTGATGGGGTTAATGATGACGATGACGACATCTGATCTTACCTATGTTATAAAGACAGTTTGTGTATGGGATAATTGCCACCAATGTCCACTGCACATTGGCAGCTTGTTTTGATGGGGCCCAAGCAAACAAATAATTTCAGCCAAAAGTGGCAGTCCCTGTGGCTAAAGTGATTGGTTTGTTAAACTGTGAATGTCCTTTTTTACATATATACAACATAAGAGTGGGTGGGAGGGCCCAAGGACAATTCCATCTTGCACCTCTTTTATTTGCATTATGTGCTGTTTGGGGCATTGCTGCCTGACATTTTTAATTTTGTAGTTTATGAATTTCCAGAAATTGTAACGGACACAGACAACATCTTCTCTATACAACCAAAAATGTATAAGTGGCGCTAAACGACACAACACATTCAAATATCCTATTTTAATCACAATATCACAATAAATAAAATACAATCTAAAAAATGATGTAGGACATAAACATATAAAAGAGGAAAGAAAGTACTCTCTATGACTCAAATAATGTATTAAATTGGCACAAAATTAGACACTAATGTGTCCACATTCTAATATGTGTACAAGAAAATGAACCAACAATATGACATATAAAGAACTACAAAACAATGTTGCAGTAGTGCTAATGCACAGATATTTGAAGTTCCAATAAAATGGATTAAAAAATGCATATCTGCATCTATTCAGTTTATCAATGGAATTCCATATACTCACAGTCCTGGGGAAAAAATAGATATATAATAAGAGGCACCTATTAATGACTAATGTTAAAAGAGTAGGTGTGCTGTTGTATCAGTGTGGTCTGCTAAGCAGACACTTTGATAGCTGTGAGGTATCAGTCACAATGTTCTCCAGCAATGTGCCAATTTGTGGGCACTGTATATTCAGTGCTGGCTCTGTGCTGCGAAGCAGAGTAATCTCCAGTAATATGCCAGTGTCTGTAGCAGGTGTAAAGGTAAAGTCTGTGGCAGAGCTTACTCACAGTCACATGTGGGACAGAGGCACAATGACCAGCGCGGGTCGTTTCTGTCTCCACTCCTAGCTGCAGGGACGCGCCACCTCCAATGCAGCTGTGCATGGTAGTCAGCGCCCTGGTGGGATATGGCACAAGCTGAGACAGTCCCAATGGAATAACACTTCTACATCCTTGGGGTAAATACCCAGCATTTGGCACAAAGCAATAGGTTTCCTAGGTATGTAGAGTTGCTTAATAACAGGCTCCTTCTGTATCCTTCAACATGTTTCTCCTCACTATGAGGCTATTTCAAAGTGGACAGCTGCATTGGAGGCGGCGCATCCATGCGGCTAGGAGTGGAGACAGAGACGGTCATTGTGCCATTGTCCCACGTGTGACTGTGAGTAAGTTCTGGACAGACTTTACCTTTACACCTGCTACAGACGCTGGCATATTACTGGAGCTTACTGTGCTCCGCAGCACAGAGCCAGTGCTGAATATACAGTGCATATGAATTGGCACATTGCTGGAGTACATTGGGACTGATACCTCACAGCTATCAAAGTGTCAGCAGACTACATGGATACAGCAGCACACCTACTCTTTTAACATCAGTCATTAAGAGGTGTCTCATATATATATATATATATATATATATTATATATATATTTTATTTTTTTCCCAGAACTGTGAGTATATGGAACTCCCTCCATTGATACACTGATTAGACACATATATGCATTTTTAAATCCATTTTATTGGAACTTCAAATATATGTGCATTAGCACTACTGCAATATTGCATTGTAGTTCTTTATGTGGCATATTGTTGGTTCATTTTCTTGTACACATTTATTAGAATGTGGACACATTAGTATCTAATTTTGTGCCAATTTAATACCTTATTTGAGTTATAGAGAGTACTTTCTTTCCTCTTTTATATGTTTATGACCTATATAATTTTTTACATTGAATTTTATTTATTGTGATTAAAATAAGATATTTTATTATCTGAATATGTTCTGTAGTTTAGCTCGGAATACATACGAATTACCACTAGACACAAGTTTGGCGGTTCAAATCCCTACAGCGGCAGGCCGACATGGCTGAAAATGCCGATTGTCCACAGGTAAGTATGAACTAGCCTAACCTAACCCTCCTAACCCTAACCCTCCTTAGGGGTGCCTAATCCTAACCTTCCCCCCATGCCTAACCCTAATCCCCCCTCTAAGTGCCTAAACCTAACCCCCCCTTCCTCACCGCCTAAACCTAAGTACCCCGGGTGGGTGCCTAACCCTAAGTCCCCTGGGGGGGTGCCTAACCCTAACCCTCCCTCCCCCTAGTCTAACCCTAACCTCCCGGGGGGATGCCTAACCCTAAGTCCCCCCTGGGAGCCCTAAACCTAACCCTCCCCCCCACGGCTGTGTGCAGCGGCACCCGGCATCACTTGTAAAATGACAGGCGTCTAGAATTAGACATCTGTCATTTAACCCTCGCCGGAATAAAGCAGTCGGGAAGCCGACTGTAGGGCTTACATCCGCCAGCTTCCCAGTTGCATAACTTTAGCACCACCTTATACATTTTTGGTTGTATCTTTCTTTGTGAGAAGCTTGGCGAAGCCTCTTGTATAGTTGTGCAGCAAATTTTGCCAGTTTATCCATATACACCACTGTTAGCGCCGGGAACCTTTTTGTCTTTATAACATCTCCTGTATGCCCCATTTTTAAAAAAAAAATTCTGAACCATCAAGTTGATGGGGTGGGCAAATATGAGCAGCAGCACAGAGCATCTTCTTGCCAGGATGTGTGCAATAAAGTGCAAATACATTTAATACAAAAATTAGTTGTGTATATTGGTCACATACATACATATTTACATGGTACATATAGTGCGTAAAGCAGGCTGAGGTAACCTGAAGCATGCCACCTGTTGTTGACAAATAACTTTCAGTAGGCCCAGGAAACATCACAGATGCTGGGATTTCTAGTTCAGCCAGAAAACTACAGGCTGCTTTCCTCTGATGTAAACAGCAAGTCTTGGTCCCATGATCCCTAACAACCTCAAAGTAAATGTCTGTTTACAGTATGTTCTAGCAGCACCTCCACAAGCAAGGCCACCTAATTTTTATTAGATGTATAAAAAATATTAACAAACCTCCTCCAGATCTAAGATGTCTTTTAGGAAGTGAAGAAATTGATCTTAGATTGATCTTCCCTCATAAATTGTTTTAATAATCTAAATAAAATAAATAGATTAAAAACTAATCAATCCTTCCGTCCTTTCCCTGTCCTCAGTCCATAAACATATTCCAACTCCGTTGGGCCTATGACCTAGTTAAGGAAAACATCCTTGGTTTTTAAACTTCCTAAGGGTCGTATATTTTATTAAACTGCCGTCCTGTCTACCACTGCAATGCCACTCTGTGCCATGTTGGAAGCTGAACTGCCACATGTAAGTGCCACCCACTGCTGTCGCTTAGCTTAGTCAATCAGCTAGCTGGATGCAACCTTTTTGGCTCTAAACTAGATGAAAGCAATATTGTGAGCTGGGAGGTGGTCAAAATCGGCTGGAAATGACTAGAAATAAATGTTATTGAGGTTAATAATACTGTAGGAAGAAAACCAGGCCCAAATTAAGTGATTTTAGCTGTTTTTATGATTTTCTTAAAGAAAAAATACAGATCCAAAACCAAAACATGCAAGGGGCAGTTTTGGCAAAACCAAATCCAGATCCAAAACACTAGGAGATACAGATCCAAAACCAAAACATGGGGTCGGTGCACATCCCTAGCTTATTCTGAGAAGGACGCAGCAGCAATATTGGATGCAGTGGGGCATTGTTTTTAATTTGTGAATGCATTGGAGTCACAGCGTGCATGTGTCCCGTTTTCATACGTACAGAAATGTAGTTCAGATTTGGATGTACTGAAGTAGAAATGTGAGGGATGTTACTGGATGGTGACTCACATAAGATCCCGAACTCAGATGGAGAAATTGCACCTGCCATAAGGCTGGTGCAGGTTTCTATGGTGCGACAGTTGATGCATCTAAAGATGCACCAAAAGGACTTTCAATCCGTAAGTATACTGTGGGCATCTCACTTCTTGCACATTTAGACTTATAGAACTACAGCAGGGAAGAAATTTGTAGTGGAATTAGCATAAAGACGCAAACGCAACTATGGCAAAAGATGCGGCCGTATATGAGTCCAACTTAGAATTAGCTCCTCAGTCTCCTTCAACTCTATTTATAACTTCTAAAGTGTTTGAATGTTTCCATATTATAAGCTCTTTCATGTACTTTTTAAGCCTCTCCTGAGACATGTTGTCATACAGTCCATGCACCATTTGATAAAATGTATTTTAAGATATGGGGCCTGATTCACTATAGACTGCTATTGTGATTGCAGCTGCGATTACGTACGCAGGTCTGCTGCAAAAATATGTTAAATATCGCAATGGCAAAGACACCGCAAAGCCAGCATAGAAATGCCCACTACCCCTATCTGACATCTGTAATACCTTCCAGTACTGCATATACATCGAGTAACATCGTCCCCTCATGCATAATTACAACAGGTATGACCTTATTCAGAAATTACTAACCTCATCACACGCAGTGAGTACCCAAGCAGCGTGAATGCAATTGCAAAGCCGTCACACAGCGAGCATAGAGACGTCCACTATAACCCACTAGCGCTATCGCACATCCATAATACCTTGCAGTCCTGCAAATACATTGGGAACATCAAGTAACATCGGCCCCTCATGCACAATTACAACAGGTCTGGCCTTACTTATAAATTGCTGTGGGTGAAGTCGCAGTGGCTAATTTATGCACGCCCAAGCAATGGCGTTCAAATGGGCAGGCACAACTGCGTTTCTCCGACAACTCCCGCTTCACCACCACCAAATGCTGATGTCCCGTCCCTTGGTCTGCGATGGCTTTGTATCTGCGTAGGTGATCACAGTGCAATCGCAATGTTAACTCATGCACAAGTACTGCAGTACATACGCATGCGCAGTATGCACCATCGGTCGATCTGCATCCGCTGTTGCAGTTGTGATCCATGATGAATCCATCCCATAGTCTCAAACTGTAGACAAAACTAAAATTTCAGTGCCTATGGATGATGACTGTGGGCATGTCAGTCCTCGCATAGCTGAAGCACTGATTAATACAAGGAAAGCACTTTGTACAGGTACAGTAGCTGCATTTGTATAAAGTTGCAGATGGATGCCAGCCTATATACATATACATGGTTGCGGCTACATTCAACTCAGAATCAGGCCCCATATCTCACAAAGTTATATCGAAATATATTTTTTAGAACATGAACAGACGGCTTGTGGATTGGACTGAGATTGATTTTTATTATCATTTATCATAGATGCAGAAAAATTTGGCAGAAACTGGGCAACATACTGTACACGAACATAGAAATACTTGGACCTAGCAGGACAACATGGCCCTGGATATCCTTTGTACACAATCGCACATCAAGATGGCTGTACAGAAACTCCACTCACTTTAAAATTGGGAACATACAGAATAAAAAAACAAGACTGGATATTAACAGAGAGACAAAGATAGCCCTGCTTACAATCTATGGGATATCTATAGGATCCACTTTTAAATGTTTTCTAAGTTTCGTGTTATTTTGTATAAAATTAAATGTTGTGCTTACTATTCCTTTATACTGTTGCAACATTATATTGATATTATAGTTGCTTTGGGTACATACCGTATTACTATAAGAAATACTTTACCAGCACATACAGTACTCAGTAATCATAAATGTTGATGAATGCTAAATGTATTTCTTTGAGAATTAATGTTAGTAGTTTTTTATTTTACTTCAAGTTTATGCCATTTATTATGCATATTTTATTTCATCTCAGGATTAGATAATGGCATACAAAAATCAAACAGGCTATAACAAGTAAATATCTTCAGAAATGCCATGTAAAATAATCTTCTTACAGATTAGCATATATATGATTATTTTTCTAAACAATGTCTTGAAAAAATACCATGGAATGTTAACAGCAATTTGTTAAACATGAATCTTTCATTAATTTATTTATACTCTGAGAGGTGCATTTTTTAGTTGGTTTTTAATTTTTATAGGGAATCTTGAGTTTAACTTGTTTATGTCTTCTCATTGTTTTTCCGTGGTTTTAACAATTAATATTGTTCTCCAGTTTTGTCACCAGTAACCTACCATTTACTGATAACCCTGATGATGTTAATATACGTGAGCTATTGCCAGCAAAAGGTATCCCTATGGGAACTGCACAAGTGTTATGGCGGTACTGCCACAATAACTATTCTGCTAACAAATTAGAATTATCTTAACATTTTATTCCTTGACTAATGCATGTACTGTGTAAAGGTTTTAAATATTTTTTTAAAGAACTTTATAAATACATTTCCTTTACTTTATATATTTTTACTTTTCTTTTTCCACTCTTGTGGAAATGAAGACTTAATGCTGGGCATACACTATACAGTTATCTGTCAGATATCTGTGCAATCTGGCTGGTTGGAATGAAAACCTGGTAATGAATGAGAGCAAATAATTTTCTACCATATGGTCCCAAACACATGAAAATGGACAAAAACGATTGTTCAAATTGGTTAAAAATGTTTGGCTTGGCAAAGCTGCATTTTAACCCCTGCTGCTTTGTGCCAGTATCATTGTGGCAGCTGAGTAACGCTGAGCTAATTGTTTGATAAATTATGGTAAATAACCATGTCTGGATCCCGTCGCCAGCTTTCTCATGTCTACAGTCACTATAGACAAGCTATATCAAACCCCAGATGGAAAAAAAAGAATATATACACAGAATACAGAAACAAGTGTTTTTTTTTAATCATTTTCTGTGATAGTAATAATAAAAATAATGGTGAGAAGAGTTCACTGATAAAAAACATAGGACTGTGGTATTACAGGGAGTAATAACAGTGTACATCAAGTGAGAGAAAAAACAAAAACATGATAATAGCACTACAACAATGACAATATCATTCTTTCTGCATCCTGACCCTTCTAATCATTAAGAGCCGAGACCATTCTAAACTATTCCTAACCATATGGCAACACAGAGTACAGATGAAGCATGTGAATTACAAGGAGTTGATAAAGGTGAGGTGGTAGAGATTATGTCAACCCTACAGTACTTCCAGGTGCCAGTGACAAGCCATTTTACAGACGGAGATTGAATGGGGGAGGGGGCTATTGAAATTCAAGCCAAGAAGACCAGGTTACAATAAATGTTCTTGCGGTGATGGTAATAATACATATAATATATTCCAGTTTGTGGATCTACAAGATTCTCCTAATAGCATCAAGCTATTTGGCATTTTTTAGTATTCATGATGTGCCAAATTAAGCAATGTGCATGCTTGGGTACATTAGGGATTCATCTGAGCTACGGTATAGTGAATATGACATTGATTTTGGTATATAAAACATATTTTTTAAATACAATCCAAAGTAGTCTACAGTTAAAAAATAACTACATGATTCATTATTGGGACAGATTCCACAAGACACACACGGAGGGGGGTATTCATAGAGCTGTGGGGTTTACCCTGTGGCTAATTGCCATGCCAGATTTATACAATTAGTGGGGATTACCCTACACATGAGTCCTTGTATTCACACTTAACCTTGTTCATGGAGGTAAACACAAAATCAGGTTTACACACAGGAAAGAAACCATTGATTCCGCAGCTTACACGGAATCGGTGGGTTTCCATGCCTAAATCGTGATTTTTCAGCGTGGGAAAAAGGCTATTTAATTGAATAAGGGTCCCGTGCTGTGGGGATTTTTGATGACAATTAGTCATGGGGTAAACCCTGTGGCTAATTGAATACCCCTCTGAATGATCCTCTAATGTACATTCAAGCAAAGGAATGTGGTGGCTAAGGTGACATACAGTAACACCCTCACCTGGCCTCAGGTGGATGCTGATTAGCTAATTAGCTTGCTTCCCAATCAGGGGTAAATCTAGGCTTTCTTTCAACAGTGGAAAAGACCCAGTCCCTGCTGTAGATAGCAGTGACCAATGGCTTGCTTGTATACAGCCATTAACTCTGTGAAGACTGAAATGTATGTAAGGCATGGGCTAAAGTGGGCCGGAACGGAGCAGAACCTCATTTTGTCAGTTCCATTTGGAGACAGAACCAGGCCCACCCAACCCACAATGTCATCCTGGTGCCGAAGGGAGTTGCCAAATTATGTTAAAGTGGCAGCCGGAGGCTGGAGTTCCCTCCTGAGCTCTGGCTTCTGGCTCCCACAGTGTGAACTATGGAATGTCTCTCCCATAGCTCAGAAGAGTGGGCGCCCAGGCGGATGGCAGCGGATGTAGGAGCGGGGCTTAAGGTAAGTATTGTGGGGTTTTTTTGTGTAAGGGGCACTACTAATGGGGGCATTACTACTGGGGTCATTACTATTGGGGGCACTACTACAGGGGGCATTACTACTAGGGACATTATTACAGGGGGCATTACAAATGGGGGCACTACTAATGGGGGCATTACCACTGGGGGCATTACTACTGGTGACATTACCACTGGGAGCACTACTACCAGGGAGCATTACTACTGGGGGTACTACTACTGGGTCATTACCACTGAGGGCACTACTATAGGGGGCACTACAACAGGGGACATTACTAATGGGGGAACTACTACTGGGGGCATTACCACTGGGTACATTGCTACTGGGGGCACTATTACAGGGGGCATTACTACAGGGGGGTATTACTACTGGAGGCACTACTACAGGGGACATTACTAATGGGTGTACTACTACAGGGGACACTACTACTGGGGGCACTACTACAGGGGACATTACTACTGGGGGCACTACAAATGGGGGCACTGCATAAGGGGCACTACTACAAGGGGCACTGTATAAGAGGCACCATTACTGTGGCCTCTACATAAGGGGCACTATGGGCACTGCATAAGGGTCACTACTGCTGTGGGTATTGTGTAATGGGCACTACTGCTGTGGGCATTTTATAAGGGGCACTGCTACTGTGGGCATTGCGTATAAGGGGAACTAATGTGGGCATTATTTAAAAGGGGCACTACTGTGTGTCATAATATGAATAAGGGACACTACTATGTGGTGTAATGTGAATCAGGGGCACTACAGGCCTTATTCTGGTTGGATCACACAGCTGTATTTGCACACAGCTGGAAAATGTTCGTGCTCTGCCCATGCATTGCAGTGCGTGTGTGCAAACCGGCCACTGCGAGCTCGCATTCCAATAGCATAGTGATTAACATGAAGTTACCATTTAGGTGTGGAGAGGGGGTGGAGTGGTCGGGGGAATGTAGTGGTGCCTGTGTGTTTAAACGCCATTACAGGGGCGTGCATAATTAAACCCCTGTGATTGTATACGCTGGCAGAGGTCGCGATAGTGATAGGAAGTTTAGCAGTTTGTGAGGTAGGGTTAGGTCAACCACAACTGTGTGAATGGTTCCGATATTACTCAATGTTACCTATGTTTTTGCTGACATGCGGATGCATGTCATGGGAAGTGGGCGGCTTTATACAGTGATGGGCATATTGGTATAGTGCTGCAGTTGCTGTGCGATTGCATTCATTAGCATATTTTCACAGCTAGTGGGTGCGCGCGATCCGTGCTGAATCAGGCCCTATGTGCAGTGTAATGTGAATAAGATTGTGCTACTGTATGGCGTAATTTGAATTGATACAGTTTTTTTTTCTACTTTTGCATGTTATCGAATATAATATATAATGAAAATACAAGCCTGTGCACATCACAGGAATCTCATGTTTGACTAAACAGAAACTGCACAAAAGATAAATTATCATATTATTAATTATATGTTAGTATCAGAAACATTCATATTTATTGTTAATTTTTATGAACAATCTTCACTTTGATTAATTTTCATTGTTAATTAATGTGACCCCTAGCCAGGGTCTCTTTAAGAGAGGAGAGGATTCGTGTGCAGCTTCCCTGCTGGCCCCCAACTCTCTGGCAGCGCAGTAGACTCTAGTTCTGTGCTAGAGTCTACTGTGCATGTACAGGTCTCTGGGCACCCGCACTATGGCCCTGAGTCAGAGCCGGTCGCACTGACAGAGTGCTCGCTCTGAATCAGGGCATCTATTTTTTTTATGGAGCGGCCTCCTGGCCGCTTGCTTTGCTGTGGGTTGCCACCCACAGCTAATGCGAGCGGCCAGGATGATGGTTGCGATGGTCAAGACCATCGCGACCATCGGCTTGCGACGAGACCTTTGAGTAATGGGTCTCGTGGCCGCAAGCCCCAGAGAGCTTTCGGCTAAAACAGAGCTGAAAGCTCTCCCACTGACATCACTTGTGATGTCAGTGGTGCCGCCCCCAAACGGTAGGCATTCTTACGGGAACACCTGCATCTGGGCAGCCACCCCCCCAGCCCGCTCACCAAAGGGGGCGTGCTGTCACTCAACATTGACAGCACGCCCCCTTGGGTGCGAGACCCGGAGCGACGGATTGCCCGTCGCTATCCGGGTCTCGCGCATGCGCACGACGGAGCCACTCCGTCGTGCGCATGCACTCTGGGCCACCATCGACCTGGATGCGAGCGCTCAGCGCTTGCGACCGGGTCTGAATCAGGCCCTATGTTCTGAAGAGATCTCCAGTGTGCATGCGCTAATCACCGAGAAAATGGCTGCTGTGCTATATTATTGGTGATTTCAGTCTGCATCACCGGTCAACGAGGGACTCTGGAAAGGTAAGTATAACAATTATATGGGTGTAGGGTGTACGATGTGGGCTCCCCTAGACCCAGAGGCCCATGAGCACTGCACACGCTGCACTCATTATAAATTAGGGGTGTGCACCGGCCACTTTTCGTGTTTTGTGTTTTGGTTTTGGATCTGGATCTTTCTTCGTGTTTTGGATCTGGATTGGTTTTGCCAAAACTACCCTTCTGTGCTTTTGGTTCTGGGTTTTGTGTTTTGGATCTGTATGTTATTGAAGAAAAGCATAAAAACAGCTAAAATCACAGAATGTGTGGGTTTTTCTGCTCCTATGCTATTTTTAACCTCAATAACCTTAATTTCCACTAATTTTCAGTCTATTCTGAACAGCTCACACCTCACAATAGTGTTTTTAAGTCCAAAAGGTTGCACCGAGGTAGCTGGATGACTATGCTAAGCAACACGAGTGGGCGGCACAAACACGTGGCCCATCTAGGAGTGACACTGCAGTGGCAGACAGAATGGCAGTTTGAAAAACTAGGCCCCAAACAGTACATAATGCAAAGAAAAAAAAAGAGGTGCAAGATGGAATTGTCCTTGGGCCCTCTCACCCACCCTTATGTTGTATAAACAGGACATGCACACTTTAACTAACCAATCATTTCAGCGCCAGGGTCTGCTACACGACTGTGGATGAATGATTGGTTCGTTTGGGCCCCCACAAAACAAGCTGGCAATTAATCTGTCCCTGCACAAACTGGCTCTACGGAGGCAAGATGTTGTCCTCATCCTCCTCATCCACAGATTCCTCACCCTTTTCAGTGTTGTGTACATCCTCATCCTCACAGAGTATTAATTCATCCCCACTGGAATCCACCACCACAGGTCCCTCTGTACATTCTGGAGGCTGGTCTCCCTGGAAGAGCTGATAATTCATTTTTATGAACATCATCTTCTCCACATATTGTGGAAGCAACCTTCTACGCCTTTCGCTGACAAGGTTCCCGGGTGCACTAAACACTCTTTCAGAGTACACACTGGAGGGGGGGGCAACTCAGGTAAAATAGAGCCAGTTTGTACAGGGGCCTCCAAATTGCCTCTTTTTCCTGCCAGTACAGGTACGGACAGTCTGACATGCCTACTTGGATGCTGTCACTGATGTAATCCTCCACCATTCTGTCAATGGTGACAATACCATATGCAGTGACAGTAGACATGTCAGAAATTGTTGCCAGGTCCTTCAGTCCTGACCAGATGTCCAAGCTTGGTCCTGCCTGCCATGCATCACCGGCAGCGGGTTGCTTAGGATACCTATGTTTTTTCCTGGCAGCACAGTTGCAGGAGAAATTGAAGAAGGAGCTCTTGACGTGTCATGTTCCGCTTCAGCTGACAGTGTTTTCACCAGCAGGTCTTTGCACCTCTGCAGGCTTGTGTTTGCCAGAAAGAGAGACACAACATAGGCTTTAAACCTAGGATCCCCCCTCCTTTGCCTATGTCATAGATAGATGTATAGGCTTGAATGGCCTTTTGCTGCTCCTCCATCCTCTGAAGCATATAGAGGGTTGAGTTCCACCTCATGCTTCAGGTGATGGCGGGACAGGTTCAAGAGAGTTTGCTGGCGCTCCAGTCTTTGGCATGCAGTCGCTAAATGGCGAAACTGGACAGAATTTTTTCGGGCCACCCAAAGCATCTTCTGCATGCCCCTGTTGCTTTTCGGAAAATTCTGCACCACCAAGTTTATTGTGTGAGAAAAACATGGGACGTGCTGGAATTTGCCCAGATGTAATGCCCACACAATATTGGTGGCGTTGTCAGATATCACAAATCCCCAAGAGAGTCTAGGCCACTGGGTGATGATATCCCTCAGCTTCTCTAAGAGATTGTTGGCGGTGTGCCTCTTAGTGAAACAGGAGATACACAGCATAGCCTACCTTGGAACGAGCTGGCGTTTCTGAGATGCTGCTACTGGTGATGCTGCTGTTGTTGCTGCGTAAGGTGATTTATCTACCCAGTGGGCTGTCACAGTCATATAGTCCTTAGTCTGCCCTGTTCCACTTGTCCACATGTCCATGGTTAAGTGGACATTGGGTACAACTGCATTTTTGGACACTTTGTCTGATGTTTCTGTACAGTCTTGGTATCGCCTGCCTAGTGAAGTGGGATCTAGACGGGATTTGGAACCAGGGACACACTACCTCCATCAATTGTCTAAATCCAACTGCACTAGTGGCGGATACTGGATGCATGTCTAACACCAACATAGCAGTCAAGGCCTCAGTTATACATTTTGCTTCAGGATGACTGCTGTCGTACTTCATCCTCCTCGCTAAGGACTGTTGGAGGGTCAATTGTTTAGTAAAAGTAGTGGTGTTCCTACTTTCTCTCTGGGATGATGAATGACTCCCAGCAGCAACAGCAGCAGCGGCAGCAGTAGGCATAGCAATGCAGGATCCTCCGGAGGAATCCCAGATAGGAGAGTCAGTCATGCCAGTGACATGGCCTGCAGGACTACTTCCGATCCTGACTAAGGAGGAAATTGACGAGGGGGGAGTTGACGGTGTGGTTTGCAGGCGCTTGGATACAGCAGAACAAAGGGATTTAGGTGTCCCTGGACTGCTTACGGTCTTAGCCAAAGTTTCTGAACTTGACAGTAACTTTTTATAAATGCGCTTCAGGTGACGTATAAGGGAGGATGTACCTAGGTGGTTAACATCCCTACCCCTACTTATTTCACCTTTACATATGGTACATGTGGCAAGATATTTGTTGTCCGGATTTGGATAGAAATATTGCCAGACCAAAGAGGTGGAATGTTTGCCCAGGCATGACCGTGATGGGCTTTTTCCTCCCACGGACAACAACAGAATCCTCCTCACCAACTTCCTCCTCAGCGCCATCTACACCAGTATCCTCATCCTGTTGTACTTCAACAGTGACATCTTCAATCTGCATATCAGCAAGTGGACTGTGAGTGCTCCTTTCAGCACTTGCAGAGGGTGTGCAAATGGTGGCAAGAGCCAACTCTTCCCGTCCAGTGCTGGGAAGGTCAGGCATCGCAACCACCACCACACTTGGACTCTCCTTGGGGATTTGTGATATCTTCTTAGAATGCACATTTCTTCATTGTGCTTTTGCCAGTTTAACTCGTTTGATTTTTTTTAGCGGGATGAGGGCTTCCATCATCATGTGAAGCTGAACCACTAGTCATGAACATAGGGAAAGACCTTAGCCATTCCTTGCCACTCCGTGTCGTAAATGGCATATTGGCAAGTTTACGTTTCTCCTCAGATGATTTAAATGTTTCTTTAAGGTCATTTTCCAGAACTTTTTCATTTGGGATTGTATATGCCCGCTACTATGACATTGGGCATCGGCCTTGGCAGACGACGTTGATGGCTTTTCATCATCTATGTCATGACTAGTGGCAGCAGCTTCAGCACTAGGAGGAAGTGGTTCTTGATCTTCCCCTATTTTATTTTTATCGGAGAAAGTTTGGTCCTCCATTTATGTTATAATGATATATACGTGAGGCTAAGGCACACACAAACACAGAAAATATTTTTTTATTTTTGTTGGAGACTAGTGCACTTTGTGGGTTACACCACCCTTTAAGAAATGAGCCAGCCGGCTCTTTAATTATGGGACACAGGCGCACGCTTGGCACTGCTCCATTTTTGATGCACGTGCAGCTACAGTGTACACAATTTACAAAGACAGAAAAAAAAGAATTTTTTATTTTTTGTGGTGCGCACTTTGAGAGTTACACCACCCTTTAACAGACAGACGCACGCTTGGTGCTGCTGCTTTGAGGATGCATGTACAGTGCAGACAATTCACAAACACAGAAGAAAATGTTTTTATTTTTGTTGGAGAGCACTTTGGGAGTTACACCACCCTTTAACAGATGAGCCAGCCGGCCCTTTACTTATGACACAGGCACACGCTAGGGGCTACTTTGTTGATGCACGTGCGGCCACAGTGCACACAATTCACACACACAGAAAATCATTTTTTATTTTGGATTGCACTTTGGGGGTTAAAGCACCCTTTAACGATCAAGCCAGACGGCCCTTTACTTATGACACAGGCGCATGCTTGGCGCTACTTTGTTGATGCATGTGCGGCCACAGTGCACACAATTCACGAACACAGAAAATAATTTTTTATTTTGTTTGTAGTGCACTTTGGGGGTTACAGCACCCTTTAACGGACAAGCCAGCTGGCCCTTTACTTATGGGACACAGGTGCATGCTTGGCGTTGCTCCTTTTTTGATGCAGGTGCAGCCACAGTGCACACAATTCACAAACACAGCAAATAATTTTTTATTTTGTTTCGAGTGCACTTTGGGGGTTACAATACCCTTTAATGGTCAAGCCAGCCGGCCCTTTACTTATGACACAGGCGCACGCTTGGTGTTACTTTGTTGATGCATGTGCGGCTACTGCGCACACAATTCACAAAAATAAAAATATTTTAGGAGTGCACTTTGGGGGTTACAGCAACCTTTAACAGACAAGCCAGACGGCCCTTGACACAGGCGCACGCTTGACGCTACTTTGTTGATGCGCGTGCGGCTACTGTGCACACAATTCACAAACACAGAAAAAAAATTATTTTTTTTTTGGAGTGCAGTTTGGGGGAGCACTCCTAATGCACAGATCACCCCCTGGACAACACTACAGCACCCCTCTATTACTACAGCCTTTATGGGACACTGCACAACACAGTCCAGCCAGCCCCTATGACAGCAGCACAACACAGCCCAGCCAGCCCCTATGGACAAGAGCAGCACAACACAGCCCAGTCAGCCCCTATGGACTGAGTGGACACAGCCCATATGGACAACAGCAGCACAACACAGCCCAGCCAGCCCTAGCTCCCACCCTCCCTCTTCACTGTCCACAGCCGGAGTGAGAAAAGGCGCAGACGCGGGGACCTTTTATAGAATCCAAAACCAACGAGATCTGGAAGGCGGGATGATGACGTTTAGCCTCGATTTCAGATCTGAGTCAGGTGGGAAAAGTCGAGCCACACTCGGATACGACTCGGATCGGGAGGGTTCGGATTTCAGAAATCCGAACCCGCTCATCCCTATTATAAATACACCAATGACCCTAGCTGTGTCAAAACTAGACACCGTGCTTAAAAGTTAAAATGTTGAGTTTATTTTAGTAAGTACAATTGAATTTAAAAAGATTCATGTAATTACATGTAACATGTAATAGGTAATTGCCAGCTCAGCTCAAGTCATCAACTTCTGAAATGTTGCATACTCAACAAATTTGAAAGTCATAATTTCTAAAGATATTATGTGCTGTAGATTGTGCCCTACTATACTTCTTCCTTCTATGTGATATTTTCAGCAGTGATAATGGATGGCCAGCTGAGGCTGGTTCATGAAGAATTATTATAGACTTTAAGCTTTGGATTGCCGGGACACTTAAGACAGGTATAGTCTACTATAGAGTGAGATTCTATTAAGATTATTATTATCCTATTATTATTTATATAGCACCTTCAATTTAAGAAGAAAATTACCCAGTATAATTGCCATTATTATCATTCTACCCTCCATGTTTAGCTTACGGTGTACATTGCTTAACACTTGCACACACACTAGGGTTCATTATTATCAGAAGCTAACACTATGTTTTTGAGTGGGAAGAACCAGAACAATGGAGGAAAACCATGCAACCACAGGAATACCACACAAACTCCACACAGATAAGGTCCTGTTTGGGAATTGAAGTACTGTTAAAGTTAAATAAATAAAATTGAATTAAGTACAATAATAAATGATTTTCTGTACCTTTAAATCAAATTTAATTTTCCATATATTTAAAAACTCCTTTTCAATATCACACATTGTTCATATATTAGTGCTTATATTCTTTATGATTGTTGTACAATTTCCCACAGCACTGTGTAAATACTGCACTGCAATTTCATGTATGAAAATAGGAATGTAGTTATGAGACCGGCGGTGCGATGCAATACTGACAGGGGAATCCCGACAAGGGACTTAAATACTGATGCCTACCTTAATCCCGATGCTGGAACGCCGAAGGACGCCAGTCCTTACCAGACCCCTGACAGCCGACATTACATACCCATTCCATGAAAATATATTTGATTTTGTAAGTGATCACACACTTTTAAAGATTGTTCTAATCAAGTTTGCTTGTAGTTACAGCTTGTTTGTTCATTTCAACTGCCTAAAGACATAAGCAGACATGAATATGACAATGATGACAAGTAAGAGGTTACCATGACTCAGAAAGGCAGTTGAAAGTTTGACTAAATGCATTGGTTTTACCTGTAACCTATTGTGTAGTGACCTATATTGATTGCCGTATATGAATGGGATGCGGACATAATCCCGACCACAGCGACTCCGGCGATTAATATTCGGCAACGGAATTCTGACCCCTGTCTGAATCCATTCATCGGCATCCCTACCGCCAGAATCCTGAAGGTAAGTAGCGGGGTTAGGGGAATGGTTAGGAGTCAGGGTTAGGTACTAGGAGGAGGGTTAGGGTTAGGCAATAAAGGGGAAGGGTTAAGTTTAGAGTGCAGGGAGGGGGAGGTTAAGATTAGGTACTAGGGGGGAGGTTGGGTTTAGGCACCAGGTTAGGGTTAGGGAGAGGGGGAGGGTTAGGATACAGACCTACAGGTGTTGTTATCCTTATCCTGTCAGGTTGTCGGTGTCGGGATACTGACCGCCGGGATCCCGAACAACAGCATCCCATACCCAACCCATATAAATGATACCACACTGACCTTTGCAGTCAGTGAGTTCAGAATTGAAGCCTTGTGTTGGTGTCAACTGCACATGTGCATTGTATTGGTGGCATGCTTTGTATTTCTTTGTGCAAATAAATCTTTTGGACTTTGGAACTCCAAGTAAGCTGATCATACTTCATTATTAATTATAAATTAATAGTCCTGTGAGGTGGTAATGCTATCTATTGTGCCAAGGTGATACTTAAATATGAAAGAAGCTTGGTGACAAATTCCATCACAAATTAAATATTTATTTAGCAAATATCCAAATATAATAGTGCAAAAGTAACATTTATTTTATATTTTTTTACCCTATCGTTAGCATGAGCACAAATCAGATCAATCCTGTAGGTCTGTGAGAGAGTCAGACATGCAAAAAAATCAAGCAGATTAGACTCCTACATGAAGGTTTAAATAACATAACACCCCCAATCAATTAATTTGTTATTTCGGAGGATAACCATGGCACCTAGCAACAACTAGTGGACCAGGTAGCAATTTGAATCACTATAGGCAGGGAAAAGTGAAATAAATTTGGCTCCCCAGCCTGTACTAACTGTGGGAGCACACATGACCTCATATGCATTCTTCCAACAGCAGGATTTTTCCTAACATGCCAAATTGAAGAGTTCCCCATTGAAAGTTTGAAACATTGAAGGTCACCCCTGCTGTCTAAGCAGCATAGAGGTCTATACAGAGCACAGCACAGACAATTTAGCCCAATGGTTCCCAAACTGTGCACCGTGGCACCCTGGGGTGCCTCAGGACACTTGCAGGGGTGCCTTAGGTTGGTGGTCCAGCACCAAATCAAATTATTTATGGTCAATGTAATGTAAATATGTGGACAAACAGAAGCTCAAACCGGTCCACCTCCACATAACTGAGACTAAGGATGACAGGTAAGCACAATTTACTTCACTTTACTAAATTTTTTTCAGACTTTCTCAATAACAAACATTTGGCTTAGGGGTGCCGTAAAAACAATGCTGATACACTAGGGCGCCGTGATTCAAAAAAGTTTGGGAACCACTGATTTAGCCTAAGCAATGCATCATTTACTCTCTAAGGGGTATATTTACTAACAGGCGGTTTGTCAAAACCTCCAATTATCAACGTCTTTGACTGATAGTTTTCAAACAGTAACAGGAATTAATGCTAAACAAGCCGGATTTAGCACTGATTCCTATTGCTACCTTAAAACTATACTTTACACCGATGAGAGGCAGCTTTGACAAACCGCCTGTTAGTAAATACACCCATGCCCTTTGGAGAGACAACATGTCTCCAATCTTCTTCCCACCATGAACAGCCTTTACTCTATGATGGCCTTCTTCAGCAGCTCAGCAAAGCCAGGGCACACTCACATCAGAACTTGGCTGCATACAAAAACCATTTCCCGCCCAGATCTTGCATTAAGTGCTCAGTGAATAGAGCACACAGACACCCTTCCCTTGCCAGTTCCGACACAGAATGCTCATACACCCTTATCCTGCATAGAGCACACGGTACATACAACACCCCCTGGGACTTCCCATGTATTCCCAGCACTCTTCCTCTCTGCCATCAACTTATGGGCTAGTGTGTGCTCTTGATGATGATGATGTGGCATAACTGCTGACACTGAAAGTATTGACACACACAGTAAAACATTTCTTGTGGTATTTAATCAAGACAACATGCGCTGGATGCATGTTTTGGGAACTGATACTGTATGCCATCTTCCCAATTGTGACATGACTCAGACTCAGGGCCATAACATGACATATGGTCCCACCCCTTTAGGGGCTGGCAGCACCAGTTAGTGCAATGCTAACTTGGAGAGTCCTGAGGTTGCTACAAATCAGCTGCACACACTTCAGGGTGTCTGTTTGGAGCATGTAAAGGATGCCATCCTAGACACACTGCTAGCCAGAAGCAACGGCCATGGGGCGCCGAGGTTGCCGCCCACAGAACCCTGCACTCAGTGTGGTGGTACCTGTCGCACACCCTTAGTTATGGCCCTGCTCAGACCATTAATGGACAACCTTAATTTTTCTGCAATGCAGACAAATAAGAAAGCTGAGTCTGTTTCTATGGCAGTTTCTTTTCAGCTGTCCTCCATTGCCATACAAAAATAATGTGACAGGAAACAGTGCTGCCAGTGAGTCTTTATCAGTTGAACTGTTATTTATAATGAAAAAATGAAAACCTTTCGGTCTGATATGTGTAATAATTTGTTACTACCTCAAAGTCTGACAGAAAAATCACTGCCAAAAGACCTTTTTCCTCCCTCTGTTGAAGAGATAAAATTAAAGTGGTCTCTTCCTGCTGGCAGTGATTCTTTATTCCTTTATACATTTTTTCCTACCCCAGGGTCTATGGTAAAAATCATTGCCAAAAGAAATCTCTTTCTGTTCAAGTGAAAAATGTTTTTTTTTTTTTTTTTTTCAAACCTTGTCAGGTCTGTTCAGGCTGTCACAAAATTACATTATCTATCATCATCTGTAGCAGACAACCTTTGGCATGAACAGGTCTGCAGTCAGTATAAAGGGTCTCCCCACCATGAGTCACAATGTTTTTTATTTCAGCAAATGTATGCCTATCGTGTTTTGCAATGGGTGTGTAGGATTCAGAGGACGTATTTGAAGTTTGAACCTCATCTAAATAAGATAATATATTTGGGTTCAAGTGTTGGAGGTGACATTAGCTGGAAAGTTGCCTTCAGTGATATTATCTCACACATATTGTGACAAATTACATATTATAAGATGCACATTTGCACAGCTGGCTGCTTTATTTTATCACTTGTTAAAGATGATGAGTGGATGTTATGTAGCCACATAGGACTTCTAGATGTGCCAGGTTCCCTTGGTGGGATGCATAATGACTCCATTGACCATATTATGTGGATTGTCCAATTAAAAATAGCAGATGGGGCTGCATCATTGGCTAAAGCTGTAAAGAAAGGCAAATTAATCTGTTCCCTGGAATCTTTTATTGCCTCTATATTTGCCCACTTTAAAGCTATATATTTACTTTTATTGCAAACACCACAATTATCCTGGTGATTATACTGTACTGAGCCAATTTTAGGTGAACTCATTTCAGAATTAATATGGTTTTAAAGACTTCCAGAGATGGCCCAACACATCTGCTACTGGATAAAACTCCAAGAGGAGTGTTAGCACACACACTGGGGCTGATTCATAGGTGCACGCAGTGTCGATGCCATATGCAAGCGGCTAATGTTTTCAGTCAGCGTGTGTGCCTGAGTTGCACTGTGCATGGGGCCAGATGGTTACTGCCGGGAGTCGCAGAATGAATTTGGATGCAGAGAGAGGGAATTTTGTTGGGTCTTCTGAGTGGTAATAGGTGGGTGGCTAGCCAGATCTGGATGAATTACAGATGTGCCTCGTTCAATGACTGTGTCTTAATATGCATTTGTACTGACACAGATGGCCATGTTCAGATAAATAATCTGCGCCTACATAGGGCTAGTGCAATGTCTGATGTGCGACCAATGGTGTGATCAATGCGACCAATGGTGTGATCAGTGCACCCACTGGTGCGTCTTAATATGCACAGCAGCAGATTATCATCAGAGACGGTGATTGTGTCTAAATGTATTCTATCAGCTGCTGCAATTGCATAAAGATGCCGTCATGCAAAAGACATAGTCACGGCTGCAATAGCATGAATTTCTGATTCAGGACCTCTATGTCAATGACAAGGAGCTGGCTTTAACTGCCTGGGCTTCCTTCAAAAAAGTAACATTTGGTAAATTTACAGCCAACCAATCACCACAGACAATAGTATAATAATCACGGTTAAACTTGTCATTGTAATTTGTTTTCCCATGAGAGATATTTCCTTGATTAAGGAATTGTTTTCCACAAGACAATGTCTTCACTGTTGCTATGGCTAGAGGGAAAGTAGATCTGGCTGATCCATATGCCTAAGGCTAGACCTGCCACCAATCACATCAGAAACAAAGTTGGTTTATTTCTAATTAATCCTCAATATTATATCCTTGAACCAGCATTTATAACAAATAAATTCCAAATGAAGTGTCCACTAGATATCACTTACAAAATTGACAGGGACTGCTGTATCACATACAGTAGATAGAATAGAAAACCTCTATTAGATCTATCCTTTCATCCAAATCCTGCACAGCGGGATGCTGACAACATCAATCCAAATCATCTCCTGAGAATTTCTTTCAATATGGCCTTTTTTAATGGACATTAATGATGTTACTCGGCACATGACGGCTCCATTGTCTCATTTACACAGAATATTACTGGCATCACTTATCTGGATGGCACTATCTTGGTGTGTCCAAATCAAGGCACCCTAGAAAAACACTGGGATGTCCCTTTTTGCATTCTATCTATTATCAGTAACAAACCAAAGGTAGTTTGATCATGTTTTCCTGGGGTGCAAATTAGATACCAATTCCTTTTCTGGCTGTGTCTCAAGGGAAATGGTTCAAAATATGGACAGTGGGTTGGAGAAGTTTATTGCAAGAGACATATGTTCGTCCAAGGAAACTGTTCAATATGTAAATTGTTCTAAATAAGGTCAACACTCTAGGTGTCTCCTTCCTGCTGTGCATGGACAACAGGATAGCAGTCTCATACATCAACCAAATTCACAGGGAAGAATTGGAGATCTGTGATTGGACTGTTCAAGAAAATGAACCACTAATAAAAACACACTTACCCAGTGAACTGAAAGAATTGGAAAATTAATTTTCTCACCAGCTACAGTAATTTACGAATACAAAACCAGCATAAAAAATAAATCATTCAGAAGATAACACATACTTGAAGTTGATCTCTTTATCAACTTGAAGTGGACCTCATTATCGACCTCTTTAATGCACTAGTCCCCTAGCTTTGCTTCCAATATATGGCACAAGGGAATGTGAGAATTGGACACAATGAACCTGATTGAGTTAGATGCAAGTGAAATTTTAGATGGATCTTACGGATTTCAGCAGTGGCATTAGCAAGCTGCCAATTCTCTACAGTTTTTTAACAACAATACCATAAAATGCAAAACCTGGTGTAAACCAACAGCTTCTAATAGCAACAGCTTACCAAATCTAGCCATAAGTCATTCTCTGTGAGTCACCCCAAAAGATATATTTGACCTTTTCCAAGACATTTCAGTACCTAATCATTATCTATGAGTTGCATCTTGTTTTTCAGCCTACAGGACATTTACATCTCCTCTGAGAGGGTGTATCTTTTAGATATTTATGACCTATGAAATCACATACAGCATTTCATAATATCTACTATTAAAGGGATGCATTAGAGATACAGGCATAGTTAATGTTCAGTTCAAGAGCCATACAGTGTAGCTACCAAGAATGCATCAGATAAAGGCTAGAATGGAAGTATGGATATTGCTCTTAAGTCCTGTATTCATTGAGTTATGCAAGCCCCTTTATTGATTTAATACTACTGGACCCAACATCAAGGAAAAAGTCCAGAACCTTGGTTCCTCCATTAGGGAGGTGACCTGCAACTGCGCCCAGACAGATTAAAACAGGAAATAAAATAGGAAGGGCTAGGCGGGTATTTTTTCTGGCAAAGAGGAAGTAGTCAAAGAAGCCATCCTTAAATAAAGTTGAAACTCCCACCTTTTGTGAACACCGGTAGTCAAAGCTACCTATACCAGAGCCTGTCAATCCCTTTGATTCAAATAAATTAACTGTATCTATTTCAGTAACCATCTCTCACCTTCAAATTAGTTGAATATCTATTATGAGGCCTTTGTGGCCTTCTAATAACTAAATCTGAATACAGTGTCACATGCAGTACAGGAGGCTCCCATATCCAAATATACCGAAATACGGAATTTTTTTACCATTAACTGAAATACTCAAACCTTTGCTTTTTGATGGATCAATGTACATAAACTTTGTTCAAGGCACATAATTATTAAAAATATTGTATGCAATTACCTTCAGGCTCTGTGTATAAGGTGTATATGAAACGTAAATGAATTTCATGTTTGTACACAAACTTTGTTTGAGACACAAAATTATTGAAAATATTGTATAAAATTACCTGCAGGCTGTGTGTATAAGGTGCATATGAAACATAAATACATTCTGTGTATAGATTTGGGTCCCTTTCCCAAGATATTTCATTATGGTATGCAAATATTCCAAAATACAGAATATTCCGATATCCAATTACCCCTGGTCCCAAGCATTTTGGATATGGAAGACTCAACCTGTATCAGTTTTGCTCACTGAGTGGAATTCAGTCCTTGGTTATGTCTGCAGAGAACCATCAGAATGCCATGCATTCAAAAATTGGGTTTATTTAATCCTTGGGAATGTATGCAGGCAAACATCATTCTCGCACATAGCCTAGAATTGAATTCCACCAGTTGAAAGAGGTTTTCAATTTATGGTAATATTATTTATAATATCCCCTTAGCAATCCTAATAAATTTATTTGAATGTGTGTAATTGTGATACTAGTTATACAGAATGATTTATATGTTTTATATTAGACTATATTGGTGCTATTTACCAGTGTCACTGTTGGTTAAAGGAGACATATTAGGAATCATTTTTAAATGAAAAATCCTAAATTGGCAGTACAATCCTATTATTTTTGTCTGGGGCTTTACTACTTTATACCAAAGAAATACAAATACTGTATATTTTCTTTTTAGGTGCTTGATTATTTTATAGTTTTGTATGCAGGCTGACTTTTTATAGTCTTCAACTTGGATTTTCTAATCTGGAATTTGCCACAGACATTGCTGACAGTAGGATATAAGGATTATACACTTTAAATTGTGCATGATGTAAGGTTGTTTGTAAAGAGATTTGAGGGAAAGATTAAAGGCTCGCAAATATCACTATCACTCTATTGTATGTACAGAGACAATTCAGCTCAACAGAGGTTTTCAAGTTTCATCAACAGAGGTTTTCAAGTTTCAATACCCTTACAGCGGAATATAAATTTCCCTAGATATTAATTAGAGGAACATATTCAAAGTGATCCATTAATCCCTACAGAAAGGTTAATTTTACTGATAACATGTTTGATCTAAATTCATTATATTGCATACATAGTAGATTTAATTATGATATTTAATATAGGACTTTTGTCTGAAAACTATGAAATATTGTATATGACAAAACTGTGCTACCTTTGCAATATAAAATATGTAACCAGTGGATCAATGGGCACCATAGCACCCATTATGCTCAGAAAAAAGGAGTATGAGTGGCTTCTTCTGAGCATGTGCTGCCCAGTACTTTTGAGAGAAGAGTGGGTGCCTTGTGGGGAGCCATGGCTTTAGGGGAGAGTAGGAGCCTCAGAGAATGGAGTGAACAGACATTGCCAGACGCTTTCCACTTCTAGGCCCTATACTGGTTGCAGCCCCAGCATACCATATAGTTAGAACCTTATATGTAACTGAGGTAGCAATCAGTGTAGTTCACTGGGTACCTCCAGGTGAGTTGGTTCTCAACTTAGATACATTAATGTATATCATATTGCATAACAGTATGCAATTATATGACCCAAAGTTGGTGCTATTATCATATAGCATTAGGGACCACCGGTACAGAAATGCCTTGACACAGCCCTGATGGCTTAAATATATATTTGCAAATATGCAGTATGCAACAAAGATCTCTGGATTTCTATTATCATGTAGTATTCAAATCTTATTGCTGGTCTAATGCAGTGTGCTGGGGGACATTTTTCTTTTTTGTCTAGACTTGACCCCTCCCTTTCATGTACTTGTGAAAGACTATTAAGTTGATCTGAGCAACCACTATTTTTTATATTGCAGTTCACGGTTTACTTAGATGTTGCTAAGAAAAGTCAATCACTATTTTGTCCAATTACAGCAACATTGTACTTCTCTGTTTTTAACAGGTCATAATAGCCAGAAGTTTTATCTCACAAATTAGTTTCAATAAATAATAATATGTGGTATTATGATTTTAATAGGTCAATATGCTCTTTGGCATAATGCAGATTTGGAAGGAAATGGGTCACATTGCATGCATGGAATAAAAGGAATATATAGTATTTGCTTGTAAAAAGAGTTTCAACTTGTGGTGTGCTATGTGTGTACACATTGGGACACAATCAATTGGGGGAGAGGTTTAGCGAGGTAAAAAAAAATTGCACCCCTCATGGCAAATTTTGGATTACTGTGGATATGCACACTCCTGATACCAACGTTATCCAATAAAAAAAAGTGGTCACATGTTTTTTTTAGCTCTGAAGACCCTGCGATGCGTAAAAAAAATTAAATACTCTCCTGTCCGGGGGTCTCTGGTGGTCTCCGCAGCTCCTGGTGGCCTCCCCTACATCTTGTCGCTGGGGAGGGGGCCGCTGGGAGACCTGGGGGCTGCTGGGAGGTGCAAGGGCTGCTGGGAGATGTAGTTCTCCCAGTGCCAGCTTTAAACTCACACGAAAGTGGTCACTCACACACACACACACTCATGCAAACACATTCACTCATACACACAAACACTCAAAAACACACACACACACACTCACTCACCCTGCTGCAGAAGACCCAACTCCTGATGATGGAGGAAGAAAATACTTCGGAGGGTGAGTAATTAAGGACTAATTAAGCTAATTGGAAACTTCCATTTGCTTAATTAGTCCTCAGGGGGGTGCCGCCGGGGTCCCAGAGCAATTCCTGGTGATTTTTCCTAAAATTAATGATTTTAGGAAAAATCAGATTTGCTCTGGAGGCATGAGAAAAAAAGACATGGTGATTTCTATAGGAATCACAACGTCCCATTTTCAGTCACCTAACTGAATAGCAAAACCCTGTGGCTGCGGGAAAAATCTTGCTCCCATTGTTTGATATTATTCAGCATCATCAATGCTGACTTGCACCTACTCTATGTTAGGTGCAAATGATACACAGGGAAAACGTTGTGTATTTTTTCTTTCACTTAAGTCCAACATTGACATGTCCTCATTGAGCTTTGCCTCCATGAGCCCTCCCCATTACAGATTAGTTATGCCTCTCAAGTTGTAAGTGTAGAAGTGGTCAAAATTTGTATTGTGTGCAGTTTTCAACCATACACAAAACACAAGAAATACACTCTGCAATATGTGGACATTCAACTCTGCACCAATTTTTGTACTTTGAACTTGGATGAGAAGACCAGTTTGATGATGTTTGAAATGTATATCAATATCAAGCTAGGTAGATTGCAGGTAAAGTAAAATTAGCTGTTCAGTGTTACCCTGACATTCCACTGCAGCCCTGTAACATAATAAAGTAATAAGTCCCCTTTCCATTACTTTGTCTTGAAATCTGATACACAGTAGGTAAAAAAGTTGAGAATATCATTTAACAAAGCAAACTGATTGAGCTTTCAGCAACTATATACTCTTTTAGAGATACTTACTAACCTGGAATGTACTAAAGATAAGTGAACATGGTAGATATATTTTATTATGTAGAAACCTTCAGCTAGATCAGCACAGAAAATCAGCTCAGAATATTTTCAGATCAGTAACACACAGCCACATATACAATATGCACCGATACAAACTCACAGTCACAGATAAATAAATACAGTACACTATATATATATATAAATATATATATATGACCAACACAAACAAGCTGCGGCACTCAGAGATTTGTATACATGGTAAATCTGTATTACATACACATTTGTAACAAATGTTACAAAAGAAAGCCTATGTGTTAAGTCTTACATAAGTAGGAGGTTATAATAAAAAGTGTATAAAGTGCTACATATATAAAAAACAAACTAAAGTGAAAAAGTGTACATTATTGATGCCATGAAGCAGTCCAGCCACACCAGCCCAGAGAGCCCCGCACCCCAATACCAGTCTCAAAACTGACACAGCATATATATGATAGGTCTTAACCTCAGTGTGCCTCATTAGTAGGGGTGAGCGAGTTTGGATTTCTGAAATCCATAGGGGTTGTGTCCACTCCTCCAAAGTCCATAGGGGCTGGCTGGACTGTGTTGTGCAGTCAGTTGTCCATAGTGGCTGTGTCCCCTCCAAAGTCCTGTGCAGTGTCCCAGTCCTAAAGGGGTGCTGTAGTGTAGTCCAGGGGGTGCTCTGTCCATCAGGGGTGCTCCCCCCAAGTGCAAAAAAAATATAATTTTTTTCTGTGCTTGTGAATTATGTGCGCAGTAGCAGCACGTGCATCAACAAAGTAGCGCCAAGCGTGCGCCTGTGTCATACATAAAGAGCCGGCTGGCTTGACCGTTAAAGGGTGCTGTAACCCCCAAAGTGCAACCCAAACAAATTAAAAAATAATTTTCTGTGTTTGTGAATTGAGTGCACTGTGGCCGCACGTGCATCAACAAAGTAGCGACAAGCGTGCATCTGTCTGTTAAAGGGTGGTGTAACCCCCGAAGTGCACTCCAACAAAAATAAAATATTTTCTTCTGTGTTTGTGAATTGTCTACATTGTACGTGCATCCTCAAAGCAGCAGCGCCAAGCGTGCGTCTGTCTGTTAAAGGGTGGTGTACCCCTCAAAGTGTGCTCCACAAAAAATAAAAAATTCTGTAGCTGCACGTGCATCAACAAAGGAGCAGCGCCAAGCGTGCGCCTGTGTCCCATAAGTAAAGAGCCGGCTGGCTCATTTCTTAAAGTGTGGTGTAACCCACAAAGTCTCCAACAATAATAAAAAAATATTTTCTATGTTTGTGTGCACCTTAGCCGCACGTATATATCAATATAACATAAATGGAGGACCAAACTTTCCCCGTTAAAAATAACATAGGGAAAGATAAATAACCACTTCCTGCTAGTGCTGAAGCTGCTGCCACTAGTCATGACATAGACAATAACATGCCATCAACGTCGTCTGCCAAGGCCGATGCCCAATGTCACAGTAGAGGGCATATACAATCCCAAATGACAAAGTTCAGGAAAATGACCCTAAAAAAAACATTTAAATCATCTGATGAGAAACGTAAACTTGCCAGTATGCCATTTATGACACGGAGTGGTAAGGAAAGGCTAAAGTCTATCCCTATGTTCATGACTAGTGGTTCAGCTTCACATGACGATGGAAACCCTCATCCCGCTAAAAAAATCAAACGAGTTAAGCTGGCAAAAGCACAGCGAAGAACTGTGCGTTCTAAGAAGATATCACAAATCCCCAAGGAGAGTCCAAGGACTCATTCAGAGTCGGTCGAAGCGGCAGCACGGTCGTACGCCACCGATGTTCGCTATACTGCGCATGCGTAAAGTTCGCAATGCGCGTGCGCAAACTAGCCGCTACATTCAGAAATTTCTCTCTCCTTGAACACAGACAGGTCAGTAGTTTGAGTGACAAAAGGAGGCGTTTGTGGGTGGTATCAGGGGAAGGTGCTTGAAAACCAGGGAATGGAGATCCGAACGAAGGCGTGCCCCATTATGCGAACGGCGTTTTATGGGAGTGCATATGGATTATCGGAGTGCATAATTAACAAAGTAGCGTCACGACACATGTGACTTGGGAGGTTTTTACACTGACATGATCGTAGAGCTTAAGAGAGGGTATGGTCAACCTTAAGCTCTATGACCAGTTCCGATGGGTCCCGATGGTCTCGATTAATCCTTATATGCCCGGAGATGATGTGCAATGCGTACGAGAAGGGGGCGTATTTATTTGTCTTCCGACCGCTTCCTCCCCTTGGTCGGCCAACTACCGTTCTGAACTTAGGGACGCAACTTGCGAGGGAATCATTTGCATATCCGGCCCCTTTTTCCGTAAGACCGTGCGGCCAATTTGACCGACTCTGAATGAGGTCCCAAGTGTGGTGGCGGTTGCAATGCCTGACCTTCCCAGCACTGGATGGGAAGAGTTGGCTCTTTCCACCATTTGCACGCCCTCTGCAAGTGCTGAAAGGAGCACTCACAGTCCACTTGCTGATATGCAGATTGAAGATGTCACTGTTGAAGTACAACAGGATGAGGATACTGGTGTAGCTGGCGCTGAGGAGGAAGTTGGCGAGGAGGATTCTGTTGTTGTTCGTGGGATGAAAAAGCCCATCATGGTCATGCCTGGGCAAACAGTCCACCTCTTTGGTCTGGCAATATTTCTATCCAAATCTGGACAACAAATGTCTTGCCATATGTGCCATATGTAAAGGTGAAATAAGTAGGGGTAGGGACGTTAACCACCTAGGAACATCCTCACTTATACGTCACCTGCAGCGCGTTTATAAAAAGTTACTGTCAAGTTCAGAAACTTTGGCTAAGACCGTAAGCAGTCCAGGGACACCTAAATCCCTTTGTTCTGCTGTGTCCAAGCACCTGCAAACCACACCATCAACTCCCCCCTCGTCAATTTCCTCCTTAGTCAGGATCGGAAGTAGTCCTACAGGCCATGTCACTGGCATGACTGACTCTCCTATCCGGGATTCCTCCGGAGGATCCTGCATTGCTACGCCTACTGCTGCTGCTGCTGCTGTTGCTGCTGGGAGTCGTTCATCATCCCAGAGAGAAAGTAGGAACACCACTACTTTTACTAAACAATTCACCCTCCATCAGTCCTTAGCGAGGAGGATGAAGTACGACAGCAGTCATCCTGAAGCAAAATGTATAACTGAGGCCTTGACTGCTATGTTGGTGTCAGACGTGCGTCCGGTATCCGCCATTAGTGCAGTGGGATTTAAACAATTTATGGAGGTAGTGTGTCCCCGGTTCCAAATCCTGTCTAGATTTCACTTCACTAGGCAGGCGATACCGAGACTGTACAGAAACGTCAGAAAAAGTGTCCTCAGTGTCCTGAAAAATGTGGTTGTACCCAATGTCCACTTAACCACGGACCAGTGGACAAGATGAACAGGGCAGACTAAGGACTATATGACTGTAACAGCCCACTGGGTTGATGTATCACCTTACGCAGCAACAACAGCAGCGTCACCAGTAGCAGCATCTCAGAAACGCCAGCTCGTTCCAAGGCAGGCTACGCTGTGTATCACCGGTTTCAGTAAGAGGTACACCGCCGACAATCTCTTAGAGAAACTGAGGGAAATCATAGCCCAGTGGCTTACCCCACTTAGACTCTCCTGGGGATTTGTGATATCTGACAATGCCACCAATATTGTGCGGGCATTACATCTGGGCAAATTCCAGCATATCCCATGTTTTGCTCACACAATAAACTTGGTGGTGCACAATTTTCTGAAAAGCGACAGGGGCGTGCAGAAGACTCTTTGGGTGGCCCAAAAAATTTCTGCCCACTTTCGCCATTCAGCGACTGCGTGCCGAAGACTGGAGTGCCAGCAAACACTCTTGAACCTGCCCCGCCATCACCTGAAGCAAGAGGTTGTGACGCGGTGGAACTCAACCTTTTATATGCTTCAGAGAATGGAGGAGAAGCAAAAGGCCATTCAAGCCTATACATCCACCTATGACATAGGCAAAGGAGGGGGTATGCACCTGACTCAAGTGCAATGGAGAATGATTTCCATGTTGTGCAAGGTTCTCCAGCCCTTCGAGCTTGCCACACATGAAGTCAGTTCAGACACTGCCAGCTAGAGTCAGGTCATTCCCCTCATCAGACTTATGCAGAAGCAGCTGGAGAAAGTGGAGGAGGAGCTAAGATGGAGTGATTCCGCTCAGTATGTGGGACTTGTGGATGAAGCCCTTCATTCGCTTTGCCAGGATTCCACGGTGGTCAATCTGTTGAAATCAGACCACTAGATTTTGGCCACCATGCTCAAAGCCTATCTGGTGTCTCTCTTTCTGGCCGACATAAGCCTGCAGAGGTGCAAAGAAATGCTGGTGAAAACACTGTCAGCTGAAGTGGAACATGACACGTCAAGAGCTCCTTCTTCATTTTCTCCCGCAACTGGGGCTGCCCCAAAAAAACTTAGGTATCCTAAGCAACCCGCTGGCGGTGATGCAGGGCAGGCAGGACCAAGTTTGGACATCTGGTCCGGACAGAAGGACCTGGCAACAATTTCTGACATGTCTACTGTCACTGCATATGATACTGTCACCATTGACAGAATGGTGGAGGATTACATCGGTGACAGCATCCAAGTTGGCTTGTCAGACAGTCCGTACCTGTACTGCCAGGAAAAAGAGGCAATTTGGAGGCCCCTGTACAAACTGGCTCTATTTTACCTGAGTTGCCCCCCCC
The DNA here is from genome assembly GCA_031769625.1 of Taudactylus pleione. Classification (NCBI taxonomy): domain Eukaryota; kingdom Metazoa; phylum Chordata; class Amphibia; order Anura; family Myobatrachidae; genus Taudactylus; species Taudactylus pleione. The sequence goes on along the minus strand of JAUIMM010000137.1, from coordinate 6,423,004 downwards.
TCCAGTGTGTACTCCAAAACAGTGTTTAGTGCAGCCGGGAACCTTGTCAGCGAAAGGCATAGGAGGTTGCTTCCACAAAATGTGGAGAAGATGATGTTCATAAAAATTAATTGTCAACTCTTCTAGGGAGACCAGCCTCCAGAACATACAGAGGGACCTGTTGTGGTTGATTCCAGCGGGCACGAATTAATACTCTGTGAGGATGAGGATGTACACAACACTGAAGAAGATGAGGAATCGGTGGGTGAGGTGGATGAGGATGACATCTTGCCTCCATAGAGCCAGTTTGTGCAGGGACAGATTAATTGCCAGCTTGATTTGTGGGGGCCCAAATGAACCAATCATTTCATCCACAGTCGTGTGGCAGACACTGGAGCTGAAATGATTGGTTTGTTAAAGTGTGCATGTCCTATTTATACAACATAAGGGTGGGTGGGAGGGCCCAAGGACAATTCCATCTTGCACCTCTTTTTCTTCTTTGCATTATGTACTGTTTGGGACCTAGTTTTTCAAACTGCCATCCTGTCTGCCACTGCAGTGTCACTCCTAGATGGGCCTCGTGTTTGTGCCGCCCACTCGTATCACTTAGCATAGTCATCCAGCTACCTCAGTGCAACCTTTTGGAAATAAAAACACTATTGTGAGGTGTGAGGTGTTCAAAATAGACTGGAAATGAGTGGAAATTAAGGTTATTGAGGTTAATAATAGCATAGGAGCAGAAAAACCCACAAATTCTGTGATTTTAGCTATTTTTATGCTTTTTTTTTCAAAAAAATACAGATCCAAAACACAAAACCCAGAACCCAAAACACGGAAGGGTGGTTTTGGCAAAACCAATCCAGATCCAAAACACGAAGAAAGATCCAGATCCAAAACCAAAACACAAAAAGTGGCCGGTGCACACCCCTACTCATTAGATGTGCAGGCTTGGAGTGCAAGGACTCCTTGCTAATTAAAAACACACAGGAACAGGTGGGAGGGGTGCTAATCAAGGTGGGAGGAGTCTCATCCTTCCAGTGTACATACATACACACAAAATACATAGGGGAGGGGCGCTAGATTGCACACCCCAAGCACAATGTGAGGTGCTACCTGCTGAGTCTTGTAGTGATGCAATCATAAAGAAACAAATGCAAGTGCACACTCTAACCATGCTGAACCTAATAATATAACTGCTAAATAGCATCAAAGAGGTTCTTTGCAAAATAATGGCCATAATTATGGCCCTGCCCACCGCGTCCAGGTGACCTCTATCAGACAGGTCACTAACACTCCCATGGAACAAATATAGGGACCCCCCAGGCCAACCCAGCAGAACCGCACCATGGCATCACACTAGTGTGAGATTTAAAGTGAGGGTTAAAGAATAATAAAGAAAGCCTATGTGTTAAGTCCTACATAAGTAGGAGGTTATGATAAAAAGTTTATAAAGTGCTACATATATAAAATCAAATTAAAGAAGTGAAAAGTGTACATTATGATGCCATGAAGCAGTCCAGCCACACCAGCCTAGAGAGCCCCACACCCCAATACCAGTCCAAAAACTGTATGGGATGTCAGCTGACCGGAGCCACGGAGGACATCACTGGAGCACCGATGACTTCAGGTAAGTGCAATTAAGGGAGGAGGGGCCGCGGGGTGGGGGGTCCATGGGTGGTGGGGCTTAGTGCTGGGGCGGGGCTTAGTGACGGTCGGCGCATGCGTCGGCACTTGTCATGGTATTTTTTGCGAAAGTACCGAGATAAGTGTGTGGAAGGGATTCGCAGGGACAAAGCTTTATCGCAAGCACTGTCCCTGCTAGGGATTTGTAGTAAATCCCTGCAATGCAAATTCAGTCAGTAATATCACATTACAAATGCGGATTGTAGTAAATAGAGCCCTTGGAGAGATAGAAATGGAGAAAGATAAGTCTCAGCCAATCAGCAAACAACTAGTATGGAAAGGGAAAACAAGCGCTTGTTAAAACTAGATCAGGGAAAACAAAAAAAATGAAACAATAAAAAAATTATATGGACAAACAAACAAATGAACAAACATGAAACACTGAAACCATATGTTTAAGCTCTTTTAGGAAAAATTGATGGCAGGTCCAAGCAAGCGTGCAGTGGTATGTTAAATACAGTGCGACCTAGCTGTCCCTACCTTAATCTGTGGCTTCTAGTGCTGGCAGCGTGTTGAATTGCCTGCACTGCACAGGAAGCTGCATGAAGTGTAAGTGGGGTAGCGGTGGTTGTGTGCAGCGGCACAGGATGACGTCAACAAGTCAGGAAGATCGTCAAGTTGTAGTCCAGTAATGCTCCACTGTTCTTCCTCCACACTATCTCACTACCTGACGATCTTCCTGACTTGTTGACGTCATCCTGTGCCGCTGCTCACAACCACCGCTACCCCACTTACACTTCGTGCAGCTTCCTGTGCAGTGCAGGCAATTCAACACGCTGCCAGCACTAGAAGCCACAGATTAAGGTAGGGACAGCTAGGTCGCACTGTATTTAACATACCACTGCACGCTTGCTTGGACCTGCCATCAATTTTTCCTAAAAGAGCTTAAAGATATGGTTTCAGTGTTTTATGTTTGTTCATTTGTTTGTTTGTTTGTCCATATAATTTTTTTTATTGTTTCATGTTTTTTGTTTTCCCTGATCTAGTTTTAATAAGCGCTCGTTTTCCCTTTCCATACTTGATGTTTTTCAATTGAGCAGCTGTATAGACATACTTAGCGCAGTTCATTTATTTTTATTCTTAATCAGCAAACAACTGCCATTTTTCAAACTGGGACTTATCTTTTTCTCTCTCCATGGATTAGTGAATAGACCCCTTAGACACTAAATGTGGGCATCTCAGTCCTTGCATATTTGGACTGTACACTATGGAATGACATAGTAGCGGTAGTAGCTTAAAGTCACAGATGAAACTGTAGCAAAAGAAGCAAGGACAGCTGCAACTATGTCCAACTCAGAATCAGGCCCTATGAGAAGTGATCCCGCCCCCTCGACAGACCCCGTCCCCATTAGGGCTGCTTCCATAAATTTCCCGGGATGATTTTCCGTCCCAATCTGCCCCTGAATAATACTATAGGAACATAAACAGGTCCAAGTTACCTGATTTTAGCTTGATTTTAGCTGTTCTTAACCAAAACTATAACATTTGAGAGTAGTTTTGACCATTACACTAGATTGAGGAACAGAATGATGAGATACTCAATTCAGCAGGACTTTGAATTTGGCTATCAAAATTAATCTTACAATTGTATCCCAGGTGAATTAATCAATCATAATAGCTACTTGCAAAACATTTAGGGGTAAATTTACTAAAGTGAGAGATTTTAGAAGTGGAGATGTGCCCATAGCAGCCAATCAGATTCTAGCTATTATCTTCTAGAAGGTGCTAGTTAAATGATAAGTACTTGCTATGGACAACATCTCCACTTTTAAAAACTCTGACTTTGGTAAACATACCCCTTAGTTTGACATTTGAAGCAGAGATAAGCACTTCATATTCCTTGGAATCTAAACCTGTCCGAACAACAGGAATCAAAGTCAATCCGTGTGGCGGCTCTGGTGTTTCCACCTGACTCGGATTCCAGTTTGAGGCAAAACATCATCCGCACGGCATTGGATTCTAGATGGTTTTGGAATCTTTAATAGGTGCCATGGACAGGACTTGGCACCATTTCCTTGTCAGGCACGCTGCTGTATGCTGTGCTTTACTCTGCTGTACAAGCTGTGCTATGTCCAAACTCACAAGCGGCTGTGCTGCTTAGTGAATCTGTATAGGGGGTGCACACTTCTGTATGCTGTACAGTACTCTTCTGTTTAGGCTGTGTCAAGATTCCCGATTATCAGGAAACTGAGCGAGTGTAGGACCTATTCTGTGAGTGTGCAGTATGGGTCCTGCTAAGATGCACGCTAGCCCTTGAATGCCTCTGCTAGTAGACAGGCAGAGTGTCAGTGTCAAGACTCCCGAGTCACAAGTGGCTGTGCTGCTTAGTCAATGTGTATAGGGTGTTCATGCTGTATTCTGTGCTGTACTCTGCTGTATATAGGCTGTGCTGTGTCCATCAGTAAAGAAATTCAAGTGCATTTTTAAGCCCTTTGATTCCATGCAGTTCAATAGAGTTGCGACAGCAAAAAATAAAAAAATAAATAATTGTTTTGTTTGTATTGTTTGGTGCTTAATGGTCCTGTGCATAATTCATATTTAAGCCCTGTGGCTCCAATCTATGCAGGAAAGGAGCTGCGACATAAAAAAAAATGAATTAAGTAATTGTATTGTTTGCAATGTTTGGTGCGCTTTGTTCACGTTCATATATAAGCCCTGTGGCTCCAGTCCACGCAGGAATAGAGCTGCGACATTAGAAAAAAATGTAATACTTGTACTATTTGTTGTGTTTTGTTCATGTAAATATATAAGGCAATCCCTGTGGCTTTGTTTACGTGCCTATATAAGGCAAGCCCTGTGGCTCCAGTTCATGCAGGAAAAGAGCTGCAACATCAAAAAAATAAATAAAATAATTGTACTGTTTGTAGCACTTTGTTCACGTGCATATATAAGGCAAGCCCTGTGGCTCCAGTTCATGCAACAATATAACTATGACATAAAAAAATTAATTAAATAATTGCATTATTTGTACTGTTTGGTGTGCTTTGTGCATATATATAAGCTATGCAGTAACCTGCAAATTAAAAAATGGATACTGTTCAGTTTATAGAAGAGCAACCAAATACTGTCGCTGCAGTTTCTGCCACCAGTCATGATGATGACGCTAGTTCTTCAACATCGTCTACTAAAGCAGATGCTCATGGGCATATAGGGTTTAAGTCAGGGCATCTAAAATAAAAAAAACAATATACAGTGCTAAAAAAAACACATCTAATAAAGGGAAAGTGTGGTGCAGAAAAACATAAATTTCCAACATGCCATTCACCACCTGCAGTGGCAAGGAAAGACTGAGGCCTTGGCCTTTATTTATGAGTGGTGGTTCTGCAAGTATCAGTCAGTCATCTTCCTCTGCCTCTCATGACGATGCAAGACCATATCACTCAGAGTGTAGAAGAGGTGTAATAAAAATGTAAACCAATAAGGCAGTAGAACAAACTGTGCCTTCAGAAACATGCCTGGGCATAGGACCAACAAATGCACCTCTTATGTGTAGAATTATTTTTACCCAAATCCTGGCAACAATTGTCAAGCCATCTGTAGTGTTTGTCCCTGGTACCAAAATTTCATCTTGGTTCCAACTTACCTGAAAAGTTATTCCCCAGCTGTACCAGTATGTTAAATAAAACCTAATTTTTGGCCTACAAAATGCCAGTGTCCACCCCCTCCTGCGTGGCATCATGGGGGTCCAACCCCCCCCTGCGGAATTACAGATGTGCGATCCACTCCAACCCCCACCCACCCCCTCCTCTTCCAGGCTCACCTGTCTTCTGCTGTGGGTGAGTCTGGGACACATGTCTGCGGTGCAGACACAGCAAGGAGGGATCTTAATAGATCCCCCTGCTGTGGCTGGCATGTAAATCTTCAAAGGCTGCCATGTAAACAGCTGCCTGTGAAGATTATTGAGGGCTGAATGCAATCTCAGGATGGTGTTCAATAACTTCATCAAGTTCTGAAAAAATAATTTTTCGGAACTTGATGAATGGCCCTGACACTTGGGGGTAAATTTACTACAAAGAGAGTTTTTAGAAGTGGAGATGTTGCCCATAGCAACCAATCAGATTCTAGCTATTATCTTGCAGAAGGTGCGGTTTAAATGTTAAGTAGAATCTAATTGGTTGCTATGGGCAACATCTCCACTTCTAAAAATTCTCAATTTAGTAAATTTACCCCTTAGTTTTTACAAAAGTATGTGAAAGTGTTAATTTCCACCTGCTTTTGTAAAAAATAAGTGATGATGAATAGGCTCCTGTGTTTTATAAAGTATTAAGTTCACCTAGGTATAATTTTGAATGTTCAACTTCAAACATAAATACTCACTATTGCTGTGATATTGCTGTAAACTGCTTTGTGTCAGAGAAAGAACCAATACCCATAACATAACTTTATAAATAAACTGACTGTTTATCTGGTGTGTTTATTGTGTCTGGGGTTGGGGAATCCTTTACCTCTCTGCCAAAGAAGGGGAAGGAAGAGGCCACCCTATGTGAATCACTGAATCCCATTAAAATGATAAAACTATATTATTAATTTTCAAATTTTTTTTTTCAAGTTCTAAACCAGAATTAAAAGATTCACAAAGTGATTTGGCAAACTTTAGCTGTTGTCCTTATACCACAAACAGAGATTTGGTCAACAAGTTAATGACATAAAATAAGTCTGTATAAAGGTACATACACATGTAACGATTTATTGAATGATTTAACTATAACGATGTCGTTATCATTCAATCGTTGAAAAAATCGTTCAGTTTCTGAGTTATAACAATGAACGATTATCGTTCATGCGCGTTACCGTTTGTAGTTTATTCTGACTGACCAACTGAACGATTGGTAACTGAAGGGAAGTTACAAAAATCATTTGTAGTTCAAAAAATCATTCATTACACTTTAAAAAATCTGACAGATAATCTGACAAATAATCTGACAGAAAATCGTTCAGAAAATCGTTCAGAAAATTGTTGGTAACAAAATCGTTGTGTGTGTATGCAGCTTAAGTGATATTTCAATTAACCATTATCTATCTTATATACAAAACCATTATCTTCGGTTCCATTTATCTACATAAATTGTTAAAGAACAGGTCAGCAGATAAAATTATGCTCCTGATTCCCGGCAAATAGACGGGAATGAATATACGGTACAGAGCATTTGCCCTAGAGACATTTTCAGTCTATAAAGTCTCGTGTCACACTGTTATTGAGTGAAATAAAACACAGTTATACTACAGCATGCTAACTGCAGTATTTCCTCAGAGAAGAGAGGGATAACAAACTTGTGGTGACAGCATGCTGTTAATATATTATTTAGTTGCATTAACAATGCACTGACAGAGGAGTCTATAGGCATTTAATCATAATATTCATCAAGTAACTGAAACATAGACAGCATTGGCGTTCCTGGGACTGAGTTATTGTAATATGTAATAATATCATTAACAGCAATGGAAATGTTTTGAAATTCTAATCTACAACAACAATGGAAAATGTCTTTATACGTATTATCTGGATATTTATGCAGCACTCACAGCTATTTTCCATCTGTAATATTAATGTAATAAGATACAATAAAACATCGAGATACGATTTTAATCTGTTTTCATAATTAGTAGAGATGTGCGGTTCTCCAGAAATCCAAATCCACTTGCATTTTGCGAATCTGGACAGATCAGAGTCGTGGTTCTGATCTCCTGAGGAGATCTAGATAAATCTGAGTCGCGGTTCTGATCGCTTTGGAATTCGGATTTTAAATCCAAATTTTGGCTTTTGGATTGCAAAAATTACATGATTTTAGCTGTTTTTAAAAACTTATTAGCATTTTTTTAAAATCCAGATCCAAAACTTATACCAAACAAATGAGGGTGTTTTTTAGCGAAATTAAAGCATGAAGATAAATCCATAACCAAAACCAAAACTAAAATATGGGGTCAGAGTACATATCTAATAATCAGTAATAAGTGAGATAAAACAGCTCGCAAATAATCAGTGTTCATCTTCTCTAGAACCTTTAAGTATTCTCCTGGGTTGGACACTGTTAAAAGAAACAATTGACTTTTAGTTACACTGTATATAGCAAGCTATATTATTGCTATAATTAAATGTTTATATGTAGTGTGCTACAATATTTTGCAGAACCAGCAGTAGGAAAAATAAAGTGTACATACAGTAAAACATAACACATGAACATAGGAAGGAAGATGAGTAGGATGGAGTAGGACAGCAGGGGGGCTGCTCGTGAGAGTTTACAGTTTTCTGCAATCCTATTAAAGGTGTTTTTCCATCTTCAGACAACCTCACTCTGTCAATGAGACAATAATCAAAATAGTGAGAACAGAATAAAAAGAAGTATTAAAAATCACATACACCCTACAAAACATGAGAAGTGGTACTGTGACATTTTCTATAAATAAAGAATAAAAACAAACATTACAAATTATATTCCCTATACAAAATATGACGTGTTCCCATGCCATAGTCCTGTGACATAGTCTAAGCATGCTGAAATAAAACGGATATTGTAGATCACATACATGAATATTACTCTGCAAGTGAGCAAAAAAAAAGATACATTTTTCACAGATATTTTTTTTTACAACATGATATTTCCTGGTAACTGTGTACAACTTTAAAGTAGGGATGTGCGCCGACCCTCGTGTTTTGGTTTTGCTTTTGGATCTGTATTTTTTTTAAATCATAAAAACAGCTAAAATCAAATAATTTGGGCCTGTTTTTGTTCCTACAGTATTGTTAACCTCAATAATATTTATTTCCAGTAATTTCCAGTCATTTTTGACCACCTCACAGGTCACAATATTAATTTTGACATCTAGTTTAGGGCCAAAAGTTTGCATCCAGCTAGCTGGCTGGCTAAGCTAAGCGACAGCAGTGGGCAGCACTAACATGTGGCAGTTCAGCTTCCAACATGGCACAGAGTGGAATTGCAGTGGTAGACAGGAGGGCAGTTTAATAACCTTTACGACTGCTAGGAATTTGAAAAACCAAGAATGTTTTCCTTAACTAGGTCAGAGGCCCGACTGAGTTGGAATATGTATATGGACTGAAGACAGGGAAAGGACGGAATGATTAATTAGTTTTTAATTTATTTATTTTAATGTTTTGATTCTTAAAAACATATATGAGGGAAGATCAATCTTTGATCTGGAGGTTTTTTTTTTAATTTTTATACATCTAATAGAAATGAAGTGGCCTTGCTTGTGGAGGTGCTGCTAGAGCATACTGTAAACAGATGTTTACATTGTACTCAGGGAGGTTGTCAGGGATAATGGGACCAAGACTGGCTGTTTACATCAGAGGAAAGCAGTTTATAGTTCTCTGGATGAAATAGAACTCCCAGCATCTGTGATGTTTGCTGGGCCTACTGGAAGTTATATGTCAACAACAGGTGGTATACCTCAGGTTACCTCAGCCTGCTTTACGCACTGTATGTACCATGTATTAAACATATTTGCACTTTATTCCACACATCCTGGCGGGAAGATGCTCTTTGCTGCTGTTCATATTTGCCCACCCCATCAATTTGGTGGCCATTACAATTTCGGGATATTTATAAACCAGAAAATTCTAAATGTCAGGAAGCAATGCCCCAAACTACAGATAATGCAAAGAAAAGAGGTGAAAGATGGATTTGTCCTTGGGCCTTCCCACCCACCCTTTTGTTGTATATATGAAACAGGACATTCACAGTTTAACACACAAATCACTTCAGCAACAGGGACTGCCACTTGTGGCTGAAATTATTGGTTTGTTTGGACCCCAACAAAACAGGTTGCCAATGCGCAGTGGACCTTGGTGACAATGATCTCATACACAAACTGGCTTTACAACATAGGTAAGATCAGATGTTGTCATTGTCATTGTCATCATCATCCCCATCAGTGTGTACATCTTCTACTTCACACAATATTAATTTGTCCCTGCTGGAATCCACCATTAAAGAAGCCCATGTATTTTTTTTACTTTATTGTTGGTAAAGGTCTTCCTCATGGAATTTGTAATTCATTTTGATAAAAATCATCTTTTCCACATTTTGGGGAAGTAACCTCCTATGCTGATCACTGACAAGATTCCCAGCTGCGCTGAAAAATCTTTGCACACACTGGAGGGTTGTACTACTTAAGTAAAGCAAAGCCAGTTTGTGAAAGGGACTCCAAATTGCCTCTTTTTCCTGCCAGTAGTTAAACTGACTATCTGACATGCCTATTTGAATGCTATCCCTAAAATAATCATCCACCATTCTCTGAATGGTGACCGTATCAGACCAAGTCATGGTAGACATGTCAATAATTGTAGGCAGTTCTTTCAGACCCAACCAGATGTCATTAGGTTTTGCTGACTGATCTGCATCACCAGCAGTGAGTCTCTTAGGAAATTGAAATTTTTCCTGGCAGCACCAGAAACTGAAGAAGGAGATGCTGCATTGTCATGTGCCGCTTGAGCTGACAATATTTTCACCACCAGCTCTTTGCATCTCTTCAGATTTGTGTCCATTAGAAAGAAAGATACAATGTATGACTCAAACTTAGGATCAAGTATGGTCACCAAAATATAGTGATCTGATTTCAAGAGATTGATGACCCCTGGATCCTGGCAAAGTGAATAAAGGGCTTGATCTACAAGTCTGACATACTTAGCAGAATCATTCCATTTTAGCTCCTCCTTCAGTTTCTTTGGCTGCTTTTGCAAAATTCTGATTAGGGGAATTACCTGACTCAAGCTGGCAGTGTCTGAACTAACTTAACATGTGGTAATTTCAAAGGGTTTAAGAACCTTGCACAACATGGAAATTACTCTTAACTGTGCTTGACTAAGGTGCATTAATGCTCTTTCCCCTATGTCACAGGCTTTTGTGTAGCCTTGGATGGCCTTTTGCTGCTCCTCCATCTGCTGAAGCACATAGAGGGTACAATTGCACCTAGTTACTACAACTTGCTTCAGGTGATGGCAGGGCAAATTCAACAGTACTTGCTGGTGCTGCAATCTTTGACACGCAGTGGCTGAATGTCGAAAATGTCCCGAAATCTTTCAGGCCACTGAGAGCATCTCATGCACACCCCTGTCATTTTAAAAAAAATATTGCACCACCAAATTAATTGTGTGAGCAAAACATGGGATGTGTTCAAATTCACCCAGATGTAATGTCTTCACAATATTGGTGGTATTGTCAGAAATCTCAAATCCTGAGCAGAGTCCATGCAGGGTAAGCCACTTTTTAATGATTTCCGTGAGTTTTTCTAAGAGGTTCTCAGCAGTATGCCTCTTAGTAAAGCCAGTGACACAGAGTAGCCTGCCTCTGAATGAGCTGGTATTTGTTAGATGCTGCTGCTGTTGCTATTTGCACTGTTGGAGTCAAAACACCTACCGACTGGGCTGTTGCAGTCATGTAATCTTTAGTTTGCCCTGTCCCACTTGTCCACATATCTGTGGTTAAGTGGACAGTGGGCACAACGGCATTTCAGAGGACACTAATAAGGTTTTTTTAATTTCCTTGTACAGACTGGGAATTGCTATTCTAGTGAAGTGGACTCTAGAAGGGACATTGTAGCGGGGACACAGGACCTCAATTAACTGTCTAAAACCCACTGCTCTAATGGCAGATACTGGACGGACATCTAATACCAGCATAGCTATTATGGCGTCAATATTCCGATGTACAACTGGGTGACTGCAGTCATACTTGTTCCCCATTGCAAAGGATTGTTTGACAGTCAATTGTTTTGTTAAACTACTAAAAGCAGTCTTCTTCCTGGTTCCCTTCTGGGTTGAAGATCAACTCATAGCAGCTGCAGCAGCAGCAACAGGTGTAGCAATCAAGGATTCTTTTGAGGAATCACAGATAGTCAGTCATTCTTCTGAAATTGAAAGCAGGAATACTTCTGATCACTATTGAGGATTTTGTTGGATCTAACAGAGAGAAGGGAGCAGCTAGGTGACACTGAACTGATTGTTATGTTTTTAGCCAAAGTTTCTGAATTTGAAAATCACTTTTGAATTTGATGAATGTGTTGCAAGTGACGTAACAGGGAGGAGGTTCCTAGATAGTTAAGGTCCTTACCTCAGCTCACTCTTGCTTGGCAAAGGTTACAGATGGCTTGACAGCTTTTTTCCAGATTTGGGTGGAAATAATTCCACACATGAGAAGTGTCTTTTGCCCCAGCATGACAACAATAGGTGTTTTTTTTAACATGGGAAACAACTGTTGTCTGATTTACACAAACAACATCCTTGGCATCAACATCATCAACATCCTCATCATCCTTGTTAGCACCAACTAAAGAAATATTCTTCTCATCCTCCTGGTGCAATTCCACAGAAGCATCCTCAATTTCTACATCAGCATTTTGACTTATGCTGCTCAACCCCAATTTTACAGAGGGCACACAAATGGTGGAAGGAGTATCATCTTCAAGTACAGTATTAGAAAGGACAAGCTCACACATGGCAAACGCGGACAAACTTGGACTGTCCTCGGGGATCTGTGACTTTTCTGAGCACACAGTTGGTTCATATGCCTTAGCGATTTGATTTTTTTTGACACTTCTACAGGGAGAAGGGCTTACATCATTATAAGATGCAGAACCACCAGTCATAAATAAAGGCCAAGGCCTTTTCCTTTCCTTGCCACTTCAGGTAGTAAATGGTATTTTACCAATCTTCTTTTTCTCTACAGCTAACTTAGATTTACATTTTTTTTCTTTAACACTGTAAAACATTGCTTGTTTGATTTTGACTAAGGCCCTTGGGCATCAGCCTTCACAGATGACGTTGATGGCCTTACATCATCATCATGACTGCTGGCAGCAGCTGCAAGACTAGTATGTAATTCCTGATCTCCTCTCATTTGTTCATCCTCCATATCAACAAATGTACACTGCGGTCTGACCGGCAGTGTCACTGAACAATATTTTTTTACATTGTGGAAGAGCACCCGTGAATGAGGAAGCAGCCTCTTGATGAACAACACAAACAGCACCCCTTTTTGATGGACAACAAAGCACCCTGATGAGTGCAGACAGACCACCTGCAGAGTCACAAATATGTGGGCGATAAACTGCGGCAGTATAACTGTACAATAATGCAGCTAAGCTGCTAACGCACAAGCACAAAAAAAAAATTATTTTTTATTTTTTGGTGGATTGATATTGATATTATTAATTTAATTTCACTTTTATTTTTTTTACACTGGAAGAGCACCCCTGAATGAGTCAGCAACCCCTTGATAAACAACACAGACAGTATTCCTTTTTGATGGACAACGAAGCACCCCTGCCGAGTGCAGACAGACCACCTGCAGAGTCACAAATAAGTGGACGATAAACTGCAACAGTGTCTCCATACAATAATAGTGCAGCTAAGCTGCTAACACACATGGAAAAAAAACATTTATTTTTTTTAAACTGGGGAAGAGCACCCCTGATAGACAGAGCACCACTTCCCTGTACAACACAGCACCCCTTTATGAACTGCAGCCCTAGCCTGATGGACAAAAACACAGCAGCAGCCACAGTTAATTGACAGGACAAGTGACACAGCAGCTACAGCACCAACTGAGGGAAGCCCCGCTATAAAGCAGTCTAAGCACCTTTATGGACCATACAGCAGCAGCCTTCAGGTCAAGACCCTGACTGGACACACACACTGAGTGACTGACTATGTCTGCTGGCTTCTCTCTCTATAGCTGGAGTGAAAATGGTGCCGATCGCGGGGACCTTTATATAATCCAAAACCTGTGAGAAGCCGACAGCGGGAGAATGACACATTTTGCCTAATTTTCGGATCTGAGTCAGGTGGGAAAACCCGAGCCTAGCTTGGTTCTCGTCTCAGATCTGGAAGTTTGGGTTTGTCCGATTCTCAGAGAACCGGACCTGCTCTTCTCTACTAGAAAGTATGATGAACAATTCTCAATTTGTTTTTTTGCAGTAACTCCCTAGTCGATTAAGAATGACCTTTAACATGACAGGGAAAGGAATGTAGCTGAGAGCAAACACCTGTCAATCTAATAGCTCATGATATCATACATTTGATATTATTATTAAATCACTAAGCATAAAAGCTTGGTTGTATCAAATAACACAATTTGTTTTAAAAGTAATAGTTATAATGACACAGTGGGACACGGACATGCCTGAGTCAGGGCATCCATTGGTTTATATAACTATTCTGCCAAACCACTGCTAATAGTACATGTACATTCCAACAGGTTATGGGTCCAGGCACACAAGCTTTAGTCACACAAGCCCCAAGCTTTCAGAAAGCCCAGCAGCACACAGACACCATTAGACACCTGTAAACATAGAGTGAAGACAGCACAGAGTGTTTCTTGCACAGAGTGTCAGCACAGAGAGCCAACTAAAGCAGAGATGCTGCATAATCATGTCAGTAAGAAGTATGCACACAAGAGCTACACCCATACTGGTGTCAAACTAAAAGGTGCAGATAATTAAATCACATGATAGTTTGCTATGGAAATGCAATTAAAGTATGAATGGTTGTGGAAAGTTACAATTGATCCCAGTTACAGTCCAAACCCAGATAATGTAGAGAGAGTCATGGGTACTATTGGTTTGAGTGTTGCACAACATGTGTACTCTATTATACATGGGAAAGTGTCAGCAAAAGATGCAAAAGACATGAGGACAGCACTGCAGGCAGCGTATGAGGATACAGGGTCTATGTAATGTATAATACCAAGTTATGTGAATGCAGCAGTATAAGTGACTACATTTACTGCAAGCCTTTGGCGCCAAATTGGTTAGGGCCGGCTCTGATGTTGTGTATAAGTCTCAATAATTAGTGTATCATTTACGATGTTCTTCTTTGTCGGATGCTTTTTCAGGATCCGTTTTATTCTGTATGCATGACATCCAGTTCTATTTCATATTCAGTATCTGCTACATACATACACAATTTGAATTATGGCTAAGGCCAAAGAACAGCATGAAAACAAGCTACAAATATTGTAAAACAGTATTCAAACAGAGTATATATAAACACAGTGATGTGGATCTAAATCGGTCAGCTGAGCATTGCATTTGGCACCCAGCTCTATTCTGACTTTTGTCCTGCTGGCTCTTTCCCTTGCTTTATGCTTCAGGCTTTATTCTCTGACTTATGCCCCATCAACCCCAATTTACTACAGTATTTGCTTTATGCCATGATGTTCTTTAACCCAGGCCAGTTTGCAAAGTTCAATAATAATTTCAGTTTGTCTCTTAAGCATGTGAGTAGACATTTTATATTGTGGCCTTAAACCTAAGATGGTATAAAATTTGGTCTCCGAAAAGTCTCCGAAAAGTCACATTGAGATGTCAGTCTTATTTGTTCTAGTTTATAACACTTCTATATCTTATACTAAAATGCCTGTGTCTCTCTCTTGGATTAAATGTAGTTTTAAATCACGACTGAGATTAAAGGTAATGTGCGGCCCTGGAAATATATCAGGTTGCCTATTACTGAACGAGCTGCATTGTTGAAATCAATAATAAAAAAAAATCTTTTGTTTTGAGTTTTAATCCAAAGTATCAGTGCTGTTCAAAGGAGATCTTGCAAAGGCATCAATTATTGATTGAGCCAATCATTTTAATAAAGAATATAATTAGGAGATATAAACATTTTGTTTTCTGTTTGTATTAGCAGATATTATTGAAGTGGTAAATCAGATTAACATTTAGCCAATTGCCTGAAATGTTCTTAATTTTAGAAATACATATTCACATGCCTGAAAAGTTATATATTTTTCTGAATTATATAATTTAGGGCAAATAAAATGATATACTATCACAGGATGAATATAAGTATTTATTCATTGAACATCCCAAGGTAGCAGTGATATACTATCTGCCCAAGATTTATAAAAACCGGGACGTGCCTCCTCGGCATCCAATTGTATCTGGCATTGAGTTTATAATAGCAAGAGTACTATATCTGAGTACGTGGATATCTATTTGAAAAAGTACGGTAAGTGCCAAGTCTAATGTCTAATGTGAAGGATTCTACATGTTTTAGAGATGTTAGAATCTTTTAAATGAGAGGATACCTATAAATGGGGGACGATAGATGTACAATCTCTCTACAACTCAATCCCGCATTTTAAGGGGTTTGATTATATTAGAGATATGTTGAGAAGTGATCCTGTTATGGACACCCACAGGATTTAAAGTTGGGTAGATTGTATTAAATATGTATTTACAGCATAATTTTTTCACATTCTTGGAGGAATACTTTCTACACATTTGCGGAACAGCGATGGGGATGGTTCGCACCCAGTTTTGCAAATCTGTATATGAGGGCCTGGGAGAAAAATATGTATATGTGGATAATCTTTTTTCTGCAAATATTTTGCTCAAATAGTATGTAGATCATATACTGGTTATATGGTGGGGACAAAGGATTATATTTTTTATTTTGTTAATTATTTAAATATAAATTATTTTAAATTAAGTTTTATTACTAATTTCCAATAGGAGATTGAATTTTTAGATCTTGTTTTGAATACGCACTGTCAAGTTGATTGTACAGAAATAAATATGTCTATGTTTTTAAACAAGGTTACCTTGACTATAAGAGCTGCCATCATATTAAGTGGAGATGAAACTTGCCTTTCTCGCATTGGTGAGACTAATACACAATTGCAGTAGTTTGGAAAAATTTGATGAACAATCACATATTTATCTATCAAGGTTTTTAGAAAAAAAGTTATACTCGAGCATTAATTAATACCACTGTGGAGAAAGTAAGGAATCTTAATAGCCTGAATTTGATTCCGTATAAGAGGATAATAACAAGACATTTAAAGGTTCATTTATAACCCAGTATAATAATATCAGTGAAGAAATTAGGAAAATTATGAATAAATACTGGTACAGTATATTATTAAAATGGACCCAGTCCTTTCCCTTTATATATCGGATAGGCATGAATTATTATTTAAAAGGGCTAGGACCTTGAAAAATTATGTATCACCAAGCTTGCTATTTGTTTTATCTGTGACACAGCAGAGAAAATCATTTTGACAAAAAAAGGTTTTTATAACTGAGTGGGTGCAAAGTATGTCAATATGGGTTGAAATTGGAAAAAAACCTTTATGAATGTGAACATTTGAAAGGAAAACAGTATAAACTAAAAGGAATAATTAATCGTAATAAGACATGTGTAGTGTACAGTAAATGTTAGAATGTGGTAAAATATATATCAGCCAAACAAAGAGAGATCTGAAAACTAGAACCCCAGAACATGTTAAAAATATAAAAAATATGGTTGAGAACCATAGTGTTCCAAGACATTTTAAACAATGTCATGCGAGCAGACCAGAAACATTGAGATTTATGGGCTCGGAACATGTGGTATTAAATCAAAAAAGGGAAAACAGACCTAGGGGTCTATTTACTAAGCCATGTTAGGAGACAAAGTGAAAGGTGATAAGGTACCAGCCAATCCGCTTCTGTTGCCCATTTTTCAAACACAGCCTGTGACATGGCAGTTAGGAGCTGATTGGCTATTACCATTCACTTGATCTCCTAACACAGCTTAGTAAATAGACCCCCAGATCTCTTGTTAAAAAGATACACCTATTGGATAATACCTTACAGCCAAATAGGTTAAATGAGGGGTTTGAGATTATTCCTTTCCTTTAATTAAAATTCCTCTAAACATCCCTTTTTTCTGGTTAATCTTTTGTTTGAATTTGTATAAGCCACTAATGTATGTGATTTATATTTTATACACCTTTAATTTTAGGTATGTTACATATATTTTTAAAATATATTGTTATATTTTAGTTTCAAACTTTGGTTTAAACTGCGCTTGATGCATAAATTCATTGTGTTGTATATTATGTTGTATAGATTATGAAATAAGCACAGCGATTACTTTGTTAAAATGTGAATTTAAACTGTGTTTTAAACTGTTTTTGATGCATACATTTATTGCTCTTTATATTTGATATAATCTGAATTTCACAGCTGCTATTTGTTATGCAATTTTATGGGATTACTATGATTGGTGGATGCTCCCTATTTAACTGAATTTTGGATGATGCTAGCCAAGCCTTCTGATGAAGTCTCCATTACAAAAAACGTAGGGGCATGGCCTAGCATATGTTGGATCGATTGTGGAGAAGTTGTATTTGCCATTCATGGTTAAACTTTTATGCTCTTTTGACGTGTGGTAGTTTGTGACCACCACTGCTGGCATGCATTCTTGATCTATGTATTTGTGGATTGCCTATAAATTTAAAATTTTATGCATTATAGGGTGCCCCCTTCATGTGGTTTGTACATATATATACATATATATATATATATATATATATATATATATATAACTTTTGGGGGGGTGCTATGAAGAAGAATATAGCAAATTATTTTTATTCAGGCACGTGAATGTGTATTTATGAAGACAATTTCAAACAAAAATTTATATATATGAAATAGTGTTTGAGGGCAGGTATATTTGGCTGATCTACACATTTTGAAAAAGCTAAGGAAAATATTTGTTGTTGTATAGACAGCTTGCTGAGAGCTTTTGGACTTCAGTTAAGGGTTCCTGGGGTTATGGATGGAGAGTGAGGGAGTGCTCCAGCCATTAGGCTCATTTTGGGTCTTAAGTGCCTCTGGCCTGAAAGTAGTAGGCTGATTAGTAGTTGCACCTGTGTAAGTACAGTATGTGACAAAGCTTTCAGGCTGGACATCCCCTCTCTCACTGTCTGGTGAAAGAGACTGCAGAGTCTCTGTGATAGGAAACCTGCTACTTTGTACAAGTGAGCTATACTTGCGGAAACTTCCAATGTTGTTCTAGTTGACAGACAGGAAATATTTATGTTTAGTTAGTGCCGGACAGGTAAAGTGTTTATTTTGAAGTTTTATGTTATTTCTCAGCTTAATGAGACTAGCTGAGGTCAGCAGTACCCCAAACCTTGGACTTGCTTGATTTATCAGCTGCTGTTTACTACCGTCTACCGAAGGAGATTTCAGAACTGTTTAAACACTGTTTTCTGAGTGTGCATAAATTAGCCACTGTGTTCATGCTCGCAGCAGGAGAGTCCTCTGGGTCTCTGGGTACCCACTGTATCTGTGACAGGTTATAGTTACTCAGCAGACTGGTGGCTGACTGATCTGCATTCAATGTTTCCGGTTATGTGCGTGAGCAGCGGATGTGAGATGATTTCAGTGGGCATCTCTATGCACTGGACAGCAGGGGAGTCAATAGTATATTTTCACAATGGAGATCCGAGAGTAATCGCAACTGCGATTGCAATTGCGTACAAACATGAATCGGGGAAATTGAAAGGAGCAGCAGCCTTGAGAAATCTGTGTGCTTGGAAAGAGGCCAGACTACAGATACAGGGCCTGATTCAGACCCGGTTGCGAGCTCTGTGTGCTCGCAACCGGGTCGATGGTGGGCCAGCACGCATGTGCACAACGGAGCCGGCTCAGTCGTGCGCATGCGTGAGACCCGGATAGCTATGGGCACTCCGTCACTCCTGATCTCACAAACAAAGGGGGCGATCTGTCGATGTTAAGTGACAGCTCGCCCCCTTTGGTGGGCGGGCCAGGGGAGTGGCTGCCCAAATGGAGGCATTCCCATGTGAAAGCCACCATTTGTGGGTGGCCCCACTGACATCATGAGTGATGTCAGTGGGAGAGACTTCGGCTCTGTTAGAGCCGAAATCTCTCTGGGGCTTGCGGCAACAAGACCCTACCACAAGGGTCTTGTCGCAAGCCCGATGGTCGCGATGGTCGTGACTATCGCGACCATCTTCCTGGCAGCTCGCTATAGCTGTAGGTGGTCACCCACAGCTATGCGATCAGCCAGGAGGCCGTTCTAAAAAAAAAAATAGCCCGGCCTTGATTCAGAGCAAGTGCTCTGTCAGAGCGTCCGGCTCTGAATCAGGGCCACAGCCCACAGTAAAGTATCAGGATTGACACTCTGCAGAGACTTTTCACAGTGTGACATGTGCTGGGAGTTGCAGTGCCACACAAGAAAGGCAATTCCAGGTGGTGTTGTGGAAACTGTTACAGTTAAAAGGAGCCAGGCCCTCTTTTTTTACAGAGCTGATACTGTACATGTCCTGGATAAGAGCAGGTACAAAGTTGCTGGTAAAACCTGATAATATGGAGGAACCAAATATGCAGTTGATACAGGGCAATATAAACCATGCTTCAGCTAATAAGAACTTTCAGGAAGCCATCCAGGAACTGTGTGGAACTTTGTTACAGCAACTAGAAGTGGTGGTTATAAATGTATCTTCCAGCTCAGTGACCAGCTCCAGTTCAATACAAGCTAGTAAATAAATAACTATGGTTTATGATGTGGAGGTGTATCTGACCTGCTTTGAGAGAATCGTCGAGCATGAGAGTTGGCCTAATGAACAGTGGGCTGGCCTGTTGGCACATTTTCTTACAGGAGTACCTTAAAAAACTTACCTCGATTAAGCCATGCAGATGCTCCAGATTACGAAAAGCTAAAAACTGAAATCTTGGCTTGACTGGGAGTTACGCTGTCAGTTCAGTGTGAATGAATACACCACTGGGTTTAATCTATAGATGAGCCTCCCCAATCATGAATGCATGACCTTATCCACCTTGCCAAGAAATGGTTTCAGCCAGATATATCAACCAGTCCACAGATGGTTGAAAGAGTTATCATTATTTTAGGTCAGTTACCATTATTTGAGGTCTCTGCTCGTGGTTTTGTGCAAATGGGTGAGTCATGAGGACTCTAACACAGCTGACAAGTAGGTAGATTGTGCAGAGGTGTCTGGCAACAGAGGAACTACAGACCACACTGCAGTGACCCCTAGATCCAGGACAGTGCACTTCAGTGACATTTGGTAAGACTGTTCTGTGGGAAAAATGTGCTGGGTGGGTCACACACAGATGTACAAGTGTCACATATCAAATTAATCAGCACATTCTCCTTGGTTCATCCTACTTGCATCACATTGTGACAGACACTTTTTCAACCAAAGTGCATTTTTTTAGAAATGGAGATGTTGCCCATAGCAACCAGTCAGATTCTACTTAACATTTATCAAGTACCTTCTAGAAGATAATAGCTAGAATCTGATTGGTTGCTTTGGGCAACATCTCCACTTCTAAAAAAAAACACACTTTAGAAAATATACCTCTAAGAGTGTAATGTTTCACCTATATCTATTATCTACTGTAAGTCAGTATGTTCTAAGTAAAGTGATCTGGGATAGTTTTGGTAGAAGTTTCAAAAGACATGTTTTCATCGCTTGTGTTTAATTCCACATTAATTACAGCATTACTAATAACGTTAATGTAATAATATTCTTGTTGTTATTTTTATATAGTATGTCATGAAGATGCAGCAAAGCAGAACTATGTTTACATGAACACAGCAGATAATTTCCAGAAACAGCAGGTTCCGTAAATCTCCTGAATAAATGTGATATATTCTTTCATCATACTAAACATGTTTTGATCCCTGCTGGTAGTAAAATGTGTTATGTTACATTTGATCAATCAAAGAGTTCTTTCTGCATCTTAAAATTCTACACTTTAATTAATAACACAAAGACATGCAGAAATACAGGACTCATCCCTTCATTGGTAATATTATTATTGATTAAATAAAATAACCTGTATAATCCAACCTGCATAATCTATATATATATAGCACAAAGCCCTAGCCCAAAGCAGGCCATTAAGAGAGAATTCACTAGGAGAGGTTGCCAGTGGATGAGGACATGGAGGAAGAGGAAGCAAAAAGATAATATAGATTTTAATTTGTCATCATGTACAATGATCTCTGATGAAATTGTATTTCTCAAAAAAGGTTTATTGTTTGTTCCCACTAATAGTCCTGATGCCTTCTCTAATAAAATTAACCTCTAGAAGTTTGATCATCAGATCAAATTAAAAGAGCATTATTGTGATTAAACAACAACCAATGAGAAAATAACACCATTCTACAAACGATCCACCTTTGCACCTGTTTCCTCTAATCCAGCCATTAAATATTTTACTACCAGAATTGCCAAAATGATTGATTTATACAACAAAAGATGGTACTAAGCCTGCTTGAATTTAACATCATCTGAAAGGAAGGCACTTAAGGATTTAGCCAATTAGGAGGGTATTATTATTCGATCAGTGGATAAAGGTGGTTGGACAGTGGTACAGAACATTAATGCTTACAAATTGGAAATCTACAAGCAACTGTCTGAAAATGAAGTATATTTACAACTTCAACAGGATCCCACTCTGCTCCATAAACAAGAAGTTGATAATTTATTGAACACAGCCACTGAGAAGGGCATCATTTCCACCAAGGTACTGTGCTTCAAAAATAACTTGTCCCAACTTGCAAGTACTCTATACAATCCCAAAACTACACAAATATGCAACTACTCCTCCAGGCAGACCAATAATTGCAGCACAAGATTCATTGGATTATATTGTTTCTCAATATCTTGATTACTTCCTTCAGCCAGTAGTACAGCAACAACCAACTTGTCTGAAAGATACAACATTTCTTCTCAAATGACAGAGTCTCTCACCATTACCCAGAAAACATCTGATGTGTACTATTGATGTTGTGAGCCTGTATACCAGCATCGCACACAATAGAGCCCGGGGGAGACTAAATGGATTCTTATGAAAATTCATCCTCTATAGGCCCTGACACTGAGCTATTTCTATCACTGTTACTTTTGGAGTGATTCAGGGTCTGACGGTATTGATATCGTAGCTGCTACCGCGGTAGCAGCTGCGATAGCACTATTATAGTAATGCATCAGGAGGCATTATGCCTCCTGCATGCATTACTGTTCTGAGCTGCATCCATGGACGCAGCAATGGAAAAAATCAGTGAGTGACCATGGGGTAAACTGGCGAACGTAGTTGATCAAAAGAGGCCAGGAAATCTTGTCAGCCGACGGAGATCCTGGACTCTTCCCTCTCCCCAATGGCGGTAACATACCTACATTTGGGGAAATGGATGGCATCGCCACCCCCTCCCCTCCCAAAAACTGTAATTCACTGACAGTCTGCTGCTGCTCTGTGTGCGAACACACAGGAGCCGTACTGCACATGCACAGTGGGTCTTACACATTTGGAGATGTGCATTAACCATCAGATTAGCGCATATGTCTGAATTAGCCCCTTTGTGCAGAAATTATTTCAATTTTGAAGGAAAGTTCTACAACCAACATTCTGGTTGTGCAATGGGCTCATGTTGTAGCCTTATCATTTGCCAATTTATTCATAGTAGAGGTTGAAACAGAAGTTTTCTTTAGTGAGCCGCAAATAGCTCAACATAAAGCATTTTACTGTTGCTACATTGACAAGTAGTAGACTATGGCACTCATTCAGAGCCGCTCATAAGCGGTCATACACTCGTAGTCATCCGATGTTGTTAAACCACGCATGCGTCGGTGTAACAGTGCGCATGTGCGTACGGCTGATTGCGTTCATTTTTTCAGTCGTTCGCCGAATAGCGAACAGGAAGTGACATGTCAGATGTGACTGACAGAACTGTCCATTTTAGGGAGGTGACGGGGGTGGAGATGGGAAAATGCAGGCGCGTCGAGGCGTTTTTTGGGCATACATAAATTTTCTGATGCGAACGGCCAATGTGAACGGAAAAAGTGTTACGTCACTGTCTGATCCACTTTCCATTCAAACTGCTCGCTCAGCTTGTGGTCTGGTATTCTCTACCGCAATGACGATGGCCTCTTCATTCTTCCCGTGGCTCATCGATGGTTTCCCGATTTATCAATTGAGGCCTCAAAAACAATCAGTTTTGAATTGTAAAAATGCTTGTAAGCTATTTAGCAAATAGCCTTTTTTTAGTAGCAAAAAACCGTACGCAGGTGAACTACTCAGCTGTTAATTTCTGGGTTAGATAATCAATTATCTTACAAATTTATTTTACATTGGCGTGTTTTTGCCAAATTTTTTTTTTATTTTGTTTCGGCCATCAATATTGTACGCAGGTTTGTTATTTTTCTTCTTTTTTAGGGGCCAAGAAAACAATCGTCCTTTTGTTTTTTGCTAAGTGTTAATTAAAACTCATAAATTGTTTTTAACCCTTGGTTTATTTTTCTCAAAAAAAGTTTAGATTTCCGTGGTATTGTTTGTAAAGTTGTTTGCAGGATTACCTTTAAA
The DNA here is from genome assembly GCA_031769625.1 of Taudactylus pleione. Lineage (NCBI taxonomy): Eukaryota > Metazoa > Chordata > Amphibia > Anura > Myobatrachidae > Taudactylus > Taudactylus pleione. The sequence goes on along the minus strand of JAUIMM010000137.1, from coordinate 6,399,196 downwards.
CCAATTTTTGAATAAATTAACAATAGAATTGTGCAGATTTTCAACAGTATTTTTAATTTTTTTTGGTTTATTTCTCAACCAATTTTGTGGGAATAAATAAAACTTGATAACGTAAAAGCTAATAACAAATGATTTTAAAAACACACAAACAAAATAAGTGCCATTTGAAATCCACAAACAAACACAATTAATAAAAAATTCACAAGAAAGGAGAGGGAGGTTTTGGGCATTAAGGAATATGGGGCAAACACTGAGAAGGATTGTGGGAAAATTAGCCAGTGCTGTCATCGCCTTTTGGCCCGTTTGGCCGGGGTAGGGAGGGAGCCTGAACGGGTCCGAGATGTCCTTCTGCTGGCCTGGCCAGAGGCAGATGTTGTGGCCTCTGGACTAGGCATAGGGCTAGGCACATTTGGAGGGATGGCTGTTGTTGTGCCAGAGGTGGAGGGTCCTGATGTTCCGGCAGGAAGAGAGGCCGGTTCCAACATGTGCTGGCGAACGAGCTACTCCAGGGCATTTGCTATTCGCACGTTGGCCCCAGTATTTTCTGCCAGGGCCTTAGCAATGATCACGTTGGCCGCAGCACTTTGCTCCAGGGCGTCCATCACCCATAGCAGATTGGCATCCATCCTCAGCAGAATCTCGGTCTGCTGATCCATTTTAATATTGAGATCACTGAGGAGGCCCACTGCCTGCGAGGGGGAATGCCCTGGACTGTCTGCCACAGGGTCCACAGCCGGATCTACTGCTTCCTCCCATGCAGAGCCAGCAGAAATTCTGCGGCCAAAGCTCCCCTCTGGAGCAGACTCATCCGCCTGTGTCTCTGTGAGAAAAAAGAGAAAAGAGTAACATTAGAATCTAGATATTGTCCCAAACACATTTCTGAGTTGTTAACATTACAACATTTACCTGGGGCAACATGAGGAGCCGCAAAGTCGGGCATGTCGGTATCCATGTTCGACACGCCAAACACCTACTCATCCTGCACACACCCCTGGGCCAGCTCCTCCAAATCCATGAGCTCCAGTGACACAGGGGTGGGACCCCCACCTGTCCCCCCTGCATGTCTAGCCCTATCAGCCAGTTTTTGCTTAAGACGATATTTGAAGTCGCTCCATCTGTGGGGTAAAAAGTTGGCATCATTCCTGCAGTATTTGGACCTGTAAACACTTTTTATTAAAATGTAGTTTTTACGTACCGGCGTTTGACCTCCCGGGTTGAACGTTCACAATCACCCACCCTATTGACACCACTGGCTATGTCATCCCACATTTTCCATTTCTTGCTTGCACCCATATTCCATGGTGCCTGTGGCAGGTTGTCATTGCACATTTGCACCAACAACCTCCGTCTCCTTTCTTGTGAATTGTGGCTGCCTTTCTTTTTGGGTTTAGTTGGCCTACTAGGCCCAGCAGCCTCTTCCATGGCATCCTCCACTCCTTTTTTTAAATAGATTTTAAAAATTATAATGTCAAACATTAACCAAATTATTGTTAACCATAATCCTTTAGTCCCAAAAAGACAAATACTTACCTGGCACCTCTTGGCCAGTGCTTTGCTGCTCTGTAGCCATTTTTGACTTTCAGGTCTCACTACAGCAGACCGATTGGGGTTTTCAGTGACGTTTTTATACATGCGTCAGCATTATTCGGCCGCATCATTGATTGTGCGCTCCTATTGTCCGTCCTTAATTTGAGCGGGAAAATAAAGACTATTTATGGCTTGGTGTGACTCGAGTCGAGGTGGCGGGTTATGAATGTTGGAGGTTTGGCGTAGGAGTTGTTTGTTGGCGGTACGTGGAGTTTGAAGCGTTTTTTTCTAGTGTGATCGTTTTGTTTGTTTTCTTACTTATTTAATTTCCGTTCGCTTTTTTTTTTATTGTTTAGCTTTTTTGTTTGGAGTTTTTGAGTAAGTCTTTTTAAAAACCACCGTAGAAAAAAAAGTAAATAGTTTATAAATGTTAGTATTTATGTTTTTTTTTTTACAGTTATTTTGTCATTGCCCCCTTGACGTTTTTGGACTTTGGGTTATTTGTCTGTTTTTGGTAAGTGTTTTTAGTTTCATGAAGTTACAATTTCGATGTGTTGGTCTTCGCATATGTTTCGCTAAGTAATCTTGTTTTTTTTCTTGGACCAATCATGTCTTACCACTAAATATAGCGTATTCTTTTGCGAAATAATGTTTGAGTTGTTTTTAATTTAAAATGCGTACTATTGAGCGCACTAATGTCTCCTTATTGAACTGTAAAAGTAGCGTACTATTTAGCGAACTAATGTGTCTTGTTTTACCTGTAAAAAATGTATACTATTTAGCGCACTAATGTGTTTTTCTTTTTTCAGTGTAAAATCATGTTTTACCACTAAATGTAGCGTGCGATTTTCCAAACTAATGTGTGCTCCCTTCTCTTTTTTTTAACCCTAAAAAATGTGTTTACAATCCAAGTTTCACAAAAAAAACTAAAAATATTTTCTACTTTGGAAATGTAGGTTGTTCTACTCATGACAAGACCCCGGCCTGTAAGCATCTTTGGATTTCTTAAAAAAGATAAGTATATTTTTCTTTACACATTTGTCTTAAACAATAACTACCTGGCTTACCATTTCAGGTTGATGTTGGTCGTATTATATTGGCCATGGTTCCAGAACCCGACCAACCTCAACTTCGTCCCAGGCGTAGGCCTCATAGGCATGCAAGACCCCAGATATATAGAACACGTGTCACCCTTTTTGGAATGCCAGATGATGAGGTATTAAGACAATACCGTCTTCCTCCACAAATCATCCTAGACACTCTCTCATTAATAGAGAGTGATCTTGAACGCCAAATTGACAGTCCTACAGCAATACCACCACTTACGCAATTAATGTTGATGTTACATTTCTGTGCCTTAGGATCCTTTCAAACCACGGTGGGAATAGTTGCCGGAATCTCCCAAACCTCCTTTTCAAGGATCCAGAGGGCAGTGATGGAGGCCCTTTTCAAACACCTCCATCATTTTATTAAAATGCCAGTGGATATGGGTTCCTTTAGTGTGGTGAAGGCCAGTTTTACCAAATAGCTGGCTTCCCACAAATCATAGGGGTTGTGGATGGCACTCACATACCACTTCAGCCTCCAGCAAGGCTGGAGGCTATTTTTAGGAACCGCAAACACTTTCATTCACTGAATGTAATGGTGGTATGTGATGCCTCCCTCCAGATCCTGTCCCTGAATGCCAAATTCCCTGGGAGTGCACATGATTCCTTTGTCATCCGGCAATCAGGGATTTGGCACAAATTAGACAACCTACAAGCTGGTGATGCGTGGCTTCTGGGTAATTTGACACCTTCTGTTGCAACCACTGCAAAGCTTGTTAAAGAATGGTCCTGATGTTTTTTTTTTATTTTCCCAGGAGACAGTGGTTACCCTTGCACGCCCTGGCTGCTCACTCCTTATTTGGCTCCCACACCAGGGCCACAAAGTGAGTATAATTCCGCACTTACAGCCACCAGGCAGGTGGTGGAGCGCTGTATCGGCCTTTTAAAAGGCCGATTCAGATGCCTCCACCGCTCTGGTGGCGACCTCATGTATTTGCCGGATATGGTTTCTAAAATTGTGGTCCTGTGTGGGATATTTCACAACATCACCATAAGGAGTGGTGTCCCAATGCAGCCAGAGGATGCCTTGACTGAGGATGGCCCCCCGAGGTTGGTCGGAGTTCAGTATGTGGGGGGCCATACGCGATGATGTGGTGGCCAGATATTTTAGGTAATTATTGTCAAATAATTATTTAATTGACACAATGTAGACATGTAAGATTTTAATGTCCAATTTTAATTGTTTTTTTTTTACATTTTGTCTTTTATTCCATAAAATTACCCGAAAAAACAATGCCTACTACCTGATCCAAAAACTGGATATAACTTCTGGAACAATTATTTCTTCGCCACATTTGTGGATTCATGTTGGCCTGCTACTTCTTCAAACAGTTCTTGATTGTTGTTGTTTGTTTGTTTTTTTGGGTGTTGGTTGTTTTTTGGAGTGTGTTTTCACTGTGTGAATTGATTGTCACAATTCACTTTGTGTTTATTATTTGTGTGTATTAAATTTTTGGTTTACGTTAAAAAGACTTTTCCTTGGTAAATTACGAGCAAGTGTAACCTGGTCCAAAAAAGGCAAACTTTCTTAATGGCTAATCCTGTAATGTGTTAAATTGTAAAGTATTTTACCATGCTTTGTGGCTAAAAACAAACACCAAAGGTATTATGGTGAATCAGTATGTTTTATAATATAGGCCTAAGCAGGTTTGCTTTAATATTTACATTACCCACCAAAAAAAAAAAAAAAAAATCCAGGTAATTCTACACACCTATTGGTATTGTTAGGTGTTTAATGTGCCAGCTTACATACTTACTTGAGCGTTCTACAATCTAATTTACATTACTTAAAAAAACATGCTCCAATAGTCTACTTATGTAAGGTTAAACAATCTAATATTTACAGACAAGGAATGAGACTTTAATAAATCAAAATATATTTTATTTTTAACAACTTTTTTAGGGGGGAAAAAACAAAAAAATTAGTGCCGCTGGACCGCCAACATGTGATCCAGGACCACAAGCATCCCGACAACATGGCCCCTCAACGTGTGCAAGCCTTCCTGCATTGCTTGCAAACGCCTCTGGTCCTCTGTGGGTTAAAAAAAAAGTGTGGATTACTAAACTGACACCTTAATTTATATGTTACCAAACAGCTTAAAATTCAGATTATACTTTAAAAAAAGATATAAAATTTAAATAAAAAAAAACACAAAGATTGTATAAATACAAACTAGAAAAATTACACATAAAAAGACAACCAAAAAAAGGGCGAAGTACGCAAAAACACTACATTTGTTGTTACCGTAAACTGGAAAGACACAATTATGAGTGTTTGGACATGTGTGATATGTGTAAGGGGAAAACTTCCTAGACATTGTTTTGCAAAGAGATATATCCAAAACATTAGAAATACTTAACAAATTGGAAATGCACAGGCAAAAGGACAACATCACCCAAAAACCAAAAAATGCCAAAGCAACCATAGTTTAAAAGGGAAACATACCGGTCATATTGATGCCTGGTCCTGTAGCCCCGACATCGTCCTCCTCTGAGGTGGGCCAGTGCTGGTCCGATGGAGGAGGGGATATTTGACTAGGTGTGGAGGGAGAGGAAAAGAGAGGGGTGGGTGGAGGGGAGGATGATGAAAAGAGAGGGGGGGTGGAGGGGAGGGTGAATTTTGAGGGATGGGAATATTAGGAGAGGGAGGGGCCTCACGGACCGGCCGGTCTGGGGTGGAGGGGGAATTTGGGGAAGGTTGGGGACAGGAGGATTGGGTGGGAGTGGGTGGAGGATAGGGGACGAGGCCGACGACGTTGTCGGTTAAGACGTCGTAGTCTGTGCTCAGCCCCTAAATGATGGATATTTTTTTTTTTTTTTTTTTTACTTTTGGTTTTGTTAACAATTTACACACCCCAAAATTTAAAATGACCGAAAAAAAAAGGAAAACATGCACTCGCAGGTATGTCCTAAATAAACAAACAGGGCTAGATGCAAAACATGCACATGCAGGTATGTCCTAAATAAACAAACAGGGCTAGACGGAAAACATGCACACGCAGGTATGCTTACATTTAAAATGTAAAAAAAACCACTTACTTTCGGTAATTTACTGACGCAATTTGGCCAAAAGGCGTGGGGACCTGCGGTGGAGATCCGACCACCGCCTTTCAAGCTGGCTGATATTGCGGCGGAAGCCCAAATTCCGCAGCCGGCGCCGCACCTCCGCATAGGCGAGCCGCTTGCGGAGGTTTGTGATGGGGGCCGGATCATCACATCTGTGAGGACCAGGAGCTCTCTGCGTGTAAATGCTGCGTCTCTCATGATGGCAATGATTTTTTCAAGAAAAAACAGTTTTAATAAAGGTCCCTGAAAAAATTTGATTGACTAATGTACTTTGAAATATAACAGAACGCATTGTATTGGTTATTGTATGAGTCATGTGACCTACACCCTCAGAAATATAATGTGAATTATGATAGGCTTGATGCAGTGACATGCGTTAGCTAATTTAAATAATATTAATAAAGATGAAAAATCTGCATATAAACTAACGCAAAACAATAGTAGCATTCAAACAAACTTATAAATTTGAAAAACCATCCCTTTGGTACAAACGTACGTATTCTGCGGAAGGAATGACACACACGAACAATAATAAAGTTTATTGTCATTGTTAAAAAAAATGGATTGCAATGATGTGAATACCAATTAAGCTAATGAATATATTGAGTGCTATTAATCGATTCAAGTATGTGGGCAGAATGAAATAGCAGGCAATCGAAAACTGACAAGGCCACTTCCGGAATTGACTTGTGCGAGCGTTCCCTGCAACTAAAGAGGAGACGGACGGTCGCTATTTCGAACGTTTGCTAGCTAGAGGAGGGCTTGTGAGACTATGGGGCAGAAGATTAGCTGCGAGCGAACATACGAGCGAGCACTTGAATTTACATTTTTTCGTTCGTACGCCGAACGAACGAACGGCCACTTGCGTCCTGCTCTGAATCAGGCCCTATGTTCCATGATGTAATGAAATCTATCAATACAAGAGATCCAGTGATAAAATTCACTTTTGAGTATAGCTTTTTAAAAGTACATTACTTGGATGTATCATTTGCATAAAATAAATCCCTTGAACATGAAACATCAATCTATACCAAAAATACAGACAGAAATATACTTCTTACAGCAGATAGATTTCATCCTCCTGCTCTCAAACATGGTCTTCCATATTCCCAATTCTTTTGAATTTTACGAATCTGCATCAACAGAGAAGATGCCATAACACAGATTAAATCTACTGTATGGCTGATAAATTTCTTGCTAGAAGATATCATCCTAAAAGTTTAAAAGCAGCTAAAATCTTTCATGCAGCAGATCTGAAGCATTGACATCTACTACGAGAGATATTAATTCTAGGAAAATTGTGTGGACTGAGGATTACAATTCAGCCAGTGGTGATCTCATGAAGGTTGCCAAGAATTTATGGCCCATTGTCACCATGGATACATCATTACCTGGTTTAAAGAACACCAGCTCTATGCCATCTTACAGACGTGGGAGAAGTATCAAAATTCATGTGGTGCATAATGATGTCTCTTTTCACAATCCTCCCACACCTGACCATTTTCATACACATAAGGCCGGTAACTACAGGTGCACCATGTGCACTACATGCGGTTTCCTGAAGGTAGAGGACACCTTTGTGCACCCCTTTTAGGAAAAAATAAACTTAGACAATCCCTCACATGCTCTAGCAAGTATGTTGTGTATTATGTCAAATGCCCATGTGGGCTGCTGTACATTGGTAAGACCACCAGACAGCTAAAAGAGCATATGTCACTACATTGGCCTGGCATCAGGGTAGCATTAGAAAGGAAAGATTCAGAGCAATCCATTGCTAAACATTTTAGGGATCACAAACATGGCCTTTCAACCATTAGATATAAAATGATTGATTGGGTCCCCAGTGCAATCATGATAGTGAATTGTTGCAAAACAGTGCACTATATAAAGTTACAGTTTCCTTTCTACTCTTCCATACCTTTATAGATCGGTCTGTAGAATGTAAAGGGACTAGAATTACTTTATTGTTAAAATATTAGCATACATTACAGTAGATTGGTAATATGACAGCTGCCTGTTTGATAAATCTAGGACCTTGGAGTAATCATTTAATCCCAAATGAGCTATTTCCCTTGTATGAGCTGGTGGCTTCTATTGACTGCAATAATGACCCTAAATAGCTGCTCTGAAAATCAATTACTCCCTGAGGCAGTGAGGTTCATTACTGACACAGTTACAAAACATTCCCGACAGTCACAGTTTGGGGGTTGAATTTTTTTCCTCTGCTGCTTTCTCACAAATTCTTAGTACAGTATGTCATCAGTTGTACAAAATATAAAATACACACAATTGGGATTGATATAGATTGACTGCTAATCCATGTTGCACAGCACAATTTGTGTGATGTCATGCAGCTCATGCACAAAAAAAGATAGGCCACAAATGCACCTACAGTAGAAGTTAAACATTTTAAATGCATCTCACCCTAAAACAAAAGCAGCTTACTAGGGTGGGAATGATTGCCTTACTCCTCACATTGGCAAGGTTCAGTGAGGAAGTGTTAGCATATTTGTGGTGCATGCAGACCAGCAATTATGCAACATGTTGACCTAAGCTAGTGGTGGAACTACAAGGGGTGCAGGTGGTTGATGGGTATGTGTTCGGCATCCAGGCAGTTGGGATGGCGACGCTTACATTACCGGTGCTGGAGAGTGGGATGCCAAAACTGGCATTACCCACGCCAGAGTGCCAATGCCGGTCAGAACCGACGGGATGCCAAAAATAAGTAATGGGGTTGGGGGGAGGGTTAGGGTTAGGTTTAGGGATTAGGCACTAAGGGGAGGGTTAGAGTAGGCACTAAGTGGAAAGGGTTAGTTTTAGGGTGCGGGGAGGGGGAGGCTAGGTTCAGGCACTAGTGGGGCAGGTTAGGGTTAGGTACCAAAGAGGGAGGGTTAGGATAGAGAGAGGGGGAGGCAGGCTCGGCGACAGAGGGGGACAACGGGGACACATTTACTGGGCCCTGAGCTTCATAGGAGCCCCGAACCCTCAGACACTTCAGGAGCCCAGTTCATGTGTCCCCCTTGTCACTGCAGACTGCTACCTACTGTGTAATCGGGGCACTCAGGACCTTGTGATTATGCCGAGATCCTCTGGACTAGTCACGCCAAAGCAAACAATGGGACTGGACTGGCGCAGCCTGTGTCACGTCGCGCCGCTGATTCAGACTGAGGAGTCACCAGGTGTGTGAGGCTGTGAGCCGCCAGAGAAGACTGAAAACAGGCAATGGCAGCAGGTAAGTGTTTGCAAGGCCGGGCTGAGCTAGAGTGCCACGGGTCGGGTGGTAGGAAGCTACAGATGAACACAGGGGCTGACACACAGGGGCTGACACACAGGGAAGCAATCGGGAAGTCGACTGCCTAAATACCGGCAGCCAGCTTCCCGACTGTCATATCCCGGCAAGGGTGAAATGCCGGGCATCTAGATGTAGGCGCCCGTATTTCCCCGATGCCGGGAGACCGGCGCCCGGCATCCCGATTGTAGTGATGCCGGGCGCCACGAGTGGACAGCCATGTGGGGGGAGGGTTAGGTTTAGGGCTCCCGGGAGGGTTAGGATTAGGCTAGGGGGAGGGAGGGTTAGGGTTAGGCACCCCCGGGGGGGACTTAGGTTTAGGCAGTGGGGAAGGGGGTGGTTAGGGTTAGGCACTTAGAGGGGGGATTAGGGTTAGGCACTTGGGTGGGAAGTTAGGGTTAGGCACCCCTAAGGAGGGTTAGGGTTAGGGGGGTTAGGTTAGTAGATACTTACCTATCCACAATCGGGATTTCCAGCGCTGTCAGGCTTCCGCTGCTTCTAACTCTGCTCTTGTCGGGCTGTCGCTGACAGGAATCGAACCGCCGGCCATGCGGCCGGTGGTATTTCATACCCATTCCGACACCCAGGGGCTGGGAAGATGTGACAGGGGCTGGGGAAGAGGGGGAAATGTGACAGGGACTGGGGCAGAGGGGGAGATGTGACAGGGGCTGGGGAAGAGGGGGAAATGTGACAGGGACAGGGGCAGATGGGGAGATGTGACAGGGGCTGTGGAATAGGGGGAGATGTGACAGTGGCTGGGGAAGAGGAGGAGATGTACCAGGGGCTGGGGAAGAGGGGGAGATGTGACAGGGACTGGGGAAGAGGGGGAGATGTGACAGGGACTGGGGAAGAGGGGGCGATGTGACAGGGGCTGGGGAAGAGGGGGAGATATGACAGGGGCTGGGGAAGAGGGGGAGATGTGACATGGGCTGGGGAAGAGGGGGAGATATGACAGGGGCTGGGGTAGAGGGGGAGATGTGACAGGGGCTGGGGAAGAGGGGGAGATATGACAGGGGCTGGGGAAGAGGGGGAGATGTGACAGGGGCTGGGGAAGAGGGGGAGATGTGACAGGGACTGGGGAAGAGGGGGAGATGTGATAGGGACTGGGGAAGAGGGGGAGATGTGACAGGGGTTGGGGAAGAGGGGGAGATATGACAGGGGCTGGGGAATAGGGGGAGATGTGACAGGGGCTGGGGAAGAGGGGGAGATGTGACAGGGGCTGGGGAAGAGGGGGAGATGTGACAGGGGCTGGGGAAGAAGGGGAGATGTGACAGGGGCTGGGGAAGAGGGGGACAAGTGACATTTGTTCATTACCGCCTGGGTTACAGTAAGCATACAATTGCTGCCATCTAAAATAACTCAATGCTCACTTCTGTATTTACCAGGTAAAGATGTTTAAAGAACCCACAGTTTGGGGGTCTGTTGGGGGCATTTGCAATAGTTTCTGCATTCTACTTAATTAATAAGATGTGAGAATCCTGGTTTTCAAAGAATATAATGGTTGACATCTTATTGCAAACTAACATCAACCTCTCACTATATATTTTTCATGACTTACAGTATAGTAGCAATAGCCAGGGAAAGGAAAAATATGTGTTCTGTACAGGGTGGCAGTCTACAAGTCATGAAAATTTAACAGGCAATTGACTAGGTGAGATCAAAGGACACAGAAGATCTGAGATCTCATATCAAGACACCAAAGATATGTTCCCGACTCAGGGCTGTATTCAGAGGCGGCCGTACGGTCTACGACTACACGGCCGCCTCGATGTTTGTCTAGTGCGCATGTGCACGAGGGAGCCGGCTCCTTCGTGCGCATGCGTGAGACCCGCTACGACTGACAGCGCTGGTCGCAGCAGGTCTCTTTCCAAAAAGGTCGAGCTGTCGATGTTGATTGACAGCTCGCCCCATTTGGAAGGTGGGCCAGGTGGGTGGCAGCCCAAACGGAGGCGTTCCCATGGGAACACCTGTCGTTTGGGAGAGGCCCCACTGACATCACTAGTGATTTCTGTGGAGAGCTTCCGGCTCTGACAGAGCCAGAAGCTCTCCGGGGCTTACGACAACTGAGACCCTACCTAGGGTCTCGTCGTAAGCCCCGATGGTCGCGATGGTCAATGACCATCGCGACCATCACCCTAGCGGTCGTTAGAGCTGTGGGTGTAAACCCACAGCCTAACGACCGAAACAGAGGCGGCTGGTCAGGATGCAAGCGGCCGCCCAGTTTCTGAGCGACCGCTTGCATCCTCCAACCGCCTCTGAATGAGGCCCTCAGTGCTTTGCTTGACACATTAAGGAATAGATACAGTATAGCGCTATATACGGTATATAGATTATGTTGCATCAGCCTGTACTGTGGGCTCCTGTAATGCAAAGAATAGCAGCATTGCACAGATAAGTGGGATAAGAGGCATTATGATAAGAAACTGCTGTCATGTAATATCATACTGTTTCTTTTTCTTTATTATTAATACGAATGTCAGGCGTTTAAGGGCCAGTCATCGGTGGGATGAATAGATGCAATACGTTACACGTGCACCTATTGAAGTATATTTAGAGAAGCTTACTGAGCCGAAACTCTTTTCTGCTCATACTGTACTTATGCATACTCTGACGTACAGTATGTAGCATATACAGTAGCATTACAGCAGTATTGGTAATATTTAGTGGTCTGTGCCCATGGAGTGCAGGTGGAATCTTTGGGTGCCTCCGGGGTGCATTGGTACAGAAGTAAAAGGTTTGGAATTGGTTGGTAAAAACAGAAACAGGATGGTGTGGAGTGATAATATCAAAGTAGATATTAATAAGATAATTAGCCCATGATTAGTACACTTATATTAATTAAAAACGCTCAATAATTATTGTTGCTGTTCAAGATGGTCTGTAGGTGATGGTTACACCATAATGGAATGATGGAGACTGGCAAAGAGAGTAAGATGAAGGGTACAAAAATTGTGATAAGATGAATAATAATGTAATGTAAAAGCACAAGTATACATATCACAAGTGCTCCTTTAGCTGCTGCCCTATTCAACTTATGAGAGCCTCTACACCTACACATTATAATGCAATACACAAAATAGATGGAAATAGCGCTGCTTTTACCCCTTTCAACACACAGACATATAACACGGCTATATGCATCAATTTAATTGCATGTACTATAACAACAAATAAAATTAAAGGAATAAAATCCTTCTGGAGGAACAAAATTAAATGTTTGAAGTGTTCATCTTATCAGTCCATTACGTGCAAGAAAAGAGAAAATAAATATATATATGGTGCTATATATACGAACATATGAGTAAACTTTTAAAAGTACAAAAATAAGCAGGCATTAAACAATGTGCAGATCCATGTATGTAAATGCACTTCTTACATACAGCTAAAGAACAGATTAAAATACATTAATGACCAATGCAATCAAAATTGCAACAACTTCAGAATATCAATATAATGTCTGAAAAAGTTAAAATCATCAACTTCCACCAAGTGGCTCCCTTTTTTTAATACACTCACATTAATTAATATGACTGATTGAAGCCTTTATCAGCCAAACCACTGGATATAGGCTTTTCTAAATTATTAGCAAGACTGGAGCTCCCTTAAAAAATATTAAAAATTTGGTTTTGTACTTGTCAAAGATAATTTAAAAGTTATAACTTTCTGCAGATCTCTGGAGACGTTAGTAAATGGATGATTCTCCAACTAGTGCTGCAAAGGATGATTGTTCTGGTGGCATGTGCTTAGTTGATGCTAAAGTTCCTGTACTAAAATAATATTGTCACTTCCTGTTCCATGAGATTGCTATTACATATAAAAATATGAAGGCCATGCACACATGGGCATCAATTAGGTGTCCACGGTTCATTGTGCTGTTGGTGCTTTGATGCACTGCAAATGTTCAGAAAATTAGCAAACATTGCTTACGGCAGAGGTCAACCTAAACCTCTGATAAAAAAACACTGTTATTAACCCCAATAACCACTTAACTTAACACTAATAAATAAAGATACAACAACTGCATAATATAAGGTATTAGAATAGGTCATCAATTTATTGAGAACTTTAAAAGAAAAAAATAGTGGCAAGGAAAAGTGGACAGACAGATCAATATATAGTCAGGCAAAATAACAGGCTCTGCAACCACAGTAGCCTTAATATGTCAAACAAGGGTGTAATCATGCATTCCTGTATAATCATGTTAAAGGCTCTGCAACCAGAGTAGCCTTAAGATGTCGAAAAGGAGTGTAATAATGCAGCACCAAGGTGCAAAACTAGAAGGCAACTTCCCCCATATTCACACCAATAAGGTGAGACAAATCTGGTAAGATGGAGTCACTGGCCCCTGCAGTAGAGGCAAAGTGAATCGCCACTGTGAAGGAGAGTGTACCAGCTTTGTCCCACAAATTATTTGGACAAGTTGTCAGATGACAAGGTGAGTTGGAGAGAATAACAGATAGGGCACAGTTACCAGTGATAGTTTTATTTTATCTATGCTTTTGGTCTACATACAAATCTTTTACCTTATTGCTGAAAGTGGCAGTTGGGTTACTTTTATTTACCTGTTTGGAGCATAAGGTGCCATGACATGGGTGCCGCCATCTTCTGTAGTTTAGGGGTCTAAGACCCATATGGCTCTCTCTGATGTCACACTGTGCATTATACAACCCAACATGGGGGAGTGTGCTGTGACTTGTTGTTCCTAAGCAGCTGCGGGAACACAGGTCATATTACTGTAACTATGGTAGGAGTGGGATAATGTCAGACATACACCTTGTGTATAGGGCCACATCATAGCTCATCACATTATTATGTCTCAGGGGGCAATGAATGGCTATTGGCACCTTCTGCTACAATTATCACTGCATTTGCTGTCAACTTACATTCCTGTGATCAATAAGTTCTCTACATTGTTGCCCTCTACATTGTTGCCCACATTCTGGAAGTAAGGTTTGGTAAATTATAAAAATAATATTAAATAAAATACATTATTAGAGTCATAGCCATGTTGACTTATGCCTATTCAGATGGATTCATGTCAGAGCTGTCCACCATACTCAGGTCATACAATACATCTATCCTCTCTTAAATTGATCATCATGATTTCTCTCAATGCTAAGCCTGATACTTACATGTAGTACTGGATAGAGCTTTCCAGTGACAGCACCTAAGACAGACCTAAGCTAGGTAAACACTATGCAATAATAAGCGATTAGCTGAAATTGTAGTGTGTGAACTTCAGATCTCTCTCCCAATAAGAGCTGTTCTTTGCGATGCCGCCAGATAGAGGGACTGGGTCTTCTGGGTTTAAGTCCCTCTGGCATCCTTCTGCGAGATTGGAGGGATGTGATTGGAACTCTCTCTTGGGGAGCATCCCAAAAAGAAGCTTGTAGGCTTCTATTGGGTAATGCTATCTGAAGATAGCATTACCAACCGGTACTTGGTACATATGGGGAATGCGGTAAAACCCCCAAAAACTGCATTTTGGGGGATTTACCGCATTTTTCTGTTTAGTACATCCTGCCCTAATAGGCTATCCACAATAGTCACAGCAATGACATATCAAGGAGCTTTATTCCAACCTACAATCCTAGGCTCTGTGTCAGTGTTTAACTCTTGTTCAATCTGATTGGAATTCTCTCAACCTTCATTGAATCCATCGGCACATTCATTTGAACAACTCGACTCTTTAGTCATATGAGAACAAAATAGTACCATACTCTGTAGAGAGCTGTATTTGTTTCATTATCTCATGAACTTTACATTTTACCACCAATAATGAACAGACAATGAAGACAGACCAAGCTAATATACAGTACACAGTGCCCACCTAACTGCTGTAATTCACACTAGTATCATTATTAACCCATCTTTAAAAAGCACCAACATAATGTAGTATGCAGCACTGTACATTGAAATTATCATAATACAACTAAATAACATATAATAAAATGAAGTGAAGAGAAGATGGCCCTGTCCAAACAAGCTTACAATCTAAAAGGTATGGGAAATAATTGATAGATAAACCCCTTTATGTTCTAATATATAAAATGCACAAAGATCAACCTATAATCTTTACACTTACCATTTATGTACAATTACATGAGAGGTATTGTTTATGTCTGTTCAGACACAAAGGATTAGATTGAAACAGCTGGACACTTCCCAAGACACTGCTTCTGCTTTGAAATCTATACAGGGTTAAAATGTCACTTAACATCAAATGTTGTACTACACTTGAAGAGATGGCTCCTGCTGATTGTACTCACATACATAATAAACATGACAGTATTAAGCACATCTCATAAAACTTCTAATGAAATGCAACTGGAAGTATATTTCCTGAATATCATACTAGTGTTATAAATAGCGTTATAAATTTTGGTTCTTATATCTGAATTACCATAGCGTGCCAGTGCTTCTTTTTTGTAGTAGAGTACATCAGATGTGATAGTTAGTTAGCCTATTACATATATTGCAGCTATGCTAAAATAGAGTAGTCAAAGTGACATCCAACAACACTGAGGATATTGGGGCATATTTAAGAATGAGTGATATTCTTGTTATCACACGATACTAACCTTAAATAGAGCTCCAACCAATCAGCTACTAACTGTCATTTTCAAACACATACAGAGAGATACTTGGGATATGCGCTGGCCACCATGTTTTGGTTTTGGATCTGTATTTCCGCGTGTTTTGGATCTGGATTTATTTTTGCTAAAACTGCCCCTTGTGTGTTTTGGTTTTGGTTTTGGATCTGTATTTTTTTTATTTAAATTGAT
Source organism: Taudactylus pleione (assembly GCA_031769625.1). Classification (NCBI taxonomy): domain Eukaryota; kingdom Metazoa; phylum Chordata; class Amphibia; order Anura; family Myobatrachidae; genus Taudactylus; species Taudactylus pleione. Next base: position 6,383,423 of record JAUIMM010000137.1, on the reverse strand, counting down.
AAAAACTGCTAAAATCACATCATTTTTGTTTGTTCCTACAGTATTATTAACCTCAATAACATTAATTTTGACTCATTTTCAGTAAATATTGACCACCTCACAGCTCACAATATTGTTCTCATCTGGTTTAGGCCGAAAATTTGCACCAAGCTAGCTTGCTGACTAAGCTAAGCGGCTGCAGAGTGCGGCACAAACAAGTGGCAGTTCAACTTCCAAAAAGGCACATAGGGAAACATATGTTTTCATTTATTAAGAGGCCTGAGGAAGTTGGAGTATGTATATAGTTGAAGGCAGGGAGAGAAAGGGTTGATTGGTAGTAAATTTAATTTAATCTTTTGATTCTGAAGCAAATATTTATGGGAGGAGGGGAGAGCATGGGTAAACAATATGTCCCATGTTTTTCCTACAAAATCAACTTGGTGGTTCAGAATATTTTTTTAAAATTAAAGGGGAATGAAGGAGATGCTGTCTGTAGCCATAAACATTTCTGGATATTTTTGGCATTCAGCAACCACATGTGAAAATTGCAGCAGCATTGACAGATCAACTTCCAACGTGGCACATAAGGTAACAAATGTTTTTATTATTCAAGAGGCCTGAGGGAGTTGGAGTATGTATGTAGTTGAAGGCAGGGAAAGGAAGATTTGATTAGTAGTACATTTTATTTAATTTTTTGATTCCAAAGAAAATTTATGAGGGAGGAGAGAAGGGGAGGAATTTACAGAAATATTTCATTCATTCACATCAGTCCTTGCCCCAGAAGAAACCTTAAGTGCTATGCCTGCTGCTGGAAATGGATTTTCATCCCAGAAGGGGACCAGGAAGACTACTAGTAGTTCTTTAAAAAAAAACAATTGACTATTAAACAGTCCTTTGCAAGGGGGAACAAGTATGACAGCAGTCACCGAGTTGCATAGCAGATCATTGATGCAATAACATCTATGCTGGTATTAGATGTGCATCCAATATACACCAATTGTACGCCAAGATTTCACTTTACTAGAAAAGAAATTCCCAACCTGTACAGGGACATTATAAAATACTTAAATAGTGGCCTCCAAAATGCCGTTGTACCCACTGTCCACTTAACCACAGATATGTGGAGAAGCTGAACAGAGCAAATGCAAGATTTAATGTTTAAGTCATACGTTGTGACTTTCTTCCCCACAGACACAGATCTGAACAGATGCAAAGAGCTGTTGGTAAGCAAATTGTCAGCTCAAGTGCACATGATGCAGCGATGGCTTCTTCTTAAGTTTCTCCAGCAAGTGCATCTGCTGAGAAAAAAACTAAACTTTCCCAAAAGACCCACTGGTGATGCAGATGAGTCAACAGAAAACACATAAACTTTTTGGATGGATGCGCTGCAGATGACGTAACAGAGAGGAGATTCCAAGATAGTAAAAAGTTCCTACCTCTACTCACTCTGGCTTTACAAATGATACAGATGACTTGACAATTGTTGTCTGGATTTGAGTAGAAATAATTCCACACATAAGAAGTGGATTGTTTTGCCTTGTGCACAGGCATGACAATGGGCTTTTCCTTATCATGGGCAATAACTGTTTCTTCCAATGGTGCCTGATTTACACAAACAACATCCTCATCAACAACATTCTTATTAGCATCAGCTACACAAATATCTTGCTCATCCTGGTGCACTTCCACAAAAGCATCCTCGATATCTATGTCAGCATGTTCACTTGTGCTTACATAATCATAAGAGGTAGAACCACCAGTCATAAATAATAAGCCAAGGACTTAACCTTTCCTTGCCACTTGATGTGGTGAAACTGGCATTATGCCAAATATATGTCTTTCTGCAGCTATCTTTCCCTTTGATGTTTTTTCTGTACCACTGTAAAATATTGGTTCTTGATTTTAGATGCCCTGACTTAAGCCCTGTATGCCCATCTGCATCGGCTTTAGTAGATGATGTAGATGGACTAGAATTGTCTGGTGGCACTGGCTGCAGCTCCAGCACTAGTATGTGGTTCCTGCTCGCCTCTCAACTGATCATTCTCCATATCAACTAACATGAATGAAGTAGGATTCAGCACACACGTCAATTTGTACCAATTTTAAATATTACACAGCGGTATCAATTATCTACAGTGTCACAACATTTTTTACGAGTAAGAAAAGAATAACACACTGCGCTGCTACTTACAGTGTCATAAGATTATTTATGAATAAGGATAACACACTGTGCTACCACTTAGTGTCACAAAATAATTTATGAATAAGAATAACACACTGCGCTACCACTTACAGTGTCACAAGATTTTTTTATAAGTAAGAAAAGAATAACACACTGTGCTGCCACTTACAGTGATGTCATTATGTTTTATATATAACACATGTTATTTTGCACATTGTTTTGGTCTTGTAGTCAGCGTGTACACTAATCATTTATTCACGATTGAGGAAAGAAGAGAAAAGTTGCATTTTTGTATTTCTAATTTTGTGTTTTTAAATTGTCAAATTTTGAATATTACACTGTGGTTCCACTTACAGTGTCACAAGATTTGTTATGAAAAAGAAGAGAATAACACACTGCGCTACCACTTAGTGTCACAAGATTTTTTTATGAATAAGAAAAGAATAACATACTGCACTACCACTTACAGTGTCACAATATTTTTAACAAATATTCTGCATTTTCCACTTACAGTGTCACAATATTTATTATACACTGCACTACTACTTACAGTGTCACAAACAATACTTGTATGTATATTACACTGCGGTCTTACGTCAGCATCATAGTAAAAAAATAATAATAGAATAGTACACTGGGGTACAGCACAAAAATAAATATATAATTTTTTAATCAATTATATTATTAGCTTTTATTTTTTAGACACTGGGTACCCTTGGATGAACAGAGCACCCCTGGTTGGACACAGCAGCCCCTACCCTGGATGGATACAGCAGTCCCTGCCCTAGATGTACATAGCAGCCCCTGCCATAGATGAACATAGCAACCCCTGGATGGACACAGTTGCTCCTGGATGGACACAGAAGCCACTACCCCTGGATGGACACAGCAACCCCTAGATGGACACAGTAGCCCCTGGATGGACACATCAGCCACTACCCCTGGATTGACACAGCAACCCCTGGATGGACACAGCAGACCCTGGATGGACACAGCAGCTACTAGTTGGACACAGCAGCCACTGCCCCTGGATGGACAAAGAAACCCCTGGATGGACACAGCAGCCCCTGCCCTGGATGAACACAGCAACCCCTGGATGGACACAGCAGCCCCTGCACTGGACAGATACAGCAGCATTTGGATGGACAAAGGAAATCTGTTCACTACTCTCTACACAGCCAGATGGACACAGCAACACCTGCCATAGATGGACACAGCAGCCCCTGGAAGGACACAGCAGCCCCTGGACGGACACAGCAGCCCCTGGATGAACACAGCAGCCACTGCCTCTTAATGGACACAGCAACCCCTGGATAGACACAGCAGTCTCTGCCCTGGATTGACATAGCAGACCCTGCCCTGGATGGACACAGCAGACCCTGCCCTGGACACAGCACTTTCGTTCACAGCTGGAGTGACATGGCACCGAAGACAAAGTACCTTTATAGTATCCAAAACCCATGAGAATCCGACAGTGTGAGGATTACTTTTTGCCTTGTTTTGGGATCCGAGTAAGGTAGGAACCCCCGAGCCGTGCTCGGATCTGGGCTCAGAACGTGAAGAAAGTGAAGTGGACCCGTTCATCTCTACTAATAACAAGAATATGCCCAATTTATAAGGGAGGAATGAGAGTGCAGTGCACATTTGTCATACTCATTATTAAACTCATTACCATGCATATAAGTCTTTGCTCCACAAGCACCTCTCTTGTGGACATGTCTCCTCGCTGGTGGCACAAAAGATTGAGAAAGGGTCAAATACAAAGGAAAGTGTTTAAAGGTTCCAAACTTTTCTTAAACATTTGCTTTAATACATGGAAGGTTATGTAACAATGATCCCAGACGTTGGGATGGCGGTGCTCAGAATGCTGGCACCTGAATCCCGACCCAATTCAGAATCCCGATGCCTGCATCCTGCCTGCTGACATCCCTATTATAAGTATTAGGGTTAGCGGGAGGTTTATGGGTTAGGGTTAGGCTCCAGGGGGAGGTTAGAGTTAGGCTGCCAGGGTGAAGGTTAGGTTTAGGATGTGGGGAGGAGGGTTAGGTTTAGGATGCAGGGAGGAGGGTTAGGGGTAGGGTTAGGATTGCCTTACTTATTGGTAAGTGTCAGCATTGTAACCCAGTTGGCATTGGGATTCTGAGCGCCGGAATTTTGAGCGCTGGCATCCCATACCCAACCCCATGGAGGTGTGTAACTTATGGAGAAAAGAGCCTAAATACTGTATGCTGCTCTTTTCTATACATTTATCTTAGAACATAGACCCCATTGCTTGACTCATTGCAGGCATGGCTGATGTTTGGAGCATACTTGCCTATGCTCCCAGAAGGTGCGGGAGACTCACAATTTATAAAGTAATCTCCCTGCACCCCTGGAAGAGTAGTCAGATCTCCCACATCCTGACCACTTCCTATTAAAGTGGTCAGGATGGGGACATAACACCAGGAATCATGGCTTCAAACAGAGAGAACGGTACTTATATGATGCAAATGACTTAGTTTTAGCCCTTGCCATGGAGCCTGCTCACCATTTTTGTTGCTCTAATTTGTCATAGTGAAGCCCTTTCCTCAGGGTCTTTACGGGTTTATAGGAACATCTCTTTCTTGCGAGCACAGTGTGTTTCTACTTTTGCTTTAAACACAGGGTATTGTTGTTATAATTTCTTACCTTAAAGGTTATGTAAAGACAACCAGCTCTCAATGGAAAACATAGAGGTCTAGAAAAGAAAGGAATACGTTAAATGTTTGCAGAATATTCAGTACTACATTAGAAGTCTTCTGCTTCAAGCAAAAATATGCTAATAGGTATGTATTATTTTATTTCCTTTTGCATGCTCTGTAAATGTTCAGTAACACACCTGGGTATAGGTTATTCTGCACAGAGATCCTAATTTCTCTGCAGCTTTGAATTTAATCTTATGAATTATAAAAACTATGCTGCCTGTCCATTTAAGAAATGAAATGTTATGCTTAGGGAATTCATATTATGAATTCTTAATGTTGATTGTCCAGAAATAATGTAAGAGAATGGACCTAAACACACAGTTTCACAATCGTTAATGCTCAGTACAACATATTGGTTTATGATTTTTCTTATACCATCAACATAATTTTTATTGAAATAAATTGGAAATTGGAATTCCGGAACAGTAGAAAAGGTGACTGCAAAAGCCTCCATCAGCTGCACTGTAACCAGTGGACACCAGACACCCGCAGCAGCTAAAGTTGCACCAGCACATCTCCCACTTGGCTATGCCCCCACTACAGGGGCTATAAGACAACCATTCAGCAAAACAAAATTAGAAAAAACAGCATTCCCATCCTAATGCACCCCTTCTTTTACAGTCCCAATGCAATGGCCACTAGGCTCACCACACAACCCTGAAAACCATTGCATGCAGCAAAACCAATGTCCAACATTACAGGGTTTTTACCTTGTTAAGATCATACTGGAACTGCATACTATTAACCATCTTACACCTACCCAGATATTTCCAACAAGATGTATCACCAGCCAGTCAGGACTATCTGACTTCGCATCGAAATAAAACCATCCCAACACATACCATGTGTCCCCAACCAACACACACATTGCATCCCTCAAAAGTGGTCAACCCTGGGGCCTAGTTAACTTAACAATTTCCCACAAACCACATCTGCTGAGACCTTCAAAGTAAATCTGAAACAGGATATTAAATAAAATATCAACGATAACCATAGTAAACCCATCAAGACCCAAGTTACTGCACATATAGTCATCCAGATGCCAAATGAGTGTGTCTCATAGTCTGCACTCTGCAAGACAAAATGCAGCTAAAAATGCATGAAGATAGCCATGACTTGGAACTTAGGGTCTGATTCAGAGCCGCTCATAAGCGGTCGGTCGTTTGCTCTGAGCGATGTTCGCACAACTGCGCATGCGTATGGTTCGCAATGCGCATGCGCAAACCAGTCATTGCGGTCAGAAATCGTGCGCTCGTAAAACAACAAGGGGCTGCTAATTTGATTGACAGAATGTACCTTTTGTGGGTGGTTACAGGGGAAGGTGCTTGAAAACGGGGGAGTGGAGATCCGAACGCAGGCGTGCCTAACGGTCAAAACGGTCTCCCCAGGTGTGGCACACCGGGGGTTACCTCATCCCTGCTGCGACCTTTAGAGCGGGGCTGGACCGTGGCAGGGAAATAAATTTTTTAAAAACATTTTAATTAAAACACTCAGCACTTAGCGCGCTATTAAATTTCAAACATGGTGCCTAGAGCCCATAATACATTAAAATAATGGCGCCGCAGCACAGGGGGTTAACCCCTTCAGTGCTGCGGCTGCCATTATACACATGGGGCCAGCCTCCGGCCACACTTCTCACCCCCGCCTCTCAAGTGGGCCATCAGAGTGCCATGTCCCAACGATTTGGCTTCTGGTCCCGCAGTCTCTTGGGGTGTTCAGCTACCTGGGGGCTTCGGCACTGGCCTTGACAGTTCATCCATATTGCAGTGAGCCTTTCCTTGTCAGTGCACAATGTCCAAATAGTCACACTGAAGTCCAAGGCTCCACCACAACAATCTGTCAGTTTCCCTGTTGGGGGCCCATTTGCACACAAAGGGCCTGAATCAGAGCCGCTCGTAAGCGGCCGCTCGTTCGTTCCGACCGATGTTCGCACAACTGCGCATGCATATGGATTTTAATACGCATGCGCGAACCAGTCAGTGCAGCTGAAAATCGTTGGTTCGCTAAATAGCGAATGCCTGTTATTTTGAGTGACAGGAGGAGGCGTATGTGGGTGGTAACAGGGGAAGGTGCTTGAAAACTGGGAGTGGAAATCAGAACGCAGGCGTGCTTAAAGATCAAAACGGGCGTTTTATAGGTGTGCATAATTAATACAGGAGCTTCATTAACCACGTCACTTGGTTGATTTATAGTCAGAACTGCTCGCAAAATTGTGGTAGGAAAAACCAACCCCAAGAATAGCGAGCAGTTCATACCGTGGTCGATGTACTCGATTAATCTAATAAATAGCGGACATGACGTAGGATGCGAGCGGCCAGGGGGCGTATTTTTGCAACAAACGACAGCAAGTTTGGTTCGCTCGTTCAGACCTAGAGGCATGAACAGACCGCAAAGAGCGAACGGTTGATTTGAATAGCCACCCCTATTTTCTGGACGAGCGAGCGCCAATTGCGTCCAGCTCTGAATCAGGCCCAGAGTGCTGAAGGTGGTCCAATGCCCAAGAAATTGCCAGACACTGTGTTCCAATTGTGGCATACCCCACCTCCCACCATAGCAGTATCCTGCTCAAACAACCCATAGGGTGCTCCTGCCCATATGGCTCCTCCTGGCTCCGTACTGCACCCAGTCTATACAATGACGCATTCGTTTGTACCACAATGTCCTGGTCCTGATTTGCGCCATCTGCACTGGAGCTGGTATCAGAGCCTACTTCAATGACTGGAATGCCAACTCACAAGCGGGTATCCAGTCCACTGACTTGGGAAGTCTCTCCCTGGTCAACTCTGTAAAGGGTATCACTACAGCACTAAAGTCAGGGACAACTCATCCGTAGGGCCTTACAGTTTCTAAGGTCAGTACCTGTCTTGGGGTTGTGGGCCGGGGACAGTTTCTGGTTGCCTCTACCTCCACTGGTTTGGGCCTACCCCTGTCTCCCCCCACGCTATACCCTGGGCACTGCACCTCTGTCATCTCCACCTGGCATCTGTCTATACTACCTGTCAGACTTGCCCTACAATCCTCCTCCAACAACCTATGACTAGGGGAACCTACCCTGTCACCAAGGCCTTCTCTCACCACCTCGTCCGCTACCTGTTCCACAGTGATGGTGGACAGATCTGAGGTGTGGGTGATCTGAGGTGTCTCATGCCACAGGCTGGTGGATGCCACCAGCCTGTGGCATCCACGACTGGTAGGCTGCCTGTCTTCCCCGATCTACTTGGCACAAGCAGGGGACCTTGCTCCCTAACTGGCCTATCCCTTTATACCTTCCTGGCTACCCTGTATCTTAACCCTTCCCGCCAGGTCACACTCACTGCCGCCATCCCTGAAAGGCCGCTGCCAGCTTGGCATGATATGCCTTCCAGATGTGGGTCAGCAAGCTGAGCTTCCCTGAACTTCTGTCGGTGGCCCTCACTTCCTTCTAAGTACGGACAGTCTACAGGGGGATATGGGTTGGGATCGCTAGGGTTACTCTGGTTGAGGTCAGTCAATGGGAAGTCAGTGTGGTCATTCATACTCACTGCCGGAGTTGGCAAACCACTAGGGACAGGAGCATCACTGGGCACCCTCACAGGACCCAACGAGCTGGAACCAACATCCTCTGCATTGCTAGGGGACGTAGGCATACCAGAGGCAAAAGGCATGCTGGGTAGATGCGCTGATCTAGCCGCTGTAATCTTTTCCTCTGGGCTGGTTGATGCTGTGGTAAGCTGCGCTGGCAGTTGTCTAGCCACTGTGGTCTTTTCCTGTGGGCTGGGCTGTTCTGGTGCAGTTGATGTAGACTGTGATCCGGAAACTTGACTCCAGGCGATGGTGTCATCAAACATGGTAACGATTCCACCACCAAGGTCATTCCCCAGGATCACATCAGTTGGCAGGCCATCCATGACAGCAACATCCCTCAACTCTGGGCCAGATCCCCAGTCCAGGTAGACTCTCGTGACAGGTACCTCACGCTCCATTCCGCCTGCCAGGGTCACTTTGGCAGTGCGACCTGGCAGTACTGCAGCAGGATCAATAATTTGGGGGCTCACGACAGTGATTGAGGCCCCAGAGTCTCTTAATCCTTGTCCCTGCAGGGGCTCCACTTGGACCGTCTGCATCTGCTGCCACATATTTTGGGGTGGCCCCTTGGCCATTCAGGTGACTCTCTCTGTAGAGTTCACCTGATTCTCCCCACACTCCATTGGACTGGCTGGAGTAGGAACATTCTCTTTGGGTTCACTTCCCTGGGTCAGGCAAGCAAGCCGGGCTCCAGCACTCGGATTTGGGGCACGAGTCTGGGGTGCTTGGGATGTTGGACAGTTCATCCTCAGATGTCCGATTTTTCCCGCAGTCATAACACTTCTTGTTGGCTGGGTGGTTCCTGGTCTAGCACCCACTCCTTCACCTCTAGGGCGCACCTGTGGTAGAACTGCTCTTGGCACAGCAGATCAATCAGTGTGTCCCAGGTAGTAGCACCAGATCCCATCACCCACTTCACCACGTACTGCCTAATCATGGGTGCTGGTAGAGTTCTTGGGCAAGTCACGGAACATTTTCCTGTAGGACTCAGGAGTGACAAAGTATCACTGTAGGATGGCTCTTATGACTTCGTCATAGTCACCACAGTCCTCGGTGGCCACTCCTCGATAGGCCTCCAGGGCCTCTCCATGCAGTGTGGGCACTAAGTGTCTCACCCACTCCTGCTTTGGTAAATCATGTAGTTTACAAGTCTTTTCAAATACAGGCAAATGTCCATCAATGTCCCCATTGCAGTCTGCAAACTTGGTAAACTGTGGGTCTGAGTCAGAGCCGGACGTTATTTGCGCTCGCTCGTTCAGAAAAAGGGGCTGGATATTTAAATTGAGCGCTCGCTCTTTGCGGTCTGTTGACGCCTCTATGTCTGAGCGAGCGAACGAAACATGCACTCGCTATTTTGTAAAGACGCCCCCTGGCCGCTCGCATCCTACATCATCTCCGCTATTTATTAGATTAATCGAGTACATCGAAAGGCATCTGAACTGGTCGCAGTGCTTGTGGTAGGATTTTCCTACCGCAATCATGCGAACAGTTCAGGCTAAAAGACAACCAAGTGACATGGCCGATGACGCTGCTTTGTTAATTATGCACACCCTTAAAACACCCGTTTTGACCGTTTGGCACGCCTGCGTTCGGATCACCACTCCCCGTTTTCAAGCACCTTCCCTGTTACCACCCACAAACATCTCATCCTGTTACTCAAATTAGCAGGCACTCGCTATTTTGCGAGCACTCGATTTCCGACCGCACTGACTGGTTGGCACATGCACATTACGACACATATGCATGCGCAGTTGTGCGAACATCGCTCGGAGCGAATGAGCGGCCGCTTATGAGCAGCTCTGAATCAGGCCCTGTATACGTTCTGATCCCAGTACAGCAGTGTGCAATGGTGCTCAGGGAACCACAGCCAGTGGAGCGCGCTCATCATGCCACATCCGAATGATTAGCATACGTTCTTGTTCCATTGCCTTTTCTCCCAATTCCGCTAGCCGATCCACTAGGGTATCCATTCGATGGGATCCCTGCCATGCTGGGGAATGCTGAGAAACTAACTGCTGCATGAGGGGGAGGGACTTGTTGCTCTCACCACGTTCTGAAGGGCGTCCATTGTTATGCTGGCTGCACTTTCCACCTCCATCTGATGCAACTCCATTCCACTGTTATCAGTCATCCTGCGTGTTCTCCTGAACGCAGTTACTCCTCTCCTGAGTAACTCGGCTTCTCTCGTCGGGTGACCGAAAAGCCACCTGGGATTATCCCACCACTATGCCACCAAATGTGACCGGACGCCCTTTGTCTAGGCCGGCCCTGGTCATGGGTTATTGCTTTCGGACTCCCACTCACCGTCAGTGACTGCCTGTCAATGACTCCGCCCACTGCGCCGTGGGCATGTAACAATGCTGCCACCACCAAACTTGGCATTTGGAACCACTTCTTAGTTACACTCAGACTCCTACCTCGGCATCTGGAACCGCTTCTGCTGCATATGCATCGACTAACTGCAGACATAAGTCCTGTTTGGCATCGGTCCCCATCTGATCCCTCGCAATGGACCAGGTCTGCATGGTAGCTTGGCGGAGGGCTTGAACTTGGAGATGCTGAGCTCTTACTCAGAATAGCAGGAGAACGAAATAGCGTTTTGGCGCAATTCTGTTGGTCGCAGGGTACGGATGTAGTCGAAGTAAAAGGCAAAGGTGTTTATTGCTCTCTTAAGACCCTCCCTTTGGATTGAAGGGGAATATCAGCATACAATACAAGATGTTACAGGAATCAAACAGCAGGTCTTTTCCACAAAGGATTGTCAAAGATGTACCATTTTACCAGGCATGAAGCCTTCTTTTATGCCACTCTAATACACATTTCCACAGGGGGTAAGCCCGACCTGTGGTTTCCAACCAAACATCATAAGTGCATGACCTGTGCATGTGCTAGCCACATGCACATTTAACATTGTTCCTTATGGCAAGGAGGAGTGGTGACTCCCTTGTGCCTGGGCTCAACCTCGGAGCTGGGCAACACCCAAGGCTCCGCTCCATCTGGACACAGCCAGGGAAGGTAAAGATCTCCCTCTGAAAATGGACTCCTAGGAATCTGCTAAGGAACCAAGCTTGCTACCCTTGCCTGAATCTGAGCTCCAGATGTGGGCGAGCAGGGTCCCTGGGCACAGTTTCCTGGCCATGGAAGGTAAGCTCATTTGTAGCTCCCTGCCACACTTAACTGGCTGCCTTAGCCAGCTCTCAATGCACCCCCTCATAACACTTCCAGGCATGAGGCTGCATAGGAGAACATTTTATTCCCCTAGGGAGGAGGCTGGGGGACCCAGCAGCCCACAGAGAGCTCCGGATCCCCCTTGACCTCCACAGACCACAGGTAAGTGCACTTTACTTAAATTATACATTTAAAATACATTGTTTTTACATACACTGCACACCAAGCCTGTGCCCTGCATCAGGCTGGTATACTCTTGCAGCACTGCAGCCCAGGACCTCCCTGTCCTGGCTCAGTGCTGCACAAGCAATTTTAAATACATTTATACTTGCTTATTTTTTACACTGCCCAGCGCTCAGCGCTGGACTACCTTATCACTGCAGTCCTGGACTGCTGGGTTTAGTGCTGTGGAGCTGGGGGCGCCGGGAGCAATGCTCCCAGTCCCCAGAGGTCAGTGCACACTTCCCCTGGTGCCACGCACCGGGGGTTAACCAGTGCCACACAGGGAGCCAGCTAGCCCGGTCCCCCTTCATGTGGCACTTAGCGCTGCTGTCTGGGACACTTGTCCCGGCGGCAGCGGCTTCCTGCTGGCCTGGAGCACTGGGGCGCCAGGAGCACTGCTCCCGGTCCCCAGCAGCCAGTACCTAGCTCTGCCATTTCTGGAGGCTGCCTGGGGGCTGTAGCGCAACACACAGCCCCTGCCCTCTGACGCAGAGCACCTCGTCAGGTAGCTGGGGTGCCGGGAGCTGAGTTCCCAGCCCTCAGCGGTCGGCATCCCACCCTGCCTTGCGCTGCCTGGCCGCAGTAAGCAGCTGGCACGGAGGGACTAGCGGCGTCCCCTGTGGAGCTGGGACGCCGGGAGTCACACTCCCGGGTCCCAGCGTGGAGCGCAGAGCAGCTCCCTGCACTCCGGTCTCCCACGGTGTGGCACACCGGTGGTTACCTCATCCCTGCGGCGGCCACCAGAGCGAGGCTGGACCGCAGCAGGGAAATACATTTTTAAAAACATTTTAATTATTTTAATTAAAACACTTCGCGGTTAGCGCCGCTATTAAATTTCAAACATGGTGCCTAGTTCCCATAATACATTCAAAAAATGGCGCAGCAGCACAGGGGGTTAACCCATTCAGTGTCGCGGCCACCATTATACACGTGGGGCCAGTCTCCGGCCCCACTCGCATACATCTTGTCACCACAAAACCTACAACATTACATACTCCACCATCAGGTCTCCATTCCTAGCTAAAATATGAAATTGACTAATATGGTAAATGATTTCAACATCACTAAATCTAAACCCAACAGTATTACTCATGTCAAAATCTCCTGGACCTATCTGCCATTTAACACTTCTCATAAGTATCTTTCCTGCATCCTTAGTCTTCAGTATACTGTACCATCCTTATTCTCTTCCTATAAAACTGCAAGTTCAGTATTTGTTTTGTCTACATTTACCACCTATCTGCTTCCGCTGTAAAGGGAGTATCAGAAAGCTAGGTCCAGTGGTGTACCTATGATGGGTTCAGGGTGTGCAGTCATCACAGGTCCATGGGCGCAGGGGGGCCATACTGTAGACCATGCACACAGGTCCAACCACGGTGCAGTGTGCCAGTTCCCTATGCTTTTCCCATGGTGCCATCCATTTTAATGATATATGAGGAAGATGGTGCTGTACAGGATCTAGCAATGACTATGGCACTGGACCTTTACTTATTACTACTTCAGACATATTCACAGATTTAGAGCCTGATTCTGAGTCAAACGCTACAGCATCCATGCATGCATCTTTTGCTCTTCTTTTATTTGTGAATTTATGCTAATACTGCTACAAGTCCTTCTCTGGTGTACAGTTGTACGTCTGAAGGACTGAGACACTCACTTTGCCTGTAAATACTGCAATACCACCTAGTCCATATTTAGCCCCAACCATCGGTTGCAATATCGCAACTTGAATCAGCCCCATGCTAGGTACAGATCTGGCTTCCAATGTGAGCAGGGCTATATTAATCCATGGCCAGGTTCCTAAACTTTCAGTTTTTTTGGGTCAATCCTGCACTTCACTGTTTCACCCCACCAAAAGATAAAATTGAGCTGAGCATATGGTATCTAATACAATAATGGAGTGACTTGATTCAGTATAGAGTGAGCTTCTGTTTATTAGATTGCTATAAATGGATACAAAGTGCTCCAAACTATCCCAATAAAATGTACATTACCAATAATGTCCAGTAGAGGAAGACTGTTGTCAGATTGTTGGTGAGATAAGCTGGCTCATGTAGAGTGTTCCACTGTCCACATTCCAAATAGTGGTAATATCTCCCTGTGACGTGTCTGCAGTGAAGAGTCTACTAATACTGCAAGCCAGGGCCGAAACTACGATTTTTTTCACCCAGGTCAAGACAGTAATTTGGCGCCCCCACCTGGTAATTCCTCCATAGTAATGCCCCCTGCAGCAATGACCCTATAATACTGTCCCCTTCAGCAGTGCACCTATAGTAATGCCCCCTCAGGTAATGCCCCTGTAGTAGTACCCATATAGTAATGCCCCTGTATTAGTGCCCATATGGTAATGCCCCTGTAGTAGTGCCCATATAGTAATGCCCCTGTAGTAGTGCCCATGTAGTAATGCCCATATGTTATTGCCCCCATAGGAGTGCCCATTTGGTATTTCCCTTGTAGTGCCCATATGGTAATGCCAACATAGTAATTCCCCTGTAGTGCCCATATGGTAATTCGCCTGTTGTGCCCATATAGTAATGCCCCTGTAGTGCCCACATTAATGCCCTGTAGTGCCGCTTACATAAAATAAAAATACTTACCTTAAACCCCGCTCCTGCGTCCGCCGCGGTCTCGTCCAACCGGCTGCTCCTAGGAAGTATGGGAGAGACGTCATGACATCTCTCCCATAGTGCCGGGCCATGGGGAGAGCCGGAAGCTGGAGTTCAGGAGAGAACTCCAACCTCTGGCTATCGCTGCACTGCAGGGAAGAAGGTGGGCGTCCACTGGTAACTAAATCTCACCCGGCATCCCGCTTGGAGCCTCCCTGCAGAGCTGGGCTGGATGACACTGGTGGCGGGTGTAGTAACGCTCCTGGTGCACATGCACCTCCAGCTTCCCCCTAGTTGCGGCCCTTTTGTAAGATGACCCTTGCTGGGGGAGGGCCTCTTCCCATATGGTGTGCATAGGGTGATCATCAGGGTTTTGGATTATTTTTTGTATGTGTCATTACCATCTCACACTCTGCACTTCCCAGTAGGCTGCAGCATCTATCCTGGTGTGTGCACTCTGGATCTTCAATCCTGTTGGTATCATTCCTATGATAGAGTATCCTACCTCTGTACTCAGTGGTGGGTCTCTAGTGGGTGGCCGGGATCCATGCAAATCCAGTGGACTGTGTGTGCTCAATTGCACTGAGATTATGCATGCAGATAGGAATCCATTGCAGAGTGAGTGACAGGCTGTGAACGGTTTGGGTGGTGACGAGGGAGTGGTTGCTGAAATGTAGACGTGCCTGTCCGTTTGAACGCTGTGCATGGGTGTGTATAAATTAGCCACTGCGATTGCTTACACAGCTTGAGTGTCTTCTGAGTGCGACGAGACTTGCAATTTTTATGACGGGTCAGACCTGCTGTAATTGTGCATGACGGGACAATGTACTTTGAGGTTACCGATGTATACGCAGGACTGCGAGGTCTTACGGATGTGAGAAAGCAGTAGTGGGCATCTCTGTTCTGGCTGTGCTGTGGCAGGTATAATCATATTTTCGCAGCTGCATTGCATGTGATTACGCAACTGCGATCACAATTGCGATTCGTGCCGAATCAGGCCCTGAGTTTGCAACCAGTTCAGCATCAAACCCATTACGCAACCATAAGAAGGATCATTCTTATGCATCTGAATAGTCACCTTCCATTCACCGCCCAAGAATGCCCAGCACATTTCCAATACACTTCTGATTCCATGCGCCTCAGTCGGTACTGTGGCTCTGTGTATACACACCACAGGACGCATGTGCAGTGCAACTATTTAGCTGATTAGCATGTGCAGTCAAAAAAAATTGCCTTAGTTTTATGATTAAATTGTTCTGTTTTACTTAATTTAGCTTTTTGTTTATGAAATACAATATTTATTGTATAGCCTGTAAAGCAAACTCGTAAAAATCTGTCTGATTAGTTTGGTTCATGACAAGTCTTAATAATACACTATCTTCATTTGCCATATGCATAATAATCTTATAATCAATGCTGATATGTGTATAATACTAAAAACTAGACCACAATCAATACCTCAAGCACAAATGTAATCAGACAGTGTATATTCCAGCATCCCTATTATGCCCAGCAGACCTCAGCCAATTAAGGGAAACATGTTTTAGATTAACATTACTTAAAGAAAAATGTTCAACTTTGTGGAAAAACATGTGCCTGGATTAATTAAAAAGTAAAAATAATACAGTCCAGTTATACATTTACTTACAGGTGCAATACAAGCATTATTATCCATACAGGATAAAACAAGCTTTTTCAGAAAGCATTATGCTAGATTAGCAGATGATACAGAGTGAATAGAGGGCCTGATTCAGACCCGGTCGCTAGCGCTGAGCGCTCGCAACCGGGTCGATGGTGGCCCACAGCGCATGCGCATGACGGAGCCGGCTCCGTCGTGCGCATGCGCGAGACCCGGCTAGCGATGGGCAATCCGTTGCTCCGGGTCTCGCACCAAAGGGGGCAAGCTGTCGATGTTGAGTGACAGCTCGCCCCATTTGATGGGAGGGCCGGGGGGTGGTTGCCCAAATGGAGGTGTTCCAAAGGGAATGCTTGCCGTTTGGGGGCAGCCCCACTGACATCACGAGTGATGTCAGTGGAGAGCTTCCGGCACTGTTAGAGCTGAAAGCTCTCTGGGGCTTGCAATGAACGAGACCCTACCACAAGGGTCTCGTCGCAAGCCCGATGGTCGCGATAGTCTTGACCATTGCGACCATCATTCTGGCCGCTCGCTATAGCTGTGGGTGGTCACCCACAGCTATGCTAGCGGCCAAGAGGCCGCACAAAAAAAAAAAAATAATGCCCAGATTCAGAGCGAGCGCTCTTTCAGAGCGTCCGGCTCTGAATCAGGCCCAGAGAACTTTGTGCAAAATAAGTAGGAGAACTGTAAAATTCAATCAAATAGAAAGTATACACAGTTTACACACTTTAATGTAAATAGTACTATGCGGTACTGAATGGACTGTGCAGTTTGGGCTGATGCTGAGTTGGACACATTCACAATCGCTTTTACATATGCTGCAGCTGTCTGCTTACTACATTATGGTGAATCAAGAATCCACCTATATATAAAAGAAATCCAGACAACTGTATGTGGAAGCCTGCCCCGCTCACTGTTCTTTCATCCGTAACCATCATCATTAGCATCAGGACTTACACCAGTCCCATGATGGGTGCAAGAGATCCATCTGAAACAGACGTCACATCTCCATGCACACAATGCAAATATGCACTGAAGACAGTCGACACACCAACAACACTCCTATGATAACACTCAGTTCTGTGAGATTCCAGTTACCAGAGATGTAGTGTGTAGCTACGGCGCCCAGAGCATGTTCATCTCCACACCTCCGAAGTGTGCCAGACAGCAGACACATCCAGCTAGCCAGCATGTGGGGGGAAATTAAAATAATATAAAATTAAACATATATAGCAGTACATATCATACTGTACATCACTAGGATTAGGGAGAACAGTTAGATATATTTATATATATATATATATATATATATATATATAAATATATATATATATATATATATTAGAGATGTGCCGACCCCTGTGTTTTGGTTTTGTATCTGGATTAACTTTTGCGTTTTGGTTTTAGTTCTGGCTTTGCAAAACCACCCTCATGTGTTTTGATTTTGGATCTGTATTTTCTTAAAAAAGTTATAAAAACAGCTAAAATCACATAATTTGGGACTTTTTTTTTGTTCCTACAGTATTATTAACCGCATTAACATTAATTTCCAGTCATTTCCAGGCAATTTTGGCCACAGCTCACAATATAATTCACCAAGATAGGCCAAAGGCTGGCTGGCTAAACTAAGCAAACAACAGAGCAGCTGCACAAACACACGGTAGTTATTTCTGTTTACAAATGTTTTGAAAATTAGTAATGTATTAGTAATAACAAATCAAACTAACTCACAAGTACATACAATAGAAAACAATACAACACAGAAATGTATAAAAAATCATGCATAAAATATTTTTGCTCAAACAAGTAGTCGTAGTTAACAAGCAGCAAACAAAAAACCCCTAAACCATGAGTAAATAGCAACAGCAGACATGAATGCCCCATACACAAGTGCACATGCCCTCAGCAAATACCTATTCTCATTGTCCAATCTGTATTTCCCTCCTGGGGGTCCTGGGCCACTGATGACTGGCACTCTGTGCCCATGTAAAGCCCCAATCAGCTTTTTTGTTGAGCAGTTCCCCACAATCTCCCCAAACATAAAAACAGTGTTCTGTACCTGCCGGTCAGAAACAGTGTGGGTTGGGTACAGTGCAGGGTACAGTGCAGGTTGGATACAGTGCAGGTCGGATACAGTGCGCGATAGAGTTTTGGTCGGATACAGTGCAGGCCGGATACAGTGCGGTATATAGTGTTGGTTGGATACAGTGCAGGTATGATACAGTGCATGATACAGTGTGGGTTGGATACAGTGGAGGTCGGATAAAGTACGGTATACAGTGTGGGTCCGATATAGTGCAGGATACAGTGTGGGTTGGATACAGTGTAGGTTGGATACAGTGCCGGGTACAGTGTAAATTGTTACAGTGCGTGTCTGATACAGTGCAGTTTACAGCACAGGTCGGATACAGTGTGGGTTGGGTACAGTGCGGGTTGGATGCAGTGCGGGACACATTGTGGGTTGGATACAGTGCAGGTCAAATACAGTGTGGGTTGGATACAGTGCAGGTCATATACAATTACAATGTGGGTTAGATACAGTGCAGGCCGGATACAGTGTGATATAGTGTGAGTATGATATAGTGCGGGATACAGTGTAGGTTGGATTCAGTGCCGGGTACACTGTGATTTGGTCACAGTGTATGTCTGATACAGTGCAGTTTATAGCACAGGTCGGATCAGTGTGGGTTGGATATAGTGCGGGTTGGATGCAGTGCGGGATACATTGTGGGTTGGATACAGTGCAGGTCAAATATAGTGTGGATTGGATACAGTGCAGGTCAGATACAGTGTGGGTTGGATACAGTGCAGGTCAGATACAGCGTGGGTTGGATCCACCAATAGAGCATTTACTGTGACAGTGGTGTTGGCAATATTAGTATTAATCCAGAATCTAATAGCCAGATATTAGTGTAAAAATAAAGCCAAATAAACGTGCTGGATCTTTCCAGTGGCTTACCCGTTCAATGCAGTTTGTAATGTAGGTAATCGGTGGCAAAGGATATGGATGAAATTTCTGCTCGTGAGTCCCGGCAAGGAGAACAACTGATAACAGAGTCTCGTAGTGTTGGTAAGCGGTGCGGCTCTGTGACACAGAGTGGCTAGTTGGTATGCCACTCTTACAGCTAGCGACGTCTCGCTTAGCTGTTTCTGACCATCCAGAGTCACCTCTTAGTCAGCCGCAGCATGTGGAGCCGGAATCAGCCAGATTTAAACGAACATATGTTGAGAATAGCCGCTGGCTGGTATAATAACCGCTTCTTGGTGGGCAAGCTTCTTAGCAGTGGTCAATGTGACATTACAGCATCTCAAAGCTCATTCTAGTTTCCCACCCCTGCTTTTGACAATGAAATACAGTTTACAAACTAAAACACAAACATGGCAGGAAAACACTAACGTAAAAAGTCTAAAATTTACAAATGTGGTGCAGAAATGTAGAATGATCTTGATGTTCCTTACTCTTATATTCATCTTAGATACAAATGAGACTACAAATATAAATATTTTAGGATTTGCATTTAAATAAGGGGGAGGTAAAAAATCTAGAATAGTCAGATCTCGGAAGAGATATCCTTCCACTTGAATAACATTTTACAACCATTGATCACAAGATCACAGTCCCACAAATAGTCACTCTAAGCATTCAAAGTCCTACAATACATAATAATAATCTGCTGCACATTATCCTTACAGTGGAGACATATTTTGGGATGAACCAAGATTCCAGAGATTTTCACTAGGAGCAAGTAACATCACTGAGGCAGACACAGAAGAATGAAAACACTTGCTAAATCCTCACATTAAAGCTGCAATTTTTTTATATTTCAAATTAAATAATTTACAGTGCTGGGACCTTGACCCTACAACCTCTGCCGATTTGGATTTAAGCATTTCTTGCAATAGTGGGAGTATCAATTTGCATGATGCTATGTGATAGGATGCATGGTCCGCACAGTCATATCAGTCCCAAACGCTTCCCTTTTACTCAGCTTCTTTTTTGCGAGGCTATATCACACAAATACACTAGTGGAATACACACTACACATATATTGTTCTTTTTTTGCATTAAAAGTGTTAAAAAGATGCAATTGAGTAAAATATTGAGAGAACAAGATGAATTGGTGTGGATTAATCATATTTTTTATGGTGAGCCAAACTGGGCTATTTAGAATGATTTCAAATTACAGTAGATGTATGTGGACACTACTATACCTCCACTACTGTAGCTGGTTGTCAGAGGTAAATAAATAACAAGTAATGAGCAGAGCCGTAACTTGACTTTTTGGTGCCCTGTGCCAGAGAAAGCATTGGCACCCCCCCTCCATTTTTTAAATAGGGACATAAGATACCACACCTGAAAAATGGCCAAGAACCACATGTTGTAGCTGCCGCTAGCAGTGCAAGGCCGACAAATTTCTCATCCTATATGAAGGCCCATGCCCAGGAGATTAAGTCACGCCATAGATATGGTAAAGCTACTTGTACAGAAGTTAGGAATAAAAATTTGAAAGGAAATTTGCCTTTAGATAAACAAAAAATGGCAATATGCCCTTCACTACACAAAGTGGCAAGGAAAGGATAAGGCATTGGCCTTTCTTTAGGAAGACTTCTGATTCTGATAGCCCTTCAGGAAAAAACAACTGTGTGCCCTGAGAAATCAAAATCACAAATCCCAGAGTAGAGTGCAAGTGTGTCCGTGGTTGCCATGTGTGAGCCATACCTAAATACTAGTTTACTGGAGGAATCTCTAAGTTCCAACATTTGTGTGCCCTCTGTAAATGTGGGGAAGGGCAGTCGAAATCTTGCAGACGTAGTAATTGAGGATGCTTCTGTTGAATTGCACATGGAGGAGGAGGATATTTTGGTAGTTGAAGGCGCTAAGGATGATGAGGATGTTGATGATGAAGATGTTGGTGATGAGGATGTTGATACCGAGGATGTCATTTGTGTAAGTAAGGCAACAACTGTTGCCCATGGATTGAAAAAGCCAAAACCCATTGTTGTCATGCCGGGACAAAAGACAAAAAAATCTACTTATCACGTCTGGAATTATTTCCACCCCGATCCGGACAACAGTTGTCAAGCCATATGTTCCCATTGCCATGCAAGAGTGAGTAGAGGTAGGGACCTAAACCACCTAGGAACCTCCTCCTTGTTACGTCACTTGGAGTGCATTCATCAAATATCAAATTGTACGTCCAGTACAATTTGTAACAATGTAAAATGTAACAAGTCCAGTGTCACCGACCTGCTCCCTCTCTGTGAGATCCAAGTGCCTTCGATCGCCAACACCAACACTTGCATTCATCATCGGGAGTAGTCCTGCTGCAACCAATGTTGGTATTCGAAGCATGATTGAGTACCTATCCGTGATTCCTTAGAAGGATCCTTGATGACTACGCCTGTTGCTGATTCTGTTGCCGTCAGTGGATCTTCATCCCAGAAGGGGGCCAGGAGGAAGACTACTTGTAGCGTATCCTCCAAAAAACAATTAACTGTGAAACAATCGTTTGCAAGGTCAAACAAGTATGACAGTAATCGCCCATTTGCACAACAGATTACTGACGCCATAACAGCTATGCTGGTATTAGATGTGCTTCCAGCATCCACCATTACTGCAGTGGGTTTTCAACAGTTAATTTAGGTCCTGTGTCCTCACTACCAGATCCCTTCTAGATTCCACTTCGGAGGTACCCTATTTTGTATTCTTATTGATACTATTTGCAGGGAAGGTGAATCTCTGCTAACCTCAAAGGCAGCTTCCAACAGGGCCGAGAGAGTCTTATAGTGCAGCCACCATTTTTCTTGATTACAGGAAACTCCCCAGACCTTAATCCCATTGAGAACTTGTGGTCAATCCACAAGAGGCAGGTGGACAAATAATAACTCACAAATTCTGACAAACTCCAAGCATTGATTAGGCAAGAATGGATGGCCATCAGTCAGTATGTGGCCCAGAAGTTGATTGACAGCATGCCAGGGCAAATTGCAGAAGTCTTGAAAAAGAAGGGTCAACTCTGCAAATATTGACTATTTGCATAAACTTAATTTAATTGCCAATAAAAGCCTTTGACACTTATGAAAAGCTTGTAATTTTACTTCAGTATACCATAGTAACATCTAACAAAAAGGTCTAAAAACACTGAAGCAGCAAACTTTGTGAAGACCAATACTTCTGTCATTCTCAAAACTTTTGGCTGTATTAATAGTCCTTGAATATATTGTGGCTGAATCATGGCCTGTATCTTCTTATATATTGGGTGGAATATTTCATGCTATATACAGTAGCTGAACATATAGGGGAATGAAAGAGGCAGCTTATTTGAGGTCCTGCGGTTAATGAATTTATTTTTACCCTTGTTTTTATGAACCTAATTTCCAGCAGGTTGACCCGGAATCGTCCTTGACCTTTGAATAAAGGAAGACATTAAAAATATATCCAATTAAATTCTTTACTCTTGAAAGTTACAATGAAAACAAGCTATGAATGTCCTTTAACTCTGGTCTTAGCTGTAGGGAAAGTAACAAATTTTGAGTGAACAAGCTGGCGATATAGAAAAGCCATTTCATTCCCGATGCAACAGCCAGAGATGCATTGTTCAATTATTCACCAGGCCTAGAGGGTAATACAATGTTAGGAAATTATTTTTAACCCATGGCACACACGTAAAATGTGTGTATATGTATGTATACTGATTTCACCACTATTTTATTTATTCTGAAGCTATAATGCAGCATAGCCAGTGGGTCGGCCTCTGTTTTAATGACATAAATTCCCTGTTGTATTGCAGATTCACCTCTCTGTGCAGAGCATGAGTATCAGTCATGCTTTGTATATACAAATGTATAATTCATGTTCTGAATCCTAATAATCTGAGAAATATAAACACACAAAACTTATATTGTCAAGTTTTATACTGTAAAGTTGTATTTGTTTTCGGTTTTGATTGGTTATAAATGTAAGTCAACAGTGTGTGTTGCAAATTAAACTTTGCAGATGTTAGCTTTTATAAGTCATAAAAACTTTTTTCTATACTGTAATAATAAATTGTAAGCTCTTAGGGCCTGATTCATTACTGATCGCAACAGTGATTACACACGCAATCGTCCGATTGTTACGTTCTCTGCATGTGTATGCATTGCACTGCATGTCTGTGAAGACTTCACTGTGTTCAGACTGCGATCGCAGTGACTACGCAGACCCATCACAGAGTGATTGACAAGAAGTGACCGTTTGGGGGGGCAGTCGGCGAACCACAGATGGCCAGTGCATTTGAACACAGTTACAGAGGTGTGCATAAATTAGCCACTATGATTCAATACACAGCTTGGGCTTTCACTGTGTGAGATGAGATCAGACCTTGTGCAAATGTCCGTGAGGCTGTATAAGGTAAAGTGGGCATCCTTATGTTAGGCTGCGACGGCATTGGGATTGCAATCATTAGCATATTTTTGCAGTGAGACTGCATGCGTAAACGCAGCTGCAAATGCAATAGTGATCCATAATGAATCAGGCCCTCAGTTTGGAAACTTTTAACAAAACACTGTATGAAATGTAAAACCAGGTCCCCAGTATGGTCAGAAGCAGCTTTCATGTATATTGTGTTTGGCACCAAAACGTAGACTAAACTCATGAGAAAATAGTTTAATCTGCACTTGAGTCTTACATCCTTACGGTTCCCAGTTTCCCAAAGTCATGATTTGATTTACAGCATCATGCAGTGTGGGTAGGGCCTTAATTATGTGATTTAGGTTTGATACATCTCCCCCTCAATGTATATTGCGTACTCCTGTCCATTCCATTAGGCATCGGGTGTGTCCTGCACTTCTTGGATACCAGGAGAACTTACTGGCTTATAGGTAATTATGTGCTATATGTGCACATAATGGGTGGGGTGGCAAGTGGCCACCCCACCCCCATTGTGGCAGGGACACAGCTATGTCAAAGAATATATTTAATATTATTGTGCGTTTTGGAACCACTACACCCCACTAAACTACCCAGATTGGAAACCAGGATTCACACCAGTAACTAGAAAGCTTCATAGGGGAGAGGCAGATGTGAAGTCAAAGCAAAATGAGACCATGGGAGAAATTAGTAGAAAAGGAGGGAAAATGAACAACAGGATAACATGGATGTGTGTGGTATGGCAATGTATCTATGAGTGAAGGGAAGGAGAGCAACAAGGCCTGATTCTCATGTGTTTCATCTGCGACTTTATGCAAATACCGCTACAAGACCTTCCCTGGTGTACAGCTGTGCATCTGCATGTTCAAGGACTGAGAAACCCAGTTTGCACAGTATATCTCCAATGTGAATGATTCTGCATCTCTGTTCACAATCAATATCAGTGACATATCCACGACACTCCCATAATATAACCCATAAGATGGACCATATCCATGCGTCCACTAAGCCAACGCCTGTCACCAGTCCCAGGATCGCCCAATACATTTTTAATTCTGAGACCGTGCATCCCCCTCACTCCTCAATCCCAACTCAGACTATGGGCTCTATTTATTAACATTATTTTTACTAAAATAAAGTGAAAAAGGGTGTTTTCACACCCTTTTCACATTATTTTAGTTTCACCTGTAGTTACTATAGGGCAATTGGAGTAGAATTAGTAAACTTCTACTCCAACCCCTAAGTATCACTTATTTTTAGTAAAGCAGATCACATTTCCCATAATTGTAATGGGAAATGTGTTCCGACCATAGTTACTAAAAATAAATTGTAAAAAAATACCGGGGGAAGCCCTGTGATAATAACGCCACCTACCGGGCTCCCACTCTGCCCTAACTGGGAGAGCAGAGCCGGGAGCCGGTACCAGTAATCAGCTATGTGGTCTGAATAGACCGCAAGCTGATTGCTGTAAAAAAAAGAAAAAGAAATGTAAACATTTATTTTTTACTTACCTGAATCCAGGGACCGGTGATCGGGCCTCCGGTGATGGCTCCTCTCTGGTAGGCTGGTCTTCCACAGTGCAGTGCTGCCCGGTCATCAGGTGATCGGGCCCCAGTGCAGTATGGGAGATCACCTGATCGGGAAGCCCGGAGAAGATCACCGGAGGCCATTAGGATGCAGGTAAGTGTAATGAAGGGAGGGGGTGTCGCGGGGGGGGAGGGGGGGTCGCGGGGGTCTGCGATTGCGGGGGCGGGGCTTAGCGCTGGGGGCGGGGCTTAGCGTCGGTGGGGGGGTAGCAGCGACGGTGGGTCGGCGCATGCGCGGGCTCTTAGTCGCGATATTTTTTCCGAAAATACCGCGACTAGAGTGCGGATGGGATCCGCAGGGACAGAGCTTTATCACAAGCTCTGTCCCTGCAAGGGATTTATAGTAAATCCCTGTGATATTGCCTGAATTCGCAATGCAAATTCACTCGGTAAGATCACACTACAATCCGCATTCAATATGCGGATTGTAGTAAATAGAGCCCTATGTATGTACAAATCTGGACACATGTGCAATGCGAAATAGATTCATGTGCAGAAGTAAAAATCACTTCAATGCATCCGACATCACTGTTGCGTCAGAATCAGAATCGAACCCACAGTGTACATATTCTGTTCATTAAAAAGGGTAAAGGGAAAGCAATACTTTATGTATCACTGCATTATTATTAACATTATTATAATTATTTAAAATATATTTTTATACTGCACATATATTTGCAAATGTATCATAATTTACATGCTGTACCAGTGTACCATATGCAAGGTACAAACTAGGCCTAATGCTGGCCATACACGCTACAATTATCGGGGCGATCCGCCTGATATTGGCGGATCACCCCGATAATTGTAGTGTGTGTGCGGGCAACCGAGGGTTAAATATTGCTCGGTTGGGCATGCAGCATTGTCCAGCATGCCCGTCTGATGCGATATTTCCCGTTAAACTGTTGGCTGCATCGGGCAGTGTAGGCCCAGCGTGGCCGACAGACAGACATTTCCTGTGTTCCTTCCTACGGAAGAACAGGGAAATGTCTCCTCCCCCGGGGGCGGAGTGCGGATGTCGGGCTATACACTGAGATTTATCTCACAGTGTATGCCGGCGACATCTGCAGCTGGCAGCCGGCCAGATAAAATGTCTGTCGGTCTGACAGACATTTTATCTGGCTGTGTATGCCCAGCACAAGTTAACCTTGTGGTAGGTAAATACCTTTTTCAGTGAGGTATCAGTTCTAACTTTAATATAAATAACCAAATAACAGGGAAAAGGACTCTACCAGTACTAATCCATATTTAATATAGAGTAAAAGCATAATTACCATTGATGACCAATTATATCCAATTTAATTTATTGAAACTATATGTATTGTGGCAAGATCAGTGAAAGGGTGCTGTTTCCTAGTATAAACAGTTGCACTTGTCATGCAACCACATAGTAGTACACCAGTCCAGGGCCTTCGTCGAGTAACCACAGCTAGTTTTATTTGCACAAAAATAGACAAAACATAAAAGTATATCCTGGCCTGTCCGACTCTAACTAAAATGATTCCCTCTCTGAGAGTAAAAAGAGCTAACATCCCTCTCTAAGGAAACAGAAGTCAGAAGTCTTTAGCACAACATCTACATTCAATAATCACAGTACCTCTCAACAGGTCTCTGACCTGCTCCCCAGGCAGTGAGACAGATTACAGAGACTGGCACACCCTTTATCAGTCCCTCACAGGTGTTCTTGCAATCAAGGTTGCTAATCAGCTTCTGTCTACCAGACAGAAGCCACAAACCTGGGGAATATATATCTCCCATTGACAACCATTCCAGTGTTTTGTCAGAGTATCAACTCTGATATAGGTATAGTTATCAACTTTGTATAGGGAAAAGTGGATGAGGATATCCTAAGCACTGGTGGGACAACTGGCAGAGTCACTTGTATAGTAGATGTATTCCAAAATAAGTATACTATGTGGGTCAAAATCCCAAGAAGTCTCTCTATGGAGGTACACCCTCGAGAGTTGTATTATATGAGAAGAAAAAGAGAGAGAAAGGTACTCTCTTTTTGTGGAGCACTCAAACTACTATAATATATAAAACTTAGCTTTTAATATGTATGCTATTAAAATAATGAAATAATGTGACATTAATCTATACGTGAACACTGAAAAAACAAAACAAACACAACATGTAATCTGGGCCACAGTAGGTCCAGTTATGAGTGACTGATAAGAGATAGGGAAGAAAGTTTTATATATATCCGATCTCTAAATCCCAATATGGGTCAGACACAAAAATTATGACAATGTGGTCAAAAAGGCGAAAATATGTATATATTGAAGGGGATTTATATAAGGAAATATAAAGGATATCTGCCCTTCAATGTAATAGTCGGTGACTACCTAGCTAACTCCCTGTAAATAGGGGTAGTTCCAAAATTGCTGTCTATACTGATAAATTTCATATATGAAGCATCATCATATGGGAACAAATGTATAATACCACAATAAATGATTTATCAAAATAACATGTGAGCAGAAAAATACATACACCACAAAAAATTATAGTTGTTCTCCAAATTGCTATCTAAATTGATAAATTTCATACATGGAGCATCATCATATGGGAACAAGTGTATAATACCACAATAAATGAAATATAATGTGTGAGCAGAAAATAAAAAAAATGACCACATGAATTGTAGTTATTCTCCTGGGCACAGTGTATGTATATTAGGGGTGTACACCGGCCACTTTTCGTGTTTTGGGTTCGGGGTTTTGTGTTTTGGATCTGTATTTTTTTTAAAAAAGCATAAAAACAGCTAAAATCACAGAATTTGTGTGTTTTTCTGCTCCTATGCTATTATTAACCTCAGTAACCTTAATTTCCACTCATTTCCAGTCTATTCTGAACACCTCACACCTCACAATAGTGTTTTTATATTGAAAAGGTTGCACCGAGGTAGCTGGATGACTATGCTAAGAGATACGAGTGGGCGGGCCAAACACGTGGTCCATCTAGGAGTGACACTGCAGTGGCAGACAGGATGGCAGTTTGAAAAACTAGGCCCCAAAGAGTACATAATTCAAAGAAAAAAAAGAGGTGCAAGATGAAATTGTCCTTGGGCCCTCCCACCCACCCTTATGTTGTATAAACAGGACATGCACACTTTAACAAACCAAACATTTCAGTACCAGGGTCTGCCACACGACTGTGGCTGAAATGATTGGTTCATTTGGGCCCCCACAAAACAAGCTGGCAATTAATCTGTCCCTGCACAAACTGGCTCTACGGAGGCAAGATGTCGTCCTCATCCTCCTCATCCACCGATTCCTCACCCTCTTCAGTGTTGTGTACATCCTCATCCTCACAGAGTATTAATTCGTCCCCGCTGGAATCCACAACCACAGGTCCCTCTGTACGTTCTGGAGTCTGGTCTCCCTGGAAGAGTTGATAATTCATTTTATGAACATCATCTTCTCCACATTTTGTGGAAGCAACCTCCTACGCCTTTCGCTGACAAGGTTCCCGGCTGCACTAAACACTCTTTCGGAGTACACACAGGGGGGGCAACTCAGGTAAAATAGAGCCAGTTTGTACAGGGACCTCCAAATTGCTTCTTTTTCCTGCCAGTACAGGTACAGACTGTGTGACATGCCTACTTGGATGCTGTCACCGATGTAATCCTTTAACAGACAGACGCACGCTTGTCGCTGCTGCTTTAAGGATGCAGGTGCAGGTACAGCCCACACATTTCACAAAGACAGAAAAAAAAAGAAGATTTTTTTTATTGTTTGTGGAGTGCACTTTGAGGGTTACACCACCCTTTAACAGACAGACGCACGCTTGTCGCTGCTGCTTTGAGGATGCAAGTGCGGCTACAGCCCACACAATTCACAAAGACAGAAAAAAAAAGAAGAATTTTTTTATTGTTTGTGGAGCGCACTTTGAGGGTTACACTACCCTTTAACAGACAGACGCACGCATGTCGCTGCTGCTTTGAGGATGCAGGTGGAATCTAGATGGGATTTGGAACCGGGGACACACTACCTCCATCAATTGTCTAAATCCCACTGCACTAATGGTGGATACCGGACGCACATCTAACACCAACATAGCAGTCAAGGCCTCAGTTATACGTTTTGCTTCAGGATGACTGCTGTCGTACTTCATCCTCATCGCTAGGGACTGTTGGAGGGTCAATTGTTTAGTAAAAGTAGTGGTGTTCCTACTTCCTCTCTGGGATGATGAACAACTCCCAGCAATAGCAACAGCACTAGGAGGAAGTGGTTCTTGATCTTTCCCTATTTTATTTTTATCGGAGAAAGTTTGGTCCTCCATTTATGTTATATTGATATATACGTGCGGCTAAGGCGCACACAAACACAGAAAATATTTTTTTAGTTTTGCTGGAGAGTAGTGCACTTTGTGGGTTACGCCACCCTTTAAGAAATGAGCCAGCCGGCTCTTTACTTATGGGACACAGGCGCACGCTTGGCGCTGCTCCTTTGTTGATGCACGTGCAGCCACAGTGCACACAATTCACAAACACAGAAAATATTTTTTTATTTGGTTTGGAGTGTACTTTGGGGGTTACAGCACCCTTTAATGGTCAAGCCAGCCGGTCCTTTACTTATGACACAGGCACACGCTTGGCACTACTTTGTTGATGCACGTGCTGCTACTGCACACACAATTCACAAACACAGAAAATATTTTTTTATTTGTTTTGTAGTGTACATTGGGGGTTACAGCACCCTTTAACGGTCAAGCCAGCCGGCCCTTTACTTATGACACAGGCGCACGCTTGGCACTACTTTGTTGATGCACGTGCGGCTACTGCGCACACAATTCACAAACACAGAAATTTTTTTTTTTGCACTTGGGGGGAGCACCCCTGATGGACAGAGCACCCCCTGGACAACACTACAGCACCACTTTAGGACTGGGACACTGCACATGACTTTGGAGTGGACACAGCCCCTATGTACAACTGACTGCACAACACAGTACAGCCAGCCCCTATGGAATTTGGAGTAGTGGACACTGGGCCTGATTGAGAGCCAGACGCTATTTGCGCTTGCTCTGTCAGAAAAAAGGTCCGGCTATTTAAATTGAGCGCTCGCTCTTTGTGGTCTGTTGACGCCTCTATGTCTGAGCGAGCGAACTAAACATGCGTTCGCTATTTTCTAAAGATGGCCCCTGGCCGCTCACATCATATGTCATCTCCGCTATTTATTTTATTAATCGAGTACATCGAAGGGCATCTGAACTGCTCGCAGTGCTTGTGGTAGGTTTATCCTACCGCAATCATGCGAACAGTTCAGGCTAAGAAACAACAAAGTGACGTGGTCGATGATGCTGCTTTGTTGTCCGTTAAAGGGTGCTGTAACCCCCAAAGTGCACTCCAAACCAAATAAAAAAATATTTTCTGTGTTTGTGAATTGTGAGCACTGTGGCTGCACGTGCATCAACAAAGGAGCAGCGCCAAGCGTGTGCCTGTGTCCCATAAGTAAAGAGCCGGCTAACTTGTCCGTTAAAGGGTGCTGTAACCCCCAAAGTGCACTCCAAAAAAAATAAAAAAATATATTTTTTTGTGTTTGTGAATTGTGTGCGCAGTAGCTGCACATGCATCAACAAAGTAGCGCCTAGCGTGCACCTGTGTCATAGGTAAAGGGCCGGCTGGCTTGACCGTTAAAGGGTGCTGTAACCCCCAAAGTGCACTCCAAAAAAAATAAAAAAATATATTTTTTTGTGTTTATGAATTGTGTGCGCAGTAGCCGCACATGCATCAACAAAGTAGCGCCAAGCGTGCGCCTGTGTCATAGGTAAAGGGCCGGCTGGCATGATCATTAAAGGGTGCTGTAACCCCCAAAGTGCACTCCAAGCAAAATGAAAAAAAAATTCTGTGTTTGTGAATTGTGTGCACTGTGGCTGCACGTACATCAACAAAGGAGCAGAGCCAAGCGTGCGCCTGTGTCCCATAAGTAAAGGGCCGGCTGGCTCATTTCTTAAAGGGTGGTGTAACTCACAAAGTGCACTAGTCTCCAACAAAAATAAAAAATTATTTTGTGTGTTTGTGTGCGCCTTAGCCGTACGTATATATATCAATATAACATAAATGGAGGACCAAACTTTCTCCGATAAAAATAAAATAGGGAAAGATCAAGAACCACTTCCTCCTAGTGCTGTTGCTATTGCTGGGAGTTGTTCATCATCCCTGAGAGGAAGTAGGAACACAACTACTTTTACTAAACAA
The DNA here is from genome assembly GCA_031769625.1 of Taudactylus pleione. Taxonomy (NCBI): domain Eukaryota; kingdom Metazoa; phylum Chordata; class Amphibia; order Anura; family Myobatrachidae; genus Taudactylus; species Taudactylus pleione. Next base: position 6,352,147 of record JAUIMM010000137.1, on the reverse strand, counting down.
TTGACCCTCCAACAGTCCTTAGCGAGGAGGATGAAGTACGACAGCAGTCATCCTAAAGCAAAACATATAACTGAGGCCTTGACTGCTATGTTGGTGTTAGATGTGCGCCCGGTATCCGCCATTAGTGCAGTGGGATTTAGACAATTGATGGAGGTAGTGTGTCCTTGGTTCCAGATCCCATCTAGATTCCACCTGCATCCTCAAAGCAGCAGCGACAAGCGTGCGTCTGTCTGTTAAAGGGTGGTTTAACCCTCAAAGTGCGCGCCACAAACAATAAAAAAATTCTTCTATTTTTTCTGTCTTTGTGAATTGTGTGGGCTGTAGCCGCACCTGCATCCTCAAAGCAGCAGCGACAAGCGTGCGTCTGTCTGTTAAAGGGTGGTGTAACCCTCAAAGTGCGCTCCACAAGCAATAAAAAAATTCTTTTTTTTTTCTGTCTTTGTGAATTGTGTGCACTGTAGCTGCACGTGCATCAACAAAGGAGCAGCGCCAAGCATGCACCTGTATCTCATAAGTCTGTTAAAGGGAGGTGTAACCCCCAAAGTGCTCCAAAAAATAAAAATCATTTTTTTTCTGTGTTTGTGACTTGTGTGCGATGTAGCCACACGTGCATCAACACAGTAGCAGCGCCAAGCGTGCGCCTGTGTCATAAGTCAAGGGCCAGTTTGGACATCTGGCCCGGACTGAAGGACGTGCCAACAATTTCTGACAAGTCTACTGTCACTGCATATGATACTGTCCTCAAAGCAGCAGCAACAAGTGTGCGTCTGTCTGTTAAAGGGTGGTGTAACCCCCACAGTGCACTCCAACCAAAATAAAATAATCTTCTTTTTTTCTGTGTTTGTGTGTGAAATGTATGCACAGTAGCCGCACCTGCATCCTCAAAGCAGCAGTGAGAAGCGTGCATCTGTCTGTTAAAGGGTGGTGTAACCCTCAAAGTGCGCTTCACAAAAAATACAAAATTCTTTTTTTTTTTTCTGTCTTTGTGAATTGTGTGGGCTGTAGCCGCATCTGCATCCTCAAAGCAGCAGCGACAAGCGTGCGTCTGTCTGTTAAAGGATTACATCGGTGACAGGATCCAATTAGGCATGTCAGACAGTCCGTACATGTACTGTCAGGAAAAAAAGGCAATTTGGAGGCCCCTGTACAAACTGGCTCTATTTTACCTGAGTTGCCCCCCCTCCAGTGTGTACTCCGAAAGAGTGATTAGTGCAGCCAGGAACCTTGTCAGCGAAAGGCGTAGGAGGTTGCTTCTACAAAATGTGGAGAAGATGATGTTCATAAAAATGAATTATCAACTCTTCCAGGGAGATCAGCCTCCAGAATGTACAGAGGGACCTGTGGTGGTGGATTCCAGCGGGGACGAATTAATACTCTGTGAGGATGAGGATGTACACAACACTGAAGAGGGTGAGGAATCGGTGAATGAGGAAGATGAGGACGACATCTTGCCTCCGTAGAGCCAGTTTGTGCAGAGACAGATTAATTACCAGCTTGTTTTGTGGGGGCCCAAACGAACCAATCATTTCACCCACAGTCGTGTGGCAGACCCTGGCACTCAAATGATTGGTTTGTTAAAGTGTGCATGTCCTGTTTATACAACATAAGGGTGGGTGGGAGGGCCCAAGGACAATTCCATCTTGCACCTCTTTTTTTTCTTTGCATTATGTACTGTTTGCAGCCTAGTTTTTAAAACTGACATCCTGTCTGCCACTGCAGTGTCACTCCTAGATGGGCCACGTGTTTGTGCTGCCCACTCGTGTTGCTTAGCATAGTCATCCAGCTACCTCGATGCAACCTTTTGGACATAAAAACACTATTGTGAGGTGTGAGGTGTTCAGAATAGACTGGAAATGAGTGGAAATTGAGGTTATTGAGGTTAATAATAGCATAGGAGCAGAAAAACCCACAAATTCTGTGATTTTAGCTGTTTTTATGCTTTTTTTAAAAAAAATACTGATCCAAAACACAAAACCCAGAACCCAAAACATGGAAGAGTGGTTTTGGCAAAACCAGTCCAGATCCAAAACACAAAGAAAGATCCAGATCCTAAACCAAAACACAAAACACGAAAAGTGGCCGGTGCACACCCCTAGTATATACATACACTGTGCCCAGGAGAATAACTACAATTCATGTGGTCAATTTTTTTTTTTTCTGCTCACACGTTATATTTCATTTATTGTGGTATTATACACTTGTTCCCATATGATGATGCTCCATGTATGAAATTTATCAATTTAGATAGCAATTTGGAGAACAACTATAATTTTTTGTGGTGTATGTATTTTTCTGCTCACATGTTATTTTGATAAATCATTTATTGTGGTATTATACATTTGTTCCCATATGATGATGCTTCATGTATGAAATTTATCAGTATAGACAGCAATTTTGGAACTACCCCTATTTACAGGGAGTTAGCTAGGTAGTCACCGACTATTACATTGAAGGGCAGATATCCTTTATATTTCCTTATATAAATCCCCTTCAATATATACATATTTTTGCCTTTTTGACCACAGTGTCATAATTTTTGTGTCTGACCCATATTGGGATTTAGAGATCAGATATATATAAAACTTTTTTCCCTATCTCTTATCAGTCACTCATAACTGGACCTACTGTGGCCCAGATTACATGTTGTGTTGCTTTGTTTTGTCAGTGTTCACGTATAGATGTTTGTCACATTATTTCATTATTTTAATAGCATACATATTAAAAGCTAAGTTTTATATTTTATAGTAGTTTGAGTGCCCCACAAAAAGAAAGTATCTTTCTCTTTCTTTTTCTTCTCATAGGTATAGTTATGTAACTGTAGTTAGCATTATATGCTCTGCCTATGCTAGCCGTTGTCTCCTACCTCTCATTCTGCCTATCTAAGCATACAGAAGTAAAAGATCGGGCAGCATATGCATTCATACTTATGTGCGCACATTTTTGCTGGGCAAGAGCAGTACAGAAAAACATATTTTATGCAAACATAAATCAAAATAATAATAGGTAACCTTTAATGTATTGAGTTACTTCCTTACTTCATCTACATAATAGGAAATTAGCAATATAGGTAATGGGGAAGTGCCGTGTTTTTAACGTAAATTAGAGGGTGTGAAGTATAATAGTTTGTCAGATAACGATATCTGACATTGTTTGCAGTCAGATTTGGTTGATCTTCATTAATTTTAATACTGTCAAAAATTGTTCGTAGTTCATGAAATCGTTGGTAAAATCGTTCAAATTGTTCGTCGTTTATCGTTCGTAGTTCATTGTTCGTCGTTCGTCTGACAGATCTGACCGTGTGTATGCACCTTTATACTTTCTAAAAATTAGATCTGTATATCTGTATCTGTTGTTGTTATTTAGAATGATAATATATACTCTGGTGTACAGCATATGATTGTTTTTATTGTTTTAAATCCATTTGGAATGTTGTAATTTCTTGATACTATGTAATAAAAACATTTTGATATATTTGGATATGAATAGCAATTTTGCAGTTACTGTATTTTAAGTACGAATGGGAATATGAAGAGTGTCTTTTAAGTCACTTTCTCTGACATTGATTTTTAATATATTTTATAATATTATTTTTCTCTGCATTTTGATACATTTCAATAGCTGCAGCAAGGGTCTAATGTCATATATTGTTAAGCAGCTGAAAATGTACTCAGTGCCCAAGGGAGGAGGATATATGAGCAGTCATGAAGGAAACAAATCAGAAGAAATTAAAATAAGAAACTTATTATTATTATTCTTTATTCATATGGTGCCACAAGGGGTCCACAGTGCCTTAAAGAGTAATTACATAAACAAACAGTATGAACAAAACAAGTAAAAAGTTATTTACAGTACAAAACATTACAGAACATGGACAAGGTTTATAAACATTGCTGCAGCAGTTAAAGGGGTCTATTTATCAAGCAGTGAAAAGTTTGGAGAAGTGAACCAGTGGAGAAGTTGCCCATAGCAACCAATCAGCTTTGAAGTAGCATTTATCAAGTACAGTCTATAAAATAATAGGTAGGAGCTGATTGGTTGCTATGGGCAACTGGTCCACTTCTTCACACTTTTCACTGCTTAATAAATAGACCCCATGGTACCAAAATGGGTAGTGGGACAGTAAAACCCAATATTTTTGGTGCTGTGGGAAAGAGATGATGGTAGTGAATGAAGGAAAAGCACATGAGGGAAGAGGGACCTGCTCATGAGACCTTACAGTCTGAAGAGGAGTAGGAGACAGTGAGCAAGCAGCATGGAGTGGTAGGTTAAGTTGAGAGCTGGAAAGCTTTGATAAAATAGTGGGTCTTGAGAACTCTGCTGCCTTTGACATATTTGGCCACTCTCTTCTCATACAAACACTGCAATCCCTAGGTCTTCAAGACACAGCCCTTTCTTGGTTCTCATCCTACCTATCTGATCGCTCTTTCACTGTTTATTTTTCTGATTCTGCCTCCTCTTTGCTACCTTTATCAGTTGGAGTACCACAAGGCTCAATCTTAGGTTCTCTGCTTTTCTCAATCTATACCACCTCTCTTGGCAAACTAATCAGCTCTTTTGGTTTTCAGTATCATCTGTACATAGATGATACTCAAATCTACCTATCCTCCCCAGATTAGTTACCATCTGTACTGGTCCATGTCCCTGAATGCCTCTCTGCCATTTCATCACCTCAAACTTAATATATCCAAGACAGAATTAATCATATTTCCACCAGCCAATTATAGTTGCCTACCTGATATCGCTATCACTGTTGACAACTCGAAAATCAACCCCACCCCACAAGCTCGCTGCCTAGGTATCATCCTTAACTCTGAACTGTACTTTGTTCCCCACATTCAATCTGTCTCAAAATCATGTTAATACATCCAAAAAACATAGCTAAAATATGACCTTATCTTAAACAAGACACTGCAAAAACTCTAATCCATGAAATTATTTCCCGCATTGACTATTTCAATAGTCTCCTTACTGGTATTCCCAAAAACAGGCTCTCACTACTACAATCCATAATGAATGTAGCTGTGAGGCTGATCTTCCTTGCCAAATGTTCATTGTCTGCTGATCCACTCTGTCAGTCTCTCCGTTAGTTACCAGTCTCTACCGTATTCAATATAAAATACTTGCACTCACACATAAACTATTAACCAAACCACACCATCATACATCTCTTCACTTATCTCAAATTATCTTCCAATAATTACTTGTTACCATTCACGGTTACAGGACTTTTTTTCAGGCTGTACCCACCCTATGTAATTCCCTCCCATGCACAATAAGACTTTCCGCTAGTCTCCAAACATTCAAGCATTCCCTGAAAACTCACCTCTTCAGACATGCTTATCAGATTCCAGTACTGCCCACATAACCTTCATAGCTTCCCTATTTAATTACATAACTTATTACAGTCAACACATAGCCTCACATATTTTGTCTTTCTTCAAGTCTACATCCTCCTGACCCTAGGTCAACTTTCCTGTGTGACTGGATCATACAGCCCACCAATAACTTCTGCAATTTAGCTGGACCCATTTGCAATATGTAGTACCTATCCTTGTGTATCAACACCTATTTCCCTATAGATGGTAATCTTGCAAGCAGGACCCTCTTACCTTTATGTCTGTTTGTTACTACCCAGTGTGGTTCCATTAATGTTATTTCCATTTGTAATGCACAACAGAATATGCTGCGCTCTATAAGAAACTGTAGTGCATTTGGAGAGGTAGATAAGCTGGGCTGCAAAATTGAGGAGAGATTGGAGTGAAGACAGGAGGGAGACAGGATGGCCAAAGAAAAGGAGGTTAAAGTAGTCCAATTTAGAGATGGCCAGTGAGGGGATGAGGGTCTTAGTTGCATCCAGTGTGAGAAAGGGTCTGAATCTGGAGATATTTGTGAGATGTAAACAGCAGGACTATGAAAGTTATTGAATGTGAGATTTGAAGGAGATAGAAGAAACAAGGATAACTCCAAGACAGCGCACTTGTGAGCTAGCTAGAGGAGATGGTGGTGTTGTCAATGAAATTGAGGGAGGTGAGGTTATACGAGAGGATGGGAAGATTATCAGCTCAGTCCTAGACATGTTACGTTTAAGAAAGTTTTGTGACATCCAGGAGGAAAGGCAGACAGACAGCTGGAGATATGAGTGAGGAGAGAGGGGAAAAGGTAAGGGGAGGAGAGGTAGATCTGCATGTCATCAGCACAGAGCTAATATAGGAACATAAAATACTTTAGAAGGTGTTTATACAAATAAAAGTTGAGATCAATTAATAGATCAGTGATTATTTATAAACTATGTATTCTTGAATAGTTTCAAATACCTCAAAAGCTTTGTATACATATATATGTTTAGATTTTTGATCATTAGGATCACATGTGATGGCATCATTATTTTACACATAATATCAATAAGATCTCTTTGAATAACTTAAAATACCATAGTAGGTGTATATACACATCATTGTTGAGATCAATTAATAGATTAATGATTATCTATAGATTAAATTTTTCTGAATAACTCTATATACCTTAGAATATGTGTATATACATATGTGTTTAGATATTTGATCATTAGAATCATATGCGATAGCATCATTTATTTTATACAGTACACCAATTAGATAGATTCTCAATATGAGCTATACAATCCCTTTCATATAAATACATACTCTGAGGGTAAGTAACACATCACCTAATCTTTACTAACATTCTGTTATATGTGACAGGCTTTTAGAAGATGTTTTTTTGAATGGCAAAATATTAAGTATGATTAGTGAAAGGCTTATCAGAAAGAAATAATTACATACATCTTCACACTTGAACAATAATATGATTTATATATATTAGAATTTTAGTATATTCTATTTCGATTAATTTGATATAACATCAACATACAGTAATGGTATATTTATGTATATATATATATATATATATATATATATATATATATATAGGCTACAATGGTTTGGCACTCTTCCATGTAATGATATGGCTGGGTGCCCTCTGCAGGAATTGGGTATAGTAATATAGCAGTGGCAGCAGCACTCATCCAATAAGACAATGATACAATCTGGTTACAAAGAACCTTTAGCGTTTATTCCAACATATCAATCGATTAAGATTTTCATCAGGAAGCATATAACAGTAAAAAACAACACTTGCCTATATAACATAGTAAGTACACCACAAATGCAATCATCTCCGTCCATCTGGGTGTGCGTCTGATGTCATAGCATCGCGCCGTGCAGCAGGCACTTCGTCTGACTCCACACTCACTATGGCAACAAGAATAAACAAAACTGCGTAAAGAAATTAACCACCACCACTAAAATGTCAACATGAGTGGATCTATTACAAAACAACGATCTGACTGACAGAGGGGACACTAGGTGTCAACAGACAATGACAATCAGCAAAAATAGAAATCAACAAAGGCAGCTATACAAAGGTCTGTCTAAATGGTGATAAGAAGAGAAAAGCAGGGCAAGTAAAGCAAACTATTTAGGCACTAGTATATATGAGGATGGGTAAATTAATTGAAACAAGACAGTGGCAATGTCTCGTTAAGACCATGTGACTGCAGGGTATTAAGATGTTATATCCAATACGCTTCTCTCTGCAAAAGCCTCTTGGTCCTATCACCTCCTCTGTGAGCCATAGGAACATAGTCAATCATTTTATAACGTAGTGTGGAGAGGTTGTGTCTACACACCCTGAAATGGCAAGCCTCAGGCTGTTCTTTATCCTGGCCAGATAAAGCCAGACAAATGGCAGACCTGTGGAGAGCCATTCTCTTGCGAAACTGTCTGGTAGTCTTGCCTATATACAGAAGCCCTCAAAGGCAATGTATACAGTACACTACGAACTGGCTAGTGCAGGTCAACACATGTTTGATTTTATACCTGTGCCCAGAATGAGGGTGTACAAAACTGTCCCCAGTTTCCAGGAATCCACAAGTAGTGCAGCCAAGGTACTTATAGTTACATGGCTTCTTAGGGACTGATTCTGACCGTTCGCTATTTGCGGCCGCTCGCTGTCAAAAAGGGGCCGTCTATGCAAATCATGCGCTCGCTCTTTGCGGTGTAAGGATGCCTCTATGTCTAAGAGAGTGATGACATATTGTGCTCGCAAGTGTTTAAAGATGCCCCCTTGCCACATGCTACACACATCATCTCTGGGAAATGTAGGATTAATCAGGAACATTGGGAGCCATCAGAGGTGCTCACAGTGCTTCAGATAGACCCTACCCTCCTGCAAGCACTGCGAGCAGTTCAGGGAAAAACCAACCAAGTCACGTGTTCAATGACGCTACTTTGCAAATTATGCACACCCATTAAACTCCGTTCTGATAGTCAGACACACCTGCGCTGGCACATCCACTCCACCATTCACAGGCACCTTCCCCTGTTACCACCCACAAACGGCGTTATGTCTCACTCAAAGTAGCGGCCAAGCTGTGTACTACGAGTGTACGATTTCACATCGCAGACGCTTGTTTGCGCACGCGTACTGTGACTTATATGCTTGCCAGGGTCGAAACTAGTGTTTTTGTCATGGGGCAAGTCAGTAATTTGGCGCCCCCCTCCCCCTGGTAATTCTCCAGCAGCAGTTCACCCATAGTAATGCCCCTTCAGTAGTGCACCTATAGTAATGCCTGCTGAGGTAATGCCCCTGTACTAGTGTCCATATGGTAATGTTCCCATAGTAATGCCCCTGCAGTGCTCATATAGTAATGGCCCCATAGTAATGCCCCTGTAGTGCCCAAATACTAATACCCCTGTAGTCCCCATATAGTAATGCCCTGTAGTAATGCCCCTGTAGTGCCCATGTAGTAAACCCCTAGTAATGCCCCTGTAGTACCCATTTAGTAATGCCCCTGTAGTGCCCCCTAGTAATGCCCCTGTAGAGCCTCCTGGTAATGCCCCTGTAGTGCCCATGTAGTAATACCCATAGTTATGCCCCTGTAGTGCCCATTTATTAATGCCCCTGCAGTGCCCATGTACAGCCCCCTGCTAATGCCTCTGTAGAACCCCCTGGTAATTCCCCTGTAGTGCCCCCTGTTAATGCCCCTGTAGTGCCCCCTGTTAATGCCCCTGTAGTGCCTCCTGGTAATGCCCCCATAGTGCACCCTAGTAATGCCCCCATAGTGCCCCCTGATAATGCCCCTGTAGTGCTCCCTGGTAATGCTTCTGTAGTCCCCCTGGTAATGCCCCCGTAGTGCCGCTTACACACACACACAAAAAAGAAATACTTACCTTAAAACCCGCTCCTGTGACCGCCGCCATTGGGTCTGCCCGGCTGCTACTCGGAACTATGTAAGAGACGTCATTACGTCCCTCCCATAGTGCCTGTGGGAAGAGCTGGAAGCTGGAGTTCAGCAGAGAACTCCAGCCTCCGGCTAGCCTTATAGCCTCCCTGCGGCACTGGGCTGGAGGTCACTGACGCCGGGTGCAGCGGCACACCTTTGCACCTCCAGCCCTCCCCTAGTTGCGGCATGTGCAGTAGTGCGACCATCGCTCAGAGCGAGCAAGCGCAGCTTAGCGACCGGGGTATGAGTCAGGTCCTTAGTCAGAAAATGTGTTGTGGAAGTGTGATCAAAAGTAGTGATGTCATTATGTACCAGCCAGTCACAGATGTTCTTACCCCAATTGTAACAAGGAAGTAATGTGGTGTTCTTTAAGCATTTAAGGTTACTATCCATGCTAATCATTGGCCAGAACCGTTTAGCTGTGTCGACTATTGGTCAACTTGCTGTGCTGTAACTATTGACTCACACCAGTCTGTTGTCTGATCTGACATTAGATATAAGATTACTGTCACTTTTGGGGGCTGCCAAAGCTCATATTTTGGCTTATTTTAACAATCTCAGTGGATATCCTCTATCAGAAAGATTATCAGTCATTAAATCTAGTTGTCTCAGTTCATCCTCAGGATGACTACAAATCCTGTGTATCCTGAGGAACTGAGAGTATGGTAGACCTCTCTTTAAATTGCTGGGGTGGAAGCTAGAAGCCAGCAACAGCTTTTTACAATCTGTTGGCTTTCTGTATATTGATGTAAAATGATCCCATCCATGATCATTACAGAAACATCTAGGAAATTAACCTCTTCCGAGCAATTTCATAGGTAAATTTGATATAATTGTCCAGCGAGTTAACTTTGGACATCATTAACACAAAATCTTCTTTTGTACCCAACCAAATCATGAATATATCGTCTATGTATCGTGTGAAGAACCTGATTTTCTCGGCATGCCGAAAAAGAGGTCCTGCTGCACATGATACATAAACCCATTGGCATACACCGGAGCTGCGCATGAGCCCATGGCGCAGCCATGGGTTTGAAGATAAAAGGTCCCTTCAAAAATTAAGTAATTTCTGTTTAAGGTTAAACTAAGCAAATTGAGCAAAAAGGACAAATCAAGGCCCTGAAAGTGAGGATTGTTAGCAAGTGTGCATGGCAATCAAACCCCATGAGTTGGGAATACTGGTGTAAAGGCTAATTACATCCACGGTGCATAGCCAACAGTTATTAGGTAAACTGCCAAGTGTAGTTAATTTTGTAAAACGGAGGTTGTGTTCTTGAGATAAGTTGGTTCAGCTTGTATGACCTTATGTAAGTGAAAGTCTATGTATCTTGATATTTCATAGTACAAAGAATCTCTGGCTAATATAATGGGCCTCCCTGGGGGATTGAGTGGGTCCTTGTGTAACTTGGGTAATGTGTACAAGACCGGTATTTTAGGTGAGACCGGCAAAAGCAAGTCCATAGTGGTTTTAGTTATGAGTTGTTTATAAACTGCTAGTTGTAATGTCTCCGTTAATTCTTTATTGTACACCCGGGTTGGGTCTTTATCCAACTTACGATATACTTTCATATCAGTTAATTGTTTAAGTGCTTCACTGCAGTATGCAGAAATATTGTCCCCTTGTCAGCGGGGCAGATCGTGATACTGGTGTTACTGCCCAGTTGTTTTAGAGCTGTCAGCTCTTTCTTGGATAAGTTCGGATGTATGTTGTTATTTTTAACTTTACAATCGGTAATACAGTAATCATTTAGATGTGTGAATCCTCTTATGGTCGAGTTGGTAGAAACTGGTTCGAATGTAGACCTGGATTGACTCAGCTGGAATGTTGGAGTACCTGTCATCATGCTGGGTTATCATTATAGAACTCCTTTAATCAGAGTTGTTGATTTAATCTGTGTAAATCAATTTTGCTTGTCAGCGCATCATGTTGTTCTGTGGGAACAAAACTTAGTCCCTTGTGTAGTACACTCAGTTCGTCCGTTGTCAATGTTCTGCTCGAGAGGTTATAGATTATTTCTTTGTCATGGGTGCTTGCTTTTTTTTGCCTTTGTCACTGGCCTTCTCGTCTGGTGAAGAGCCCAGCGGGGGATCTTTTTTGGCTCTTGTAATCACCCCTAAAGGGGGTCTGCATGTAAAGGAAACACCACTTATGCCAGCACATCTTAATCGATTGAAACATTGGAGCAAATGCTAAAGGTTCTTTGTAACCGGATTGTATCATTGTCTTATTGGACGAGTGCCGCTGTCACTGCTATATTACTGTATGTATATATATGTACATGTTTAAGTCTGACATACACTACACATTATTATCACTCTATTTTCAATGCACTGTGATAACTATTATTTAATATAGGCATATGGTCCTCAAATAACATATAACAAATAAGGACCTAGAAATAAATAGATATAGTTATACATGTATAAGCCTGATATACATTACATATTATTGTTTTATCCTTAATTATTTTATCTTTTATGTGCAGGGATAACCACTACCAGATGTATGTATACTTCCACTAAATAATGTATAAGGAATGATTACATCCTTTCATTTTTTTATCCAACTAACATGTGTAGACCGAATTCATCATATCATCTAATCCATCAATATTTAATCTAAGGGTGATGGTTTATCTGATTCCCTAGAAACAAAGGCAATTGATCATTTTTTCACACTTAAGAAATGTACCAAACAATATTAAAATAAAGGATCAGTCAGACATACCCCCAGACTCACGTAGGGGAAGCATATTTAAACCGGATCTGAGGTAACAATTAGCTTACCTTGACAAAGCTAAGGGGCAAAATGCGCATTGGTCTAGTCACTGTGTGTGTGATGTGAAATGACTGTTTTAACCCTGTACAAAGTTGCTAATTATCAGATGTAGAGCCACAACACTTAAGCAACGATAAGCAGATAATATACTTACCAGTACTGCACTGTCCTGCGGGCAATATGCAGCCAGACAGAGATGAGTGCCGGATGTGTGCAGACTTGCATATATCGCATAAACCTGATAGACAGCCTTCGGGCTGACAGTCTGCAGTGGCGTCAGCATGTATATTCATTGATACACGCTAGTCTGATAAACTTACATACGCATTTTAGTTGAACTACTACTGGGCTGAGAATAATGTGGAATCTTTAACGTAACAATGGATATACCCAATATTACTATTAATCAAGCAAACCCAGCCTGGATGCTTAACTGCAAACAAATCCATCTGTAATATCACATATGTAATTCTAAAGGCTGATTACTTACTTTGCATCTATTAGTTACATATACTGTAAGCCGGATTCAAGGTTGGACATCGAACATTTTAATTATAACTACACATAATTATATCATTATAATACACACACCATTTCTACCCAAGTAGTGATGTATATTTTGATTTAATATACTGCATACAAATCCTGATAAGAGAATACATTCCCTATATGAAGAGATATAGCATTATCATATTATAAGAGGTGATATCAGAAATAGTATATACACCACTTAATTGAAGAAAAATACAACTTCTTTACGAATATGTAGTTAAAGAATGGTTGTGGTGTAAGTATTCATAATTATACAAACAAAGGTCTGACAAAAGATTTGGCTGATGCAAGACCAACAGAAGCCTGTTACAGCAAGTCTGCTGAATTTCAGAGAGTGTTTGATACTTTAGTGTCAGTTCCTTAGATACAAGGATTATGCTTTCAAACAACATGCTACATACATCTCTGAATGCACAATTTTAAATTGTAGCAGAATATTTGTTACATAATAAGTTAGCACATCCATTCAGCCAGTAATACAGTGCACTATAATAGCAACTACAGGTTTAATCATATATGACCAAGATAGGTATTCAATAATAAAAGACACGCACAGAGTGAATAAGAAACAAACTGTTTAATATATTTTTAATTCACTTTTTCTTTATCTGTATTTACTTTATTTCTGATTTTATTATATATTGACAACAATGATTTAAGATACAGTAAAAGTTATTTTTTTTTAATTACCAACAGTAAAGGTTATGTTTTAAAATAATAAAACACATCATATTATTTAAAAATAAAATTAGTACAATAACTCCATGATTGCACCATAGAATCTCCTTTCTTTTTTATTTGTAATTTGATAATATAGGAGAGCAAAGATACTGATGAGCTCACCTAAAGAGGATCTTTATTGGAGAAAAGAAGAGGTCCAAGAACAGAACCTTTGTAAACACTACAAGTAGTGGATTTGGGGTAGATGTGGAATAATGAGATGAGACAGAGACAAAATGCTCAGAGAGGTAGGAAGACAGTCAGAAGAGGGCAGTGTCACACAGACTGAGAGAGTGAAGAAATTGTAGGAGGAGAGGGTGGTCCATCGTGTCAAATGCAGCTGAGAGGTTGAAGAGAATGAGCAGAGAGTAGTGGCCCTTGGATTTGGCAGCAAGAAGGTCATTGGTGACTAATGAGGCCGGGTTCTGTGGAGTGGAGAGGATAAAAGCCAGACTGAAATGGATGAAGCATAGAGTGGGAAGTAAGAAAAGCAGTGAGGTGGTGCTCAAGGGAGAGATTGGGCAGTAGTTAGACAGAGTGTCAGGATCATTGATTAGATTTTTTAATATGGGGAGAAAAGGGCATGTTTGAATGCAGACCAGACAGTGTCTGATGAGAGGGAATACATTGACGAGATGGGCAAGATAGGAACAGGCAACAGGAAACAGGGAGCATAGGAGGCGGAAGGGGATAGGCTCAAAGGGGAGAGGTGGAAGTGGATGAGGACTGGATTAGGGTGAAAACAGTACTTTATCTGCAGATACTGGGGAGAAAGACATCAGAGTTGGTAAAATGGATGGGGAAGATGGAGAGAGTTAGGCTAGGAAAGAAGAGGATGAGATGACACAGGTCTAGTGGGATGTGATGTCCTGACAGTGAATTAGATGGCAAAAGTCAAGTTCAGAGAGTGAGGAAGGGAGAAAAAGAGATGGTACAGAGGAGTGAGCTGAAAGTAGTGAAAAGATGACTTGGTTTGGAGGACTGGGAGGAAATGAGCGGCAGCTCTGTACTGTAGATTAAGTGCATAAATTGGAAATGGAGGAAGTCTGCAATAGAGCAAGATACTGTAAATCAGCAGTTTGTAAACACTTTTGCAGGTACCTGGTGCATTTGGAATATAAAGGTTGAGGTATCGATCTGCAAAGATGAGTTGTAACCGCCAGAGGAGCAAAATCTACACCAAAAGTAAGTGAGACTTTGTAATGTATGTGAAAACAGCTTGGCAGGAGAGAGTAACAATGCTGGAGATAAGTCAGTCAGACTGGGAGGAAAAGGTCATAGTTTCAATAGCCACAATGTTATTATTGGTGATAGTAGCTTTGGCGAGTCGAGATGGAGAAAGAGTGAGAGATATTGAAGTCAACCAGGTCACATGGATGCTACATGGAGAAGAGGATGTGAGTGGCTACAGGGAATGTAGGTGAGTGTGTGTGATTGTGAGTAAGTGTGTGAGTAAGTGATTGAGTGAGTGCATGTGAAATAAAATAATAAAACCTACAGTGTCCATGTCCTGTGTATAATTTAATATTTATTTTGCAGGTGAACTAGAAATACCAGTGGGCCCTTAATGTTCCAAGTGCTGGTACTTGTGATTCTCCAGGTAACAGCATGCAGAGGAGGTTTGCTAGGACCTCTAATTCTACTGTAAAAGACAAAATTATTTAATCTATTTTTTTACATAATCAACCCAGCACCCATTGCCCAAGGGAGCTGGGGATAGTCGCGGACTCTCAGCTCAGTCCTGGGGTGCCCTGGAGAGGGGCAACTCCTTAATTGGGGGACCCCCACCTCCACAGGGATCCCCAGCCTTGGATGACTAGCGAGGAGTGATGAATGCTTTGGCTGGCCGATGAAAGGGTCCAATGGCTGTGGCATCACATCCCCGCTAGAAAGACTATGGTGATGGTTGTGGAAAATACAGGGGACCCCTACTCATTTTGTTCCCTGTATTTCCACAACCAGGACTGGCTCACTGAGCATGGTACTAGTTGATTAAATTTAGTGGAATCCTACATCTTTATCCCCCATATTTTCATAACCAGGACCAGCTCAGAAAAGCCCAGTGCTCTCTGTGCTTTTAGGGCGGAACCCATTTTGTTTTTTTTTGTTTTTTTTACACTTTTAATAGGTTTTTACACACAGAAGCATGCATGGATCTCAATGATCTGTGCATGTTTCTGTGTAACTCGTATTTTCTCAGGCTATACTTGTCAGCCTGAAGCAGATGTACTATACTTTGAGTTTTAGGTCAGTAATAGTGTGCGAGTTAAAAACTTGCACTCTGTTACATTGGCCGAGTTGTATCCTCACAATGACAAAACATCTGGATGCGAGTTTTGCCATTGCAAGTTGCGGGGGAGTGAGAAACATGTGAGTTTGCGAGTATAGCTCTATACTTGCACATTTTCAAAACTTGCACCCTATTATATTTGGCCATGGTGTAAATGAGGGAAATACAGATGTGTCCTATTGTATCTTTGCCGGTTGTGTAGCAAATGAGTGTACGCATAATGCCATGCAATTTGCTGCAGCCAAACACATACGGTATGCCATGCCGTGGCTATTTTCCCACCATACAATCCCATGGATCACAGGTGCAAATGCAGTGCACATACCCAGTTGCGGGCATATGACTCATGCCATACAAGGTGAGATTTGCCACACGGGCAGGAAGCAAGCACAGCAAACAGCACAGCAAGCAAAGTAGTCATTCCTTGCAATGTCCAGTAAGGCGTGTCCAGGATGTGAAGAAAACAGGTGTTCAAGTTGAAAGGAGTCCAAATGCATAGCAGTTTGTTAAAAGTAGGGGTGAGCGGGTTCGGATTTCTGAAATCCGAACCCCCCCGAACCCCCCCGATCCGAGTCTGATCCGAGTCAGGCTCGACTTTTCCCGCCTGACTCGGATCTGAAATCGAGGCAAAACGTCATCATCCCGCCTTCCGAGTCTCGCGGGTTTTGGATCCTATATAAGGTACCCGCGTCGGCGCCATTTTCTCACTCGGCTGTGGACAGTGAAGAGGGAGGGTGGGAGTTAGGGCTGTGTAGTGTAGTGTAGTGTAGTGCTGCTGTTGTCCACTACTTCAAAGTCCATAGGGGCTGGCTGTGTTGTGCTGTGCTGCTGTTGTTAATAGGGGCTGTGTCCACTACTTCAAAGTCCATAGGGGCTGGCTGGACTGTGTTGTGCAGTCAGTTCTCCATAGGGGCTGTGTCCACTCCAAAGTCCTGTGCAGTGTCCCAGTCCTAAAGGAGTGCTGTAGTGTTGTCCAGGGGGTGCTCTGTCCATCAGGGGTGCTCCCCCCAAGTGCTAAAAAAATAATATATTTTCTGTGTTTGTGAATTGTGTGCGCAGTAGTCGCACGTGCATCAACAAAGTAGTGCCAAGCGTGCGCCTGTGTCATAAGTAAAGGGCCGGCTGGCTTGACCGTTAAAGGGTGCTGTAACCCCCGAAAGTACACTCCAGTCCAGACCAAAAAAAAATTATTTTCTGTGTTTGTGAATTGTGTGCGCAGTAGCCGCACGTGCATCAACAAAGTAGTGCCAAGCGTGCGCCTGTGTCATAAGTAAAGGGCCGGCTGGCTTGACCGTTAAGGGTGCTGTAACCCCCGAAAGTACACTCCAGTCCAAACCAAAAAAAAAATTATTTTCTGTGTTTGTGAATTGTGTGCGCAGTAGCCGCACGTGCATCAACAAAGTAGTGCCAAGCGTGCGCCTGTGTCATAAGTAAAGGGCCGGCTGGCTTGACCGTTAAGGGTGCTGTAACCCCCGAAAGTACACTCCAGTCCAAACAAAAAAAAAAATTATTTTCTGTGTTTGTGAATTGTGTGCGCAGTAGCCGCACGTGCATCAACAAAGTAGTGCCAAGCGTGCGCCTGTGTCATAAGTAAAGGGCCGGCTGGCTTGACCGTTAAGGGTGCTGTAACCCCCGAAAGTACACTCCAGTCCAAACCAAAAAAAAAATTATTTTCTGTGTTTGTGAATTGTGTGCGCAGTAGCCGCACGTGCATCAACAAAGTAGTGCCAAGCGTGCGCCTGTGTCATAAGTAAAGGGCCGGCTGGCTTGACCGTTAAAGGGTGCTGTAACCCCCAAAGTACACTCCAGTCCAAACCAAAAAAAAAATTATTTTCTGTGTTTGTGAATTGTGTGCGCAGTAGCCGCACGTGCATCAACAAAGTAGTGCCAAGCGTGCGCCTGTGTCATAAGTAAAGGGCCGGCTGGCTTGACCGTTAAAGGGTGCTGTAACCCCCAAAGTACACTCCAGTCCAAACCAAAAAAAAAATTATTTTCTGTGTTTGTGAATTGTGTGCGCAGTAGCCGCACGTGCATCAACAAAGTAGTGCCAAGCGTGCGCCTGTGTCATAAGTAAAGGGCCGGCTGGCTTGACCGTTAAGGGTGCTGTAACCCCCGAAAGTACACTCCAGTCCAAACCAAAAAAAAAATTATTTTCTGTGTTTGTGAATTGTGTGCGCAGTAGCCGCACGTGCATCAACAAAGTAGTGCCAAGCGTGCGCCTGTGTCATAAGTAAAGGGCCGGCTGGCTTGACCATTAAAGGGTGCTGTAACCCCCGAAAGTACACTCCAGTCCAAACCAAAAAAAAAATTATTTTCTGTGTTTGTGAATTGTGTGCGCAGTAGCCGCACGTGCATCAACAAAGTAGTGCCAAGCGTGCGCCTGTGTCATAAGTAAAGGGCCGGCTGGCTTGACCGTTAAAGGGTGCTGTAACCCCCAAAGTACACTCCAGTCCAAACCAAAAAAAAAATTATTTTCTGTGTTTGTGAATTGTGTGCGCAGTAGCCGCACGTGCATCAACAAAGTAGTGCCAAGCGTGCGCCTGTGTCATAAGTAAAGGGCCGGCTGGCTTGACCGTTAAGGGTGCTGTAACCCCTGAAAGTACACTCCAGTCCAAACCAAAAAAAAAATTATTTTCTGTGTTTGTGAATTGTGTGCGCAGTAGCCGCACGTGCATCAACAAAGTAGTGCCAAGCGTGCGCCTGTGTCATAAGTAAAGGGCCGGCTGGCTTGACCATTAAAGGGTGCTGTAACCCCCAAAGTACACTCCAGTCCAAACCAAAAAAAAAATTATTTTCTGTGTTTGTGAATTGTGTGCGCAGTAGCCGCACGTGCATCAACAAAGTAGTGCCAAGCGTGCGCCTGTGTCATAAGTAAAGGGCCGGCTGGCTTGACCGTTAAGGGTGCTGTAACCCCCGAAAGTACACTCCAGTCCAAACCAAAAAAAAAATTATTTTCTGTGTTTGTGAATTGTGTGCGCAGTAGCCGCACGTGCATCAACAAAGTAGTGCCAAGCGTGCGCCTGTGTCATAAGTAAAGGGCCGGCTGGCTTGACCGTTAAGGGTGCTGTAACCCCCGAAAGTACACTCCAGTCCAAACCAAAAAAAAAATTATTTTCTGTGTTTGTGAATTGTGTGCGCAGTAGCCGCACGTGCATCAACAAAGTAGTGCCAAGCGTGCGCCTGTGTCATAAGTAAAGGGCCGGCTGGCTTGACCGTTAAGGGTGCTGTAACCCCCGAAAGTACACTCCAGTCCAAACCAAAAAAAAAATTATTTTCTGTGTTTGTGAATTGTGTGCGCAGTAGCCGCACGTGCATCAACAAAGTAGTGCCAAGCGTGCGCCTGTGTCATAAGTAAAGGGCCGGCTGGCTTGACCGTTAAAGGGTGCTGTAACCCCCCAAAGTACACTCCAGTCCAAACCAAAAAAAAAATTATTTTCTGTGTTTGTGAATTGTGTGCGCAGTAGCCGCACGTGCATCAACAAAGTAGTGCCAAGAGTGCGCCTGTGTCATAAGTAAAGGGCCGGCTGGCTTGACCGTTAAAGGGTGCTGTAACCCCCAAAGTACACTCCAGTCCAAACCAAAAAAAAAATTATTTTCTGTGTTTGTGAATTGTGTGCGCAGTAGCCGCACGTGCATCAACAAAGTAGTGCCAAGCGTGCGCCTGTGTCATAAGTAAAGGGCCGGCTGGCTTGACCGTTAAAGGGTGCTGTAACCCCTGAAAGTACACTCCAGTCCAAACCAAAAAAAAAATTATTTTCTGTGTTTAGCCGCACGTATATATCAAATCGATATAACATAAATGGAGGACCAAACTTTCTCCGATAAAAATAAAATAGAGAAAGATCAAGAACCACTTCCTCCTAGTGCTGAAGCTGCTGCCACTAGTCATGACATAGACGATAACATGCCATCAACGTCGTCTGCCAAGGCCGATGCCCAATGTCATAGTAGAGGGCACATACAATCCCAAATGGCAAAGTTCAGGAAAATGACCTTGAAAAAGACATTTAAATCAGCTGAAGAGAAACGTAAACTTGCCAATATGCCATTTACGACACGGAGTGGCAAGGAACGGTTAAGGTCGATCCCTAGTATGTTCATGACTAGTGGTTCAGCTTCACATGACGATGGAAGCCCTCCTCCCAATAAAAAAATCAAAAGAGTTAAGCTGGCAAAAGCACAGCGAAGAACTGTGCTTTCTAAGAAGATATCACAAATCCCCAAGGAGAGTCCAAGTGTGGTGGTGGTTGCGATGCCTGACCTTCCCAGCACTGGACGGGAAGAGGTGGCTCTTTCCACCATTTGCACGCCCCCTGCAAGTACTGAAAGGAGCACCCACAGTCCACTTGCTGATATGCAAATTGAAGATGTCACTGTTGAAGTACAACAGGATGAGGATACTGGTGTAGCTGGCGCTGAGGAGGAAGTTGGCGAGGAGGATTCTGATGGTGATGTGGTTTGTTTAAATCAGGCTCCGGGGGAGACAGTTGTTGTCCGTGGGATGAAAAAGCCCATCACGGTCATGCCTGGGCAGAAGACCAAACATTCCACCTCTTTGGTCTGGCAATATTTCTATCCAAATCCGGACAACAACTGTCTTGCCATATGTACCATATGTAAAGGTGAAATAAGTAGGGGTAGGGACGTCAACCACCTAGGAACATCCTCCCTTATACGGCACCTGCAGCGCGTTCATAAAAAGTTACTGTCAAGTTCAGAAACTTTGGCTAAGACCGTAAGCAGTCCAGGGACACCTAAATCCCGTTGTCCTGTTGTATCCAAGCGCCTGCAAACCACACCGTCAACTCCCTCCTCGTCAATTTCCTCCTTAGTCAGGATCGGAAGTAGTCCTGCAGGCCATGTCACTGGCATGACTGACTCTCCTATCCGGGATTCCTCTGGAGGATCCTGCATTGCTACGCCTACTGCTGCCGCTGCTGCTGTTGCTGCTGCTGGGAGTCGTTCATCATCCCAGAGAGGAAGTAGGAACACCACTACTTTTACTAAACAATTGACCCTCCAACAGTCCTTAGCGAGGAGGATGAAGTACGACAGCAGTCATCCTGAAGCAAAACGTATAACTGAGGCCTTGACTGCTATGTTGGTGTTAGACGTGCGTCCGGTATCCGCCATTAGTGCAGTGGGATTTAGACAATTGATGGAGGTAGTGTGTCCCCGGTTCCAAATCCCGTCTAGATTCCACTTCACTAGGCAGGCGATACCGAGACTGTACAGAAACGTCAGAAAAAGTGTCCTCAGTGTCCTGAAAAATGCCGTTGTACACAATGTCCACTTAACCACGGACATGTGGACAAGTGGAACAGGGCAGACTAAGGACTATATGACTGTGACAGCCCACTGGGTAGATGTATCACCTTACGCAGCAACAGCAGCAGCGTCACCAGTAGCAGCATCTCAGAAACGCCAGCTCGTTACAAGGCAGGCTACGCTGTGTATCACCGGTTTCAGTAAGAGGCACACCGCCGACAACCTCTTAGAGAAACTGAGGGAAATCATCGCCCAGTGGCTTACCCCACTTAGACTCTCCTGGGGATTTGTGATATCTGACAACGCCACCAATATTGTGCGGGCATTACATCTGGGCAAATTCCAGCACGTCCCATGTTTTGCTCACACAATAAACTTGGTGGTGCAGAATTTTCTGAAAAGCGACAGGGGCATGCAGGAGACGCTTTGGGTGGCCCGAAAAATTTCTGGCCACTTTCGCCATTCAGCGACTGCGTGCCAAAGACTGGAGCGCCAGCAAACACTCTTGAACCTGCCCCGCCATCACCTGAAGCAAGAGGTTGTGACGCGGTGGAACTCAACCCTCTATATGCTTCAGAGGATGGAGGAGCAGCAAAAGGCCATACAAGCCTATACATCCACCTATGACATAGGCAAAGGAGGGGGTATGCACCTGACTCAAGCGCAGTGGAGAATGATTTCCGTGTTGTGCAAGGTTCTCCAGCCCTTCGAACTTGCCACACGTGAAGTCAGTTCAGACACTGCCAGCTTGAGTCAGGTCATTCCCCTCATCAGGCTTTTGCAGAAGCAGCTGGAGAAAGTGAAGGAGGAGCTAAGACGGAGCGATTCCGCTCGGCATGTGGGACTTGTGGATGAAGCCCTTCATTCGCTTTGCCAGGATTCCAGGGTGGTCAATCTGTTGAAATCAGACCACTACGTTTTGGCCACCGTGCTCGATCCTAGGTTTAAAGCCTATGTGGTGTCTCTCTTTCCGGCCGACACAAGCCTGCAGAGGTGCAAAGACCTGCTGGTGAACACACTGTCAGCTGAAGCGGAACGTGACACGTCAACGGCTCCTTCTTCATTTTCTCCTGCAACTGGGGCTGCCAGGAAAAAACTTAGGTATCCTAAGCAACCCGCTGGCGGTGATGCAGGGCAGGCAGGACCAAGTTTGGACATCTGGTCCGGACTGAAGGACCTGGCAACAATTTCTGACATGTCTACTGTCACTGCATATGATACTGTCACCATTGACAGAATGGTGGAGGATTACATCGGTGACAGCATCCAAGTAGGCATGGCAGACAGTCCATACCTGTACTGGCAGGAAAAAGAGGCAATTTGGAGGCCCCTGTACAAACTGGCTCTATTTTACCTGAGTTGCCCCCCCTCCAGTGTGTACTCCGAAAGAGTGTTTAGTGCAGCCGGGAACCTTGTCAGCGAAAGGCGTAGGAGGTTGCTTCCACAGAATGTGGAGAAGATGATGTTCATCAAAATGAATTATCAGCTCTTCCAGGGAGACCAGCCTCCAGAAGGTACAGAGGGACCTGTGGTGGTGGATTCAAGTGGGGACGAGTTAATACTTTGTGAGGATGAGGATGTACACACTGAAGAGGGTGAGGAATCGGTGGATGAGGAGGATGAGGATGACATCTTGCCTCCATAGAGCCAGTTTGTGCAGGGACACATTAATTGCCAGCTTGTTTTGTGGGGGCCCAAACGAACCAATCATTTCAGCCACAGTTGTGTGGCAGACCCTGGCGCTGAAATGATTGGTTTGTTAAAGTGTGCATGTCCTGTTTATACAACATAAGGGTGGGTGGGAGGGCCCAAGGACAATTCCATCTTGCACCTCTTTTTTTTCTTTGCATTATGTACAGTTTGGGGCCTAGTTTTTCAAACTGCCATCCTGTCTGCCACTGCAGTTTCACGCCTAGATGGGTCACGTGTTTGTGCCGCCCACTCGTGTCGCTTAGCATAGTCATCCAGCTACCTCGGTGCAACGTTTTGGACATAAAAACACTATTGTGAGGTGTGAGGTGTTCAGAATAGATTGGAAATGAGTGGAAATTAAGGTTATTGAGGTTAATAATAGCATAGGAGCAGAAAAACCTACAAATTCTGTGATTTTAGCTGTTTTTATGCTTTTTTAAAAAAAAATACAGATCCAAAACACAAAACCCAGAACCCAAAACACGGAAGGGTGGTTTTGGCAAAACCAATCCAGATCCAAAACACGAAGAAAGATCCAGATCCAAAACCAAAACACAAAACACGAAAAGTGGCCGGTGCACACCCCTAGTTAAAAGTAGTCCCACAGTTGCAGAAATTTTAGGTTGAATGTTCTCCTTAGGTTTTCCTCCTGTTTACTTCCTGTATATCTCTCCAAATTATGCTTTAAATGTAAAAACACTTAGAAAAACATCACTATGAATAAAACCTATGAAGCCAAACCACTTTGAAGCATATACACTAATAATTATGGCTTAAGACAAGTGTGCTCACTGATTGCGCAACACCAGTGGTGTATCTATAATGGGTGCAGTGTGTGCGGGGCACACAGGCCCCCGGGTCCAGGTGGGCCCCGGACCGCACACACTGCACCCATATATTTTTAAAACTTACCTGTCCGAGGTCCTGCGACAGTTGTCACTGCTGCTCAGAACACTGGAAAAATGGCTGCCGTGGCCATTTTCCGGAGTTCTGCGCATGCGCAGTAGACTCCAGGCACTAGAGTGTGCCCGTAGTCTACAGAACGCCGGAAAATGGCTGTTGTGGCCATTTTTCCGGCGTTCTGCGCATGCGCAGTAGATTCCAGGCACACTCTAGTGCCCGGAGTCCTCTAATGCTCCAGTGGCTGGCCAGCCGCATCAGTCGGCTGCCAGCCACCAGGGAGAGAGTAGGGGCCCCGCACGAGGAGTGCACACGGGCCCCCTCCTCTCTTAAAATGCCCCTGCTCTCCAACCCTAATACCCTCTTCCCACTACAAATGCTGGCAAGAAAGCTCTTTTGCAAACAAACAGTGCCTAAACAGCATAATATTTACTTAGTAACAATCATAAAGCAAACCTTATTTCAGACTAGAGATTGCAGATTGTAATTCATGTCAATTTACCTAAAATAATATTTCAGAAAGCACTTCTAGTCTAATAACAGATGCCTGGTGCCTGATGCAAATAGTAATATACCTATGAAATTAAAAGATAAGTCACACCATTGTCCCTTAATGCCAGCTGTAGATAAAAGTAGTTAGAACTCCTGTATAACACTCCATATTAAATGCAATAACATTTAGAAAAAAACATTTTGAATAAAAACCTATGCAGCCAAACCAGCTTGCAGCCTATTCACCAACTAATATATATGAATACCAGTTACAACAGGCTACTGAAGAGCTAACAAAAGGGAAAAAAGAGATCTCTGATGAAATCACCACATACGTGAAGAAACATGTTATTTAGTTTATCCTTGCTCTGGAAACTGTCCCTACTTCAACTGGCATTCAAACAGCTGTTGTCTTCAATGCACTGTTTATTATTGACAGCATACTGTGATATATATTGGTGTTTAACACTTGGAGCACAAAGACATTCTTTTTTCCTAAAAATGTTGTATCTTTATTCAGATTCTCAACATTTATCTTCATTTGTTTCCATTTCTTATATGAGATCAATACATGTCATCTATTAAACCTCATAATCTAGTTTCATGTTATACTCAGGAGAATGTATGAATTAGATGGGAAACAGATCCTACTTTACAGTATATGAAAGTATGGCATTATTTAATAATTTGTTTTTAATTATCTGATCAATTAGATGAAATGAAGGTATTACTCAAATACTGGTATTAAGATGCCTCCAGGAATTAGGGCCAAATTAGAAAAACCTTAGTACCCCATGTATTGCCAGGCTAGTAAAGAAAGGAAAAGTACTGTAGTTTAGTGACCAGAGAATGAGATTTGGCAGATGCTGAGCAAATTCTATGGCACACTTAGCAGATAATCAAAATCAAGGGACAAGCTTAAGGTCAGGGCTGGTGGCAACAGAGTTATGAGGTCACTGTCTGAGTACATGGCAGGAGGAAGATAAGGAGACAAGCCAATGTCCTGAGGACAAAAGGTCAGGGTATCCACAAAGAGTCCAGGTCATCAATAGGTAAAGAGAGCAATAACAGCAGGTTTATCAACAAAACAGAAAGATAACCTGCACCAAGATGCTGGCAAGAAGTCTATTTAAATGCCTCTATTTAAATATGCTCTGATGGGGAATGGTTTAATTTTGCAAATAGTCTGGTTCCACCCCCATCACCTCCTATCTGTATATCCTCTTAGGGCTTCATCTGGAGAGAAAAATATCAAAGTAGACAAGTACAGATGTGTCCTGTTACATCTTTGCTCCATATGCCATGTAGGACGACCAGCTAGTCGCGCTGGGCCGTGGCATATTGAGTCACATCATAATGTACTGAAGCACTGGAGAAGCTGGAGAATGTAATACAACTTTCTGTCCACCAGAAGTAGCTTTTCCTAAACTGCACTGTGCATGCGTAAAAAGAGACAATGCAATGTCTGTAGGCCCACTGATTGGCTGACTGACCTGTAATTCGGTATGCTATAGTTGTCATGGATCGATAGCTGTAATTTAGTCTGTATTAAAGGATTAAATTATTTCATGTGTGAGTCCTGAGTACACATCTGAAAAACAATTTATAAATGTGTTCTGTCATCATTATTATAGTATATTATGCTAGATACAAGTATCAGCATGATAATACCTAATTTTACAATAGTCAGGTGCGGCACTCACACAGTGATAACATGCTTTAGAAAAAAACAACAAGAGAAAATTGTGGGGCGCTGGTTCAGTCAAGTGACCACACTGATTAATAATATGCAATTTATTGCAAAACTATAAAAAACAATAAAATATATAAATCACACATCTACATAAGAACATGGATAATGCTACATAAGGGATCTGTTGGGATAAATCATGGGACCACTGGTTTGATCCTATCTTTTGTAGATATCCACAAATAAGCTCTACACAAATCCAATTAGTATTCAAATGTCAGTATAATAGATATTTGAGCAGCAATTTGGCATGAAAATAAAGTCCACATACATCGGAGTATAACAGTCACCTGTATTATAGTTGCCAGTTGTTACGAATGTTTTAGGTCAGACTGATACCTGGTTGTATACCAAGATCCATTCCAGATTGGGACCAGGCATACCACACTGGTGTGGCTGATTCCTTATGAGACAATGGAGGCTGCTTTTAAACATCCATGCGGCTGAAGATAAACTCTGTCTGGCTAAACAGACTGAAAGTGCCGTGTGTACTTATGTCCTTTCTGGCAAAGCTGTATTCCATGTGCTCTCTTTACTGACACTCCCTGAGCATTTCCAAGCTTTCAGGGGAAAATTAAACAAAGTGTCTGTGTCCAATATAGTAGATTACATTACATATTTCTCTTGGCTAATAGTGTTCCCGGTTTCATCAGAAGGTAAGTAGAAATAAACAGTTGGGTTTGAAGGGCACTGTATAAAATCATCACTGAACTACAATTCTCAGCCCAAAAAGGTATCCTTAAAATACTTACTGACTGTGCATTTTATGCAGCACGCTTGCGGCAATGTTGGCACTGCTGTGCCACTAAGCTTGTATAACATGCCGCTAATTGGTACACATCAGTAAGTGCCGGTCACTGTAGAAAGTGATGTGAAGCACTCACTACACTACCTCGCAGCATTATTACACTGAAATTTACACACACATACTAAGTAAAACATGGCCTGCATGTGTATGCTTCAATGCGTTATATCCAGCGTTGTGCATCCTAAGTCCTGTGCCCTACATGCTACTCTGTTTATACTGTATACAAAATGGCTGTGAGGCAGCTGCCATACTCTAGGAGAGAACTGCAAATCCTCCTTCAGTGGTGGGATCAGATGCCCATCAATAATAGAAGTGCCGGGCATTTAAAAATGCCCAATGCAATATCCTGGCCCAAGTACAGTAGGCCGGGATAGATCTATTCGCTCACAGCTGGAGTGATTTGGTGTGAAGAGATGACCCATGACTGCAGAGGCTCAGGCAACACCTTATGCATAGTAAATACAGTATTACTGTACAGTTATAGTAGTTAAGTTATAGCCAAACAGGATCCTCCAAAGCGCCATTACTGCATGACATAACATGAATGGGCTTTGTGTGACATAAACTGTTAGTGACATGAATAATGTTTGCCATAATGTGACATCAATGGTTAACAATCTATGGTTAATGATTTTGCAATGCTAGGCAGTAAACCTCTTTTGCACTGCCATCAATGGCACAGAACAAAACAATGTTTGGAAGGCCATCGGCCATTGAGGTGTTCAAAACATGTTAACAAGTTTTGTTTGGCCCGCTTTACTTCCACTATTAAAATAGGGATGACCATTGGTGGATGAATCCATCGATGGTTCAAAGTAGGGGTGTGCACCGGCCACTTTTCGTGTTTTGTGTTTTGGTTTTGGATCTGGATCTTTCTTCGTGTTTTGGATCTGGATTGGTTTTGCCAAAACCACCCTTCCGTGTTTTGGGTTCTGGGTTTTGTGTTTTGGATTGTATTTTTTTTTTAAAAAGGATAAAAACAGCTGAAATCACAGAATTTGTTGGTTTCTCTGCTCCTATGCTATTATTAACCTCAATAACCTTAATTTCCACTCATTTCCAGTCTATTCTGAACACCTCACACCTCACAATAGTGTTTTCATGTCCAAAAGGTTGCACCGAGGTAGCTGGATGACTATGCTAAGCGACACGAGTGGGCGGCACAAACACGTGACCCATCTAGGAGTGACACTGCAGTGGCAGACAGGATGGCAGTTAGAAAAACTAGGCCCCAAACTGTACATAATGCATAGAAAAAAAAGAAGTGCAAGATGGAATTGTCCTTGGGCCTTCCCACCCACCCTTATGTTGTATAAACAGGACATGCACACTTTAACAAATCAATCATTTCAGCGCCAGGGTCTGCCACACAACTGTGGCTGAAATGATTGGTTCGTTTGGGCCCCCACAAAACAAGCTGGCAATTAATGTGTCCCTGCACAAACTGGCTCTACGGAGGCAAGATGTCATCCTCATCCTCCTCATCCACCGATTCCTCACCCTCTTCAGTGTGTACATCCTCATCCTCACAAAGTATTAACTCGTCCCCACTTGAATCCACCACCACAGGTCCCTCTGTACCTTCTGGAGGCTGGTCTCCCTGGAAGAGCTGATAATTCATTTTGATGAACATCATCTTCTCCACATTCTGTGGAAGCAACCTCCTACGCCTTTCGCTGACAAGGTTCCCGGCTGCACTAAACACTCTTTCGGAGTACACACTGGAGGGGGGGCAACTCAGGTAAAATAGAGCCAGCTTGTACAGGGGCCTCCAAATTGCCTCTTTTTCCTGCCAGTACAGGTATGGACTGTCTGACATGCCTACTTGGATGCTGTCACCGATGTAATCCTCCACCATTCTGTCAATGGTGACAGTATCATATGCAGTGACAGTAGACATGTCAGAAATTGTTGCCAGGTCCTTCAGTCCGGACCAGATGTCCAAACTTGGTCCTGCCTGCCCTGCATCACCGCCAGCGGGTTGCTTAGGATACCTAAGTTTTTTCCTGGCAGCCCCAGTTGCGGGAGAAAATGAAGAAGGAGCCGTTGACGTGTCACGTTCCGCTTCAGCTGACAGTGTGTTCACCAGCAGGTCTTTGCACCTCTGCAGGCTTGTGTCGGCCGGAAAGAGAGACACCACATAGGCTTTAAACCTAGGATCAAGCACGGTGGCCAAAATGTAGTGGTCTGATTTCAACAGATTGACCACCCTGGAATCCTGGCAAAGCGAATGAAGGGCTTCATCCACAAGTCCCACATGCCGAGCGGAATCGCTCCGTCTTAGCTCCTCCTTCACTTTCTCCAGCTGCTTCTGCAAAAGCCTGATGAGCGGAATGACCTGACTCAAGCTGGCTGTGTCTGAACTGACTTCACGTGTGGCAAGTTCGAAGGGCTGGAGAACCTTGCACAACACGGAAATCATTCTCCACTGCGCTTGAGTCAGGTGCATACCCCCTCCTTTGCCTATGTCATAGGTGGATGTATAGGCTTGTATGGCCTTTTGCTGCACCTCCATCCTCTGAAGCATATAGAGGGTTGAGTTCCACCGCGTCACAACCTCTTGCTTCAGGTGATGGCGGGGCAGGTTCAAGAGTGTTTGCTGGCGCTCCAGTCTTCGGCACGCAGTCGCTGAATGGCGAAAGTGGCCAGAAATTTTTCGGGCCACCCAAAGCGTCTCCTGCATGCCCCTGTCGCTTTTCAGAAAATTCTGCACCACCAAGTTTATTGTGTGAGCAAAACATGGGACGTGCTGGAATTTGCCCAGATGTAATGCCCGCACAATATTGGTGGCGTTGTCAGATATCACAAATCCCCAGGAGAGTCTAAGTGGGGTAAGCCACTGGGCGATGATTTCCCTCAGTTTCTCTAAGAGGTTGTCGGCGGTGTGCCTCTTACTGAAACCGGTGATACACAGCGTAGCCTGCCTTGTAACGAGCTGGCGTTTCTGAGATGCTGCTACTGGTGACGCTGCTGCTGTTGCTGCGTAAGGTGATACATCTACCCAGTGGGCTGTCACAGTCATATAGTCCTTAGTCTGCCCTGTTCCACTTGTCCACATGTCCGTGGTTAAGTGGACATTGTGTACAACGGCATTTTTCAGGACACTGAGGACACTTTTTCTGACGTTTCTGTACAGTCTCGGTATCGCCTGCCTAGTGAAGTGGAATCTAGACGGGATTTGGAACCGGGGACACACTACCTCCATCAATTGTCTAAATCCCACTGCACTAATGGCGGATACCGGACGCACGTCTAACACCAACATAGCAGTCAAGGCCTCAGTTATAATTTTTGCTTCAGGGTGACTGCTGTCGTACTTCATCCTCCTCGCTAAGGACTGTTGGAGGGTCAATTGTTTAGTAAAAGTAGTGGTGTTCCTACTTCCTCTCTGGGATGATGAACGACTCCCAGCAGCAGCAACAGCAGCAGCGGCAGCAGTAGGCGTAGCAATGCAGGATCCTCCAGAGGAATCCCGGATAGGAGAGTCAGTCATGCCAGTGACATGGCCTGCAGGACTACTTCCGATCCTGACTAAGGAGGAAATTGACGAGGAGGGAGTTGACGGTGTGGTTTGCAGGCGCTTGGATACAACAGGACAACGGGATTTAGGTGTCCCTGGACTGCTTACGGTCTTAGCCAAAGTTTCTGAACTTGACAGTAACTTTTTATGAACGCGCTGCAGGTGCCGTATAAGGGAGGATGTTCCTAGGTGGTTGACGTCCCTACCCCTACTTATTTCACCTTTACATATGGTACATATGGCAAGACAGTTGTTGTCCGGATTTGGATAGAAATATTGCCAGACCAAAGAGGTGGAATGTTTGGTCTTCTGCCCAGGCATGACCGTGATGGGCTTTTTCATCCCACGGACAACAACTGTCTCCCCCGGAGCCTGATTTAAACAAACCACATCACCATCAGAATCCTCCTCGCCAACTTCCTCCTCAGCGCCAGCTACACCAGTATCCTCATCCTGTTGTACTTCAACAGTGACATCTTCAATTTGCATATCAGCAAGTGGACTGTGGGTGCTCCTTTCAGCACTTGCAGGGGGCGTGCAAATGGTGGAAAGAGCCACCTCTTCCCGTCCAGTGCTGGGAAGGTCAGGCATCGCAACCACCACCACACTTGGACTCTCCTTGGGGATTTGTGATATCTTCTTAGAAAGCACAGTTCTTCGCTGTGCTTTTGCCAGCTTAACTCTTTTGATTTTTTTAGTGGGAGGAGGGCTTCCATCGTCATGTGAAGCTGAACCACTAGTCATGAACATACTAGGGATCGACCTTAGCCGTTCCTTGCCACTCCGTGTCGTAAATGGCATATTGGCAAGTTTACGTTTCTCTTCAGCTGATTTAAATGTCTTTTTCAAGGTCATTTTCCTGAACTTTGCCATTTGGGATTGTATGTGCCCTCTACTATGACATTGGGCATCGGCCTTGGCAGACGACGTTGATGGCATGTTATCGTCTATGTCATGACTAGTGGCAGCAGCTTCAGCACTAGGAGGAAGTGGTTCTTGATCTTTCTCTATTTTATTTTTATCGGAGAAAGTTTGGTCCTCCATTTATGTTATATCGATTTGATATATACGTGCGGCTAAACACAGAAAATAATTTTTTTTTTGGTTTGGACTGGAGTGTACTTTGGGGGTTACAGCACCCTTTAACGGTCAAGCCAGCCGGCCCTTTACTTATGACACAGGCGCACTCTTGGCACTACTTTGTTGATGCACGTGCGGCTACTGCGCACACAATTCACAAACACAGAAAATAATTTTTTTTTTGGTTTGGACTGGAGTGTACTTTCGGGGGTTACAGCACCCTTAACGGTCAAGCCAGCCGGCCCTTTACTTATGACACAGGCGCACGCTTGGCACTACTTTGTTGATGCACGTGCGGCTACTGCGCACACAATTCACAAACACAGAAAATAATTTTTTTTTTGGTTTGGACTGGAGTGTACTTTCGGGGGTTACAGCACCCTTAACGGTCAAGCCAGCCGGCCCTTTACTTATGACACAGGCGCACGCTTGGCACTACTTTGTTGATGCACGTGCGGCTACTGCGCACACAATTCACAAACACAGAAAATAATTTTTTTTTTGGTTTGGACTGGAGTGTACTTTCGGGGGTTACAGCACCCTTAACGGTCAAGCCAGCCGGCCCTTTACTTATGACACAGGCGCACGCTTGGCACTACTTTGTTGATGCACGTGCGGCTACTGCGCACACAATTCACAAACACAGAAAATAATTTTTTTTTTGGTTTGGACTGGAGTGTACTTTCGGGGGTTACAGCACCCTTAACGGTCAAGCCAGCCGGCCCTTTACTTATGACACAGGCGCACGCTTGGCACTACTTTGTTGATGCACGTGCGGCTACTGCGCACACAATTCACAAACACAGAAAATAATTTTTTTTTTGGTTTGGACTGGAGTGTACTTTCGGGGGTTACAGCACCCTTAACGGTCAAGCCAGCCGGCCCTTTACTTATGACACAGGCGCACGCTTGGCACTACTTTGTTGATGCACGTGCGGCTACTGCGCACACAATTCACAAACACAGAAAATAATTTTTTTTTTGGTTTGGACTGGAGTGTACTTTCGGGGGTTACAGCACCCTTAACGGTCAAGCCAGCCGGCCCTTTACTTATGACACAGGCGCACTCTTGGCACTACTTTGTTGATGCACGTGCGGCTACTGCGCACACAATTCACAAACACAGAAAATAATTTTTTTTTGGTTAGGACTGGAGTGTACTTTCGGGGGTTACAGCACCCTTTAACGGTCAAGCCAGCCGGCCCTTTACTTATGACACAGGCGCACGCTTGGCACTACTTTGTTGATGCACGTGCGGCTACTGCGCACACAATTCACAAACACAGAAAATAATTTTTTTTTTGGTTTGGACTGGAGTGTACTTTCGGGGGTTACAGCACCCTTAACGGTCAAGCCAGCCGGCCCTTTACTTATGACACAGGCGCACGCTTGGCACTACTTTGTTGATGCACGTGCGGCTACTGCGCACACAATTCACAAACACAGAAAATAATTTTTTTTTTGGTTTGGACTGGAGTGTACTTTCGGGGGTTACAGCACCCTTAACGGTCAAGCCAGCCGGCCCTTTACTTATGACACAGGCGCACGCTTGGCACTACTTTGTTGATGCACGTGCGGCTACTGCGCACACAATTCACAAACACAGAAAATAATTTTTTTTTTGGTTTGGACTGGAGTGTACTTTCGGGGGTTACAGCACCCTTAACGGTCAAGCCAGCCGGCCCTTTACTTATGACACAGGCGCACGCTTGGCACTACTTTGTTGATGCACGTGCGGCTACTGCGCACACAATTCACAAACACAGAAAATAATTTTTTTTTTGGTTTGGACTGGAGTGTACTTTCGGGGGTTACAGCACCCTTAACGGTCAAGCCAGCCGGCCCTTTACTTATGACACAGGCGCACGCTTGGCACTACTTTGTTGATGCACGTGCGGCTACTGCGCACACAATTCACAAACACAGAAAATAATTTTTTTTTTGGTTTGGACTGGAGTGTACTTTCGGGGGTTACAGCACCCTTAACGGTCAAGCCAGCCGGCCCTTTACTTATGACACAGGCGCACGCTTGGCACTACTTTGTTGATGCACGTGCGGCTACTGCGCACACAATTCACAAACACAGAAAATAATTTTTTTTTTGGTTTGGACTGGAGTGTACTTTCGGGGGTTACAGCACCCTTAACGGTCAAGCCAGCCGGCCCTTTACTTATGACACAGGCGCACGCTTGGCACTACTTTGTTGATGCACGTGCGGCTACTGCGCACACAATTCACAAACACAGAAAATATATTATTTTTTTAGCACTTGGGGGGAGCACCCCTGATGGACAGAGCACCCCCTGGACAACACTACAGCACTCCTTTAGGACTGGGACACTGCACAGGACTTTGGAGTGGACACAGCCCCTATGGAGAACTGACTGCACAACACAGTCCAGCCAGCCCCTATGGACTTTGAAGTAGTGGACACAGCCCCTATTAACAACAGCAGCACAGCACAACACAGCCAGCCCCTATGGACTTTGAAGTAGTGGACAACAGCAGCACTACACTACACTACACTACACAGCCCTAACTCCCACCCTCCCTCTTCACTGTCCACAGCCGAGTGAGAAAATGGCGCCGACGTGTGTACCTTATATAGGATCCAAAACCCGTGAGACTCGGAAGGCGGGAAGATGACGTTTTGCCTCGATTTCAGATCCGAGTCAGGCGGGAAAAGTCGAGCCTGACTCGGATCGGACTCGGATCGGGGGGGCTCGGGGGGGTTCGGATTTCAGAAATCCGAACCCGCTCACCCCTAGTTCAAAGCTGATGGCTTCATATCATCAATCTTATCCACCAATGGTATCATCGATGTCGATAGCTTCAGCTGTAGGAACCAATGGTTCATTGCCATCGATGGCACAGAGCCAAACAATATATTTTTTTATTTCCTCTCCATTTGCTGGGGCCATAGTGTACCCCTGTCCTGCCCTGTCACAGATTGTGTATAATGGAAGGGCACTTCTAATGACTAAACTAATACTTTATTAAAATAGTTTTCAGGCAAATGTTAG
The DNA here is from genome assembly GCA_031769625.1 of Taudactylus pleione. NCBI lineage: Eukaryota > Metazoa > Chordata > Amphibia > Anura > Myobatrachidae > Taudactylus > Taudactylus pleione. Next base: position 6,317,972 of record JAUIMM010000137.1, on the reverse strand, counting down.
TATTCATTGTACTATTTTTTTTACAGTACGTCAGCACCAAGGGAGATAGCAGCAGGTAGAGGAGGAGGAGCCTGCACAGTACAGTAAATTGTGTGTGCCAATGTTTTGGAGTTTTTACATTTGTGCCAATGTGTTTTTTTCCATGAGGTTTTTTTTACATTGTGTTGAGGCAAAATTACATTATAGTATTTTGTTTCACAGTAGTATGTCGACGGCACCGGATATCCTCTTAGGAGGAGGTGAAAGGGGGGACCTGACAACCCTTCCCAGCGAAGTAAGTACTGCCCCTTAGTACTACCAACCAATCAGCTCGTAACTGCTATTTTTCAAACACAGCCTGTACCATGAGAGTTAGGAGCTGAGTGGCTGGTAGGTTTTCACTTGCCAATTTATCACTTTCCACAGCTTAGTACATCTCCCCTTAATTGTTAATTGTACTCTTTTTATGTTTTGGTAACTGCAATGTAAACTTGTGGCGCCTTATGCTGTAAATAAAGTGTAATAATAATAATACTACAGTCAGGGTTTATTTATATACATACATGTTCACATTTTAAGACAAAATGTTCTTCTTTTATTTGCTCAGACCCAGATCCAAGCCACCGCCATGAGGCAGAGGATGGGGCAGCTGAGCCCGAAGGCCCTACCCAGCCAAGTAAGTACTGTACAGGATAGTACATTGTGTTTTACTACTGTAGTGTACTTTTCTTCCATTTAAGAATTTCTCTGTTCCTCCTATACTGTACATTCTGTACTCCAAAGAATACACTGATCCTTACATTACCAACCTCGTCTTCTAACACACTGCCTCCCACCCTCTCCAGTTGGCCAATGACTGGTGTTTTAACTCACCTTAAACATGCTCTGAAAACCCACTGGTGCATCAAAGCATACCCTTCCACCACATACCTTGTCACTAGAGATGGGTCAGGTTGCTACTATACCTTGCCCATCTCTACCTTGCTTATTTTCTGCCATCAGGTCCCTATCTATATGCTCATGCATCATGACATCTCTATGTATGCCTTCTCCCCTAGATTGTAATTCCCCAACAGCAGGGTCCACCTCCCTCTTGTTCTTACAGCCCTCTTCTCTAGCACTTCATTGACAGCCTTCATCTAATCAGTCACCATTTACAGTAGACCACAATTCCCCTCACTCATGGCCGTTCATCTCTCCCAGTGGCTCTACTTCTGCTACTTGTGTCATCACTTTTGGAGTCAGGTCCACGCTTCTCTGATTACTTCCTCGCTTCCTTAATTCTCCTGAGAAATATATTACTAATTGTTAATTGTGCTCATGTTATGTTTTGGTTACTGTAATGTACTGTACACTTATGGTGCCTTATACTGTAAATAAAGTGTAATAATAATAGTAGTACAGTCGGAGTATATTTACTGTATATATGTACATGTTCCATTTTTTTAAGACACATTTATTTTTGTGTACACAGGCCCAGAACCACTCCACTGCCATGAGGAGGAGGTGGAGTTGGAGATGGAGTCAGCGGAAGAAGATGGGGCAGCGGAGCCTAACAGCCCTACCCAGCCAAGTAAGTACTGTACAGTTTAGCACATTGTGTTTTACTACTATACTGTACTTCTCTTCCTTTTAAGAATGGCTCTGTACCTCCTGTACTGTACCTTATGTGCTCTAGAGACCATTTTCCGATTACTCCCTCGCTCTCCTTGCTTCTCAGCCATATTGTGTCCTGAGAATTATGGTGCTAATTGTGTACAGTAATTTTGTTTTTACCCTGTACTTTCCTAGAGTACATTACTGTATTTTTCTTTTCATTACACAGAACACCTCCGTATCATTGTTGTAGAGGCAGACAGTGAGGAGAACAGAGGCCCTCTAATGTAAGCGGCCGCTGATTGGCTGTAGGCTGCATGGCTGTCAATCAACAGCCATGCTTGCTTGCTTCAGGGGAGTGGACTTAGAAGGCACACCAAGTTTTTAATGTGATCACATCACCCGTTCCAAAGATTTTAAACAGTAAAGTACCCACTGTTCATTTTTTAGGCATGCCATCACTGAGAGAGTGCCTTACACAACTTTCTACAGTGCTGCAGCAACCGCCACCTACTACTGCGTACCAATTAGCAACATGTTATACAAACACCTAGTAACACAACAGTGCCGACATTGCCACAAGTATGCTGCATAAAACTCAGTAAATTTGTACTTCAAAGATACCTCTTTCTGGGCTGATACTTGTAGTTCAGTGATGGTTTTATACATCGCTGCTCAGACCCCACTACTAATTTCTAAGGCATGCCACTACTGTCTATAGTACAAAGGTCACCGGCACTTATGGAGCATACACACGGTCAGATTTGTCAGATTTGTCAGATGAACGATTGAACGATTTGAACGATTGAACGATTTGAATGATTTTACCAAAGTTTTGAACGATTTGAACGATTTGAACGATTTTTGACTGCATTAAAATGAATGGTTTCGTCCAAGTCTGACTTCAAACACATCAGATGTCAGATATCGTTATCTGACAAACGGGAACGCGCATCGTTCATCTTCCATCGTTCAGGCATGTCAGATATGTCAGATTTTCCTTCAGATATGAATGACAGAACGATTTTTAAATCGTTATCGTTCAGATCTGAAGGAAAAATCTGACTGTGTGTATGCACCATAACTGATGTGTACCAATTAGCAACATGTTGTGCAAACTCCTAGCAGCACAGCAGTTCTCCTAGTGGCTGGGGGATGGTGCTCTGCCAATGTTCACCATTTCTCTCCTTTTCATGGCAAATGTACTGTATTTGCAAGGGCAGGCCTTGAGCTGACATCTTAAATGGCTAAAGAAACATCCTTTATTATGTTAATTAAATATTCTTGCTTGCTTTGGGGGATGGGTCCTATTGGGCACACCAAGTTTGTAATGTGAGCGCACCACCCGTTTCAAAGATATCAAACAGTACAGTAACCCACCCCCTCAACAATCACCACCATTCACTCTTAAAGAATACTATTATAAAATAAAAAAATGTTTTTTACTTTGGTGTGTTTCCTGTCAGGATTTGCAGCTAGCACTAAATGATAAATTAAAAAAAACCTCTAATATTATGTACAGTGTTTGTCCCCTTACAATCTCATTCACCATATAAAACACTATAGAGCAAGTCGTGCACACACTTATTATTGTGCATAATGTAGTCTGACCCAGAGCAAGTCGCAACACAGGCACTTGCCACAATTGTTCTGTGGGAAATGCACATTAGGTTTGTAAGCTAAAGACACCTATAGCTTTGCTGAGACTTGTAGTTCTGTGATGACTTTATTGAGTGCCCTTCAAACCCCACTGTTCAATATTTAGGCATGCCATCACTGTGTAAGTGCCACACACTATATAAAATGCATAGTCAGGACCTCATTCAGAGGCAGTCGCAAAATGCGGGCGCTTGCTCTGAATGAGGGTGACCACATCTGTTTTCCGGCCCGGCTTCCAGCCGCTCGCTAGGCTGTGGGTGACCACCCACAGCTTTAGCGAGCGGCTAAGGTTGATGGTCAAGACCATCGCGACCATCGGGGCTTGCGACGAGACCCTTGTGGTAGGGTTTTGTCTGCCGCAAGCCCCAGTGAGCTTTCGGCTCTATTAGAGCCAGAAGCTCATCTCTGATATCACGAGTGATGTCAGTGGGGCCGCCCCCAAACGGCAGGCATTCCATTGGGAACGCCTCCATTTGGCAAGCCACCCCCCCCACCCTGCCTACAAAACGGTGCGAGCTGTCGACCACCATCGACAGCCGCCCCTTTTTTAGTAAGCCCCTGAGCAAGAGAATTTCTGTCTCGCTCCAGGGCTTGCGCACGCTACCTGGATGGCCTCTACATCAACCCGCTTGTGAGTGCATCGGCGCTTGCGAGCGGGTCTGAATGAGACCCTCAGTTTGTAATTCAAAGATACCTCTTTCTGGGCTGAGACTTGTAGTTCAATCATGGTTTCATAAACCACTTCACAAGCCCCACTACTCATTTCTAAGGCATGCTATCACTGTGTGAGCACCGCACACTATTTTCTACAGTGCTGTAGTGACCTGCGCTTACTGATGTGTACTGACTAGCGACATGTTGTACATACTCCAAGCTGCACACAGTGCTAACATTGCTGCAAGTGTGCTGCATAAAATGCACAGTCAGTTTGTAATCCAAAGACACTACTTTCTGGGCTGAGACTTCTAGTTCAGTGATGATTTCATTGAGCACCTTCAAACCCCACTGTTTATTTCTCAGGGATGCCATAGCTGTGTGAGTGCTGAACATCACTGTCTACAGTGCCGCAGTAACTGGCACTTACTGATGTGTATTGATTAGTGGCAAGCTTCTAGTGGCACAGCAGTGTTGACATTGTCGCAGTTGTGCACCATAAAATACACAGTCAGTTTGTAATTCAAAGATACCTCTTTCTGGCCTGAGACTTGTAGCTCAACCATGGTTTCATACACAGCAGCTCAAGCCCCACTACTTATTTCTAAGGCATGTCTTCACTGTGTGAGCACTACACACCACTTTCTACAGTGCCACAGTGACCGACACATGCTGATGTGTACCGAGTAGCGACATGTTGTACAAACTCCAAGCAGCGCAGCAGTGCCGACATTGCTGCAAGTGTGCTATAGAAGAGGCACAGTCAATTTGTAATCCAAAAACACCTCTGGACTGAGATTTGACTGAAATTTGTGGTTCAGTGATAGTTTCATACAGTTCTGCTAAAACCCCACTACTAATTTCTAAGAGATGACATTAAATGCAAATTTACTATAGTACTGTATACTGTATTAAAGACACTGTTTACACTCTGCAATATTGTACAGTATGTGATTGGCTCGCCTGTCAGGACTTAGGGTCGTATTCAATTAGCTGCAAAAACAGCCATTTTTTCACCAAAAAAATGTATTTGGCGGAAAAAAAAACTGGAGAAAAGTTTTCTCCAGACCAGGCAAAAGAAAATGCTAAATCCCTATTTTTGGCAAAAAAAGTGGGGATTTCTTTCAAAACCCTTTGGACACCGTCCTTACTGTTTTATTGTATTCTGTAGTACCATATACATCCACTGCTTTATTATTCACCACTGGAGTTTTAGCCAATAGAGCACTGGCCACCCAGCAGTGAAGCTGTGTAGTGCATGCTGGGGATTTAGTAAAGTCTCACTGTGAATTAATGCGCCATGCCATGCTATTCTTATGCTGCGACTTAGAAGCCTGTAAGGCATGTTATGAGCAAAGATGTAGCAGGACACATCTGTATCAGTTAGAAGAATAGTTATTTATGTTTTAAAATAAGGTTTATACTTTATGTTACACATTAAATAGTCCCTGTTTATCCTGGAATTGCTGAAATCCCAGCAAGTAGTGGGGAGGTTAATAAACATTAGTTTGAAATTCCATCAGAATATTGATGTTAGCAGTTACTACCAAGGTGCAGAATATACATTAATACAGACACAGCGGCTCTAACTGCTTTATCAGAACAATATAATTTCCAATTTATATTTCATAAAATAACTTAAGGAAACCATGCCAGAATGAGTATGATGTGCTCAGTCCCTTTAAGCTGAGAGCTGTTTGTAGAAGTACACCAAGTGCAGAGAGATATTGCACTAATGAATTGGCATCACAAGCATACTGTATGCTTTGTTTGGAAAGGTTAATATAAGAGCCACTGAGTGAACATTGGCCGAGCCTCTTGCACTGTACATCAATTTGATCATTTGACAAGAGGCACCCCAGGAAAATCAATGCAGTCTCTTGAATGACAGTTTTTATGAATCCACACTCTAATTCCCGTAAAAGGTTTATGAATAGACAACTTACAGACACATGAGGAGGGCATGTACTGTATTTATGTTATTAATACATTTAAAGGGACACAATAGCCACATTTATGTATAATTTATAGTTATGCAAACAGAGCTTTACAGAGCAAATCCATGTTTCTATGTGACTGCCATTTTTTAGTAAAAAGAAAAAGTTTTTGTTTTGTTGTTGAAATAAAAGTAGAACAACATCTGTTATCTGTGCAGATTTATCCCTCAGTCTTAACAACTTGTCACGTCTCAATGTGTTGCTACTAATGGGTACAGTAGCTGTGTTATAACTAATTAGCTGCTAGTATAGCATTGTTTCTCAGTGGTAGCAACACAAAATGCAAATACTTCAGTCATAATCACTAAGATAGTAATTAACTCATGCAATCTTAATTAGGAATATCCCAAAGGCCTGGCCTGTAAGTAGCCAATAATAACTGAATTTGAAAACCTAAAGGCTGATTTAGAGTTGGATATATGTCAGTTTTTTAGTTTGTTTAAGATATACATTAGGTTAATATAGTTTAATAAGGTTGGGTACAGGATCCCGGTGGTAGGGATGCCGATGGTCAGAATGAAAGCTGGTCAAACTGAAAGTTCACATCTTATGTGCAGTTTAATATTTATCCGATTCGACCAGGCCAGATCGGACCAAAAGTGCAGTGTGTACGCAAAAAAGTTAGGAGTGTACGTGCGTATCGGCGCTGTGGTTGGGACTTCCAATCAGGAGTAAAGTCAGTTGAAATATTGCATTGAAAGACTGATCACAAAGGTGTGTACTCAGCTTTAGTTGTCATTTACATTTGTACGACTGCAAGAAAAAAAATTCCTATTAAATTTGTAAAGGGGTAATGAAAAAAAAAATATTTGCATTTAATTTTAATTGTATTTGTAGTGTATTTCATGTATGCAATTAATTATATTTTCTATAAAAATTGTACTTTATGTATTTATTAATAACAATATCAAGACTCCATAATTTTGTGTATAGTACATATATTACATTTCATTATATTATTATATTGTGTAAAAGTAGGGTAATATTGCTTTAGAATTTACTGATAACATTGTCATGCTGCAGCTCTCCACTATCTCTACTTTACCCCTACATTTTTTTTGCTTTCGAGTTGGACACATCTTGAAGTGAGTCTGGCTCAATATATACACAAACTGTAAATATGTTATTACTATGCAAGTTTTTCTGCTACATATGCGCTCGAAGGGCCTGATTCAGAGACAGATGCTAATGCGACCACAGCTGCAATTTTGCATTGATTGCAGTGCAAAAATATGCTAATAGTTCCAAAATTTACCCAAGCATAAGGACGCCCACTGCTGCCTTCTCATATGGGTATATCACTTATGGTCAATCTGTGCCCAGAGTCTACTATGCATGCGCAGGTAGCGACATTTTCCTGGCAATTTCCTCACTGCAAATGCGCAAAACACCGGGAAAATGGCCGCAGCGGACATTTCCAGTGTTTTGTGAAGAACAGAAACACCCGACTTTGGACCTTGGAGAGGTATTAAAAAATATGGGTGCAGGGTGAGTGGGGTGGCCCCCCTGGACCCAGGGGCCCGTGTTTACCACAAAACTGGCACCCATTATAGATACACCCCTGATGGGGGCCTAAATTAATCAAGCTCCTAAAATAAAATATTTTTGGAGCTTGAATGCAGGAACATTCGCCATCTTCAGATGAGGTTTGCTCCCGCACACTTCTCCTTCCCTATGGGAAGGAATCCCAGGTTGCACAGAGGAATAACTGCGCAGAGGAATAATTTTGGATCCCTCCCTATCCATCTCCTACCGCTGGACCCTGATGCTGTGTGCACTTGTGTGTATCCTAGTTTGTGCAGGGACACTACTACTGCCAAGTTAGACACAGCAGTGCTAATTTTTCCTGCAACGAAAGGAACAGTGAAAAGATTCATAGAGACAGCTGATTTTTGGATCAGATGTCTCTGCATCGGTGCAATGATGAATTGCTCCTGCACCCACAGCAAGTCAGAATATTAATTATTGGGGGCCACCTGACCTGGCTGCAAGGGCAAGATTACTGCTCGATGTTACCGATATTTATGCAGGTAACAAAGTCATACGTATGTAAGAAGACAGCAGTGGGCGTCCTTGCTTGGGTGATCTTTGGAAACATTAACATATTTTTGCAGCTGCATTGTCTACAAAATCGCAGCTGCAATCACATTAGCATCCATCTTTTAATAAGGCCCTAAATCACTTGAGATACAGTAAGTAAGGGATCAATCTAATTTTTTATTTTATTAAGTGTACTTAAAAAGCTAACCTAAATGTTACCTTTAAATATACAATATAACTAGAGATGTGCACCGACCCTCGTGTTTTGGTTTTGTATCTGGATCTACCCTAGTTTTGGATCTGGATTGGTTTTGCCAAAACCTCACCTCCGTGTTTTGTTTTCGTGTTTTGGTATTGGATCTGGATTTTTTCTTTAAAAATCATAAAAACAGCTAAAATCACATAAAAAGGGCCTGTTTTTGTTCCTACAGTTTAATTAACCTCAATAACATTTATTTACAGTAATTTCCAATCAATTTTGACCACCTCACAATATTATTTGCTTAATCTAGTTAAGGCCAAAAGGTTTGATCCAGCTAGCTGGCTGACTAAGCTAAGTGACACAGTGGGCGGCACTAACATGTGGCAGTTCAGTTTCTAATTTCCAACACGGATACAGTGTGTTATACAGTGTGGGTTGGATACAGCAATAGTGCACTTACTGTGACAGCAGTGTCGGCAGAGTGGGGTTGCTGATGGTGTCCTCAGTACATGGAATGGCAGTGCTACGGTACTGGCAGTGTCCTCAGTGAAGGGTACCGGTGATGTCGGCAGTGCGGGGGTGCAAGCGGTGTCTTTAGTGCAGGTTTGCTGGCTGTGTCAGCAGTGCGGGGGTGCCAGCGGTGTCTTTAGTGCAGGTTTGCTGGCTATGTCAGCAGTGCGGGGGTGCCAGCGGGGTCTTTAGTGCAGGTTTATTGGCTGTGTTGGCAATGCAGGGGTGCCAGCGGTGTCCTCATTGCAGGTTTGCTGATGGTGTCGGCAGTGCGGGGGTTGCTGGCGGTGTCCTCAGTACATGGAATGGCAGTGCTGGCAGTGTTCTCAGTGAAGGGTACAGGTGGTGTTGGCAGAGTGGGGGTGCCAGTGGTGTCCACATTGCAGGTTTGCTGACTGTGTCGGCAGTGCAGGGGTGTTCTCAATGGAGGGTGCCGGCAGTGTCGGCAGAGCGGGGTGCCAGCGGTGTCCTCCATGCAGGTTTGCTGACTGTGTCGGCAGTGCAGGGGTGCTGGTGGTGTCCTCACTGTGGGAGTGTCGGCAGTGTTGGCAGTGTGGGGGTTGCTGACTGTGTTCTCAATACTTTGGGTAGCAGTGGAGGAGTGTCGGCAGTGGTGAAGTTGGCAGCAGGGGATGCTGCCAGTGGGGGTGCCGGCAGTGTCAGCAGTGGGGGGTGCTAGCGGTGGCAGGAGGCGGGGGTTGGCGGGCACCATCTTTTTTTCTTTCTTTGTAGTGTTTTCAATGGGCTTAACACTGCTTGGCTGAGAGCCGTTACAGATGGCTCTCTCAGCCAATCAGCATTAAGCCCGCTGAAAACAAAATCTCGCCTCTCAACAGAGGGGTCACAAGGTTTTGCCTTGGGTCAGGGATCTGGGGCAGGCAGGGAGATCCGAGCTATGCTCGGATCACCCCGGATCCTCGAAATTCGGGTGGGTCCGGTTCTCAGGGAACCGAACCCGCTCATCTCTAAATATAACACATCAAGATATAAGACTTGATTAACAAGGTACAGAACAGTAAGAAAAATTATATAAACTCATTTATAACATGATCAGACATAATGTAGCATATTTTTTGTAGTTTTGCGTACAGGTTATGTAACTATGGTAAATGAGCAAGGTTCACAAAAGAGTTGCATACCACTGTGTGTGTATATATATATATATATATATATATATATATATTTAACACCGGTCCAGCACTCCCAATAATAAAGTAGAATTGTGGTCGGTGCCCTCACAGATATAGATAAGCAAGGGTGCGGCACTCGAGACTCGAAATAAATAGTTCAAAGACTGTAGGTTTTTCCACAAAACAGAAAACTCAGCACTCACCATTTTTAAATCACTCACAATAATACATATATAATGGGGGGTTTGGTTCATGGATTGATCAATGCATTTAATACTAACAAAAAGGCAGCTGACATAGGTTAATATAAATGAGCTTGCACATGTATTATTGTGAGTGATTTAAGAATGGTGAGTGCTGAGTTTTCTGTTTTTATTTATTTAAGAAATGTGGTCACTTAAGAAATGTGGTCACAGGCCACTTTGCACCCAAGTCCTGGAAATGGCGAGTGCAGGTTTGCACCCCAAATCTGGGAAGGGCGAGTGCAGTGAATTTTTTACTTTGTTTATTTGGTTAATTTTTAATTAACCCTTTTGTGATCATAGCTTTCTCATGCAAGCTCATTTATATTAACCTGTGTCAGCTGCCTTTTGGTAGTATGATAGAAGCTGTTTGGTGACTTCCTTGCCTTGAAAAGCCATAAGTTAGTTGGCAGGTGAGCTTTAAACCAGGTAACATGTTTTCAGTTTAAACTCTGTGATAGCA